>OY728163.1:669792276-671027280 GCA_963277665.1 Viscum album
TAAATGTGTGTATAATGGGATCTATATTCACTAATATGGAAAATATCCATTTTAATAACCTATCATTCGGAATCGAATCCATGGTTATATGATTTTAAATTTTTGGTTCACAAATGTTTTTTTTAATTTTTTTTCATCATGCTAATTTTGATAGAATTTATTATATATTTCTATTCATTGGGAGATATGTATATACCCATATTTTGATCATAGATGTATTATTCTATTGATTTAATTTTTTGGAAAAAATTATGTTGTAAAGACTATTAAAACATTTCATTTCTATATTTTATTTAGATTTTATTTTATTTTTTAATTGATAATCATCATTATGAAATACATGGTGAGTTTTTGTTGTAATTATTTCTCACATCAGACATTTTCCATTGGGAATTTTTAGAATTTATTATGATAGGTCCTGGGAAATAAAATGAACCAGTTTGAGGTGGTTGATATTTCAAATTAGATAGACCATTGGAGTACGAAGTGTTGGTTGGAGTATCAGATAAAAAATTTTCTTTGATATTTGGGGATGTTTTATTATAGTATATGGGACAATATATTTAAATATACCATTATGGGACTCGAATCTATCATATTTTGGTGAATTTATCCTAAGTTGTGTTTGGAATACCATACTATTATTGTTTTTTATAAACTATATTTTTCTTGATGAGTTATGATTTAGATCAATGTGCTCCATTTTTGTTTTTTATTCCTATCAACTAGTCTCTAGTACATGGGTATAAAAAATTCATTTCAAACCACTCCAATATTGATTCATGTATAGTTTAAGTGGGATATATGAGTCTATTCAAGAAAAATATGAATTAGAGGAACCTATCTTATTTCAGGATTTGAATATTCAATTAGGGATGGATTTTAAGAAAAGAGGAATGATTATTGGGACATAAGTTGTAGGTTATGAGTGAGTTCCTTGATAGGTTACTTTGGATCAATCCTTACAATACAAAAGTTTATTAGGAAAATGTTTCTTTGAGGAGTTGTTTGATAGGAATCATTAGTGTTAACATATATTTGATATTATATTTTTGGTCCAATAAATAATTTTGATTGATTGTTTTTATGATATATTGAATACTGAATAATGTTTACTTATGATCTGTTGATGAAGAGTAATAACATATGACACATAATATTCTTGAATAGAAATTCAGAGGGAAATATTTTTGAACCACAAAAATTGAACCCTCATGTTGATTAGAAGAATGTATATATTTTGGTATGTGGGGTCCATGCTCTGGGATTAGTAGCTGAGAATCATTTCATTCAGGCTATAATGGATATACCATCGATGGAAGATACTAGTATACATTCCAAAGTGTTTCTTCCAAAGAAACGTTTATAATTATATGGTACTGAAAATGCTCACAAAGTAGTATATTTTCTAGATAAATTATGCTAATAAATTTTATTTCATAGAGAATCTAATCATAGTAATGGGGAAATGTGTTTACCTCATATGTGAAGTGCCTTTTAGAAGGTGTTAGGATTCAATGGTTTTGGTAGGGATGAAAGTTGATTTCGAATGGACAAACATAAAGTATGTTTTAATAGTGTTGGTAAATATTTAATTGATGGTGCTGGAAAATTCCCTAGATGTAGTGAAACCTAAGGATAGTGAAGGAACATTAGCTATGTATGACTTTCACATTAGTTATAATGTTCATTTTTCAACAAATATCAAATGGAGGATAAAATATGAGATGTTAAATATGGGTATTGGAGTCCATATATGATCATAGGAGTTCATTCCAAATATATCATTTTATAATGAAATTATAGATATTGATTTGATAAAAAAACAAAACATTTCTATAAATTTATTTTTATGGGAGGTTCACATACTCTCAGTTGTAGATTTAGTGGAAAATTTCTAGGGATGAGGAAGAACGATATGTATCGTGGTGGAAATCGTAGTGGTGGATCTTAATAGTAAAATTCAATTAAATCATCTATATTTAATGGTTGAGGACCAAAAACTTGTTTCCATTGTGGGAATAATAGTAACTAAAGGAGTTCTTTCTTAGAGTAACTAATGATTTTATGTCCTTATGGATATTTCAGTCACTTGTAGAGTTTAATCCTTGTTATTACAACTCCACATACTGGTATTGGATAAAAATAACTGGGGGTATGTGGAATAGATGGATTTTATGAGATAAAATTGGTTCTAGACACATATATAATTAATGAAGATTCATTATGTATTAGAAGAGTATTTAGTGGAAGCTAGATTGAGTAATGAAATGGTGAGATCTTTTATTACCCCCACTTAATCATTAATGATTAATTCATTTGATATTTACTGCACTAATTATTTAATATCTACCTACATTAGGTAATTAATAAACCTTATAATGGATCTCATTCCTTATATAATGGTTATATATACACCTCTCATGATGAAGTATGTCTTGGGTATCCAACGAACCTCTTGCAGTATTTTATTTAATATAATTAAATATTTTTCAGGAATTAATGGTTGTGGATATAAATTTTATAGATGAAATTATCAACATGATTTTTCTGTTCTATTAAAAATCTCAAAAAAATTGATACATTTAGTGGGTCTATTTTACATCCCCCATTGGTGGTGTAACTTCATTCATGTTTAATGGGAATTGTGGCCGATTATAGCTATACCAATTTATCCAGTATTGGGTAAGATTAAATAAAAGCATTAATTATATGAAGAGTATGAATAATTTGGTTAGAGTATTACCCCATTAGCATTTGATTTTCCTAATGTGACCCATTAGATTTATTTTTGTTTTTTCCACTAAATGGGGTTGTGGTATTTGTTATTGTCTAGGATAAATAATTGATACATAATTGATTCACTATTATCATGTAGAAATAGATTATGTGATGAAGTCAAAAAACAATTGGAGGACTAATTGTCCATGGGATTCATTCAACCCAATATGGCCCTTTGTCTAGTGCCATTTCAATTCCCCAAAAAGGATAATTGAACACTTCTCTTATGAATTGAATATTAAATGTTCAATTAGGTTATGAACATGAACATGAAATTTTTTCCCCATATTGATTATTTTATTGACCAGATGAAAGGATTGAAATGATTTTCAAAAAATTATTATTATCCTTGTTATCACAAGAATAGTATCAATGACTCTAATATCCCGAAGACCATGTTCAAGAGATGGTATATCCACTGTGAATTCCATGATATGAACATTGGTTAGAACAATATTCATGTTCTGTTTATGGAACTAAAAATAGTTTTTCCCACTAGTACAATGACATGTTGATTATGGAAATTGGTGGATGATACTTTTTGTTTAACCTGTAACTGAGGAGGTTCATTTTCATCACCTAAGTAATGTTATATGCATATTGATATTTCAATGTTTGATTTATGAGGTAATTTTATAAATGAATATGGTTTTTGAACATGGTATTTTTTTGACCCTTTGATTGTGAAAGGTGTTATTAACAAAGATAATTTAATTCAAAACATTCAGATTCTGATATTATTAGGATAGAACAGGTGTTATCATCATTTTTTGAAGTATTTCACATCTTTTGAATCATCATTGACTTATCTCACATAAAATGGATTGTTGTTTTTATGGGATTTGAAATAGCATGATTCCATTAATGAATTTTAAAAATGTTTGACTTCTTCCTTAGTGATGAATCATCCAGAAACTTTTGATTGTTATGTGGTATTCTATGATATATAAATTATAGTGGTGTTCCATGTTCCAGTACCAGGAGATCATTTGATTACATATGGTTATTTTATGTATTATATTAATGAGAAAAAAATACCAGACAAGATCCTAAACATGTGATTTTGATGCACATATCTAGGGTTTATTGGGACTAACATTAAAGTGGAATGATATCCATCATCTTTGATCACATAATATTGTGTCATATTTCTACAAAAAAATTTGATTATTCAATAAAAGACATGGGTAGACGACCTATATTCTATTGAATTTAACCATTTGGTCATCCTTGGTAATGGTATGGTTGTTTCTAATTCCTTATAAAAACATCCACCATATTTCTTCTAATAATCACTGGAGGTTTATAATATTATGGATATATTTTTGCGTATGAATTTAGTGATCTATTTGGATGATATAATAGTTTTTATTCCAGGTTTATAATTGAAACTGTCTCCTCCAGATATGATTCTAAATAAACCACAACATCATTATGAGTTATTTAAAATTAGTGATTCCTTATATTGTGGGTATACTATGAATAAATGGTCCCTATATTTGAAGAGTATCATTTTCAGTAGGAACTTCTCAAATGATTTGTTATCAATGATGAAAAATATAATTGCTCATTTTTATCATTCCTAATTGGAGGTATAGAAAGAAATGATGGGAAGTTTTTCATATGAGGTTTAATTTATGGTTAAAATATATGAAACAAGATATTACTAATTTTTTTACACATATTTTTATATTTCACTAGATAAAGGTCGATCATCATAATCCTCAAGTATTCTTCAATAACATCCTATGAAAACATGTAAGTAAGATGATATATCGACATTCAATTTTTTATTCCATGTAAACCTTGTGGAAATAATTTTATTTGGGTAGTGATTTAACTATTTTACGAATTTGGTAACATTGCACCCATTCATGATAAGACCAATTTTGTGAACAGGTAAAATCTATATCTATATACGATGATCTTATTTAATGGATTTTCATCTACCATAATTTTATAAATTGATCTATGTACCACTTATAATTTCTGGAATGGCCTATTGGGGGTAATGGGTTCTTTGGTAATGATGATAATGAGGTTTTATCCTTATATAGATAGTAATATAGAATAATCTATATAGATTCTAGAGGACATGTTTATACCAAATACCATTGAATTTATAGGAACCATGGACTACCACTTCATAATTCAATATTTTTCGTAAAATATTACATTCAAGTTATAGATCAACATGACAGAATTTGATATATTTTACTTCCAGACATGTATATTGATACTCTATTGGTCAGATATTGGTTAAAAAACAATGATTAGACGTCATTTTATCTGATATATGATGAAAAACATTTATTTACTTCACTAGATTATGTTAAATAAATAGGGCATGTATAATTGTTATGTTCATCATCATCAATACCTTTTGGAGTCCTTAGTTGGTGGAAAATATTTTTTTTGAGTATCACCTCAATTTTTTGATTTATGGATCATATTATTTCTAAGGTCAAAACCTAGATATTATAGAATTTTTTATCATAGAGTCGATTTTATGGTGGAATTCCTCTATGATTTTCACCAACATATTACTTCAAAACACGATGAGCTTCATTTGTATCATATCCATAAGTTCCTTTCAGACCTCCAGTAAGTATTGAGTTTGGAGTACCTAAATATTGAACCATATAAGAACAGGACTATGATTCTATTTTAATAATTGATTCATTAATAATGGTTCATCATGAAAATTACATAAAAATGATACAATGGAAATAGAAGAAGGATTATTATTCTCATGATATATGGGAGAATAATGCACTTATAGGAGATCAGTTGACAAAAATAATTTCTATGGAGTCTCAATGTCATGATTTATGGATGTATAAAAAATTATTGTGTTGAGGATGATTGAATTTAAACATCCCAAAACCCTCATTCATATATAATTTTTTTTGACTCACTATGATTTTTAAGATGACATCTATTTGTAAAAATAATGCATGGTTGTTTCTAACATGTTATAACATTATGAGGGGTCATGAGTGAGTTTTTTATAATGTATTGAGAGGTTATCCAGTACATTGATGGGTTATACTATGGTAAAAACCATAATATAGTACAAAAATGATATTCCGAGTCCATATAATAGCTCAATAGAGTTTGAGAGTATGTATTTCATGTAGGAAACCCAATGACTTGGCAATGAGGTCCATCGACTAGGTAGTAGGTGACAGAAAAACAGTATTCATATAAGAACATTTTTGACCGTCTTGGGGGGTCCTCAAAGGTTGTGGAATTGTTCATAGTGTAATGATCTACCTTATGGATACTAGGGTTTAGACTATGACATACATGTGGGAAATAATGGGAAAGAATAAATCATATTTTACATCTATTTAATTATAATTATTTTACACTCACCTATATGGAAACAAATTTTCTCCCCTTGACCATGTAGTCCATTTAGAGGTATTTTTTCCATTAAAACATTATTTCTTCATAGATACATGTTAAGGTAAATGTATTTATTTTATTTTTGAAAATTTAATAAAAATGTTTTTGGGAATTATTCTTTTTTACCTGCCCACCAATTTAAAGAGCGATGGAACATCACGTTATTGATGGATCTCAATCTAAATTAAGGTTTTGGGTTTCTATTATGCATTTTTTATCATACTATACCATTGGGGATTCTAATTAAGGATACAATGTTAGTGATAAATGATTACAAGATATAGGTAAGTGGGTTTATAATCCAATTAAAAACTGTTCCCATCATCATTTCCATCTTAATTTTAAATGTTTTACATTTCATTTCTTAATATTGTTTCAGATTTTTGATAACTTATTTTGATATGAAAATTTGTTCATGAATAAATATCATTAAAATATATTTTTAAATATTGTTTATATTTTTAATTAATGATTTAGATTTGGAATTAAATATTTTAAATTAATGATTTGAAAATTAAATTAATAATGACTTATTGAGAACATATAGCATGATGAGTTTTATATTTTGAGATGAAAATAATTCAATTATATGGAATGCATATTTTATGAAAACCATTTGCTACTGATTTTTTAAATTAAATTGAATTTTTTCATATTTATCTTAGAGAAGAATAAAATTGTTGATTGAAATTATTTTATATTGATTGAAGTAAATATTATACCTATGAATGTTAGCATTAGTTGAAGAACATGGTACCATGTGTTTTTTTGTGAGAAGAATACATGATAGGAAGTCATTATCTCTAACTAGACATCAATTAATTATAACAAGAATGAATAAACATTTTTATGAAAGGATGTTCATTATTTATGGTTTTATCCTTTTCCCCTTGGCTTGGGATGCTTGGAAGTGTTCACAAATGGATGCATATATGATTAGAGGTGAAATAATCCCTACACTAACAAAATCATGGGATTCTTAACCAAGGTTAAATGATTGTAAGTGATAGATTCGTTTCATTGATTAAAAAATTGACTTTTAATTCCTCTTTTGACTGAAATGAATATACATTACAATTGAGATAATGATGTATATTAATATTTATTGGTGGGAATAAACCATTATAGATATTTTATTCGAGAAATTGAATGAATTTGAGAAAGTTAATTTAATATAAAATATGAAATTATTTCTATTGCTTTTAATATTTTAAAAATGAATAATTTCATTTGGAAGATAGGGATTTTTAATGGAATACATGGTGAGATCATACATGGAACTTTTTCTGACACCCTAATTTTAACTTTGGGAATTTGTAGAGATTCTTAAACTAGGTATAGGGGAATGGAAATGTAGTTTTTAGAGGTAGAAAAATGTTCATTATTTATGTGACATTTATAGTATTTGGTGACCAATAGATCTTGTGATTCACTTATTACATGGTGATTATTGGATATTTTCATTAATGGATAATGTGATGGATTCGGTTGATATACCATTTTAAGACCTTTATTTATCAACATATAGAGATTTTATCTTGATGAGTGTTTGGAATAATGTTTTTTTAATATTTTATATCAAATATATTTTTGAAGTGTTATTCCTTTGAAAAAATATTTCCTCCTTGTTTTTTGAGATTTCTAGCTGCTACTTTCTATCCTATGGGGATTGGAAATTACATTTGAGTCATGATATAAATTATATTTTTATTGTTTAGGTTCATTATAATGGTCATTAAATTATGCAACCTACATATGATATCCATATAACATAAAATATGATATTACCAATGGCTCACATATTTACATTTCTAGCTATATGTGTGGAATACACAACAATTAAACATATCATAAAATTTGGTATCACATGACTTTGAGGAAAATTTCGAGTATTAATGTTATTTAAAACACGCCAATATACTTTTCCAAATGTCTTTAACTAGAAAATATGATAAAAAGTCCCCATTAGAAATGAATATTATCACAACTACTAAATGGAAATAGGTTGGGAAGTGTAGTGGCGATAAAATTGATAAATAAGGCCTTGTTGACAGTTGTTTTATCTTCCTCTATTTAGTAACATTATAATTATTAACGGTGTAAGGTATATTTAATTAATAAATTACTTTCTTGAAATTGAAATTCATTCCTCACATTAATAATTTCATAATATTCTATAAATGTACATACTATATTTGTAACAGTTTGGGATTTTTATACATTTTCATCTGAATAAATACATTTTTTAAAATATAGTTTCCCACAAAACAATGTACTAGAAAAAATGAGGATGAATTTATGTGAAATAAGACATTACTATTATTTTAAATTAATAATACACTATTGGAATTAGATATGAATCATAATTAAAAAAATTACATAATGAAAATTCTATATGTAAATATAAAATCCCCAGATTTAAAAAAAATTATCCACATAATTCATCTGAATAATCCCAACCATGATTACTACTATTGTAGTATAGTAATGAATTATATATATATTATACATGTTAACAGAATAAAATAGGATGAATTTTTTAAGGTATTGGAATGAAATATTATTATTATAAATATACATTTAGTTTATTTATCCATTAGAATTAAATTACTATTGTTACTAACCATTGAAATGGTGCATATAAATACAAATAACTATATTAAGAAATCTATGTTAGAAAGGGAATTAAATGGAATAGTGTTGTGGAAGTATTTATATTGAAGCTCATTCTGATGGTAATTGGAGGGATGGATCATCACAAGGGTTTTCTAATGTCCAAGATAATGATAAACTCCATCATGTGTTGTTTGAGAGATATAATTTTTTATTGATTATAATTCTTGGGGAAATAACTACATGATCCAAGATAGCTGAATCAAAAATAACATATCCCATAAATGTTTATATTTTTATAAAATCTAATAAATTTTTTTTAGAGGAATTTAAATTAGAATATAATATGATATAATCCTTTAATTATTAATATATTTTACATTCTCAATATTACAAGTATTTTAATAATTTTACATTTTGATCGGATTTTTGATTAAATAATTAATTAAATTAAAATATATTTTTTGAATTTGGATAAATATATTGAGAAAATATATTTATTATTAAATAATTGGTTGTTATTAGTTTATCTAAAATAATGTAACTTAATGATAAATATTCTGTAATAAATAATTATGTTTTATCAATTTTTTTTATCATAATAAACAAAATGTATTAGATAATTTGAAACATATTAATTATTTATATAGACTTAATATTTAATTTTCATCAAAATATTTTCGTTTGTCAAGATATGTGAATACATTATTTTGGTGTTTCAAGAATTCATTTATACACCAAATTTTTTTTTTATGTGCTGTGCACACACATAATAAATATTCATATTAGTCAAATATCAAAATGAAGTATAATAAAATGATTTTAAATTTCTCAATCAGAAAATATAATGTTGGTTATAAAGTAATTTCTCTATTTTACTAAATAATTCTTTTAAAAGTTAATATTACAGACAATAGTAACAAAATAAAATGAATTAAATTAAAAATGTTGTGTAACATTTCTATAAAAAACTAAAATTTCAATACATTAAATGATTATAGTAAGATGATATTTGAAAATAAAATATATATTAACTTCAATATAATTAGATATTTATATAAAATGTGAATGATAATAGAAAATATTTAAAAATTAATATTTCAAAAATTGTTTTTTACAAATCATATGTTTTAATTTAGGAAATTGATATATCATTTATGAAAATTAAAAAATAATAATAAATGAAGTCCATATTTAGATTCATCAAGTCAGAATTCGGTATAAATTTTTATCTTATGGTTTTTTAAATGTGAATTACTATGGGAAATATTTAGTTAATGTTAATAATGGATAAATGGGTAACATAATTTCGGTCGAATATTTTTAAGATTACATGAGACATAGAAATTCTCTGAGGCAATTTTTATATAGTAATGGAATACACACATTCCCTATGAATCTTTCCTCGCCTCATTATCCTACTCGTAGTTCATTCTTTCTTTATCCCCCACACCACATTAAAATCAATGGAAAAAACCTTTTCCCCTATTAAAGGACCTCAAATCCATCAATAATGAGAAAAAAAATCTTAATCATAATTACCATTATCATATACCCATTTAACCCTACTAGTCCAATATCTCATGATTATTTCTACTAATTTCAATAATGTGACCAAAAATCTCAATTTACAAGAGTTATTTTAATAGAAGACTCGATTTATCAGTATGGGTATTATATACTCAATATATAAATATTGTCGCATTTTTTTCATCCATCCCCATGAAAACTGTTATAAACATAATAATATATTGACTTTAGTATGGTTGGTATTATAAACTTTTACTATAATAATGGAATAAAATTTTTACATTATTTTCATAGCCACAAAAAATGAAAATAATGACGGTGTTATATATGGAATACTACCTTAATGAATTGAAATTTTTTTCATCACCTCCTTAAATGGGCAGAAAAATATTAATTCATAAATATGATATTTATGATATGTTTAATGTTCTATATCGGTAATTTATAAATTTTATTAATAATATTATCAATACTTGATAATTATTAATTTAACTTCCTAAAATAAGAATATTTATAGGAAAAAAATTTCTTCTATTAAACTAATTGATTATTATCCTGTATTTAATTTATTAATAATATGAATAATTATTTATTTAAATTTAGTAACATATAAAAAATATTATAATTTTTATAGAAAATGATAATATAATAAATTCATAATCAACAACATTTAATTATTAAAAAATTTGTTTTTTTAGTTTATTTTAACCACCTAAACCAAGAATTCTATAAATCAATATCATAGAGAAAAATATGGAAAAATACTGATAGGAAAATTTTTATACTAAAAAAATAATAATTATTTTTATATGATTCAAAATAAAAATTGTAAGAAGTATTCGAATTTTATAATTCCTTTTTAATCATTAAATATTATAGGAACGATCCCCCCAAATATTTATTTTCATTAATAATAACATAAATTATCAATTAAGATAATTATAAAGCTGAAAATATTTAGATAACTTTAATTTTAGTATCTCAAATAATCATCCCAAGATAAACACTATATCATTGATCAATAAAAAAATTTCCATAATGAAACACATATAAAATGAATGAAATTATTAACATGTGATGATGATGATGATAAACTATAAAAAATCATAAATGTAGAATTATTATAAATTGTTAATCAGGTGGTAAATTTTATTAAGATGGTTCTAAAAAAATATTCATAAATCACTAATTATTATATAATATATTAAATCATAATTTTGGAATTTTAGAGTTAATATATGGATTTTTAATATAAAATATTATTCTATAAAATTTATTCAATATCCAACAATTTTTTTGTATATATAATATTTATTAAGGAATATATATTTGTTTAATGAGATTCAGTGTATTTACACTTTCATTTAAAGCTCCTATTAACAAGGTATTTTTAATGAAAAATTTCTAATGTTCTAATGATTTTTATTAACTGAATTTCCATTAAATAAATTTCCATTAACTCAATTTCAATTTATTATGTTATAATCATTTTTGATAAAAATTATTCTTATAGTATTTATAGATTTTAAAATATTATTGAATTAAATTTTACATCCTCTTATATTTCTTTGGATTTACATTTCATTATCATTAAATTATTATAAAAGGAATAATACTTCTAAAATATGTTATATGATATTGTTTTAATCTAAATTTCCATATATGGAAAAATATTTTCATATAACTCACTTATACATATTTTATATTTTATTATTATAAACCAATTTGATTCTGATTTTATTAATAATGATTCATTCTACTGATTTAATAGTCTTTTCCAAAATCCATAATTCTTTTTTTTATAAAATTTTTACCTAATTAATAATTGATTTTGTTAAAAAAATCTTTATATATTTAGTGATAATATTTAAACATTATCATTATTCATTTTTTTCATTTCAAATATTTATTTATTATATAGTAATTTTTATTTTCATTGTGTTAATATTTATTTATAATTAATTTTTTTTTCAATGAAAATTTTCTTTCTTATACATTTTTAATTTAGTTAAGTCTAACTATCATCTTCTCCAATAAGCTTATTCATTTCCATGTCAATATTATTTATTTTTAAAATTTATTTTAATTTCATTTTTTTATATCCCAATATTTAGTTTTTATTTTTATATTCATATAGATCATAATTATTTTTTTAATATGTTATTTTGTAATCCTTTTTATGAATTATGTATCATTTGATTAATTTTTAAAATAGTAAGATTATTTTTCATGATCATACAATTTATTATCCACTCCAAAATTTATTTAGTTAATGTAAATTTCCTTTCACAACCCCCACCCTCCAATGACGTCCCTTCTGAGCTGGCAATGAAGGAAGAGAGATAATGAACCCTGAGTTTCATCTCCAATAGGCCTCGGGGTGGCATCAATAAAAAATGGTATAGAATGTCACGAAATTGGGGGAATTATCTTTTTTATATGATAAAAATATTGAAAGGAATGATGGTCTAGATTAAAATAAATCCAATCACTATGTAGAATAAATACCAAATTCCACCACACATGCATGTTTTAATGTAAAACTGATTCAAATACATTAAATATATCTAACGTAAAAACAAAAATAACAATGATAAGTAGTGACATGGTGGTTATCCCCATGCCTAAGGTAGTAATGCCCAACATGGTCCATATAGTCCTACTGCAAACCTAAAAAAATTTATAACTTATGGTGACCATACAAGTATACTCAGTAGGAAATTCCAAGTCATTCAGGCACATGTGGAGAAGCATAGTAGTGACCCTATGAGAAAACAACAAAAACCTAGTCACCTAACAAAGTATACTAGCCACCCCAACCTCACTAAAGTCACACTCATAAAATATTTAAATTAATTTCAAGTAATTTAGCGGACAATAGTGATAGGGTACACCACACAACATCCCAACAAATTATCCCTTCTCAAACCCTAATAGAAAACGTCATCGAACTCCCACATAATACAAAAGTACCACGTCTCAACCCTCCCACACATTCATGGTCCTCTTAGCTCATCACACTCCCACACCCCACACACACCTAGGTATCACACCCACATCCCACACACAAAAAAGCTATCCTACATACCACATCCTATCTCGAAAAACTGTGTAAGGCACAACACATCTCATCCTGAAGACACATAGGAAAACAAAACTCACATGGACACACCTAGTCCTAAAAAACCACTACATGCTCGAATAATCATAAGCTTTCTCCTCCATGAAGTTGGAGAAGGGAAGACTGAGTGTCCAATTATCCATCCTATAACCATGATTTTTGGAAAAGACCCCCTCACCCATGAAAACGGGGGTGTTTGACACATAGTTATCAATGAGGGTGGGTGTGTATAAAAAACAATAAAAATTATAAGTATTTATAAATAGTATCAAAAATTCAAGCCGAACATATGGGTTCTCAATAAAACTATCAAACACCCTATGATACCTCATACTCTGGTGCTACCATTAAATTCATTTATGAAAAACAG
Organism: Viscum album; assembly: GCA_963277665.1. Classification (NCBI taxonomy): domain Eukaryota; kingdom Viridiplantae; phylum Streptophyta; class Magnoliopsida; order Santalales; family Viscaceae; genus Viscum; species Viscum album. The sequence continues at coordinate 669,806,103 of OY728163.1, forward strand.
CAAAATTGACATTTGTACTTGATAAAAGAATGATATTCACAATGATTCCCAACTCTAACATAGCCCAATCCATATCATTTAACAAATTAAATTTTGTTATTAAGGAGATCATTTATTCATTCCATCCCTAACCGTTCAAGTACCAAAAATTGAATTGCATCAAGAACCACACCAAGGTGAAACATTGGAAGAAGAACCATGGTATGTTATCACACATCACATTCATAGCTATTTAATGCTCATACCAACCACTTATATCAGAATTCTTGAAATTCATTCCACCTTGTCCTTCCTCTCAATGAGAAAAGACCCAATATACATCAAAACTCTGAAACACACGTAATAACAACCAACCTCATAGCTTTACTTTATAACTACAACAAATCTATCACACATATAAATATAAACATAGCACAACCTAATCCTCCAACCCCGCTACTCAAAAAAAACCCATCCATTACACAATTAGTAAAACTACCAACCAAGGTCCAATTAAACCACCCATACCATCCCAGAAACAATCCTGATCTCATCCCCAATACAACACAACCACACAGGGAACAATAGGGCATAAATATACACAAAGAACACATCAACATCAATAAATCTAGTTGTATTTATATTTAGAAAACACTCATTCTTTAATTCCTCTTGATAATTCAGGGGTTATCATAATGTATGTTAGATCATAATGAATCCATATATTTTAACTAATATATATGGTTATCCAATTTCATATTTATATGGTTATTTTTAGAGGATAAATATGAAAAATCCACAATCCATCACAGATGTGAAAATAAAGACCACCAACACCCATGATATTCAGTCGGCATGTACCATATTCATATCAAAATATCGACAAAAAATAAAACATATTCATACATCAGTTTTCCCACCCCATTGATATTGATATTAAATATATTCAATTATCTTTATTTATTTGGAGTTGTTCTATCTTTCCAATCGAACATTCATACTAACACCCCTCATGATACCAAATATAATATAAATGAAGGGACCCCTACCTGAATAAACATATTATCAAAAAGAACTCTACGAACCAAAACACGGGGTGTGTAAGAAGAAGGTGGAACCTCTAGGGAGACTTGGTTCAATGGGATCACCAAATATACATAATCCCATAGAGATGAAATGTGTTGGGATTATCGGTTTCAAGATAAAATAGAAAATGAAAAATGGATAAAGGATGATGGCTTTAGAAAGACAATATCTTATATCAATGGATGATTGGTATTAAAAGACATTAAAGTTGGATCACTGTCAAGACAACTCATTTTTACTAACATAAATCCTCCTAATCAATAAAAAATTAAATATATATTATACCGCCTCTTAAATAACTATAATAACACTTAAAATGGTTTTAATCACATTTATGTTGAATAATATGAAAATGGAAATGTTTGAAAAAAGTAGAAATTTTGACAAAGTGTCAAAATGATTCACTATGGGGTGAGTCATTGATGCGTGTCACCAATTGATGATTCACCAAATTGACTCACCTATTCCACTTACTAATGCCACCTAACCACGAATGACTCAATGTTGTTATCCTCATAACAATGCCATCTACCGACGCCACTCACTAACGCCACCTATCGACACAACTCACTGGAGTCCCCTACTAACCACACCTACTGAAACCAATCACTGATTCCACCTACTAATTCATCCTAATAATGAAACTCAATGATCGTGACTCGCCATTGGAAAACCATAAAAACTAGAAAACACTCTAAATATCCAATGTGACCTCCGGAACACCATAAACACTAGATTTTGACGAAGTAATAGATCGGGGAGTTCTATCCCATTACATTAGATACATTTTTAACTATTATAAGCCTTGAGAATTAAAATCCTCCCTAGAAGAATAAGGGATATGAACAACCACCATGTGAGATAGCACTCAAGGTTCTCCCAATGATTGAAACAATGATATCGACTATGAGTACCAAATTTTAATGATAACCACCCTTTATTGTTTGAATTTTGGAATGAATCCCCATCATCCAAGAACACCTCCAAAATATACCAACATAAACAACTAGAAGATCAACAACACCCCCAATCCACCTGAACACATGTATTTGGGAATCTCATCCTCCATATCAACATACTATCCTTTTTGGACAATAGTCACATTGCTAAAATGGTTTAATCAAATCTCAATTAATGAGACTCAATTATAAATTCCTTCCTCACCGTTACACATGTTAAGGCTTTATCACACATTATAGTACAAGCAAACAACTCATATCCTAACAAAAAAGAATCAAGCATTATATTATAGAGGAAAAATCAATTAGGGAATACTCAGAACAACTTTAGGTAGTATGGACACATTTGTGTCTCCCAATAATAAGTACTATCATCTAGGACACCATTTTTCCATAACTCATGAAACAAATTAATGGTCTACCAATGCAACAACTTCTCTTGATGATCCTAAATATCTCATTTCCATTCCAAAAAATGTTGCACCATCTTTGATATCCATCTCTCCCCAGTAATATACTTTGGAGAAATTGAGAAGATACTAGTGAATTGGGTAGATGAAAAAGAATTCACAGATCCTCTACAACCATGATGGTAGATGTAACCGGTATTCAACCTCATCAACAATCACCAACAACTCAAATGGTCCAATGAACCTTGGAGAAATCTTTCTCCCCTTTCCCATCCTCTACAGTCCTTGTTGAGGGGAATCAATTAAGAACACTTGGTCCAAAACCTCAAAATCCAAGGGCATCCTCCTCTGATCGGTATACAACCACTTCTAATCTTGTGTTTCCATTATCATTTCATGTATATGTTTCCCATTCTTGGTCATCCTCTACACCACTTATGGACCTAGAATAGATACCTCTCCAACTTCTATGTACCACAAGGGTGAAGAACATAGTTTTCCATACAATTCATAGAAATGATCCATTCAAATGGAAGCATGATAACCATTACTATAAGAAAACATAACCAAGGAAAAGTGTCACAAACATGATCCACCAAATTCCAAGACTCATGACCAAAATAATTTCCTAAATTTTAGGATGATCATCTATGTCTGTCCATCCATATGAGGGTGGAAATCAGTTATGAGGCATAATTGAGTTCAAAAAGCATGTTGAAATACCCTATAGATTCATGAGGTAAAATGTGTTTCCTGTTTTGAGATGATGGATCTCAAAATTCAATGAATCTGCACAAACTCATCCACATATCTCTCATCCATGACATCCATGGTGCCCGAATCATAAATCTCTAGTATGTGAGGTGATTTCATCAGACAATCCATCACTATATAGATTGTATCACATCCTACCTAGTTCTTGGGTAACCCTGTGACAAAATCCATCACAATTTCATCCCACATCATTTATTAAAAACTAAGGTCTTCAAAAAACCATCAGTAAAATGATTCTTATCGTTCACCTACTAGAACAATAAGAACATCGCTACAAACTCATTCACTACCCAGTTCATTCCGGACCACCAAAACCACATCCTTAAGACAATATATATCTTGGAAACTCTTGGGTGTACTTCTAAAAGTGATCTGTGAAACTCACAATGTAATCACTCACAAATAACAACTAGAAAAAATAGATTACCATAAAACAACATGTAGTTCTGTCCAACATTTGACCATCCCTACAGAGTTTCAACATGTTCAATGTGATCATGCATCACCTATTCCTCTGAATATCTCGACTGAGACTCCTCCACCAATTGTATTATAGATGACATCACCGACATCTAAAAAAAGCATCCTCTACCACCATCCAATTTTTCATCTATGTGAAATGATTCCAAATCCTCAATCACCTTCCAAGAATCCAATAATTCTTAAAAACCCTCCTTATATGACTTTTTACTCAAATAGTCCACCAAAATAGTCCCCTTTATTAAGGTGAATGAGATCATGAAATCTTAATCATGAAGAAACACTATCCAGCTCTGTTGTTTCATGTTCAGATATCACTGGGAAAAGATATACTGAAAACTCTTGTGATCCATGATGAACATAGAGCACTTGCCAATGGCGTAATGATTCCACAACATCAACACATCCATGAAATCCACAATATACAGATCATGGGTTGCATAGTTATGTTCATGGGGATGTAACTTTCTAGAACTTTAAGAGATCACTCCAAGTTATTGCATTAGCCCAAATACAAATACCATATGATAAGAATAATGAAACACATCAAACACCAATCCTTCCCAAAATAACGGGAGAACTGGAGCATAAATAACATCCACTTCAGATTAGTGAATGATTCCTAAGAGAACCCGCTCCATACAATGGCATGGTCTTTACTGGTCAAGGATTTAAATGAAGCTTCAACTTGAGAGAAATCGGGTATGAATCTCCAGTAATAGAATTCAATACTTATAAAACTATGAACCACTACTACATTCATGGGTTCTTACCTATAATCAACTACCACAACATATTATGGGTCCACTGTTATACCCAAACGAGGAACCACGTGTCCAAGGTAGTGCACATATCACTACCAAAACATGCACTTAGATTACTTTCTATAGAGCTGGTGGTGTTGAAGAACCTAAAAGATGGTCATGAGATTCTCAACATAGTACTCTAATGACATTGAGTAGATTAGGATATAATCAAGGAAAAATATTATGAACAACCATAGGAACTCAAAAAATATGGTGTTTATGAGCCCTATGAGCAGAACTAGAATGCTCATAAAACCGAACATAATAACCCTAAACTCAAAGTCCCCATACCAACATGTAATATAAGTATCCATTATATAACCTTATTTTACATTTAGATAGTGATACACAAACCAATTATCGATCTTTGAGAACTAACTTTCTCCCTTCAGCTGGTGAAAAATATCATCTATCCTCAGGACATGATATCAGTTCTTGATGGTCACATGGTTAAATCTGTGGTATTATATGTACAAATTTATACCACTATACTCCTTCTTCTGAAACAAGAATGGATCACCCTATGATGACAGATTGGGCCAGATATATCTCTTATTCAATAAATCATCATCTTGAATTCTGAACTCATGTATCTCGGAAGGTGTCATCCGATAGAGATCCAGTAAAATTGGTAATGCACTGGGATACAAGTCTTTATGGAACTCAACATCATGTCATGGGGGTCAATTTACAACCTCCTGGAGGAAGACATCCATGAAATCCGTTGCAACTATGGGACACTACTCCATTTATGAATCCACTGATCCAACTATAACCTCAACCAATATAGAACTAAATGTCCCCATGCACTGAGTGGCCATATGAAAACATTTCATTCCAACGAAAGATGCATGCTGGTCATCTAAGTCTAAAAACATGACTCTCATCCATAAGTAGTTGATAATTGCATGCATAGAGTGAAACCAGTCGATTACAAGGATGGAAAAGCCTATCTTTGTTTAGTCACAGAACATGGGCTAGAACGTGTGCAATAAATGATGGAAAAACTCCCAAATAAAAAATCATAATAATGAGTAAAGAGAAAAAAAAGGGTGATAAGATATTCAAATTAGAATGTCCTAATCCTATATCAATGGAGGAAAAGTTTTTAATGAAATTCAATTTAGATGACGATCAAGACCTTGAATTATGACTAGCTTAAAGATACCTGAGCTTTACAAAATTAATGATATATTTTTGAATCCTATGAAATTGCTTAAATAACAATATATTATGGTTTTAAACTCATTTTTCATCAAATAAAACATTAATGGTGTGAATCTAGAAAAACTAGTGACAACTAGAAATTTTGGGAAAATGTCAAAATGACTGACCGTTCGTGGAGTCATGAACATGAGTCACTGAAGGATGTGTCACCAATGCAACCCACCAACGACACTCACCAATTACACCTACATATTAAACACACAGATTCCAACTACATATGGATGACTCTCCATTATGATCCTCTTATCGGCACCACCTACCAATGCCTCTCATATACACCACCTAGTAACGCCACATACCGACACCACTCACTGATCCGGAATAACTGTTCAAAACATAGAAAAATATGAAAAGATTCCCCTACTATGCTGGAAAAAGTGAAGAGAGATAAATATACCAGAGTCCCACCTCATGTAGGCCCCGGGGTGGGGATCATCACCAAATGTATAGAATCTTTGGAAATGGGAGGCATGACCATTTTTATAAGAAAACGAGACCAGGAGATAAAATGACCCATCTCAAAGCACCTCAAAATAATATATAAAAGAAAAACCAAAATCCATCCCACATGCATGTTTTAAAGTAAAACTACTTCAAATACAAAGAAAAGCTCCAATATAAATATCAGAAGAAGTAATCTAACAAGTGACATAGTAGTTTCCACAATACCGAGATAGTAATTCACCACATGGTCCACGAAGTCCTAATAGAAATGAGAAAGTAGTTTTATTAAATATGGTGATCATTTGAGTATATTCAGTCAGAAAAACCAAGTCTATCATGCACAAGTGGATGATCATACTAATGCGACTATGAGCAAACTGTAGAAAGCAACAACACCTCACAATGTATACTATCGACCCAACCTCAACAATGGAACACTCAGAAAATAATTCTAGTCAAGAGAGTAATATAGAGAACATCAATTATAGTTTATCCCACAACACATTACCACTAATTATTCGCTCTCACACCCTAAAAAAGAATCTTGTGCTCCCACATATTCTGAAAGTACCACGTCACAACCCACCCACAAACACCTCGGCCCCATAACCCATCACATCCCACCCTCACAAACATGGGTGTTGCAACCACATCCCTCCCACAGACACCTTGTCCATATTCCATGTCACATCCCAAAAAATTCCATGGGAGGAACAACACATCACATTTAGAAGACAGTTGGGAAAACAAAACTCACCCACACACACCTAGGCCTCAGAAACCACTACCTACCCGAAGAATGTTGGTTTATCACCACATAGAATAAGTAATATAGAAAAGTGGGTTTCTGTACATCAATCCTACCACTATGTTTTTTGGTAAAAACAACATCCCCAATGACAATGGGGGTTTTCAGAACATATAGGCCAACTAGGGTGGGTGCGTATAGAAAAAAAAGAAAAATATAGGTATGTATATATATTATCCAAAATTCAAACCCAACCTATGGGTTCTCAATAAAACTATCAATCACCCTATGATACATACAACTCTCCTGAAACCTCTAAATTAATTTATGAACACCAACAATAGGCCATTTTCAAATTGATAAAATAAACCTATTCAGAACAATCCAAAACTAAAACATACCACCGACCATCTCATTAAAACAATTATAATTATTTACTAGGGAGATAATTTATTCATTCCATCCCTACCCAAGAAACTACCAATCATAACACGAAGCAAGCCCCACACAATGGTCAGATAGTTGGAGAATAACCATACTCAGTTAACCCAGTTCACATTCCTATCCATTTAACTCTCATACCAACCAATGAAATCACCATTCTTCAATTTCATTGTTCCATGCCCTTCCTCTCAATGAGAAAACCACTAATATACTACCAAACCCCACAACACACCTCATCACAACCAACCTGATAGCCCCACTCTAAAAAACGATCACACCCATCACACCAAATAATGTAAACATAGAATAATACGATCATATAGCCCCAATGATCATACACTACCCACCCATACAACCATTAGTCAAACTCTCAACCTGAGATTCCATTACACCACACTTTCACACTATCAACAGTCCTTATCTCATCCCTTGCACCAAAAAACATGACAAAGAAAAATACATAATATATGTACAAAAACAACACAACCATGCCAACAATGAAAGTTGTATTTAGATTTAGAAAACACTTATTCGTTAATTACATATTGATAATTAGAGGGTTACCATAGAACATGTTAGAACCAGAGGAATAAATTAATTTAAATTAATATGTGTGGTTAAACAAATTAATATTTATACAGTAGTTCAAAGAGGATCAAAGTTAAACATCCTCAAGACATCATATGTGCACCAAAAAAATACTATTGATGAAAATAATGATCAGTAGGCATATCAGCTATATAGATCATAATATCAGAAAAAAAATAAGACATAAAATTGAGTCCCTTTTCCCCAACCCCTTTATGTCATTATTAAATAGATTCGATTATCTTTATTTTTTCAAAATTTTATGATCTATACAAGAGACCATTAATACCCCCACCCAAATAGATACCCATATTAATATAGAAAATGGGATCCCTACCTAAAATAACAAACAATCAGGAACTTAACCTAGTGCCAAAAAAGAGTGTTCACAAGACGTATGAGGATCCTCGAAAGAGATATGATCAAATGGGTTCACCACAACCACATGATCACCCGAGAAGGATAGGTTCTATTACACTCTTTAGAAAGTTTAAAGAGAAAACAAACAAGGGAGAAATGATCTCGTCTTTGAAATGCCTGATTCTATATCAAAATAGTAATGTTTTTAAAACCCATTAAAGTAAGATCACAATTATCATCACACATTTTGAACAAATTAATGCCTCCCATGAATTTTTAAATTAACTTTATATTTTAATTCCCTTGAAATGGATAAAAAATAAATAAATATGGATTTAAACTCAATTTATATAATATAAAATCATAAAGGGGAGAATTTGGAAATACTAGAAAAAATAGAAATTTTGAAAACTCTAAAAAATACTCACAGTTAAGTGAGTAACCAACATGAATTAGTGATAGCTGAATCATCGATGTGACTCACTGACACCACCGATTGACACCACCTTCTTACGCCACCAACTATTTCCACCTTCTAATCGATGACTCACCATTGTGATCTACCAACGTGGGCCACTCAAGAAAACAACCTATTTGAGCCACTCAAAGATGCGCCTACCAACAGAAAAACCCCACAACACTAACTGACCCAACCTACCAATTCAACATATTAATCACACTAATCGATCCTTATTCACCATTGGAAAACATTAAGAACTTGAATGCACTCATCAAGAGCCACTGTGACCTCCAAAACAACTCTAACACAGAATTTTCACAAAAGAATGGAATGTGGAGATCTGAGCCATTACATTTCCATTAAAGTATCATTTATTTAGTTTTATTTATAAATTATGTTTTTAAAATACAAAATGTTATCTTAATTAATTTTATTTAAAAAAGCGAGATGTTACTTTTTCTCTCCATATTAATGTTGTGAAATGTTTTCTGATGATTATTTTTATGTTTTCCATTTGTTTTCCTATGTTTTTCTAGAATATCTATCTTGTATGGAGTTAGATTTTAAAAATTAACCTCTAAATTGAATTTTCAATACTTATTTTAGATGATTTAGTTTTTTTTGTCGACATATCTAATTCTTGTGGTTATTTTATGTGATAAAGTTTTAAATTTTTACAAAAACTTTTTTACATCTAAATAGACTTCATAATATAATATATGATACATTTCATATATCACAAAAAAGTATTGATATTAATTGTTGGGATCCAATTTCAACCTAAAATTCCTTGTTTTAGGATCAACATCACATTAGAAAATAATGTTTCATTGGTTTGTGGTGTCGAATAGACTAATGGGTCATAGGATTGTGATCCCAAGTAAAATAATGGGTTGTAAGATTTTTTTTCTAAGGCTGATATTTAATGGTATAGATTATTTTTATTCTTGATTCACTATGTAAGATTTTTTTACTTTATATTTTATTTTATTTCCACATTATATTAAATTTCCATGTTATATTAATAAATTATGCTCTATGGATAAATATTTCTATAGTAAGATTCGAAATTTGTGCATATTAGTATATGTTTTGATCAATTTAGAATAATTGTTATTATATGTTTCCTTATAGAATATTACAATTATTATATACCCTTTTAATCAGATATTTTTACCATGATTATATTTTATCACATGATTATAGTCTATCCTATGATGGAATATTGATATAGTTTTTTAATACTAAGACATTGAGCTCACCTAATTTTTAAATATATTGTACCCGTGTTATGATGAAATGTTTAGCATTAGCTTAATTAAGTGGAAGGTATTGAATGTTGCAGTAAAATTGAAACGTTCATTTTTATGTTGAATGTTATTGTTATTAATTTAATATCTAATGAGAAATAATATTAGTGTTTTGGGTATCTGTTAGTATTTATGAGATGTTATTTTCAAATAATAGAATTTTAATAAATGTATTCATGATTTTGAAGGTTATTCAGACATGGTGTGATATACTATTTAAAAAAAAGTATTTACCACAATTCCAGGATGTGTGAATACTGGTCACCATAGATAGTATCATATTAGGGTTTTGTCTATTTTAAGACTTTATTAGTTATATTTAGGTATATGGAAATAGGAAAATAATGGCTTGTCAAATGGATATGGAAAACATAAAAAAACATTAATTTTTTTTTGGTAATGTGTAGTTTTTTTTGTTTTTTTAATATAAATCCTTATTTCGATTCATGCATGTGGATTCAGACTCCATGATTGATTATCCTTTGGGTAATTACACTGCAAAAGGCTGCATGAGATTTAGCTATGTCATAACTTGCTACTCAAAATCTTGGCTAAACTACCCACCTGGTATTACACTATGAAGAAACATTTATTATATGATTAACATGCTCTTTAAAAACCAATTTTAGTTATTTAAATAGATGATGATGATTTTATATTAAACACATTAATTTATATATCCTATTGGAATATGATCATTGATAACCTGGATTGAAACATATAGATCCATATAGTATTAATATTATTTATGTGATTATTTTTTGGTTTCACATTTTATCCTTTTTAGAACTATTAATTTATATCATCATAACTAATCATTCAATTATATTTGAAATCGATGGAGTAATGGGAAATCATGTTTATAGGAGATAATATGGGAAATACTAGTATTATTCCAATGATAATCTAAAGGGGATAGAATATGGTGTTGAAAATTTTATTATCTTCATCACAAGAATTTTCTTGAGTTTTTATTAACAACATGAACATTAAAAAATACTCCAATAATTGTTGAATATAATGATTGTGTTTCCTATAATTTGTTTTTCTAAAAATGACCAATTGGGAAAGAATATCCATCATCTTTCTTACCAAGAATGTGCTAGGAATATGGCCACAGAATGTCTGAAATGAGTGTGAAAATGATTAATGTATTGATGTATTTTATATCATGACTATTATTGATGAATTGATAAATCATGGTTGAAAAATAAATTGTATTGTGTAAAGGAACCTAATAAAATATCACCCACAATTCATTATTTTAAATGAATGATGTTTGGACTTTTTGAAAATGAATTCACTAAACAAAATTATGATCATGATTTTAGGCATGAGAAAAACAATATTTAGTGGATTATGGATTTGAATATGTTTTGAATATAATTGATATTATTTGATATAAATAATGAAATCATTTACTCTATAAAAAATTTGTAGACATCTCACTTTCTTCTAGTTCTAAACACTCTATTATATCTACGATGATTTCCTAGAGTAATAAATCATCACCCCAATGATTTCATGGACTATTATTTGGGAAAACATAATGTAGTATATTTACTTTATCAAATTTTTTTATTTATGAGTATTTAGTTAATTAAAATATTATTATCCCTCATTTTTTTGAATTTGAATTGATTGTTAAAATTTATTGTTGATCTCAAAATAGACTCTGTATTAATTAAAAAAATAGAGAAATCACATCCACTTATTTTCATATATCATTTAAATGATGAATATAAAATATATAAGGAAAATTAATACCATTATATTGGCCTTAAAACCCAATAAAAAGGGTTATTTATGTTCAATGATTATGTATATAATCAATTTTTATTATATTACCATTATGACTGATAATACGATTTTTCAATACTTTAGTAATAGAGTGACTGTGATATCTAATTATAAACATTATAATTACACTTTCATATAAAATATATTCTCTTAAATAACACATTAGTGAACTATAAATATATTTTAGTTGTCGAAATTTCATAAATTGGGGAAATTATATGGGCCAAGGATTTTTTTGAATTTTCTATTAAATAAATACTATGTATAATATCTTCATTAAAATGAAACAACAAACTAATACAAGTCATAAGAATTTTTTGGGGATATAATAGTATAGTACATGTTTATCATTGTTATATATTTAGAATGAAATATGAAGCATCATTAAATATTTTTCAAAATAATTAAATCTAAATTTAAATAAAAATACAATGAACATAATACCCTCATCCTTTTAGATTTTTATTTATATAATAACCCAATTTTAAACAATATAATCGAAGAAGAAATTATAAAATACAATGGAAATATTAAATAATAAAAAATAATAGATGAATTTATGGTTACAAGAATGATATCTGGCAGTTATATATGGTTGTTTCAGTTTAAATAGACATTGGGATTTTATCACCATCAAAAAATTACCATTGAATTGGCCGAAATAAACACATGTAACCATTTTATCGTATATATATAATTGGGAAATAAATTATATATATTAATATTTTTCATGTTTATGATTCATATTTTCCTAAAAGTGGAAGGGTGGAAGCCATAAAATTGTATTCCCTTAACCATGACATAATCAAATTTGATCAACTATAGATTTAGTTGAATTATTTTGTCGTAGATGTTTAAACTGTAAGAAATTGTTATAAGATCAATTATAGTATAATTGACACATGTGACAACCAATACAACTTATTTTACACAAAAATCATATTTGGTTGTTTTTAGGGGATTTTTATGCAGAAATGAGGATAAAATAATACGAATATTATTAATAACATTTATATTTTCATAGTTCCACTATATATTAGATTCTCTATACAATAATAATTTCATTTACAAATTAATTTTATTTTTTTATTCTATATTTAATTATCCAGAACATATTGATATAACATATTTATTATTAAAAAATTAGTTTATTTTAATGAATGTGGAATATAATTATTTAATAGAAGAAAACTTTTTAGATTAAATATACATTTCCATATATTCTTTATTTTTGTCATAATAAAAAAAATTAATTAAATCATTTGTGTAATTCCAATAAAATAGATATATATTTATATATTAAAATGATTTGTATCTAAATGTTTTTATATCATATAAAATATTAATAAATTTCTTTTTATCCTGAAAAAACAAAATTCTATAAAAATATATTTTATGGGTTATGTGTACATGTATTAACAAATTAATAATTTTTAATCATGAAATTTATCATATATTACATTCTACAATATTAATATAAAAATATAAAATATTTTGTATGATTATTTTTTTCTTTAAAATAAAAATAATTTTCCAATGTAAATTTATTCACCATGGGATAATAATTATTATTCAAATAAATGATTTCATATGAATATTGAAACATTAATCTAAATAAATTAAATCAAACTATTTTAAATGATTAATATATTAGTAATTTAATATATAAGATAATATATCAGCACTCATTTGGTGTCTAATTGATTGGAAATTAGAATTGCAATATTTAATATTATTAAAGTATATTTTCTACAAAATAATTTTTTTTATATTTATTTTGTTAATATATAACATTTTGTATAGTAAAATTTGGAAATATATAAAGATTACAAAGGGTCTATGTATGGATTTATAAAATTTTAATTATGTAAGAAAGGTCATATTATGTTTTTGTTGAATTTTTTTATGTGGTTATATTTAATTCCAGGATAATGAGGTTAAAAAGGGTAACGTAAAGTGGATCGAATTGTGTTAAGATTACATGAAACATAGATATTATATAATATCATTTCTGGTGTTAATTTTATCACCCTTGTTCTTAATATCTTTTCCTCATATATCACTTATTTCATTCCATATTTATTCTTAAAAAATAATTAAATAAGAGGAAAAGTCATTCCTTTTCACTTATAAATGATGCTTAATGGCACAAACTTCAAGAAACACATATCATTAAAAATTAAATTTGAAATCTAATCATTCCACTCCCCTATATACTTATTTTATATTTTTATACCCTTGGTTTTGTGAATGATTATGTCATCCTCCATGTAAAATAGGTCTTTCAAGAGAAGGCTGAAACACTCAATGTGAGAATTATTCAATCCATAACATTCCCTTTTGTATTTTTAATCATCCACCACTGAGAAAAACATTTTATATATAATAATAGAAATTCATTATTATTATTATTTTTATTATCAAATTAATATATATTAATTGATTTACTATTTTAATTCTTTCACACATCCAGTAGAGAAATGAAAACATTTATCATGTTGTGTGCGATATATATCCTCCAAGGATGATGTATATTATCTCTCATAACCATATTTATTGAATGGATATAAAAATGGGTTAATGAATAATTAATATATTTATCATATCATTAATAATATGAAAAAAAAATATTTCTCTTAACAATGTTAATAATAAGTTTTAATTGTAAATTTTACTGAAAAAAAGGAGTATACAAAGACGAAAAGTGATTTTTTTTCATTATAAAAATTAGTTTATTATCAATATAATTCAGTTAGCTATTATATTTTTTCTTCAATTTATTAACCAATAAATAATATACTCATTCTTCATGAATGGTTATATTATAGACATATTCAAATCATACTCATTCATTTATTATAGCATGTTCATGTTTGTTTCAGTTGAACAAACTACCAAATGGACACTATTAATTTATACCATGGATGGATGTGGGGACATAATTATTTGTAATATTTGATATTAAAAAGATAATATTTACTTTTTTAGGTTTTTTAATTGTAATATTGATAATTTACACATTATTGAGATCCCACAATTTTTCATTAAATATTTCGGAAAAATTCTCATCACCAATTTCATTTTAATAAATCATAACTAAACGACTTATTGAATTGAAGTAGAAATTTTTTAATTATTATATAAATAATATTAAAGTATCATTAATAATATTTTAATTAATTATTTATAATCAGTGTACAAGAAACCACATCGCCATAATATATTTTTTCAAAGTAAATGAAATTAATAACAATTGATAAAGAAAATTAGAGTTTTATATGATAAGAATGACAGAAATAATACATTAATATCATTATATAAATGATAAATATAAAAACTATTCGCACAATAAATTGACCTTAGGGTTAGGGTCATAAATATTTCATACAAAAATAGAATATATAATAAAACTTGAAATCATTTCTCCTCAACTTTACTCTTACAGACACATTTATAGACATCTCACATGATATAATAATACTCATAACTTAGGGAATGTAACATAAGAAATGGGTTATCACATATCTATGGTATATAAAATAATACCATAACATTATTTGTAACATTCTGAATGCATAAATATCATAATAAAAATGAAAATACAATATATTATAATCACAAGAAATGTTAAAAAAACATAATATTGTAAAAAAGATCATCAATAAATCATAAAAGATACTATATGTCACAAAACCCAATTAAATAGTCATATATCATCTTATAATGAAATAAAAGTATTTAATACATTAAATAATTTAATTATCATGAAAATAGTACATTTCATTGAATTTAAATTCATTATGTGTTTTTTATAAATAGATTGAGATATGTGGAACAAAAAACAAGCATAAATAATCCATTGTAAAACAATATAGTATTCCAACCCATATTTGAGAAAAATTCATATGTTTGGGATGTTAAATATAATAAAACCCATCATGGTCATTACCATGTTAAAAACCTCATTATGTCTACGTCTAACATTGTCTTGAGATATAAAATTAATCCAATTAATTGTGGGGTTATATATGATCTTGCCCATAATTATTCATACATATGTGTGACAAATTAATTCAATCATCATTATGTCATAATTAACATATGAAAAAACAATGGTTTCAAAAAAAATCCAAAAATATTGTATTAACATTTTATAAATAACCCTTGGATATAAAATTGTTTTTATAATGAATCAAAATAGTTCAGAAAAATCACGATTTAAATCATTTGATATCTAAAACAAGGTCTAAAAATAATCATATAATTAAAATAATTTCATTAAACATGAGAAATATATCTTTTATATATGGATCATTTGAGGATAGAGAAACCCAAATCCTGATTATAAATTTTTTAAAACATTTTATTGTCATCGTCGTTAATTTCAATGTTAAGAGTCTATTTTAAAATAGTATCCATTTTTAAAATGGTTCAAAAATATATTTCATGAAACTGTATTCATAACGAATACACATTTTTATTAGTAATACATATAGAGAATCTAAAAAACTGAAAACTTAGTTTTTATAGGGCAAATAAAATCAAGAATAACGCATTTAACTAAAAGGATGAACTTTGAGTTTCTATATCAATTTCATTTATCATTGAATTTGAATGATTTTATTTAACATCATATATCATAAATATTGAAATATGTGTTTCATATTATATCATTTTATTCACAAAAATATACATTTATACACATTATTAATAATAAATATATTTATGTATCAATTTATTATAATCATTTTTTTCAACATCAATCGATAATACTCAACACCATTTTGAACTATGTTCATAAAACTAGTGTCAAACATCATTTTTCTCAAAAATATAATCATTCAAAACCTTTAATGGTACTATAATTGATGTTTTATGAACACCTATATGGCTATTGTTTCATTACATGGTTGTTTTAGTCGTGTCATGTAATGACTATAGTGATGATATACAACATTCATTATATATATATACATCAATGGATTTCCTAATAATTATCATTACATTTTGTGTTATTTATATAAAACCATATTAATGATTTATATTATTTATAACTATATATCATATATATTTAGGATATATAATAAAAAACTATAAATTAAAAATTGATTTAGAGCATAGTAAAAGTGTCCTCGAATAATATGACAAACTCGTATTTTAGTAATAATTTAAATTTAATCAGTTTATCACATGAATAAAACATCATTTCAAATGAAAAATATATATTAATTTATTGTCTTAAAATTATGGATGCTAAAGTCGTGGTTCTGAAAAATTCATTTAAAATGAACTTATGAGGAATTATAGAATTACCTAAACTTTTAATTCAACCATCATTAATGAACTATTTGATTATATATTATGTTTGTTGAGTTTTTAGATAGAATAAACGTTAAAAATACCAATATATGTGAGCCAAATTGGATACAAATCCGTAAATATCACTATATAAATTTCATTATCTAGTAAAAATAATGATGATAACATGGGTTATTATTTGTTCATCATAGCATAATTTTCCCCGAATGAGGGAGAGCACTTGTTATTCCCTAAAATGATTGGTAAAGGAATATGTACATATATATATATACTGTATAGGTCATTAAATAGTGCCCCTTATGTTTTTTCAATGTAATATTTTAACAATGTGACATAATTTGATATTTATTATAGAAGGGTTAGTGCTGGAAAATCACACACAAGAAACTTGAAAATATTAAGTTTCCCACACTTAAAATAATAAAAGATATAATAATAATAATTCATTTATGTGTGAAACACATTAACAATATAAATAAATATCATTTATCCAATTTATATGGGACTATTAATCACAATCTGATTTCAATTATCAATAAATAAGGATATCGTAATAATGAATATTTAATAAAGAAATGTCTGTGTAATTTTTTATAAAATTTTCTTTAATATTATAATAATAAGAAATTAGAAAAAAAAATATTTACTATGGTTATTTATTATATATAATCTTTCAATTAATTTTTTATTAAATTATGGTGATCATCCAAACCAAAAAAAATATTATTTATTTTATCAAATTAAATTTATAAATTGTATTTAAAAATTATTATGGAAAATAAAAATGTGTGATGTTCTTGGAAATGTTTCGAATTTAATTAGCAATAATCATCTAATTTACTAGGTTAGAATCGAAAAATATGCCAATGTACCCATAGAAAAAAGAATATAATTTCCCAATAATTCTCAACCATCTATAAATTGTTATTATGTTCTATAAACAATTTATCATGATATCTCAAATAATGTAGGTTCACTATCACATCCATCTACCTATTTGCTAGATTTATCATTCTCAGAGTATAAAAAAATTAACTCACCCACATAAAAATATTTCGATGGAGTTCTCATGCAATTACTTGTCCCTAATTTTTTCGTAGATATCACTATCAATCTAGGTACCAAAACGATTAATCATGTCCCTTATTATACATTGATGAGATATATAATGTGATGTATCCAAAACAACCATTATCATTTTTAGTATAATTAATCATGGTAATCATCAGAATATCAACATATGAGATTTTTGATATCCAATAACGATAATAATAATGGCCAATGATAAATAAACATATCAAAAAATACATGTATCCAATGTTATTATAAAATATTGATTTCCTTTTAACAAGTTTATTATCATAGACTCATATATTAGAGAATACCATGGTAGCACCCCACGATAAGGTAACATTGTTTCTTATGATCCTCCTACTATATATCTCCTAGTTCACATGTGTCCCATCAGACAATATCATACATCCATCAAAAAATATTCAGTAATAATATCATGGATCCTCTAGGTTCCCATTTTAGCAGGGTACATCGATGACAGTTTTTTATGAATGTATAACATATAGGTTTATTGCATTGGAAAAATCATAATGTGATATGAAACATCATTAAATTAAAAACATTTAATTATGTACTACGAATATTACACTACATGAAAACGGAATATATGCAATGCGCGATTTGTGACGAGATCCTGTCACAAAAGCCCTCTTGCGATGGGGTGCCGTTGCAAATCGCCCGTTGCAGAAAACGGCGTCGCAAATAGTTTTTTTGTAGTGGTCCCTTCGCAAAAATAGTATTTGCGACTGTATTTTTCCCCCATTGAAAATTGTTTTTCGTTTATATATAAAAAAGGTATTTGCGACATGCCGTCGCAGATATATTAATTGCGACCGGTATCTGACCGGCCACAAATGGGAAATTTAATAAATATTTGTGACGTAAGTATTTGCGATAGACCTTCGCAACAATTGTTTTTATGACAGGTATTCTTCTCGTCGCAAATGGGACAGTAAAAAAAATATTTTACGACGGGACACCCCGTCGCAAACACTCCTGCCGCAAATACTAAAAAAATAAAAAAAAATTAATAATAATCGTATAATGTTATTAAAAATAATAATAATAATAATAATATAAAAAACTCTATTAGTATAATATAAATAAAAAAACATATAAAATATAATTATGAAATATTAATATAAAATAATAATAATATGAATAAAACTAATATAATATTATATAATAATACTAATATTAATAATATAAAAAATTAATATAATAATAATATTATTAAAATATGTATATAATAATAAAATTAATATTAATAATATAAATAAATTATATTATTATAATATTAATAACAAAAAATATATATAATATAATTATGAAGTATTAATATCAAAAAATAATAATAATATGAATATAAATAATATAATATTATATAATAATAATACTAATATTAGTAATATAAAAAATTAATATAATATTATTATTATTAAAATAAACACACATATTTATGAATAAATAATATTAATAATTTTAATATTATTAAAATTATAAAATTATAAACTTCTCAATATTAACAACAAATATAAAATATTAAATGTAATATTAATAAAATAAATAGACTTTAAAAATAATACAAATAAGTAATAAAATATTAAAAAAATAAAAACAAATTTAATCATGCAATATTCGTACCAATATGAAAAGGAGGAATTGTAAATAGTTAATATGATAATAAACTATGAACTCAAATGTTTGTTACATGTAAAAAATCACTGGGGGGTGGATAATCTCGAGGACTTAGATGAGGAGGTGGAGGAAACTTCATCCCTAAACTACGAGTCAGACGACACATGTACTCCATCTGCTCCTGATGTTGCTCCTCATATCGACACCTCTCCTCATCATGCTACTGGCGCATCTGCTCCAACCATCGACGCATCTCCTCATCGTGCTGCTGAAGCATCTGCTACTCCCCTAATGCAAATCCTCTATAAGCTCACTCTGAGCACACAACTGCTCCTGATACTGTTAGGCAGAAGATGATGTCTCTCCATGAGCTCCTCTCGAGCCAGAATTTGACATCTCAACAGTACCATAATAAGCTACAGGAGCCAAATGAGAGCCGATACCAACTACTCAGACATTTTCAAAGCCATACTGGGTTGCCTGCATCCATGACGTCTCATCAAAATAGTGGGAACTATTCTGATCACCATCTCGTCTTGACTCTCAGCCTATTTATCAGAGGTCGCAGACTCATATGACTCCTTAACTTTCAATTATAAATTAAAATAATGAAAAGATTATATGCATTTAATTTACAAACTGAAAAGAAAATAATACTGGCCACAATCTTACGTTGGTGGTCACCTAATCTCTCCAGTAGCCGGATCAGTGTACATCCTCCGATAAACGTCGTACGTCGTAATACTGGGCTGCGTGGATTCCTATATGAATATAAAATAAAGTATTTATATTTAAATTTCTATAAAATATTAAAAAAAGTACTTACCCGATGCTCTCTATGTGCACTGAATGTACAACTATCGGCTCGATGCGTCACCTTTGGTCTCCCCCGATTCTGTCGACCCAATGCATATCTCCTCTGAAACCCACCACCCAACTAGTGTGTACAAAATCCATCCCAAACGTGACATGAAATTTACTCTGGTCAGTAGGCTCTACAGGACTCATCATATTCTGTCACTTCGGCTTTCCTCATAGTCGCCTTTCTCAAATTATGAAAAAACTGACAGAAACGGTCATGCATAGACACCACCCATGCCGCACGGATAGTGGCACACATTCTCTCGTCGATGCTATACCATAAACCCTAATATAAAGTTATTAATGAATGAAATTTCAAAATAAATAATATTTAATTACGTATCATCCAATGATCGAACATGGCGGCCTGCACATCAGCGGGAATCTGATCCCATGTGAGCCAGGGCTGAGAAAAATAACTGCGCAAGATAGCACTCCCCTATCCAATAGCTATATGTGTAAAACTGTGGAAAAAGAACAAATAATCAAAAAATTGGATTATAAATAAATTATAATGAAAGATAACTAAAATATACAGGTTACCCTACCATCGCATGTGCGCATCGAATCCAAGTGGTTGACGTCGCTCGGGGAGAGGATCTGGAATCATCAGTCTGGAAAGACCATGCCCCATATGAGTGCTCCCTGTAGTGCCAATAGCCTGAGGGTTAGATGACTCAAGATCATCATCATCCATAGGTAGTTCAGCCTCCAGAAACTGATGATACATTTCTGAGTCCATCTGAAACATGAAATTATTGTTATTATCAAACAGTTGAAAATAACTGTTATGTATAGATTTATATTTTTAATGATTCTAACCAACATTTTACTATGTCAATGTTCATCTTCATCATCATCTTCATTGTTTTCAATGTCAATGTCTTCATCTTCCTCATCAACGTCATCAATTTCCTTATTAGTTTCACTTTCATCATCTCTTGTCATTTCAAATTTAGTTTTATCATCATTGAAAAAATCGTCACCATCGACCCTTATCTGTGGGGCGTCATCCTTGATATTCATGTCTCATTGTGAAAAAAGATGTGTTTTTAGGAGTTTCGTAAAAAAATTCATTTCTTTGTACCTCAGTGGAACCACATTCTGTTTGAGTAAACTGTGTTTCTCGAGATTTAAATTTTATTATACTCTACCAATCATCCAACTCTTTTGCAGAAGCACAATATTTTGCATAATAAATTTAATGTGCCTAATTAGCCAATAAAAATGGTTCATTTAATGCCAGAAGACTTTTATGGTTAATATAAACAATTCCATGAGTCGGATGAACACAGTAACCTCTCTCAGTATCCATCCATCGACATTTAATCATTGTTACATAATTCTGTCCCATGTAACACAGTTCAATAATTTCTAAAAGCATGCCGTAAAATTCAACTTCAATATCTCTATGATGTGATCCCTTCAAAAAAACAACACTATTCATTGTTTTATTTGATTCCCTATATGCATGTGTATTTAATCGATAATCATTCACAACATATGAAGTATAAGATTTAACCATTTTGGATGGTGGGCTACTCAATATATGCAATCGACTATCAAACTTATCAGCATGTACAGGTACCTAAATATTTGTAAAACATTTATCACTATTACAAGTTATAAATTGATTTTATATGTAACACGAAAAAATATTGTACATTACCAGTTTTTAAAATTAGTAGGAAAATATGTTTTCCGACGTTCTTCTAAGCCAGCTGGTGTAATTTGTGGAATTTGTTTCTTGATATGATCATCATAAAACATACATATACAATATGATTAATTTACTGTAACAGAATCTATAGAATAAGTGATAGGATCACTCATTGTACAATTGGTGACATTTCATCACAGTTGAGTAGAACATATTTATGAGCTCTATGATGTTCATCATCTTAAATCCATATATCATGAACTCCACCAAATCCATGTTCATGGTGATTGAAAACTGATAATTGATTGTTTATATCATCATCAAAATTCCCCTCGTTCTAGCACATGAGGTTAAATTTTGAGGGATATTCAGATTCAAAATAATCAGAGCAGAATAAATCAATTTCCTCTTGTAAATAAGCTTCAGCAATTGAGCCTTCAACTGAAGCATTGTTACGTACATTTTTCATCAATTTCTTCATGCATCTCTCAAATGGGTACATCCATCGAAACTGAATCGGACCTCCACATTTTTCTTCATGTGGAAAATTTTATATCAAATGTTCCATTGAGTCAATGAAATCCAGCGAAAATATTTTTTCCAATTTGCATATAATTACAACAACTTCTTCTAGTATTCTTAGTGCATCATAGTCTATTGTCGCCACACACATGTCAATGAAAAAATATGATATATCTATTATCGAATCCCAAATCGTAGAATTCAACAAACCTCTTAATCCAATCGGCATTATTCTTTTCATTATAACATGACAATCATGAATTTTTAATCTGGTAATATGACCATTTTTAACACATTCTCCCAAGATGGAAGCATATCCATCTGGAAGTCTCAAATCTACAATCCACTGAAAAATAATAAGTGACTCTCTTTGGTCAGTATATAAGCTGCTTTTTTATTCATTAATATCTTTGATTTGACATTTTCAAAGAATTAAAATTATGGTCGCCTTCAAATTTGGGAATGATCTAATAGTTCCTTTAAATTATCTTTGGGTTTACCAAGTGTATCCAAAACTGTATGAAATAAATTATCAAAATTGTTCTTCTCAATATTCATGACATCCAACATGTGTCAGACCAACAAATCAGACCAAAATAAAAGATTCCAAAAAATGCTCCATTTTTTCCAATTGCCTTATTTCCCAAAACCATTAATTTTCTGTTGGATTATTTTCGGTCCAAAAGTGGTGGAAAATAATATAAATACTACTGATTGTAACTCTGTACCTAAGATCATTTTTTGAGGTTCATCTCTTTCAAATATGCATTTTCTGAAATGAGATTTATTCCCTCGAAAAGGATGATCGATTGGAAGAAATCTGCGATGACAGTCAAAATAGTAAGGTTTTTTTTTCATTCACGAGCATAAATGTTTTGTTGTCTCCCATAAAGTAAGGACATGATTTTCGAACATGTGTACTCCATCCAAATATCTATCCATATGCTGGAAAGTCACTAATTGTCCACATCAAAGCAGCTTTCAATACAAAATTTTGTTTCATAGCAGCATCATATATACCAACACCATGACTCCATAATGAATTTAACTCATCAATCAATGGTTTCAAATAAACATCAATATTCTTTTTCGGATGTCCTGGGATTAATAAAGTCAAAAAGATATAAGGCTCTTTCATCTACATCCATGGAGGTAAATTTTAAGGAGTTATAAAGATAGGCTAACAGGAATACTAACTACCAAAAGATCCAAATGGACAAAAACCGTTAGTTGAAAGACCCAATCACATGTTTCAGGATTCTAAAGCAAAAGATAGATGCACTCGATCAAAATTATTCCATGAATCACCATCAGATGGATGAATCAATATTTTACAATTTAAGATATTTGTTTTGTGCCATGACATCATTGTTGCTATGTTTTGAGATATAAATAAACGCTGCAACCTAGGTGTAAGAAGGAAATATCTCAACTGTTTTACAAGAATCAATAGAGACTTCCCTGATTGAGCTTCTTTATACCTCGATTCTCCACATGTGGGACTACTATCCAACGAATCATTTTCACTGGAAAATTAAATGTAATCATTTGAACATGCATGGATCATCTGATAACTATGGCCTAGATTACGAACCAGTCTCTTGCTCTCATAATAATTAGCAAGCATCACATTTCCTTCAGGTAACAGTGCTTTAACCAAAGAAAATATCTGATCAAAACAGTTATTTGGCATTCCATTATATGATTTAATAGAAAAAAATTTTCCAACTGCTTCTAATTTTCTTATCTTGCAACCAGGATATAATGCATCCTCAACAGACCTAAACAACTCATCAACTTCAGATGGTGCCATCTCAGGAGGTAAATCAACATCATCCTCGATTTTCAGTTTGTTGAACGGATGACCCTGCAACATCATGTACTAAATTCTGAAACCGTGATGGATCCGGAATAAAATTAGTAGTATCTTCTCTGGAACAGCGTTTACAATGTTGATACTAAAAAATATAATCTGATTGAAAATCATAAGGCAAGATATGTTTCCCAACGATGTCAAATGTCCCAAACATTTTCAGAGCACATTTATTACAACGACACTTAATTTTCCCTTTTGAAACAAATTCCCCGATTGATGATGAAAATGATAAGAAAGCTTCAACACCAACAACATATACAGGATTTAAACTAGATCTGTTTGGATTTCTGTGCTGATTTATCCAAGCGTGATCATCTAATAATGATTGATGGTGACTTACTTGTTCCATATTCATATATATGTTTCTATAAAATTTAAAACCATTACTTTTGTTAGATAATTTTATATAAGAAAAATAATATCCTAAAAAGAGAAGATACAGAATTACAGTTATTTCTTAGTAATTACCAATAATTATACATGACACAGTTAGTTTTTAATCATTTCCACTAATTATTATTAATTTATCAATACTTATCAATACGTGGAAAAATGAAATATGCTAGAATAAGGAAATAAAATTTTGTAATCATCGTTGTGGAGATTATATTACTAATTATTATTATTTGTTTCCAGCGGATTGGCGGAAGCTCTTTTGCATGACGACTCATCTCCTTCCAAGGAGATGAGTCGTCTAGGAAAAGTGCCTATTTTGTCTGAAAACACATCTCCTTTTAACTTCCTCCCGACTAAAATCAGTTTGAAAAACATTCTCTGACATACGTCAGAGCATGTTTTTCATACTGATTTTAGTGGGATAATGTAGCAAAGATATGAGACGTTGAGCAAAAGGTAGCCCTTAATCCACTGGAAATTGTTCCAATTTATAATAATGTACTTGAATTTATTTAATTTATGATTAACTAAGACTAATTATTACAAATTATAATTAATTATTACTTATTATTACAAATCTCAATATTTACAACATTTTTTCTCTATTCTTAACATGTTAAAATCATGAAGGGTCGTCAATTTCCAGGTCATTCCCAATAAAATGTTTGTGTCAGCCACGTCCAATGTAAACTCTATAATTTTCCTTAAATGTTTGATCACCTCGCAAGTAGTGTTGCAATATGACGACACAAGTAATATCGTTGTTGTCTTTAAGAATCATCTCGCATGACCCTTTATATAGATCATTCTTCCTTGAAAAATTAAGAGAACATCAGTATCTTTCCCTTAAATTATCATGAAATAATGTTCTTTGTAAAAAGCCATGTTATATGATTCTTATAGATGAGAAAAAAATGACTTGGGTTGTCCTATTACAACGCTACTTGTGAGGTGATCAACCAAGCAAGGAAAATTATAGATTTTACATTGGACATGGTTGATGTAAACTTTTTATTAGAAATGACTTGAAAATTGGTGACCCTTTAAGATTTTAACATGTTAAGAATAGAGAAAAACTTGTTGGAAATATTGATAATTGTAATATTTTATAAACTTTTTATAATTTTAATAATATTAATATTTTTTTATAAATATTAATCATATAATAATAAAATAATTATATTATTCGTATTATTTAATTATTAATATTAGAGTAATATAATATTGTAATATTATGTTACTATTTGTGTAACTAATTTATTACTAATTATGTTACTAATTAGTAATGTGAAGATATGGAAATAGGTCGGGTGGTTAATCAATCATTGAATAGGAAAAAAACGTGATTTACCGCTCATCTAACTCAATTTTCTTTTCATTTGTGTGTTGAGGCTTCATTGGAAACTTCTTCCTCCACATGTAATATTTTCTTTTACTGTCAAAATTAAAAACCTCCTCACCTCTATAATGGTGAGGAGGTTGATAATTTTGACAGTAAAAGCAAATATTACATGGGGAGGGAGAAGTTTCCTGTCAATCCTCAACACAAAAATGAAAAGAAAATTTAGGTAGAATAACGGTCAATCATGCTTGCTAATTATTTTAATTGTTTCCTAATTATTTTATTTGTTTCATAATTATTTAAATTGTTTCCTAATTATTTTAACTGTTTCCTAATCATTTTCATTGATTCCTGATTATTTTAATTGATTGCTAATTATTTTAATTGTTTCATAATTATTTTAATTGTTTCGTAATTATTTTAATTGTTTCCTAATTATTTTAATTATTTCGTAATTATTTTAATTATTTCATATTTATTTTAATTGTTTCCTAATTATTTTAATTGTTTCTTAATTATTATAATTGTTTCCAAATTATTTTAATTGTTTCCTAATTATTTTAATTGTTTCCTAATTATTTTAATTATTTCCTAATTATTTTAATTTTTTCCTATTTATTTTAATTGTTTCCTAATTAATTTAATTGTTTCATAATCATTTTAATTGTTTCGTAATTATTTTAATTTTTTTCCTAATTATTTTAATTTTTTCGTAATTATTTTAATTGTTTCCTAATTATTTTATTTTTTTAATTATTTAAATTGTTTCCTAATTATTTAAATTGTTTCCTAATTATTTTAATTGTTTCCTAATTATTGTAATTATTTCTGATTATTTTAATTGTTTCCAATTTCCTAATTATTTCTAATTTCTTCATTATTTCTAATTTCTTGATTATTTCTAATTTCGTGATTATTTCTAATTTCTTGATTATTTCTAATTTTCTGATTATTTTTCATTTCCTAATTATTTCTAATTTTATAATTATTTATAATTTCCTAATTATTTCTATTGATAATTATTTTCATTATTTCTAATTAATTATAATTAATTAAATCTAATTATTTCGTAATTATTTAATAATTATTTTAATTAAATTAAATTAAATCTAATTATATCTTAATTATTTGATAATTATTTTAATTATTTCTAATTAATTTGATAACTATTTCTAATTAAATATAACTATTTCTAATTGAATATAATTATTTCTGATTAAATAAAACTATTTCTAATTATTTCTAATTAAATATAATTATTTCTAATTATTACCAAAACATCCCCCGAGAGTGTCGAACCAAGAGTGCAGCAAGGCCCGTTGTCGTGTACCAGGTTACCCCGAGTCAAGCTCAAAACACCTTGTCAGAGTTTTCACTCCTAGGTACATCTGTGCCAGAGCCGCCTCTACTTGTTCGTATCCAGACAAGAATTATTTAGTTCAACAAATTAATCTAATTATACTATATAACTACTAAACATTATATTATTAAAATTAAAATTAACAATGAAAAATAAAATTACCAATTAAAATTAATTTAAAAATTATAATTAATTTTAAAAATAATACAAATATAAATACCATCGATATTTTGAAGCAATTAACACCTTCTAACTCCAGCACTCCTCTTCTCATAAGAAAAAATTTAACCGAAAGAAATTTTCTATTCAGAACTGGAAGTTAAATAGAGAAAGAAATAGCGATCTTAATGATTTGAAAAAAACGGGTGGGGATATATATAGGTTAGATTATTTGCGAAGGGATCCCATCGCAAATACTTTCACCCGTATGAATTACGGTTGGCAGTTAAAAGTGTTTTCGCAACGGGATCGTTGCAAATAACTGCTTGCCGACATACCATTAGTGACGGGCAGATATCCCCATTGAAAAATCTTATTTACCGCCGCCGGTTTTGGGGACAGGCCCCGTCGCAAATAAAACCTGCCGATTTTTTTTTGCGACCGGATGATTTACCCGTCGCAAATTGTATTTACCGCCGCCGGGTAGTTGCAACGGGTAGAAGGAGACCGTCGCAAAGATAATTCTTACATTTTGGCACGCAAACCATGCCATATCTATTGTGATGGGTCATGTATTCCCGTCGAAAACAACTGACTATTTGTTATGGGAATATATTCCCGTCACAAATACGCTTTTCGTCGGATTTTTTTGACGAGATTTATTCCCGTCACAAATAACCCATCGCAATAATCGGTTATTCCCATAGTCTTATTTCATGCCCACTAACTCCACCAGAATCCTACATTCACAAAATCCAACAAACAAAAAATTTTATTAACTAGTTTTCACATGATCACCTTCTTATAATGAGATTAATAATTGGTTAAGTGGTTCAAAATATATTACCTCATATATACTCTACTCAACAAAACATACCCGTATTTGGATGACATAACTAGATAGGTGAAACATCGATGTGGTTTATTTTTCATTTTTTACCCTGTATACTTGGATGTAACGAAATCTGTTGTGTTATCATAATAAATAGAAATTTGGTATTAAATATTAGGAACATCAACTAAATAAATGAAAATGTTTAGATCCAATTACTCTCCTTATATATATAGTATAAAATAATATACTGAATCACTATTGTAAATGAAAAAAAGGCTACATCTAACTCTTCAAGCTCACGGATCCTCCGCTGGGCTAATGGATATGTCCAGATGGTAAAATTATAGAATTTTGATCCATCTAAAATATAGAATATTTATTAATCTTGATTACTATGTCATAATTTCTTACATACAATAAGAACAGATCTAGAGTTATCCACATATACATAAAGTTAACCACAATAGATTTCCAATGTTATTCACCTTGGTCTACTTGATAAAATACTATATTCAAATCATAGGAAATAACAAACCAAAAACATAACATGGAATATATGATGTATCCTATCATAGAATATTATGATATCTTACTCATTCTCCCTCTATCCTTTTATGTCTAAGTTAACATTTCCATGGAATGATAAAAAAATTAAAAATTTGAAATAAAACCCCACTATGATTCTTCTATACATATCATCTTTAGTATTAGGTCAATGTGCATAATATGAAAATTTATAAATTTCCTCCTTTATCTGTCAAGAATGATAATGGTACCTGTAATTTAGGATTCTTCATCATTTTATTTCCCAGAGAATCACTTTTTCAATCATTCCTTAGCCTCTTTTATTGAGGTTAAATCATATGAATTTAGTAATATGACCTAAAAATATAATACAATAAAATAAACTATACTCCCACTATAATAATTATAAACACATCGATTTCATTTAATCATAAAAAATATAATATTAATAGAATAATTTGATCGAATGTTCAATGAGGTGTATTTTTTTAATCCATTCACAGATCTATGAAACTTTACTACCTTTTTTGATGTTTCTATAGTCGCAAACCCTTAGGGTTGTATCATATAAATATACACATTAAGGATTCCATTATGGAATATAGTTTTGAAATATATTTTACAATTCTCATAGTCATGGAATGATTCTATGGAATGATGATTATGATAGATATGAACATGGAAATTTGATACATGGTTTCCTTGCAGTAAATTCCAAAAATTTTCTTAAAACATTTTTCAACTACCAATTATTTATATGAATTTTAATTACCTCCAATATCCATATTCCTCTTTAATATCAATTTACCCCAAAAATGGTTTACATAAACTAAAGGATCAATATATATCCAAACATGGTTTTGATACATGAAATTCATTTCAAAATTCATGGATTTTTTTCATCTAGTAGCTTTTCGGGTCTATATATCATATTTATAGGAGATATGTTCATTATTTTACCCTATTAACGAGTCGTTATCATTAGTGACTACAATTTTCCTTTAATTGGTCATCATATATCTCTAGCACTCATACATTGTACATGAGATTATAGAATAACTTATTGCATATGGAATTGTAGAATGTATTCATGTAAAAACTATATTTTGTGATGATCACAAAATTCATCAATTTCAATCTTTATCCCACCATGCTTTTTGAGGATGCGCAACCTCTCAAGAAATATATTTTGTCAAACGAATTTTATAGTATTTTTTTTGAAAGGATGGGTAGATAATATATCTGTATTTCTTTAGTATAACCATTAATGATACACTACATGACTTAGGGTTGAAAATTATTGCATGAGTTATCTGTATGAAATTCCACACAACCCCATAAAATATCATGTGAGAAACATGTTTCCTTAAACTATATTACTCTAAGAGAAAACATAATTTTACTTGAGTTGGAACTTTTTTCAGTATGTTTGATTTTATCTATAATTAATATCGGCCAAAGGATAATAGGAAGATTAAATAAATCATCATTGACCTTACCATGTCTTATAGATTGTGGTTCTTCTATTCACTAACATAATTCCACAATGTTGTATAAGTAAAATTGAGTTGAGATAAAATGCCATACCCCAATATAAGTTTGATAATATATTTATTAATATATTCACCACATTGGACTATTTGATGATTCTTTATCATAGTACCAATCTAATTATCAACCTTGTTTTTGATATCCTCAATCATCCCAAAGGATTCAGAATTATAAATCATCCAGAATATATAACCATTCATAATCATGTTATAAATAAGATCCATAATGTGTGACAATAAATCTATAGTCTCTACATGAAAATATTTTCAAATCATTGTATTCGATATCACAATGTCATACGGACCTCTCACGTTGACTACCAAATACTGGTATTGTCATCCTTCAATGAAAACTATATTTAAATATTCTAATGGTAATAAGCTCAAAATCAACTAAGTTATCATCTTGATTGAATATTTTTATATGATTCATATTTACGTTTATATAATGGTGATTTAAAAACAATGTTTAATATTATTATTTCATATTTATTTTGTATGAAATTTATAATATGTCATGCTTAGATTAATAAATAAGGACCGTAATAAAATTATTTCATACCATGACATTTTTTATCTTTGTAAAAGTAGGAACTATTATTTAAAAATATGAAAACAAATCCATACATATATAAATAATAAAATAAAATAAAGTTTTTGATAAAAATAATGACATAACTAATATTCACTAAAAACCAATCATGTTGGTTATGTGAGATTGTATTCTCCAATGCATGTAGAAACCAATATTTTTTCATTTTGAAGAATATATATCCACATCATCTCTGGAGGTTTTTGAAAATATACATGGTTCCAATATTTATAAATAGATTTGAGCACCATGGAGTTTATATAAAACCCAACTTGTAGACATTTAATGAGTTCAATCAATAATTAACACACAAAATGATTCTAATTCAATCATTTTATGGTATATTCTCCCCTTCCATTAGCCTTTCTTTCTATATTAACAGCATAAAACATCGTTATTCTACCCTTTCTTATGTATCTTCTTCTTCTTATTAATAACGTAGTTTAGAACCTTAATCATTGAATTAGTATTCGTTAAATTTATCCTTTTCTCCCTCTTAGTACTCAGTATAATAACCATAGGTATGTTACACACCATATATATATCAATATGGTTAATAAGAGTAATAATTTTCAAAATTATACTATATCTATTTCACATACTATAATTCAAAGTAAAACTAGATATGTTTTTCTACGGTGAGGATAGAAATAGAATTTTGAATGACTTGTTAGGGATCATAAAAGACACGATATTCATAAACTCAATATATCCAATCATATTTACTACATGTGTCCCAGTTAGTGATGAAATCTACATGCTTATAGGTGAAATGTTCTGTTGAGATCCCATATGTCTATGATCTAATTTTCATTTGATAGTGAACCAATAGGGGATATATAATTCTAGACACATCTATATCCTAGTATTTTCCTAAAATGTCATTATAATTAGTGGATATAAAGAAATATTGGACATCAATTTTAGTATATATATGTTTTACATAGAGTGAAATTTATTCTCCATGAGCCTCTTTAGAACGGAACTCGGATGTGGGGTTTCCTGTATCAGTAATTCTTATTCATGGAAGAATATAGCACATAAGTTTATATTCCAATCTTGGAAATATAAACTGGTGATAATGTTATCCTTGTCTTCTATAGAACACATTGATATAGCCATGTGATTTTAATTTTCTTTTTCTAGAAATAAAATGTATACAATTAGTATTAGTTATTCTAAAAAAAGATATTAAAAATTTAAATTTAATTAAATTCTATTAATATTGAACTATTATTGAAATCAAATATCCCTTATATTCACATTCATAATAAACATTTACATATACATTTCTAATTCTAGGATCCCTATTCCCCTTCCCATAACCCATACACGGGTTTTACAAGTAATATAATAGGTTTTAGGTAGGCATAACATGAATCATATGTTATATCTAAGTTCATTGATAAATTTAGTGGAATTACTAATCATGAAATAATCTTTTAAATATTTCATCAATATATGATTCTTAGTTAAATAATGTCTTACATGGGGAGTCAATTCGTGATATAAACAAATTTATGTATACACAAAACATCATGCTAAAATTTTGATGACATTTGGAAGAAATCCATTATGGATTTCCATGAAAATTGAATTGTGGGGTTATTCTTACATTAGTTGTGAAGGGAAATACCGACTTAATATTTTTAGTTGAGGTCTTTTTGTCAATATGTGTCAATTTCATATTATAATTCATTGTGAATTGTTAATATATGTTTTTTTAATTAAGTTATGAAGCATTTTTTTAAAAAAATTACCACATATTCCAAGTATATTTTATTCCAAATTCCATTATTTTCAATTCATTCATGTTGTGATCATTCATCGCTCAGAAAAAAATTGTTCTACTGATAAATATAAGTTATAAGTTTCTTGATCATGACATTCTCAAAATGTTAGTTTATTATGGGAATGGAAAACGTATCATTTATCAAAGGGAAAAGAACATTGAACTATAGCATGTAACATGTTTCAAAATTCCATAGTTAGCTCAATTTTATCAAATTGACTGATTTTGACATGAAACTTATTATAGGACTACCTTATCTAATATATAAGCACCATTAAATAAATAAAATTTCACTTAAACTAAATCTAGGTGATCCATGGGATTTGATAATGGAGTTTACATAAATAAATCCACAGGAACATATTCCCATACATAAAAAGGAGTGTGGTATGACATGCTGGGCATACATTTTAATTTAAAAATAAAAAATTAAATGATTCTAAAGAAATAATTTTTGTTTGTCTAAACTCAACATAGTAAACAAATCAAAAAATGTATAATTTTTAAAACATTGTTGTCAACTACTATAATATATTCATTCATTACGATATTTCACCATGAATGAATCAAAATAATTAAATTGTTGATAATTTTGTAAATGAACATTTTACAATATATCCCTTGAAATGTAATTATACATTTGACTCTCTCAAAATTAATGAAGCAAAAATTTGAAAATGTAAGTAAGAGGACGTTTTTATCAAATATTTTGTAACTGAAATTGATTTTATATACAATTATCATTCATATGACAATTTTTCTACTAGAAAATAAATCACAAATGGAAAAAATTTATTATGAGTGATTATATATTTATTTTTTCACTCTGAAAAAACTATGCACACTTTCTATAAAAGACTACATAGTATTTACTATATTACAGGGTTTGTATTATCTTTTTCATGTGTCTATAACATATGTATCGGTAGTAGGTTTATTTCGGGTTACGAAAGAGTTTTATTAAAATGGAATGAACTGGGAATACATTTCATGAGGTCTTAGATTTTAATGGCTCATTAATCCTAATTTTTCCTATCCTAAACAATTCATCATGGGGTACCTAATTTTCTCTACCATGGTAAAGAAGGTTTCACATATCGTTAAAAATTGGTTCATGATGTGTTTTTCTTCACAAATTTTTCTTGTCTATCCAGATCCACTTGTTAATCCACATTTTTTGGATCATTTATCTTATTTTATTGGATATATCCAACTATTTCACTATATATATATACGATGAAACAATACATGGTGTGTATCTAAGATCACACATGTTGTACTCTAGTTTTTTCTAGGGATATCTTTTCTTATCTCTATATGGTGTTCTTAAAATGACTATTCATTTTTTGATATTAATGGTTTACTAGTTATCCTAGAGTGAATAATTAAATAAAATAGATGTTGATTTCAGATATTAATATGAAATGATGTATATAAATGAAAATTAACTAACTTGAAAACAATTAAAGATTAATAAAAAATTATAAATCAAACATGTTACATAGCACTAATACATCTTGTAGGTTCTTAACGTAGTGGAAGAATCCTTTCAAGGTATGACCAACACACATTATAGTATAAATTTACACATAATAATTGTCTAACATGATTAGAACATCATGTAAACTGAAAAATATATATTATGAAGAAGAAAATCGTGATCATTACATTTAATTTTTGGTTAATTTATGAGAATATATAGAATTCGATGAATTCTTAATTTATTTATTTTTGATGAATAATTATACCAGATATTGATGTAAAATTATTTACCTATAGGATCGGAGTGATGAATCCCTATATAGATGATACCTAAAATCTCTAAAATATATGAATTTCACTATAGAATCCATGGGTTCAAGAACAACTGATCCTGATCACTTTTAATTTTCATAGTTGATTGAAGAAGAATTCCACTCTATACATGAAGACCATTTGGTGTTACCTCAATTTCATTAGAGGGGATGAATATATAGAGAATTATAGATCTCTATATCACTCTCTTTATTGATAGAGAGTCTCTCCCTATCTTTTGTGCGTATAAAAAGTGATTGTGGTATATTATACAAATATATATTTATAATGGTAGGTTTGGGGTTGGAAAACCCACACAATCCCCATTAAAACATAAAAATTACCAGTTGATCACTTTTCTAGAAATATTTTTATTATTTTTAACATCTGTACTTGCGAAACAAATCAACAATATAAATAAATATTGTTTATATTGTTTTAAATTGGACATTTAAGCTTGGTCGACAATCCTTTGATTAAATTTTCTCATCATTAAATAATGACTATTTTATAAATAAATTCAAATGAATTATTCTATGATAAATATAATAAATATATTATAATTAAAACATGAAAAAAAGTATTTTATCATTATTTTATTCATTTGAAAAAATTGTGATTAAATTATGGGGACTAACTAAACACACATTATTTTTTTTTATTGCAACCTATTATGTTCAATACATGAATTTAATTATTATTTCACATACATATTATGTGTGATAATATATGAATCATTCTCAGTGGAATTAGTAATAATTACATATAGTCTATAGTTAGAATATATGAAAAATTTAAGGATCGCGTTGATCAATAAGTTAATTTAGTTAAAACATTAATCATTTTACCAATAGTTACCATTAAATATAATCCATTTGTCATGGTATCTCAAACAAAGCAGTTTTTTTGTCAGTACCATCAACATATACACATGATTTTCATTTCATTGATATTATAGAAATGAAATATCCCATAAAATTCCATCGAATAATATTGTTCATGAAGAATAATTCCCAACAACAGGAATGACATATCGACATCTATCAATGTAAATAGGGATAAATAATCTCTTGCATTATCCATTATTGAAATATCACACATAACATACCAAAAAAAACCTTCCCCACCATGAGAATATTTCATCATTGTTTTAAAAAATACATCAAATTAAATGTTCATGGTATCCATTAATAAATAGATTAATGTATTAGGATCAACACAGAAGTTCACAAATTGAAATATCCAATGAGAAATGAAAAAGTGGTCTTCCTTTTCACAAAATTGATCTCATAACCTCCATTCATGGTGTCATTATGGTCGGACATCATGAGAATCTTTCTAAATGTATATTATTCTAATGACAACAATATATTATGTCATATATTCCTCATCAAAATATATAATATAGACATAGAAAAACATTCAAGAATACTTTTAGGGCACTTTTAGGTCCTCATTATAGTCCAGAACTGTTATGACCATTTGATGTGGAACATATACACATGAAATTTTCACATTAAAGTTTCATGAAATTAGAAATCCATGAAATTATATGAAAATTACTTAATAATGAAAAAAGTTAATCAATTTCTCTTAAATATTTATATAGTCATCAAACTCCAACATGGAAGTTTTAGTGAAAAAGATAATACACCAGTCCATGATAGTGATTGTATTCACATACACATTGGTGATGATTTCATATTCATAAAATGATAAAAAAACATTTATTTGATTTACCATTCTAGAATATACAATATTTCATAAATATATTAATTATTTATTAAATTAAACATTAGGACCATATTTATATAATGGTGAAGGAAAAGGAAACACATTGCCATGTGAAGGTGGTAGTCCACACTATACATCATTGAAGTTGTTGTATTTTATTCATAAAAATAGGAAAGGGTGGTGAAATATTTTAATTTTTTTACAATTATAAAATTCTAAAGATAATCAACTAATTTTATCATTAAAATAGGGTGAAATTAAATTTGAGGAAGAAGATAAGAAAATAATGAAATATGAAATTGGTGGATACAGTTATAAATTATTACATAACTACATGAATCGTTTTATTTTTCAATGGGATTTATCATTTAATGGTTGGTATTTTTATAAGTTTATAACCTCATTAATTTTTATATGTTAGTTTTTTGAAATGATTGGGTTGATATTTTGGATTAATGTATGTTGTGTTGGTGTGATGGGATGTGAGGAAAGGAGTGCACATTTAATAGGTTCAAATAGGCATTATTTTTTAACATACTCAAAACATTTCAAAAATTTAAATTCAATTCAATGGATTGTGGAACGACAAATTGAAAAATAATGTTTTTATAAATAAACAAGGTTAATCTATACAATGAAAACTCATTGTAAAATATATTTTCAACATGTTATTCCCATTATCTATATGTTACTAAATTTTACCATATTAATTTTCAAAATTTTATGTAGGTTTTATCTATTTAATTTATCCATTATACATAAACATAAAATGATACTTATTATTCAATTTTAATGTAATGATTAAAATTTTTAAATATATTATTAATTTTTAAAACTGAAAAAACTTGATTTTAAATTCCATTTTTTATAATGTATTTATAATTTCTAAAAATATATAATTTGATCTAAAATTTCAAATATGGGTTTATAAAATATAAATAATATTTTTATAACTGTAAATTCAATTATAAAATACATATTTAACATTATAAAAAGGTTTTATAAATTTCCAACTCCAACTTACATACTAATAAAGTCATAAAATTCATATAACTTACAATAACAATATTTATAATTATTAATCTATATATATACATATATATAATTTATAAAATACCAAATCAACATCTTAAGATAACATTTCAATGAAAAATTCTAAAATTTCATTAGTGGATTCAAATTAAAAACCTATATTTTTCCAATATTATCTTATTTAAAAACATATAATTTAATAATATAATTTATTGGAAAATTATTTTTCAATTATTGATTCTTAAATATCCATCCTACTTACTAATTAATCCTTAAATAATTACATGTTAATATCAAAATATATATTAAATCAGAAAATTAATATTTTATAATATTTTTTTAGTTTCGTAGCTATACTATTAGATTTGATATTTATTGTAAATTGAAATTTGTTTTTCATAATTCATTCATATAAATATATATATATTATAATTCTAAAACAACTATTTATAACTAGAAATTTTATATCTACATTAAAATGGTATTTATATATTTTATTGGGTGATTCATGTGGTGTAATATATCATATATAGTATATATTTATGTGGGAGAATGTTTGATACCTTCTACCCCCACACAAAATGGGTTTTCCTTGAAATTTTACAACATGAATAAAAACACATGAGGGTAATTTTCTATCATCATATCCATAAATTCCCACGCAGCCTCTTGAAATTTATGATTTCACTCTTGATCACTGATATGATGTGTGGTCTTGTTTATCAATACTCAATCTCAATGATCCAAGATTTCAAATGCAATTTCTTCAAATGAAATTTCATGTACTAGTTTTAAAGATTTTTTTCTTCACAAATTTGAATGATCTGGAGAAGACATCCCCAAAAGTTTTATATGGAACACATAAATCACTTAATAGTGGTGTGGATGATTTTTTAGTTGATAGGATGCAACCTCTTTATGGTCAAGGGTCATAATGGGACTGATATAAATGAACGGAAGTGAGTAAGAGTAGTATTATTTTTCAAATATAAACAATATTCCACATTATCTCCCTTACATTAGTTGAAATATACTATGTAATCATAGATTTTTTTAGTTTAATCATTTTATATTATTTAATATTCTATACATTATATTTGAATATGTATTTTTTTCTCTTTCTGAATGTATATAGATATACAAATTTTATCCCTAGAGATAATGTCTGCAAATATTTAATGCAATGATCATTACTTCCATCTTAAAATAATGCATCAGTTATTTTAAATCAGGATTCCTTAATTTGAGTGAGGAATAAGAAATTTCCAAATAATTCTACCTGAGGATGAAACCCAAACCTTTTTTCAAAGGTTTATTTTCTATTAAAAATCATTCTTCGTTGGAGTGTAACTCAAGTACATGAGAAGTCACCATAATATTAGTATGTTCCTTAAAATGTTCTTCACATTCCTCTATCCATTATAACATTATTGGATTCCATGTTAACTTGGTTACTTTATTAGATAGTTATATTTAATTGATCACAAATATTTTATAATATATTTATATCCCTTGAAAACAATTGATCATGGTTATACTTGATATTATAGTCATTTACTGATAACAATATTCTTTTATTTGTCTATTTAAAATATATTTTAGGTCACTACAAGACCCAATAATGATTCATTCTATATAAAAAAATTAAAAATGAAAATTTTGGTATAGTTTCTCATATCACTGGGTCCATAATAAAATATTCATATTATATACATTTTCATAAATTATCATTGAATATATATGATTAAAATCTTTAAATATAACAATTAATTGATAATTTTAGTCTCCAAAAACTAGATTTATTGGAACAATGAAGATTGTGGGATAATTCATATTTTAAAATGGAATAACTATAAATTTTAAGAGTCCATATCTCATACGAATGTTTTTCCATGATATTTTCTCCATTGTAACCCCTAAATGTTGATATCCAAAAATTAGATAACTATTCACAATGTATTCAGATGTTACTATTTTATTCTAATTGATAATCGATACACGGTAGATAATACATTTTTATCTTGATTTTGTTATGAACATAATTAACAATGAAGAGACGCATCAACAAATTCATATTTTTGAAAAAAAATACTGGTTTCCCCATTATAAAACTCACCAAAATATAAAACACTTTTATAATAATATAAATTTGTTTCTTCTATAACTCTTATAATTTATTGGGAGACATGATATGTAAAATATTTTAGACAAAAATCATTCATGGAGTGAGTTTGATTAAAAATAAACATCAATCTCTCAGGGAAGACAAGACAATTAATCTAGAAATACAGCAATATTTTTCCATGAAATAGGCATCCCATTAATTATTACTTCCTCATAGACAATATTATTCATGATTTCTTAATGGGTGGGTATTGTAATCCATATTATAAAATTTTATCCAAATTGATTTCATTAAAATCCTTGTTTCAATACATGATAGTATGATGATTGGCATATGAAATGACACTTCTATATCTTGATATTTGTTATGATAATTTTTAATAGAAATAAAATCTTATTTGGGCTATAAATTTATTTCTATTGTACATTAATAATATAAAATACCCTACATTTAATTATAGATCCTTAGTAAAAAATAGTTTTTGTGACTTTTGAGAATTTAGAACATTATTTTTTAACTCTGGATTTATGATCATTATTGATACATTCATTCATAGAATTATGTTTTTAATCATTATTAGGGAAGCTGATTTCCTCATACTGAATTATAGACAAAAACAATCACTACACTATGAAAAAAGAAGAATCATTTGCTATGTAGGATGTATATTTAATAAAGTTGTAAGTTTCCATGCTACTGTCACTATTCTTACCTTGAGAAATTTAATGGTCCACAACCCACCAAACCATAACATATTTTCATCTTGGTATATTATCCATGAAGACCAAGAACTAACCGAATGAACAATTGTTTTTGACCGTGATCCCACTCTTCTTCCACTATATCATAGTGAGGGCAATTACTGTGATATTCGTATAATAATTTTCTTCCGAACATAATGTCTCTCTTAGCATAAAACCTAATAACTATGATTGTGAAAAAAAGTATATTATTTTATAGAAATGGATTATGGTTTGTGGTTATTTTCAATACTAACTAGAAAGGTTTCGGTATTTTTCAATGAAAGGGATCTTACCTTTCAAGCAGACAAGGGTTTTGAAATTGGTGTAGTATCCGTGTGTTTTTCAATATTTTGTGTACCGAAATTTCTAGGATGTCTATTATTGTGAAATGTGTATATTCATGAATTCCTTATGAAAATATAGAAATTTTATTAATTTTACAAGGATGGTCTTCTACAATTATGTTTCTCAATGTATTAATGAAATATAATTGTGTGCAATGCAATTACGAATAGCTCCACGAACAATAGCTAATTAGAGCATCATGATGGGTGGAGTTGATCTATGCGATTATGATAATTATATCATAATGATAGCATTATGGGTAGACATAAATATGTACAAAAAAATTAAATTTCATTGTAGCATCGCAATGGTAAGAGCATCGCAAATGTGTTTTTTTAAAAATCACAAAAAACCACAAAGAGGTGGTAGAGCTTTCTGAATGGACTATCCTATAAATATTCGGTTACCCATATTCACTTATAATGAGTTTCATCCAGGAAAAACCATATATTCTCTGATTTTGTGAAGGATCTTCGTGAATATGGATTTCTATGCGACCATGAGCACTGTAAATAGACTATAAGTCTAAATAGAAGCCCATGATTTTGATTAATGAGTAATTAAAAACGGTGGGGTATATAACAGTCCTAGCTTCCATTGTACGTTTCCATTTGAATAACTCAATAGATTGCATTGTATGCAACATGGAGTTTTAGCACACCATGACAAATTAAACTAGCCGTTTTGAATATTAATACCCAATTTTTGAAATATTATAAATTTTATTTTTTAGAATGGACTTCATTTTTGTGTTTATGACATCAAAATTAACTTTTGGTGAATTTTGGATATTTTTTTGAAAGCATTCAATTTTTGATCAATAGTGAAAACACTACGTCATTGTTTAAAACCATATTTTTATTTAAACAATTACTTATTTTATTTAAATTTATTTTAAGTCAAAATAGATTCATAACACATATATTAGTTCAATTCGATTCATTGGAGTCATTTTATAATAAAATTTGGTGCAAAAGATTTTATTGAAATTTTAAACGTCTCTTCCCAACCATCTAGGCACATTAGAAAATATTCATAAAACGTAATTTAACTACTTCTGTGAATTGAATTTACAAAAT
Source organism: Viscum album (assembly GCA_963277665.1). Classification (NCBI taxonomy): domain Eukaryota; kingdom Viridiplantae; phylum Streptophyta; class Magnoliopsida; order Santalales; family Viscaceae; genus Viscum; species Viscum album. The sequence continues at coordinate 669,848,331 of OY728163.1, forward strand.
CTAAGAGAGATGGTTGATATCTATATGTAAAATTTTGTTCAATAGGAGGAAATTTTTTTGGTTGATAGTAACTTTTGAATTTTATTTACAACGGTTTATAGAAAATAGGGTAACTAAAGATATAATTGATATTATTATTACCCGAAAACATGTACTAATTCTATTGGATACGTTTTTTCGACCATAATATTCCTTTGGAATAAAATATGATCCTTTTGTCCAACATGGATATGATTATGAAATTTATTATTATTTAATTTATATAATATTGAAAAGTGTTAAATTAAAATTGTATAACTAAATCATTTTTAATATAGGGTTACACATTAGATATATTAATATAAAAATATTCATTATAATTATAAAAAATTCATACATAATGTTATTTTATTAATAATGTTTAGACATTAAATGAATAAAAGTGTTTATGACATAGTAATGATGTAGTAATTACATTATTAATGAAAGATTAAAATAATTGATATCATAAATATAAAACTAAATGTAAATTGAGAAATCTGATGAATTACTGGAATTTTAAAGGTTAATATTAAATGTTAGGGTAGATTAAATTTTTTTTTCTTGAAGAAATAATTTTTTTTATGACTTTAACAAAAATAAAAATACAATATAGTGTCAAAATTTACATAAATTAGTTTTAAAAAAACTATATTATTAATTTGTATAACATTTCTTAAAAAACCAAGGATCTAAAAAAAGATTTTTATAAGGTTATATATATCAATAATGAACCACTTTGGGTTCTATGAAGAGTTTATAGTAATTTTATTTACTATATAATATAAAAATAAAAGGAGACGTGGTAAATGATATACTATTTTACTTAGAGGTAAATCTATAGGATAAGGTTAATATGGTGACCTATACATATCTAAAACCTCTTGGATGATAGGTTTTATACCCATCCCCACCATAAAATCTAAATAAGTCATTTATGTACCATTAGAAACTGAAAATGGTTTTATAATAAAATAATATTTCAAACTATTCCTAATGTGTCCCTCACCACTCTTATAAAAGGCAACATACCCCTCTCTTAATTTCAAACCACCAAAGCCATTTGGTTTGGCCAAAACCTGCAAAAATATCCTCCCAACTACACTCAATTTTAAATAGAGGCCTTACTTTGATCAGAAATCCAACATATGGAGCCATTTAGATCAAATCAAAATGAAACACCCAAAGAAGAGGTAATAATTTTATCACCTCTTTCAATGTTATTTTCTTTATCCACTTTCTCATTCTTTGTTATTTCCATACCCAAATAATTATGAAATTATATTACATATAGTTTAATGTTATTATAATTATGGTACAACCATACTCATTATTCTAGCCATCCAATGAATGATAATGTCCCCATGCATGCGTAAGTAGGACGTACAACCTCCACGCCATGGTGTAATTTGTTATTCAACACTATGTTATTTGGATGGATATAATGATGAGTAATATGTTAATAAATAATGCAAATAACAAGTTAATTTATCTTTAAAAATAATATACCATCCTATTTTAAAACTTTTAATCATTAAGGAAATGATATCGTTGCTCGTGGGTACGTACGACTTACCGTCTTCATGACGTGATGAGATTCATTTCCAGGTTCAACATTTAATGATTATTATAAAAACATATATTATTAATAATTATTTACTATATGAAATAATAATTCTACTGGATATATATATATATATTTTTATGTACTTACATATATCTTATTCACTTATATCTATTTAATATGATATGAAAATGGAAACAACATTTATGTGTAAGTACGACCTACCATCTCCATAAATAGTGATTTCTATTTCATCTATCTATCTATTATAAATTTTTATATTCTAAATATATATTATATATAAACCATGTTTTATATTTTGGAGGTATATAAATCATGATCTAAATCATATGATTTAGAATAACAAGTTAAAACACGTACGATACAGAAAGCGATTATTACCCTAAATGTTAATTTAACATGGAAATCATTTTTAAATGGTTAGTATGAAGTTGTAAATGAATAATTAACGATATAATAATTCTCAATATGGTTCTGGTGTAATTTAATAACATATTATGGTCATTATACAGGAGGTTAAACATACCATTGACCAATGTAATGTGCAAGGTAACGGTTAATTTCTCAATCCCATTATTATTCTAGATTGATTATATATAAGAATGTACTGGGACATATTTATCATCGATATCCATGTTTCAAAAAATAATTTTCCAAAGGATTATTTTTAAGGGACTCTTTAACGAAAACATCATTTTAAATGTTTTATATTTTTATTCTTCTAATCCTTTCTCATTAATGTTCATGTCTACAAAAATGGGTTTAAGGATTTTTTTATATGGACATTATTGTTTTAAAATAATAATTCCTTTTAAAAGATTCAATTTAGAATGGGGAACTTTGATTCAAAATTATCTTGAAATGATTCCATTTTTAAATTGATGTCTTTTAAATGATTTCACAAAGAGGTATAATGGTCTCAAAGAGTTTTACAGATCATTTTCAACTCAGTCAACATCCTTTACTGGAAACTTTTTTATTGAGGTTGATTTATTATAATAAAATATTCCATATTGTATTCAATGAGTTATGATATTTTGGACTGTCGATGATCTTTTTTTATTCCATTCACGGTTTATAGTTAATGTATTGACATTTCATATGCTAGTTTTAATACGTATGTTAATGTTATGTTTCAACATTTTCATATGTTGAATATAGTGTACTTAGTAAGTGATGGGTGGAGCCCGCTATAACGCCTCGATGCATCAGTAGGTCTCATGAGACAAACTAGTGTCTTGGTAGAATTCCTTGATAGTAATTTTATTTGTAGTCTTGGAATGAGGCCTTTAATATGTGGAAATGATTTCTAGTGTCAGGAGTTCCCTCCTAATGAAATTAACCACAACATGTGATTATTTTTCGAGTAAAATATCCATGTGCATGTTTACAAGTAAATGTATGATTTATTTTTTCCATTTATTGTTCAGGATTATGTTTAAAAAGGATGGTTTTTTATTTCACATCTAGCCTTAATAGTTTATAGCTCTCGCTAAATTATTTACCCTTACTGAGCATTTGAGCTCACCCTTTTCTAATGTTTTATTTTCCCAAGATTCCAAGAAGTGTATTATTATATACATGAAGTTTTGAGCCAGAAGAATAATTGGATTCTCAATTGATTATCTATGATGTGTTTTATGTAATGTAATGTTCATGTTTGTAATATATTTTCTAAGACTTCTAAAATGATAGGTCGTTCAGGACTTGATTCCTTGCAGTCATGAAATGTATTAAAATAAAGCATCGGCTCCGAGATTATGGGGTCAGAGCATTATAGGGTATTCCATGTGGACTATGTACACTTTGTGAAGTAGTTTGTTTCGTGAAGGCATGAAAGATTTACAATTGCAGTTTTTTCAAAGAAGGTAGGAGAGATTCACAATGGTAATATATTTTGTAAAGGCATGGGTACACTTTGAATGATTGAGCATCCTGAATGAGAATCTCATAAATAAATTTTGAATAACTTTTTTAGTGTACAATGCTTTCAATGTGCATCAACTCAAGATTTCAGGCAAAGAAGAGTCTTGTGTGGAGTCCGGGATAATGTATTTAATGAAAATCTATTTATGATACCTTCAAGTCAATTAATTGAGTCAAACCTATCCTAATGTAGTGATCTTGGGTGAGTGGACAGATGTGTTCTAATGGATGTAGTGTGACATCCCTAAAACTATTTAAAGGTAGTGTGCCTGGAATAGAGTGACTATTCCTAAACACTTTCATTACACAACAAGTCATGAATAATGGATTTTGGTAAGACTATCACATTGTCGGAGTATGATCCTTAGGTGTATCCCTTAATAGTGAAAAAACTGTAAGGGTTGTGTTTTATTTCATCACGTGATTGTTTTATTACTGCACTATTCATTCATAATTGTTTAATTAGTTACTACCATTGTGGGAACAGTGTTTGTCACATTGAAAGAAAATGTTGTACCACCGATTCACCTATCCCATCTCAAGGTATTCCAGGGTCCTACAAGTTGTATCATAATGAGGTTTCTGGTGTTAAATATGTCCTTTTCTACCATGTATAACACTATTAATGTCAGGGGAGTTGCCCTCATTGATTGAAGAATCATTCAGCTATTGAAAAATAGGATGAGATCTCATATATGATAATAAGAAATGTATATTTTTTTTCTATTGTGTAATGAATACAAGCCACTGATCCAATAGGGAAGTCTATGAATGTTATAGATAAAACAATTATTGATGTAGATGTTAATGTTATGAATGCTCTCACTGAGGCGCTTTATGATCAAATCTATCTAATGGTGATGAGTTGTACTTCAGCAAATTCTATGTTAAAAAATTATAGAATATATATGAAAGTGTTAATAATGTGAAGGTGGTGAATACAAATTTCCCGACCAATATGTTTAATTATATGAAGATTCATCTTGATGATAATATAAATTCCTTCATTAATCGAATTACTAATGTATTAGGAGCAATTAGAGGGATTTGGTAATAAATCAAAGACATTGACATTGTGTAAAAAAATTTATGAGAAGGATTCCACCTATATTCATCCCAAAAGAGTTATCCCTTCAGTTAAGGGATAATTATTAACATTACCTGAATGACCTACTGAGAAGTCTGGTGGCATTGGAGATGAGAGTAAATCCAGAAGATGCAATGAAATTTATTAGAAGAAATAGAATTCAGAGCCATGGAATTACTGTAAATTTCAAGAGATATAATTGATTATGATAATGAGGAGAACAAATTCATTATTTCATTTGTAATAAATTCAATTAGGGAAAATAAAAATATCAATGTATTCTTCTACTGGCTTGTTTTCATTGTCTCGGCCTTGGGTACATTGCCTCTCTGTGCCCAAGAATGATTAATGTTGAATAAAGTGAAGATTGAAATTTATAGAAGACGTATAAAAAGTTTTCTAAAAGGGTGGAACAAAATTTGGAATGAAATTATTGAGAAATAGTTTTTTAGGAATAATATGATGATAATGAATTATTTGGGGAAGAAGAACATAAATTTAGATTTGGAACACATGCTTCAATGATGGATACCGTTGAAAAGTCAGAACCACTAGGAGATAAATAATGAAAAAATAAATTGACAATGGATGTCGATGTCAAGTTGAAACATAATGATGAATTTAGTAGGATTCAAAATCAATGTAACCAATGAAAAATGTGGAGACCACTTGTGGAAGAATAATTAGAATATACTAATCATCTTTAAGATAATATTGATTGAATAGAAGAAGTAGTGAAGGTAATGTCAACAAATATTTAAAGCAGAAAATATGTAGAGGAACTAAAGGTCAAAATTAAAGAACTTGAAAAGTTCATCAATGAAATTACCTACAAACTGGAGGAGAAGTGAAAGAATATTGAGGTACTTGAATAAGAATTTGTTACCCTCATGAGTAAACACGAAACGAAATAAAATTAAAAAGAAGGAAAAAAGAAAATATAGTTTGGAAAATTATCTGATGATGAGTTTTTGGACAAAGATAATAATTTTTCTGATGGATTTAAAATGATTTTGAGTGATCAAATACTCACATTCTAGAGAAATAGTGGAATAGGTTGTTATGCTGAAACATTAAATTTTGCAAATAAAATTGCCAACATATTAAATAGAAGAAATATTGACATCATGAAAAGTCACATAAAGTGATGAAAAAATCCCTCAATTCAAACATAATGGAGAATTGAAGACATTCCGTAGAAATTCTAAAATCACAGAAATCCATACTATATTCCTAAGGGGGTATAAATGAAGAGTAATATAGTTGAGAATAAATTTCCACTTATGAAATGTCAATTCTATGGCTATCCAGGTAATGCATTGTCATACTGAGAAGAGGCAAGGAGGTATTTGAATGGGAAAGATCTAGTGTGTCAAAAAGGAGTAAAAATTCATTTCATAATTATTATAGAATAAATAATTTCTATGTATATTGTATTAATTGTCATGAAATTGCCTATAATTTTATTTCTTCTACAGCGGAAGGACATGAGTAATTCATATATTACTCTGTGACAAGTCAACACTCATGAACTAGACAGTGTTTCTCTTACACATATGTATTCTCCTCTAGAATAATATTATGAGTATGAAGAACCTTATTACATAGAATAGAGATATGAAAGGCCATATCTATTCTTCAGTAAATATTATATATCATGGAAGGGAAAAAATAAAATTGAAAATTCCAAACATGTAGAAGTATCTCTCAAAGCTACATAGAGAAATAGAACTTGGACCTTTGACAACAAATGTTCATCCTACATGAAAGGTAATGTTCAATTCTTAAAAAATATTAAAACATTGTCGATGGAATTCTAAGGCTCATTAATTATGGTGCATTAATGATCTAGGGATGTGGATGTACTAAACTAGATAATAGAGAGATGATAAAAAATGATGTTCTTTATATGGGTGGTCGGGGTAAAAATCTCCTTAGTGTGACTCAAATCTGCGACTCATGACATATAGCAGCTCTCAACAAAAAAGACTGAACTAAAAAGGAAAATATATTGTTAAATATCTCATGAAATGCTATAGAATAGTAGGAAACATATATCAAGTTGATGGTAAATTGAACATTTTCGATCTGATAGTTGAAGAAGATAAAAATATGTGGCACAGAAAGATAGATAACATAAAAAAATGGAAAATAAATATTTTATTAAGTTGATCTTGGATATCAAAAATGTGAAGCATTAATAGGAAAACGATTGTGATTATTTTGTTTGAGGGAAGTTGGATTGTATTTCTTATCGACCAAATAAGTAAAAGGAATCAAACCTTCATGATATTATCTATAATTTTTTTTTGTGGTTCAGTAAATTTTAATGGAACATATGGAGAAAGGAAATTAATCCTTTTCATGAATGATTATAGTATAATAGATTGTGTGATGGTTATACATAGGAAATGAAAAGTTCTTGATTTCATGAAAACATTTCACCAAATATCCATAGAGGATACTAGACATAAAATCAATGCTATGTAATTTAAAAATGGAGTGGAATACATATCCATTTAGTTTAAAAATTACATAGAGAACCATGGAATACAACATGAAGTGGCTGCTGTGAGAACCCCACATCAAAATGGAGTCAGTAATCACAGGAATTGGTCGGTAAAAAATATGGCCAGAACTATGTTGATGGTGAGTCATACCCCTTGACATTAATGGAAATAGGATATTCAAGCCACAATGTATATTCAAAATTGGTTAGGGCTTCATATGGTTGAAACCCAAACACCTCAAGAGTCATGTCATGGAATGAATCCTTATTTGATGAATATACATGACTTAAAAAAACTAAAAAAACAAGGAAGATAATATAGTTAATGTATGTTGATGTGGAAGATGAATTATTATTCCCATGATATTCAATGAATAGAAAATCCTATAAGTGTTTCAATAAGCGTATAATTAAAATTATGTATAGTAGTGATGATTAGAGATTTGAATATAAGATCAAAAATTCCATGAGGGGATCATAGACTGATGTGATTAATGATTTAAAGTACTATAGACATGTAAAATATTCTAATTAAGATGTAGGGGATGGAATGAAAAACATTCAGATTTCATAATAAGATGTTGATTTAGAAGAAGAATCATTATATGAAACAATAGCTGAAGAAAAATTCTTATTAACCTCGTATACCACAAATTTATCAATTTAACATCATTGGAGAATGGAAATATCCTACAAAAACAAGGATAATGAAGAATAATTCACAATCTACCATCTTATCATTTGTGGAACTATCCCCATTTGAAGATGCTACAAAGAAAGAATCATGGGATAAAGTCATGAATGGATGGTTGGATCCAATTGACAAGAACCAAGCATGGGATATTGTTACTCAACCTCAATGATACAATGTGACTAGTATGAAGTGTATTTTTGAGAATAAATTTGTTGAGAATTCAATGTATTCACCAAAAGAAATTATTGGTATTTAAGGGATATTCACATATTTAAGTTGTTGATATAGACAAAACATTTTCTATTATAGATATATTAGAGTCAATGATAATTATTCATGCAATGTCAATTCAAGGATGATACAATGTGTATAAAATGGATGTCAAAATATATTTCTTAAATAGAGTTCAAAAAGAATAAGTCTCCATAAAACAACTACTGGGGTATCTTCTTGGTTATGATAAAATGAAGGATTTCATGTTAAAGAAGGAACTCGATGGTATGAATCAAGAACCATTAGCATTGTAATATTTTCTAGATTCTATTATATAGATTATTGAATTTAAAATAGGAGGTATCAACTAAAAAATCTATGTGATGAATTCAAAGGAATACAAATTTATGGTATTTGTGTATATAGATGATATCATATCTTAGAGAAGTAGATAGAGATCAGTGTAAGAATTACACAACAATAGGGAATGAAAATTATAAATGTCTATGATCAATGAACACACATGATTATTTCGGTTATAGGTGATTCGTAATTATTATAGAATTATCATTTCATTGGAAAAGTATGAAAGATATATACTAATGAAATTTCATATTTATGAATCCATACAAATTTCTACTCTGATATCAGTTAGAAAAAACCTTCGAATTCTTGTGGATGGGACATATATTTATCCCATCATGTATAGAACAATCATTGAATGCATGTTATACTTGAATGCAACTTGCCAGATATCATTATTGCAACATGATTAGCAGACCACTTTCAAAGTACTCTAAATGAAGAGCACCTGAAAATAGTAAAACAAATCATGGGGTACATTCAAGATACCCAGAATTATGGGATATACATTTCTATAGGTAAAATTAAAAAATAATTAGATTTTTCTAATGTAGATTGGGCTTGATATGTTGTTGATTGAAATTCAACAAGTGGTAGAGCATTCTTTATTGGAATTAAATTTATGGACTGGTTAAGAAAGAAGAATGATAATACTTCTCTTAGTAAAGATGAGAAAAAGTATATCTCTACTATAAAGGAATGAAAGCACATATATTGGAAGATTTAACGACTAACTGATATTAGTGTTAGAGTGAAATAAATAATTTTAATTTACTATGATAAAAAGAGAGCTATTTATCTTATGAATTATCCTTTTAATCATTCTCTTCTGAAAAACTTTTTATCTGATATCACTTCATCAAATAAATATTCGAACAATGCATGATTCAAATGTTTCATGTTGGAACTAATGAGAAAGTGATAACATTATTACCAATCCATTTTCCATGTAAGGATTTGAGAATCATCTATTGAACCTCGGTGTTTAGCCACCTCCCAGTGCATACAGAGGTCATGGAAATCCCCTCTCCATAGATGTATTGACAGTTTTAATATGTTTTATGAAGTGATTTGGGTTTACAGGGGAGATACGATCCGGGGAGAGTGTGTTCTTCACTCTTCAATGGGAAATGACTACAAATTGGGTTTATTTCCAATTAGAGAGAATGAATAAATTCAATGTTATAAAGGAGGATGGTGATTTATTTTTGTTTTTTGGTTTTAGGTGCATAAAATAATCCTGAATTTAGATATTCAATGTGTTACAAAGGGATAAATAAGATTTCGGTGTTATGAAGAGATCTTTTAGGGAATGTAAGACTTCTGTGACATGTTTATAGAATATGTTAGACATCATTAATAATTACTAACAAAAAGAAACCAATTAAAGATTCCCATATTATTTTAGACATTGGGCATTGCACATGAAGACTTAAAGTGATGGCCGATTTGTTTCTTGCATATCATGTTTTGATAGTGACGGGTGCTTAATTGAATTTATCTGCTAATTTAAAACATACCCAAATGAGGATATTGTGGGGACCAAGGTCATTATTAAATATAAATGGATTTTGGTTTTCATTTGTTGTCAATACTAACAATGAATATCATAGTGTTTTTCACGGAAATGGATCATGAAATTCATTCATACAATATTATTGATGGTTTATCTGTTTTTTGATGATTGAGAGAATTTTGTGGTCCAATATTTGGACAATGGGTTTCATTTCAAAATGTGTATATTATTTATGTCCCAATGAAAATAAGAAAAAGTCATGAATTTTGAAAATGAATAATGAATTCTGACGTTGTGCTATGTGATGACGTTGAACATCAAAAAAGATGTAGAATTGGAGCATACCGATGGATGATGGAGTCATCGTCATTAAAAGAATTGGGGGATTGCAAAAGGGATAAGATCTTGACTAAAACCATTATGACAACGATAAATTTCATCAGTTCATCATGAAGGGAGGAGATTCGGGAAGATTTTTTTTGAATGATCAGGTAAATCTATAAGGTGGTAGTGGAGCTTCGTTATCTATCGAGGAAATAAATTTGAGGCTACACCTCTTCACTTATAACGATTTTTTTGGGGAAATCTATAAATAATCTTATTTCAGAATGGAGCATCATGAATCATGCATTCAAGGTGACATTAGGCATCATGGAGAGACTTTAATACTTAAGTGAAGCCCATCATTTTGATTATGGGTACATCAGGATGATATGATATTTCACATTGACTATATAAGATTCATGATTGAATTTTTTCCATTAAAGCTGGGGTGCTTGGTGAGAGAAATGTTTTCCATGATGGTAGGAGAGATTCGTGAAGGAATTTTATTCCATGACAGCAATGGGTGCTTTTCCAAGGAGTTATATTCACGATGGAGCTTCATGAAATTCCTTTTTTAATATAAGTTTTTGTGAATAGTGCTTTCAGTCTGCATCAACTAAGGTCTTTGATGAAAGAAGAGTGTCATGTTTTGTTCAAGACAATGTATTTAATGTCAATCCATTGAAGATACCTTCTTGTCGATAAACTGATTAAGACAACTCCCATTGTAGTGATCTAGGTGGAGTCGATGGAAGAGTTCTGAGGGACGTAGTGTGCTATCCCTAGAACTTTTTATATATAGTGTTCCTACAGTAGAGTGATTATGCATGAACTCTTGTATTCCACAAAAAGTTAAGATTAGTGGATTTTGGTATATCTATGAAAATTTTGGCGTATGCTCCTTGGATTTATCCCATAGTGGTGAACCAAGTAAAATTTATGTGTCATAGATTTGAATTTAATTGTTTTATTATAGTTATAATCTATCATATAGGTTTAATGAGTTCTTACCTGTAATGCCTTCACCCTAGATACCCAAAGTCGGTTCATTATTATATAACATTGGCATGATCACCATAAGGATCAAGTCTCGAAATACTGATTAGTTTAGTAGCCTTGGAATAACTAGATACATTAATAAAGTTTACATTACATCATAAAATGAAAACTACAACAATATAGTCTCCATAGTACACACTCTTATCCCCTAATACTATCCCTGATGGTCATTCATAAATTACTTCTTCATATCCTGGAAAAAATAAAACATAGAAAAGGGGTGAGATCAATTGCCTAGTAAGGATAAAAATATAGTGGAAACTTTCATAAATAAGAATAAACATTTAAGGTAATGTATATATGACAACCATGCTTTTTATTAAAACTTAAACATGATTTATTGAATAAAATTTCACTTGATACAACAAAGAATATTGAGAGGTTTAGTGTATTTGGGGATTAGGATCATTACAAAAAAACTTGAAACATGAAATACAATATCTTTATTGAAAACTTCCTTTACATGACCACTAAATTCCTTCGTACTTAGCATTGCATGGGACAACCTGAGGACATGCATAAGAGAAGGTTGAGCTAGAAAACCCAGTAAGGGAGTAAACATGGAATAACATGAGGAGTAAAATACATGTTAGGAAATAGGCATATCTATAGAGAATAAGAGAAACATGAACATAAAGGCATGATAAATCATGATAATCATAACATGGAAATGTGGCAACAACACTTAACATATAATTAACATGAGCCAATGCTCATTGCACATGGAGCATGAGTAAACCCTCATTGAACATGATGCATGAGTAAACCCACATTGCAATCGAATTAGAATGAGTCAATACTCATTGCACATGATGAATCATGATACTATACTTTACCGTATGCATTGGACTGCTATAAGGGTGCACCCTTCTTAATCATTTCATTTCATGCATAAGTGTGCCACATGGATCACAAAACATGGATTCATAAAACTTAATCATCTATTCCATGATAAAGGAATGTGGAATTCATACATTAAACATTATAATAAATAACTAAATGTGCATAATTGTGAATACCCTTGATGGAGGAATGGGCATGGTATTCAGTACACAATGGCATTGTCTTAGAAAATCGGTGCGATTTCGGTAGCATAACAGCATGACATAAGAATTCATAAAAATGGTTGATGAGAGATAAAAGGGTTACTCATCATATTTACATGTATTGAATAGTAAGGAGTTCATATAGATACATGTCCCAATAATTTAAATGGAATTTAGATTCATGATACAAAAGTATTTCTTGAAAGTAAATGAGTAGAGAAAAGTTCCATTCGGAATTTCAGCATAGTAACAGGTGTACATAGGTGGCATTTAATGATAGAGAAAGGGGTCTAACATAATTAAAACATAAATAGGGAAGTATTAGGTAGGTTAGAAACCATACCCCAACATTCATAATTGAAATTAAAATGGAAAAACAACTTAAAGAAAATTGGACAAAATTGAGAAAGGAAAAAAACCCTTACATGGAAGTGTGATTCCAAAGGCTAGAGAGAGGCTTGTGAGAGGCTTCTTGGGAGCTTGGGTAACCTTGGGAGGATTTTAGAGAGATTAGTGCAGAGTTTGGAAGATCTCTAAAGGCTTTGAGTGAGGAGGAAGTGGGAGCTTGGGTGTGTTTATATAGGAAAGGTGAGGGAATTCTTTATTATTTAGGTTTGGGTCCCCTTACAATAAATTAAACCAAACCACAAACAATCCCATGTTTTTTGCCCATGGTTTTTGGAAAAGGGAAGAGGAAATCAATATATTATTAGGCCAAAGTTCTAAATTCTTAAAATAATAAGGTTTATTTTGTGGAGGAGAGTCACACTCCCATGGAAAATAATTTTAAAAGACAAGGAGTTTATTAAGTCTTGAGGGGTCCATTAATGCTTTAAAAAGTATGACAAATAAACCCAAAATCACATTATTTTAATCGTAAAACATTTATTGGCAGAAAATAAATATTATAGTATTTTATTACATCACTATTTGGTCATTATGGTGTCATAAAACACATTACATATTTAAACGGTATTTAATTTTTACTCAAAAATTTGACTGTCTCAGAAAATTATGAAAAATTCACTGTTGGATAATTTCGACATCCTGATTCCAAAAATAACATTTATTTTATCTCAATAATTATCTAAATATGTAAATTTTCACTTTTAAAATAAAAACCGACATTTATTGAAAATTCACGGGTTTTGACAAAAATGTCTTTCAAACCGTAATAAAAATTATAATTGCATTCATACAATTATATGATCATTTATGTATAATAAAATTAATATAATAATAATAATAATAAAAGTTTATTAATGATAAATTTAATCCAAAAATCCTTTAATTTAATAAAATAGATTTCTTAATTAAATAATAACTAAAAACATCATTTGTACATTAAAACTATTTACAATGTATCAATAATGACAAGAAATTATATTCATTAATATATTCAAAAATAATGTAGCAGAACATAGTACTATAGATTAGTTACATAACCCCTTAAAATAGTTTCATAAGACATAAGGGTAAGGTGTGTGATGGTGACAGACTCTTGGGGTGGCTTGGATAACATCGCTCGAGTGGTAATTTCTATCAACTTCCACTTCTACCATAGACGGTCATGTTCGAGCTTGACATGGTGAAGCTCAACATGGGCTTTGTATTGGGAAAATCTATAAGATGTGGCCATCGCTTCCCTTGTCTATATAAAATTGGATGTGTTAAAGCCCTATATTTATACTAATCATGTGATCACTGTTCAATGGATATAAAAGTAACGGTCCCAATTCTTATCATAAAACCAATGAAGTTGACATTTTATAAAAAACAAATTATATAAAGATACATTTAATAAGATCGAGAGGGGTTTCCCATTAATGAAACTTTGGGTCGTTACAATATTCCCCCCTTAAGAAATTTCTCCCTCGAAATTTTCCTTTTCCCACACTAAAATAGATGTGGGTAACTCAGCTTCATCATTTCATCCAATTCCCATGTTTCTTCTTCCAACTTGTTGTTTCTCCACAACACCTTGATGAGGGGCATTGTCTTATTTCGTAGTACATTTTCTCTACGATATAATATCTTCCCTGGTTGATCCTCATAAGAAATATCGTCTTCCAATTGTACCACCTTAGAAGAAGGTACATGTGAAGGGTCCGGTATGTACTTCCTTAAGAGGGCTATATGAAAGACATCATGTACTTTGGCCATAGTATGTGTAAGTGCTAATCGATAGGCCACAACCCCGACATGATCAAGAATCTCGAAGGGGCCGATGTACCTTGGACATAACTTTCCTTTCTTTCCAAACCTCACGACCTTCTTCCACAGAGATATGCGTAGAAAAACCATGTATCCAACATTAAACTCAAGGTCTCATCGACGATTATCTACATAACTCTTATGTCAACTATGGGTAGCCTTGATATGCTGCTTAATGGTTTTCACCTTCTCCACCATTTCCTCGACCATTTCTAGTCGAAGCAACTTACATTCAACGACTTCAACCAAATATGCTAGTGTTCTACACCTTTTCCCATACATGGCTTTATATGGTGCCATTTGGATGCTCGAGTGGATACTGTTATTATAACAGAACTCAACCAGAGGATGATGTTGATCCAATCCCCCTTTAAATTTCATTGAGAACGCTCTCAACATATCCTCAAGTGTTTGGATAGTGTGGTCGGATTGACCATCAGTTTGAGGATGATAGGCCGTATTGATGTTCAGTTCAGTATTTAGAGAATGCTAGAGACTCTTCCAAAACATATTGGTGAATCTTGGATATCAGTCAGACACAATAGATAGTGGTACTCCATGCAACCTTACCACTTCCTTGATATATATCAGTGCTAGTAAATCCAATGAGAAATCCTCCAGAACAGCAATGTTGTGTGTAGTATTTGTAAGACAATCCACAATAACCCAGATTGCATTGTTTCCCTTGGATGTCCTTGTAAGTCTAGTGACAAAGTCCATGGTGATGTTCTACCATTTCCATTCTAGTATGGGAAACATTTGCATCATCCCCTTAGACATCTGCCTTTCTGCCTTCACTTGCTGACACACCAGGAACATTGATGTTTATTCAGCGATCTCCTTCTTCATATTATCCCACCAAACATTTTCTAGGAGATCTCGATTCATCTTTGTGATCCTTGGGTGAATAGAGATATTTGAACTATGTGAATCATCCAGAAGTTCCTTCTTCGGCTCCGGACTTGATGGAACACATAGTCTTTTCCCAAGCCGCACAATTCCTTCATCATTAACATTAAACTCCAAGGATTTCCCTTTTTCGATAGATTTCACTTTTTCTTGAATTCCCACATCATCATTTTGAGCATCCTTTAACATTTCCAAAATAGACGGTTGAGCAATCATTTGTGAAAGGATTGATGATGTTCCCATCTCTATGATTCCCATGTCCATATTCATCAAGTATAAGAAGATTGGATCCTTCTCAATTGTCATCATTGATAGAATCACTGGATCTTTTCTACTCAGGGCATCTGCCACCTTGTTCGCTTTCCCAGGATGGTAATGGATTGAACAGTCATAATCCTTGATGAGCTCTATACATCTTCTCAAATGCATATTAATCTCTTTCTGTGTGAATATATATTTACGTCTCTTGTGGTCTATATATATCTCACATTTCTCCACATAGAGATAATGCCGCCAGATTTTCAAGGCAAAGATCACCACTGCCAACTCCAGATCATGCGTTGGATAGTTTCGCTAATGGATTTTTAACTGACTTGAGGTATAGGATATCACTTTATCATTCTGCATCAGCACACAGCCTAATCCCTTCTTTGAAGAATCACTGAATACCACAAAAGTTCCCCACTTGTGGGTAAAGTGAGCACGAGCGCAGTGATAATCCTCAATTTCAACTCCTTGAATCTTTCTTCGCATCCATCACTCCAAGAAAACATTACTCCATTTCGAGTTATCTTGTTAAGAGGGTTGGACAATGATGACAAAATTTTCACAAATCGTCGATAATATCCAGCTAACCCCGAGAAGCTATGGATATCTGTTACCGATGTTGGCCTCGACCATCCCTCAATTGCATCAGTTTTGGAGGGATCCAAATATATACCTTTGAATATGATTATATGGCCCAAGAATGGGTCCTCCTTCAACCAGAACTCACACTTGATGTAATTTTCATAGTGCTTCTCCTTGCGCCAAGTCTCTAGTACAATTCTTAAACGCTCCTCATGATCCTCCTAGGTTTTGGAGTATATTAGAATATAATCTATAAAGACTACCATAAATTTGTCTAGGTAATCTTTAAAGACTCTATTCATCAAGTCCATGAAGATTGCTGGAGCATTGGTGAGTCCGAAAGACAAATATATGAATTCATTGTGCCCGTATCGTGTACGAAAAGCAATCTTGGGGACATCTTCCTTCATCAGCCTTACTTGATAATATCCCAACCGAAAATCTACCTTGGAGAAGTATTGTTCTCCACGCAGCTGATTGAACATGTCATCAATTCTTGGGAGAGGATACTTGTTCTTTATCATTATTTTGTTATGTTCATGATAATCGATGCAAAGCCTCATTGACCCATCCTTCTTCTTGACGAAGAGGACTGGTGCACCCCATGGTGAAGAACTTGGGCGTATAAACCCTTTATCTATATTCTCCTGTAGTTGTTTCATCACCTATTCATGCTCTACAACAGCAATTCTATATGGAGTCTTGGATATTGGTAAAGCCCTGGGTATAAGTTCAATTGAGAACTCAACATCTCTCATAGGAGGAAGACTAGGCAGTTCCTCGGGAAACACTTCAGCGAATCCCCTCATAATAGGCATTTCATTAAGGATGGTTTCTTCCATGGACTAAATCATCTGAGCCAGATACACATGCTCATAAGACAGTAATATCCATGCTTGAGATGATGGAGCTAAAGAAGATTCTTCTTCCTCCTTGAACTTGTAAAGAATCGGGGGTCGATTATCCATATGGAGTGTGATTTCCTTCTCCCAAAAATTTATGTTGTCTCTATATAAGGAAATCAAATCCATGCCACGAATTGCATCAAATTACACCAGAGGGAGTATGAAGAGGTTCACCAGGAAATTCAATCCATAGAATATAATAGGGGTGGAATTATATTCATGGGATGAAATGATTGACCCATTTACTGTACTCACCGACATTTTCACATCAATGATTTGTGGTGGTGTTGGGATTGTTCTACTAAACTTTCACGATATAAAAGAATGCGTAGAAAATAAATCAAAAAGTACATTCACTATTCTTGAATGAATAACTAGTGTACCTATCACCACTTCATTTTCGGGGTTCTCTATGGCATAAGTGATGGAAGAAGCTCTTCCTTGCTGCCTTGGAGGTTGTTGGTTGTCTCCGAAAACCCTTAGATTAGTTCATTGATTTGAAAAATGACCCGGTTATTTGCAATTGTAGCATTGAACAATGCGTTGAGGTTCGAACAGAGCATTCCTCTCCTCTGTCACATCCGCAGGTCTTTCTTGCTGGCAGTTAATAGCTAGGATCCCTTCTCCTCCACACCTGAAGCATTTCATTGTCCCCTTAAGGCAATTTCCAGGGTGCTTCTTTCCGCAATTTTGGAAAGAGGGGTGCTGGATCTTCTTATCACCGTTGAATTTACCCATCTGACCACCGACATTGAAGTCCACCCCATGCTTCTTGTCCCCATGATACCCCTGTGATTCCCTGATCCCCATTTCGACCTTGAGGGAACATCGGACAATTTCCTCATAGCTATCGAAGTCACGGATCGCTAATGCTTTCCGCAAGCTAGGATTCAGCCCACCAAAGAAGTGGTCAACCTTGCATTCGGGGGTAACGGCAAAGCCAGAAGCGTATCATGCAAGCCTTGGGAAGTTTTCCTCATACGCTCCAACAGAATCATTATCTTTTTGCATGAGGGAAAGGAAGTCCCTTTCCATCTTAAGCTGGAGGGTGCGCGGAAAATATTTATTGAAAAACATCTTCTTGAAATCATTCCATTCCAATTCCTCGATCTCCTCCTCATGCTTCATATTTTCGATCAATGTCTACAATTGATCAGCTACACCCTCCATACGATAAATTTCCAAGAGATCCTTCTCTTGTTCAGAACATTGAAGGATGTAGAATATCTTTTCAATGGAGTTGATCCATTTTTCAGCCATCGTGGAATCGGATGATCCACTTAAAGTAGGAGGCCTTTGTATCATGAATCACTCGATAGTGACTTCTTCTTTCTTAGGGGGGGTTGAATGTTCCTCTTGACCAGTGCTTCTATTAAAAACTTGAGATAGATGAGAGAGAAGGGTGACAAAGTTCGTGATTCCTGCTCCCATCGGATTGGGCATCTCATTAGTACAATCATTACACTGATCTTCGCAACGGTTGTTAACCCCAGTCCTCCTATTACCGAACATTGGCTGGAATAAATGGAAAGTTAGGGGTAACACATAAAGGGTAATCCAATGACAAAAGTTGATGACATATAAATATTCTTTTATTTCCTTAAGTCATGAGTCTATAGGCTTCAATCTTGATATCCATGATCTACTTTCTAACATATATTCTGAGGGGCATTTTTTTAATTCCCTTAATAAGGGTTCATACTAAGCTTGTGAATTTATCAAAACATATCCCCCGAGTGTGTCGTAACCAAGAGTGCAGCAAGGCTAGTTGTCGTGCACCAGTTCCCAATCAAGTCTAGCTCAAAGTGGGTTTTTCGGGTTTTACCCCTAGGATACATCTGTTCCAGAGCTGCCTCTAGCTTCTAATATCCAGACAGGGATGTATTTTCTTGATAACCCACTTACTCAATACTCACCAAAACATAGGGACGTTTTTATTGTACATAGTCTTGTATATAAGGATTTACTTGGGTTTTCTTATCCTAATCCCAAAAATAACGAAACCTATCCTCTGATACCAACTATGAAAACCCTTCTTTTTATTACAACTTAAACATGATTTATTACATAAAACATCACTTGATAAAACAAAGAGGATCGAGAGGTTTAGTGTCTTTGGGGATTAGGATCATTACATAAAAACTTGAAACATGAAATACAAATTCTTTATTGAAAAATTCATTTACACGACCACTACATTCCTTTATACATAACATTGCATGGGATAACCTGACGACATGCATAAGAAAAGGGTGAGCTATAAATACCAGTATGGGAGTACACATGGAATAACATGAGGAGTACAATACATGTTAGTTAATAGGAATATCCATAGAGTATAAGATAAATATGAACATAAAGGCATGATAAAGCTTGAAAATCATAACATGGAAATGTGGGAATAACACTTAACATGGAATTAGCATGAGCCAAGGCTCATTGCACATGGAGCATGAGTAAACCCTCATTGCACATGAATCACGAGTAAACCCTCATTGCACTTGAATTATCATGAGTCAACACTCATTGAACATGATGTATCAAGATACTATACTTTACCCAATGCATTGGAGCACTATAAGGGCGCACCCTTCTTAAAAATTTTATTTCACGCATAAGTGTGCCACATGGATCATAAAACATGGATTCATAAAACACAATCATTTATTCCAAGATAAAGGAATGTAGAATTCATACATAAAACATTATAATAAATAAGTAAATGTGCATAAATGTTAATACCCTTGATGGAGGAATGGTCATGGTATTCACTATACAATGGCATTGGATTAGAAAATCGGTGCGATTTCGGTAGTGTAACGGCGTGACATAAGAATTCATAAAAATCTTTGATGAGAGAGATAGGGGTTCCTCATCATATTTACATGTAAATTAAAGTAAGGAGGTCATATAGATACATGTCCCAATAATTGAAATGCAATTTAGATTCATGATACAAAAGTATTTCTTGAAAGTAAATGAGGAGAGAGAAGTTCCATTCAGAATTTCTGCATAGTAATGGGTGTACATGGGAGGCATTTAATGAGTGCGGAAGGGGTCTCCCATCATTCAAACATAAATATGGAAGTATTAGGGAGGTGAGAAATCATATCCCAACATTCATAATTGAAATTAAAAGGTAAATACAACTTAAAGACAAATTGGAAAAAAATGAGAAAGGAAGAAAAAAACCCTTACTTGGAAGTGTGCTTCCAAAGGCTAGAAAGAGGCTTGTGAGAGGCTTCATGGGATATTGGGGTACCTTGGGAGGATTCTAGAGAGAGTAGGGAAGAGGTTGGACAAACTCCAAAGGCTTTCAGTGAGGAGTAAGTGGGAGCTTGGGTGGGTTTATATAGGAAAGGTGAGGGAATTCTTTATTATTTAGGGTTGGGTTCCCTTACATTAAATTAAACCAAACCACAAACCATCCCATGGTTTTTTCCCATGGTTTTTCGCAAAGGGAAGATGAAAATAATATTTTATAAGTACAATGTCCGAATTTCTTAAAGTAATAAGGTTTCTTATGTGGAGGTGAGTCACTCTCCCATGAAAATTAATTTAAAAAGACAAGTTGTTTAATAAGTCTTGAGGGGTCCATTAATGCTTTTAAATGTCTGCCAAATACACCCATAATCACATTATTTTAATGGTAAAACATAATATTTTCCTAAAATAAATATTATAGTATTTTATTACATCACTATTGGGTCATTATGATGTCATAAAACACATTATATATTTAAACAGTATTTAATTTTTACTCAAAAATTTAACTGTCTCAGAATATTATGAAAAATTCACCGTTGGACAATTTCAATGTCTTGATTCAAAAATTAAAATTTATTTTATCTAAATAATTTTTTAAATATGTTAATTTTCACATTTAAAATAAAAACCGACATTTATCGACTATTCACGGGTTTTGACAAAAATTGCTTTCAAACCTTAATAA
Organism: Viscum album; assembly: GCA_963277665.1. Lineage (NCBI taxonomy): Eukaryota > Viridiplantae > Streptophyta > Magnoliopsida > Santalales > Viscaceae > Viscum > Viscum album. The sequence goes on from OY728163.1 coordinate 669,869,500, forward strand.
AAATTATAATTGCATTCATAAAATTATATGATCATTTATATATAATAAAATTAATCTAATAATAATAATAATAATAATAATTTATTAGAATATTATTTATATCAAAAAAACCTTAATTTAATAAAATAGATTTCTTAATTAACTAATAACTAAAAACACCATTTGTACATTATAAACTATTTACAATGTATCAATAATGACAAGAAATTATATTCATTATTATATACAAAAATAATGTACAAGAACATAGTACTATCGATTAGTTACATAACCCCTTAAAACAGCCGCATAAGACCTAAGGGTAAGGTGTACGATGGTGACAGACTTTTGGGGATGGCTCGGATAACATCGCTCGAGTGGTAATTTTCTATCATCTACCATTTCTCCCGTAGACGGTCCCGTTCGAGCATGACGTGGTGAAGCTCAGCATGGGCTTGGTCAAGAGCAATGGCCAAGGACTCCACCTCTTTTCTAAGCTCCGATCAATGGGCTTTGAATGGGTCAATTCTAATAGATGAGGCCATCACTTCCCTAATCTATGTAAAATTAGATGTGTTAAAGCCGTATATTTATAATAATCAAGTGATCACTATTCAACCGCTATAAAAGTAACGGTCCCAATTCATATGATAAAACCCATGAAGATGAAATTTTATAAAAACATTTTATATAAAGAGACATTTAATAAGATCAAGAGGGATTTTCCATTAATGAAACATTGGGTCATTATAGTATAACTAAAACAACAGCCTTTTAAACTAGAACTTCAACATAATATCGAAGAAATAAAATGAAAAAATTCCATTTACTTATTCACATGGATATTCATCTAATCGAATAAACACATGAAAAATCAATAACCACTTTCATAATGATGGAATGCATAATGCCAAACTATCATAACCACATAGCCAAGGCCTCGTGCCAAGACTAAAAATAAAATTTTGTCGTGGCCTTCTTCCAAGACACTAGTTTGTCTCAGGAGATCTACCAATGCATTGAGGAGATATATCGGGCTACACATGTCACTTATTATGTCCAATTCATTCCACATATGAACATGTTTAAACATAAAATAAATATTTGTATTAAAACTAGGATACAAAATGTCAATACTTTCTCTATAAACCATGAATGGTATAAAAATAACACATCAACAGTCAAACATATCACAAAAACTTCAATACAATATGGATGTTTTATATCACAATAAGTTAAATTCAAATAAGCTTACAATTTATCAAAGGATGTTGACATAGATGAAATTAAAACTATTTGAGAGAAATATAATTTTTTTTAAATCATTTAAAAGTCACATAATTATAATATATAACAGTTACATTGAAAATTTTCTTATAATCTTGTAATTTATGCTTCTAAGATTTTTTAAAATGGAAAATATCCACTCCCGCCATATAAGATAAAAAAACATTCTTACCATAATTCTGTTGAAAAGGTTAAAAAGGACCTTATTTGAAAAAAGACAAAAAGATTCCTTTATAAAAATCTTATAAAAATTCACACAAGGGTATAAATTACTTTAAACCATATTCTAGTAAATATTAAAAATGATTTGAAATAAGTTTTTATGAAACATAGATGTGGATGATAAAGAAGTCCCAGTAGATTATTACGTACAAACAACCTCAGATAATGAAGAGATTGCGAAATAAACCCTTACCTTGTACTTTTCCATGGATGGGGGTAGGTTAACCTCATGTATAATGGTGAAATAATTGTTATTAAATTATACAAGAATCATATACATTAATATGATATCATATATGATCTTTTAATATTTCATTGTTAATAATATCTTAGAATTATATATCATCGTTTCGGCAGTTAACTTACTCGTTTTATTTTATATGTTTTGTTACATAAGTCGTCTTTGTTATGGATTGGTTGTATCTTATTCATATAAATAATGATATAAAGTCCTTAAACATTATTTTTAATCATCAAATGAGAATTATACTTGAATGGATACGATGGAGAATGAATCACATCGCGTTCGTGGAGACGGTAGTTCGTACGTACGCACGTGTGAAAATATCATTCTTTTGATATTAAAATAATATATAATTGGACGGTATATCATATATACAGTAACATTATCTTGTTATATTTATTATTTATATGAATTAAACAACATTATTAAACCCATCCAAATAATAATTTTTTGAATTACAATTACACCACGACATGGAGATGGTAAGCCGTACGTACGCTCGTATGGTGACATGTCATTCAAAGGATGGACAGAATAATGAATATGGTTGTACCATATTTATAATAACATCACAGTATATATAATATAATGGATTTATTATTTTATAATGGGAATAACAAATAAATAATAAGTTGAAGAAGAACAGAACTTGAAAGAGGGTGGGGAAAACATTACCTCTTTGTCGGGTTCTTCCTTTTGATTTGATCAAAAGGGCTCCTTAGGTTGGCTTTCTGACTAAAGGAGGGATTCTAGGATGAAGGTAGGTTATTTTAGATGGTATTTCTGTAGAGGTTATCCAATACAAAAGGCTTTGAATGTGTGAATTAGTGAGAAGGGGGAGTGCCTTTTGATAAGAGGGGTGAGGGGCACCTTTGGAAAAGCTAGAAATATTATTTTATAATAAATTCATATTCAGTTTCTAATGGATAAAAAGTAGATTATTTAAATTTTATGGTGGGGATGGGTCTAAAAACACTCATCCAATAGGTTTTGGATAGGTTTGGTTCACTATATTAACCTTGTCTTTTAGTTTTAACTCTTAATTAATTAGTTTAACATCTACCATGTAACTTTTTATTTTTAAATTATATAGTTAATAAACATACTATATGCATCCAAGAGACCCAAATGTGGTCCATTAATGATACACCTATCATTATATAAGTCATTTGGACAAAAATTAGTTTTTTAGGAATTTAATATCAATTAATAATATAATATTTGTTTTAAAAACCCTTTTATGTCAATTTTGACATTATTCAATAATTGATTTTCGTTAAAGTCATAAAAAATTTAATAATTAGAAAAAAAAATTTCATTTATGAAATACTATAATATCATATTAAGCAATAAAATTCCTATATGTCATCAAAACTATCAAATTATGTTAATTTTAACATTTATAATACCAATTATTTGATTCTATCATTAATAATGAAAATACTTCATCATTATTGTGTCATACATAATATTAATTATTAAATGTCTAAAAATTATGAATAAAATACCATTATGTAGGAAATAGTTTTATAATTATAATGAATATTAATAGTCTAAAATCCAACATATATAACACTATGTAAAAATTGTTTTTCTAAAAGATATTTTCCAATGTCATTTTTGTATTTATTTTAATTTAATTAATATAAAGTGTCATTATCACTTACATGTAGATCCATGGGGTCCCAAAATCGACCCAAATATGTCCATGGTCGAAAATGTATCAACTAGTAAGTTTAGGACACGATTTAGGGTAATTTATTATTATTATAATATTATTGTTTACCTTAATTTACAGGATTTAGCCTTTACCCATGATAAATAAAATATTTACCGATATAATTATTCAAAATGTCTAAAAATAAAAGTTACATAATTACACAATTTGAACATCCTGATTCCAAATATGGAATCCATTTTTCCAAATTCAAAACACATAAGTGGTAGAAAATAATTTAAAATTAATTAATGTTGTTAAAACAAAAAGCGTGTTTTTAAGAGATAATAACTATCAAAAGATTGACACTTGTTTATATCCGGTTTAACTGTGAAATTATTTACAATGACCAAAATAGTATTAAATGGTAAAAATATATTCTATATATACTTTAAAACCACTCAAATTCATAATTTATCACTATAATTTATTTTGATTAAAAAAGTTTTTTTTAATTAAAATTTATAAATTTTTACTATTCATCAAAATATAAATGTTATCTGAAACGTTCCAAAATTTTACCCTAGGCTAATTTTGATATTCCGAAACCAAAAGTAAAGTCCATTTTGAAAAATAAAATTTCTAAATTTCAGAAAGTAGGTATTACTATTCATATCGGCTAGTTTGATTTGTTGTGGTGTGTTAGAACTCGATGTTGTGTACAACACATGCTATCGCATTATTCAAAGAGAAGCGTACCGTAGAAGCTTGGGGTGTTAAATTATCCCCTCCTTCAAAGAATTTCATCCTCAAAATTTCTATATTACTACCACATGAAAATACTCTAGTGGTTCTTCATCATAAGTTCCTCGGGTTTCCACGTTCCATCTCCATCTTATGGTTGCTCCACAAAACATTTACTAGACGAGTCGCCCGGTTTCTCAGTACTTGTTCTCTCATATGAAGAATACTGACGAGCTCTTCGCAATAAGACAGATCGGGTTCCAGTTCTAATTCCTCATAGGTGAGTACATGCGTTGGGTCAGGCATGTACTTCCTCAACTGTGATACATGGAACACATCATGAACATTGGAGAGACTTGGCAGCATTTCCAAACGTTAAGCTACAGCCCCAATTCATTCTAGAATTTTAAAATGTCTGATGTACCTAGGACTCAATTTACCCTTCTTACTGAAACGTATAACTCCCTTCCATGGAGATACCTTCAAGAAAACATGATCTCCTACCTAAAATTCCAAATCACTCCTTCAGTTATCGGTATAGCTCTTCTTCCTACATTGAGATGCTTTGATGTGGTTTTGGATTATCTTAACCTTTTCCATTGTTTCCTCCACCAGTTCTGGGCCTACATGTTTTCATTCACCAACGTCATCCCAACAGGTTGGTGTGCGTCATCTCTTTCCATATAACGCTTCATATGGTGCCATCTGAATACTCGAATGGAAGCTATTGTTATAGGAAAATTCAACCAGAGGTAAATATTGATCCCACATACCCTGAAAGTCAAGTGAGCAGGATCTCAACATGTCTTATATGTTTTTAATATTTCATTCTAATTGTCCATCTGTTTGAGGGTGGTAGGCATTTCTCAATTGAAGTTTAGTATCCAGAGATTTCTGAATACTCTCCCAAAATCTTGAAGTAAAATGGGGATCACGATCTGAAAAATCAATAGGGGTACTCCATGAAGTCTCACATCTTCATCAATATATAGTCTTTTTAGACGTTCTAGTGGTAGATCTTCTCTTATAGCAAGAAAATGTGATTACTTTGTAAGAAGATCAACAATAACCCATATTGCATCACTCCTTCTATTAGTATTTTGTAAACCCATGATAAAGTCCACTGTAATATTTTCCCATTTCAACTCTGGTATGGGAATAGGTTGCATAAATCCTCCACGATGTTTCCTTCCAGCTTTCACTTGTTAACAAACCATACATCTCGACACAAAATCAGCAATCTCCCTCTTCATGTTGTCCCACCAAAAATTTTCCTTCAAGTATCTATACATTTTGGTGCTCCCAGGGTGTATAGAGAAATTGGAACTATGAGAATCATCCAACAATTACCTTTTTAGATTAGGTATATTGGGAACACAATGTCTCTTAAAAAATTTTAAAATTCCTTCTTCATACCCAAATTCATTCAATCTCCCATCATTCACAGCTTTAATCTTCTTTTGAAATTATTCATCATCGGTATGAGAACTCTTAATCATTTCTAGTAAATATGGTTTGGAAACCATTTGAAAAAGCACTACTGTTTCACCTTCCATGGTTATCCCCATGTCCATCTTCACTAGATCCATGAAAATGGGATCCCTTTCAATTATCATTTTGTTCAAAACTCCATGATCTTTTCTGCTCAAAGCATCTACCACCTTATATGCCTTCCCCGGGTGGTAGTGTGTCATACAATCACAGTCCTTGAGTAATTAAAGCCATATCATTTGCCTCATGTTGAGTTCTTTTTGTGTGAAAATATACTTCAACCTCTTGTGATCAGTATTAATCTCACATTTTTCACCACACTTGTAACAGACTCCCATTCCTTTTAAGCAAGTGTCATGGTGTTTCTTCCCACATTTACTGCAGTATGGATATTCATCTTTTACCTTCTTCCCCTTATTTCCATTCCCAGATTGATCAACTGATCTCTTCTTCTTTTTCTTTTCTTTAAACTCATAAGACCTAGAGAATTCCTTTTCTTTCTTGATAGCAAATGAGACAATGTCTTCGTACTACGAGAAGGATTGTGAGAATAATGCTCCATGAAGAAATGGTTTTAACCAATCAAAGAAATGATCAATCTTACTTAGTGGTTTACATATATAATCTCCTCTATACCATACTAACCTCATAATGTTAGCCTCATACATTGCGACATTTGCATCCTCCTTTTGTCTCATACTCAGAAATTTCCTTTACTTATCTGCTCGATGGTCACAAGGAATGTATTTTTCTAAAAACAGATATTTGAACTCCCTCCATTTGATATTTGATACTTCATCATCTTGCTTCATGTTTTGAGTCAATGACCACCATTGACCAGCATCTTCAGTGAGGCGATAAACTGCCATGTTATCCTTTTCCCATTCACTACTCCCCAAAGCCTGAAATATATTCTATATGAAACTTATCCATTTCTCAGCTACTAATAGATTTGTACTCCCATTGAATGTTGGTGGTTGCTACCTCATGAAGCGATCTAACATTGATCCTCTACACTGTGGATCAGGGTGCTCCATAAGAGTAAGGTTATTATTCATAACCTGTGTGAGTTGTCCCAGTATGTTGATTAGTTGATCAGTACTGGTTGCATCACCAGCTCCACTATTATTATCTTGAGCAGGAGGGAAATCCCTATATGGAGTGTGTGCATTGATATGATTTCCATTTATTCCACTACGCGTATAATGTCCCATACTTTAGATACATGGTTAATACTTAAAAATTGAATCATACTTATTACAACATATAACAAAACCATGGAAGGAACATATAGGTATAGAGTGTTTAGAAACTGGGAAACATAAACAACTTGATCATAAATCATCTACTTTGCCTCCCATTTATTTCATCATATCTAGAGTCCCTTTTTGGCATATCCTACTTAATAACATTCTTCCTGACCTGGGGAAATAAAACTTACAAAAGAGTGAGCTCAAATTCTTATTAAGGATAAAAAAAGAAATATTAATCACATCATAAGAACATAATTTTGGAAATATTAACCTGCAAAAGAAATCATAATTTCATAACATTGGATAAATCATAGTAGTGAAATGTTATCCCAATAATCATAGCTTAAAACATGAAACTTTGTGGCATATACATGTAATCATAGAGAATCATTTCTTATTAGTCAAGACTCATTTCCAAGACTATCTTAGTGGACAAAGTACATTTCTGAACCGAGTTCACTCCTCGTTTCAGTCCTGTTTCACTGAACCGGTTTAACCTGCTGTTCCAGCCATGTCTATCTAATGAGATATAAAATCATTACCCAATTCTTTGGAGGGAGATATAGGTCCCACCCATCTCATAATGACACCATTCATATGTGTGCCACAAAATCATAAATCATACATCATTGCATAATCCATGTAATAAAAATGGGATTCTTAAACATCATGACATCATAAAACAATTCATAAAAGATAAAGGAATTCATAAATATAATTCCATAACAAAATAATCCAATCATTGCAATAATAGGGATAGAATCATAAACCTATATTATCTTAGATGGAAAATAATTTTGATAAAACACTTGAACTCCATTCTTGAGGAAAATATCATTTCTACTTCAAAAACATTTTCCTTTCTTAACATGTCATACAATTTTAAACTAAAAGAAAATGATTTAAAATAAACTTGAAAACTTGTAAAGAAAGCTTCTTGGAAATAATGTTTTAAAATCCATTCATTCCATATAAGTTAAAAAACATTGTTGTCGTACTTTTGTCGAAAAAGACAAAAAGTACCTCGTACGAAAAACGACAAAATATTCCTTTCATATCTTTTACTAAAAACTCACAGAAGGGTAAAATTGGATTTAAACCATTGTAGTTTGATGGAAATAATATTTCATATTTAGGAAACATGGATGTGGATGATAAAATACACCCCAGTAAATACCAAAGTATAAACAATATCAGATAAAAATGAGATTGTGATATTTCCCTTACCTTAGGTCCGATTTGCTTCGTGGGTGTTTGAACCTCCTGTATAATGATTTAAATAATGTTATTGACTTATTACAGAATCATAATTATTGTTATGATATCATATATGGTCATATCCATAGCTTCTTAGTATTAATATTTCATTGATACTTGTTATTCGGGTGTTTATAACTTTGTGTTTTTATGCGTGTTTTGTCGAATAAATTCTTATTCTTCTCTTTAGGTTATAGATAAATTATTTACAGAATGGTATTAATGTACTATATAACATATTTATTCATTAAATTCATTTATATAATCATTATGTAATGATGATCATGTAGAACGAATCACATCACATCGTGGAGACGGTATTCCGTACGTATGTACGAGCGATGATATCATTCCTATGATCGTGGAATTGTATTGGAGTGTATGTATACTAATTCAGAATCAATATCACTTTATAATAATCATATATAGTAATTATTTACACCATTATACCCATCCATGTAAGGTGGTTGGGAAAAATATATTACACCAAGGCGTGGAGACGGTATTCCGTACGTACGCACGTGCGGTGATTTCGTTTTCCGTAGGATGGATAGATGGTGAAATAGGGTTGTTTCATACTTATAATAACATATAATTATATGAGTGATACTGATGTTATTAATTCATAATTAAAACACTAAATAAGAAGAAGTTTAAGAAGAAATAGTTTGGAAAGGATCGGTAATGGATATTACCTCTTTTTGGTGCGCCTCTTCTTAACCTCCTCTTAGGGCACTAGGGTTGGTCTTTGAAGAAGACCAGAACCTCTAGGATGATTCTAGGGAAGTGGGGAAGTGAAATGGTAAGGGTTTGGCCGAGCTTGAAGGCTCAAATTGGTGTGAGGAGGAGAGGGAGGAGGTGCCCGTTTATAAGGGAGGAGAGGGGCACCTTTGGAAATATAAGAAATATTAGTTTATATTAAATCCCAAACCCACTTAAAAACTTCCAAAATGACTCAAATCCGAATATTAGATGAGATAGGGTTGTAATATCATCAACCAATGAAATTTATACATGTTAGGAATTTATTTTAAACATTATCAACTTGATTTATCCTTATTTAACAATTTAATTTTATTTGTGGTAATAATATTCTAAATTTTAAATTATTATTAATAAGTACATATGTGTTGTGAATTTTCCATAATTTGACACTTTATGACATTTTATACCATATAAAATTTAATTTATAATTTGTAAATATTTTTGTGATTTTTAAACAATTTTATAATATGTTATTTTTATAAAATAACAATAGTGTCAATTTTGACACTATTCATTTATTTGAATTTAAATAAAATATATATAGAGGATATGTTCACACTAAAATCTTTAATAGATTAATAAAATATCATATGTATCTATGAAAATTAGTGGAGCACATTAAATAGTGCATATAATAATTATTTTAATATTTTTAAAACTATTTATTTGATATTTTAATTAAAAGAATAATTTTAACATCACCATTGTGTCATAATTAATGGTAATTATTTAATGCCTAAAAATTCTAAATAAATTTCTATGTTGTATATAATTGTATTAGTGGTCTGGAGATTATTCATTTACGAAGTTTCAATATTTTTATCACTAAATGAAAATTATTATACTTATATGATTTAAGAAATTGACATGTTGTCACATTCTTTGGTTTTAATAATAATTAAATTACTTTCATGAAAAAAAGTCCATTAAATTAATCTAATCCGACCCTTAGGTGATATGGGTCGACTTTTAGTCGTCCAATAAGATTTTATCAGGTGTTAGGGTAATTTTATAATCTTATATTTACCCTTAATTACTCGATTTACCTTTAACTATGGTAAATAAAATTTACCGTAGTTACTATTCATAATGCCCAAAAATAAAAATTAGCCTATTAACATAATTTGGACCCACTGATTCTGAATATGGAATCAATTTTTTAAAATTCAAAACATATAAGTCGTGGTAATTAATTTAATATAAATCCCATTATTAAGAAAACATGTTTTAGAAGTTAAAACACTGCCAAAGATTGAAATGTTTTTACCTATGAATTCAATGTGAAATTAATGGTAATGACATACATTATATTAAATGGTAAAAATATATTCTATATATAATTTAACCTTATAAATTATCTCCATGTAAAAATTAGTTTTTAATTAAAAAATAGTGTACTTTTACTATTAATCAAAATATGAAAGTTATCAAAAAAATATCAAAAAATTATCCAAAGTAAATTTTTATATCCTAATTCAAAAGAAAGAATTTTATTTTGTAAAATTGAACTTATAAACGTGTCAAAAACTAGATTTAATGTCGGTGCACCATCAAAAGGTGGAAAAACTGCATTTTTTAAAAAATACTTCTTTTATCAAAAAAACTGATTTTCCTTTTATACATAATTCTTGAAAATGTATAAGTTGAATTAAAATGTTATAAAATTAAAAATTCAGTTAATACTATTCATAACGACTAGTTTTAATAATATTTTAATAGCATACCGTTGTTTAGTGAAACATGGTATTGCGTACGACGCAAGCTATCGAGGAAGGTCGCGGTTGCGTGTAAAGAAAGCCAAGATAGTGTTGTGTGTACTGAAATATTCCTTTGATTATTTATATAAAAACAAAATATTTCTCATAAAAGTCTCAGGTGTTACATTCTACCCCCCTTAAAATGAATTTCGCCCTCGAAATTCGTCACTTTGTAACAAACAGATGAGGATACCGCTCCTTCATCATATCCTCAAGCTCCCACGTAGCTTCTTCTAATTGGTGGTTCCTCCATAAAACTTTCACCAAGCGAGTGGTCTTGTTTCATAGGACATTTTTGCTACGATCCAGAATCTCTATCGGTTGTTCTTCGTAAGAAAGATTTTGTTCCAGCGGTACATCTTCTGAGCTGAGTACATGTGAAGGATCAGGTATGTACTTTCTTAGGAGAGATACATGGAACAAATCGTGAACTTGATAGGGATTTGGTGGAAGTAACAATCAGTAAGCTACCTTCCCAACATGATCCAGTATTTTGAAAGGACCGATATATCTAGGGCTCAACTTCCCCTTCTTTCCAAATCTCATGACCCTCTTCCAGGGAGATATTCGTAAGAACACTTTATCACCCACTTCAAACTCTAGGTCTTTTCTTCGGTTGTCGGAATAGCTTTAATGTTGACTCTGAGCTACTCTTATGTGTTGTTGAATAGATCTGACCTTTTCTACCATTTCATCAACGAGATCAGGTCCTAATAGCTTTCTTTCCCCGAATTCATCCCAACAAGTTGGAGTCCTACATTTCTTTCCATAGAGAGCTTCATAAGGAGCCATCTGAATACTGGAGTGAAAGCTATTACTATAAGAAAATTCCACTGAAGGTAGGTGTTGATCCCAACCACCTTTGAAATCCATAGAGAAAGCTCTCAACATATCTTCTAGAGTTTTAATTATTCTCTCAGACTGACCGTCTGTCTGAGGATGATAAACAGTGCTGAAACTCAACTCTATATCTAGAGTATGCTGAAGACTTCGCCAGAACATTGAGGTAAACCTCAGATCCCGATCAGATATAATAGAAAGTGGTACTCCATGTAATCTTACCACTTCCTTTAAATATATCCTGGCAAGCTGATCCAGAGATAAATCCTCTCTAATAGTGATGAAGTGTGCCGACTTTGTAAGACGATCAACTATGAACCATATAGCATTATTGTCTTTGGATTTTTTAGGATGTCCGGTGACAATGTCCATAGTGATGTTTTCCCATTTTCATTCTGGTATGGGTAATGGTTGTAACATCCCCTTAGACTTCTGTCTCTCAGCTTTAACTTTCTGACAAACCAAGCATCAAGAGACATATTCAGCAACATCTCTATTCATGCCATCCCACTAGAAGTACTCTTTCAGGTCCCTATACATCTTCGTTCTTCCAGGATGAATAGAGAATGAAGAACTATGAGCCTCATCCAGCAGCTCCTTCTTTAATTCGGAGATGGGAGGAACACAAACCCAATTCCTAAACATTATTATCCCATCACAATCAAGGTTGAATTCAGGAACATTTCTCACCTTCTTTTGTAACTCGACATCTTCTTTCTGTGCCTCTTTAATCTTCACATGTATAGATGGTTGAACATTTATTTGATAAAGATAATAATTTTCCCTTTCCATTATAATTCCAATATCTATCCTTTGTAAATCCATAAATATTGGATCTTTTGTGATCCTCATCATGGATAAGCTAGAATGGTCTTGTCGACATAATCCATCTGCCACCTTGTTTGGTTTCCCAGGGTGGTAATGAATTGAGCAGTGGTAATCCTTAATCATCTCCAACCATCTTCTTTGGCGCATATTCATCTCCTTTTGTGTGAAAATATACTTTAAACTTTTATGATCAGTATAAATATCACACCTTTCTCCATAAAGATAATTCCTCCAAATCATTAATGCAAATATTACCGCAGCTAACTCCAAATCATGAGTTGGGTAATTTTTCTCATGGATTTTCAACTTTCGTGAGGCATAAGCTATCACCATATCATTTTGCATATGAACACACCCCAATCCCTTCATGGATGCATCACTATAGATCACAAACCTTTCTCCAATACAAGGCAGCGTGAGCACAGGTGCACTGGATATCCTTCTTTTCAACACCTTGAAATTCTCTTCACATTCCTCCGTCCAGACAAACTTAACTCCTTTCCGAGTCAACTTGGTGAGTGGATTAAATAATCGTGAAAAATCTTTCACAAAACGTTGATAATATCCAGCTAAACCAAGAAAACTTCGGATCTCAGTTACTTTTGTTGGTCTCGACCATCTTTCGATTACCTCTGTTTTTGCTGGATCCACAGATATCCCCTCTTTTGAGATTATGTGACCCAAAAATGAAACTCTTTGAAGCCAAAATTCACACTTGGTAAATTTGGCATAAAGATTCTACTTTCTCAGGGTCTTCAATATAATTTTCAAGTGATCTTCATGTTCTTCCTTGCTCTTTGAATATAGAAGAATTTCGTCTATAAAGACTACCACAAACTGATCAAGATAGCCTCTAAAGACTCTATTTATCAGATCCATGAAGATAGCAGGGGCATTAGTAAGACCAAATGACATCACAGTAAATTCAAAGTGTCCATACCTTGTACGGAAAGCCGTCTTTGATATATCATCCCTTTTGACCCTTAATAGGTGATACCCTGAACGAAGATCAATCTTGGAAAAGTATTGAGATCCTCGTAGTTGGTCAAATAAGTCATCAATGCGTGGGAGGGGATATTTTTTCTTGATAGTGATCTTGTTAAGTTCTTGATAATCAATGCAGAGTCTCATTGATCCATATTTCTTCTTAATAAACAGAACAGGTGCTCCCCAAAGTGACGCACTAGGGCGTATGAATCCTTTATCAAGATTCTCTTGGATTTTCATCTTCAATTCCTCCAACTCAATTGGGGCCATTCTATTAGGTGTCTTTCAAATTGGAAAAGCACCCGATATGAGTTCTATTGAAAACTCAACTTCATTATTTGGTTGAAGACCCGACAATTCCTCCGGAAAGACATCGTCAAACTCTTGTACAATGGGAATATTCTCAATCGTGAGTTTCTCACCAACCATTTGAGATAAATAACCTTCATTTAGAGGAATTAAGACCCATAAGATGGAAAAAATTTCCACTGGAAGGTTATGTTCATTCTTTTATCGATAGACGATCTTAGATTGATCTGGAATATGAAATCTGACTTCCCTTATTTGGAAATTTATATGACCTCCATATAAAGAAAGCCAATCCATGACAAGAATCACATCAAATTCCACTATAGGAAGGATCACAAGATTTGCAGGAAGCACTTTCCCACAAAATTCAATCAGAGAATAATTATAAACTTTTGATGCAACTATTGTGCCATTAGGGGTTTTCACAGCTAAATCAACATCTAATTATTGAGGTAATATGGTGATATACTTAGAAAATTCTTCAGAAATAAAAGAGTGGGTGGATCCAGAATCAAATAAAACATTCTCTACTTTAGAGTGGATGGTAGGTGTAACTTTCACCACATCGTTATCGTACTCCACATCGCTGATAGAAATTGCATGTGACTTTCCATTGTCTTTAGCCTTAAGAGTGTGTTGATGTCGACCATGATCATAAACCCTTGGATTTGGACATTGATTGGCATAATTCCCCATCTCCTTGCACTTGAAACATTGAAGTGTAGTAGGTTCATTCTGTGAATCCCTTCCTTTGTTTGCATTATTAGAAATCTTCTTCCCATCATTGCAGCATTTAAATGCCCGATGACCTTCCTTTCCACATTTGAAACATTTACTTGTCCCTTTAAGACAACTACCTCCATGTTTCTTTTCACACTTTGATCATAAGGGAAATCTCATCTTCTTTTCAATGTGATCTTTATATTTTCCTTTGAATTCCATTTTCCTCTTCTTATCAAACCCATATGACTGATGGGTTACTCTAATCTCCATCTCGACTTTGAGAGCACATCGAACGATTTCTTCGTAGCAATTGAAGTCCCATATGGCTAACGCCCATCGAAGACTTGGTTTTAAGACACTAAATAATAGATCGATCTTACTCTCAGGTTGGATAATAATACCAGAAGCGTACCATGCAAGTCGTGTAAAATTTTCTTCATAGGTACCAACAGATTCATCATCCTTTTTCTTCAGTTCAAGAAACTCCTTATCCATCATTGTTCGAAGAATACGAGGGAAATACTAATTGAAAAATAAGTTCTTGAACTCGTCCCATTCCATGGACTCAATTTCATCTCTTTGCCTCATATTCTTGATAAGATTCCATCGTTGATCAGCATCACCTTCCAACCGATACACTGCTAAGATGCCTTTATCATGTTCAGAACATTTAAGAACTAGAAAATATCTTGTCAGTAGTACTAATCAATTTTTCAGAAACTAATCGATCAGTAGACCCACTGAATGAATGTGGACGCTGCCTCATGAAGGATTCAACATAATGTTGCTCCTTCCTTTTCTCGTTTGGAAGTCCTGCATGATTCATTGCTTGAGAAAGTTGTGTGAGCATGGCTACAAGATTATGCATTCTATCTCCCATAACGTTTGGTTGCTCAGGTGGAGAATCATTGCATTGCCCGTCGCATTCCACATTAACACGGTTCCTTTGGGTTTCAGCCATTGAATAAAACCAAGAATAATAGTGTGAGAAACACTAATTATAATAGGAAAATAACGTAATCAAGAATAAAATTTCAAACTTAAGGTCTTATCATAGGTTGTTTATGGCCATTTCTAAAACACTAAGATTGTGTTCTATGCTTAGACTTATCCTTAGGGTTCTTACTAAGGCATTCACATCCTAGTTTCCAAAGTTTGTCAATACCTTTCCTCTAATACCAACTATAACGACCCATACATTACATATATTGTTAATACTTCAAAATTGAAGCATACTTATTACAACATATAACAAAACCATGGAAGGACCGTATAGTTATAGAGTCTTTAGAAACTGGGAAACATAAAAAACTGGTTCATAAAGAATCTACTTTGCCTCCCATTTATTTCTTCATTTCTAGAGTCCCTTTTTGGAATATCCTACTTAATAACCTTCTTCCTAACCTGGGGAAATAAAACATACAATAGTGTGAGCTCAAATTCTCAGTAAGGGTAAACAAAAGAAATATCAATCACATCATAAGAACATAACTTTTGGAAATATTAACCTGCCAAAGAAATCATAATTTCATAACATGGGATAAATCGTAGTAGTGAAATGTAATCCCAATAATGATAACATATAACATGATACATTGTGGAATACAAACATAATCATAGAGAATCATTTCTTATTATTCAAGACTCACTTCCAGCACTATCTTAGTGGACAAATTCCATTTCTGAACTGAGTTCACTCCTCGTTTCAATCATGTTTCACTGAACCAGTTTAACCTGCCGTTCCAGCCATGTCTATCTCATGAGATATAAAATCTTTACCCAATGCATTGGATGGAGATATAGGTCCCACCCATCTCATAATGATACCATTCATATGTGTGCAACAAAATCATAAATCATACATCGTTTCATAACCCATGTAATAAAAATGGGGTTCTTAAACATCATGACATCATAAAAAAATTCATATAAGATAGAGGAATTCATAAAAATAATTTTATCACAACCTAATAAAATAAATTTTATAATAGGGATAGAAATAGAACCCTATATTATCTTATATGGAAAATAATTTTGATAAAACACATGAACTCCATTCTTGAGGATAATATCCTTTCTACTTCAAAAACATTTTCCTTTCATAACATGTCATAAAATTTTAAACTAAAAGAAATTGATTAAAAATATACTTGAAAACTTGTAAAGGTAGCTTCTTGGAAATAATGTTTTAAAAATCCATTCATGCCGTATAAGTTAAAAAACATTCTTCTCATACTTTTGTCGAAAAAGTCAAAAAGTACCTCGTATGAAAAAGGACAAAAGATTCCTTTCATATCTTTTACTAAAAAACACACGGAAGGGTAAAATTGGATTTAAACAATTTTAGGTGGATGGAAATAATATTTCATATTGAGGAAACATGGATGTGGATGATAAAATAAACCCCAGTAAATACCAAAGTATAAATAATCTTGGATAAAAATGAGATTGTGATATTTCCCTTACCTTAGGTCCGATTTTCTTCGTAGGTGTTCAAACCTCCTGTATAATGATTTAAATAATGTTATTGAATTATTATATAATCCTAATTATATTTATGATATCATATATGGTCATATTGTTAGCTTCTTATTAGTAATATTTCATTGTTACTTGTTATTCGGGTGTTTAAAACTTTTTGTTTTTATGCATGTTTTGTCGAATAAATTCTTATTCTTCTATTTAGGTTATAGATACATCATTTACAAAATGGTATTAATGTACTATATATCATATTTATTCATTAAATTCATTTATATAATCATTATGCAATGAAGATCATGTAGAACGAATCACATCACATCGTGGAGATAGTATTCCGTACGTACGTACGAGCGATGATATCGTTCCCATGATCGTGGAATTGTATTGGAGTGTATGTATACTAATTCAGAATAAATATCTCTTCATAATAATCATATATTGTAATTATTTACACCATTATACCCATCCAAGTAAGGTGGTGGGGGAAAATAGATTACACCACGGCGTGGAGACGGTATTCTGTACGTACGCACGCGCGGTGATTTCATTTTTTTGTAGGACGGATAGATGGTGAAATAGGGTTGTTTCATACATATAATAACATATAAGTATATGAGTGATACGGATGTTATTACTTCATAATGAAACAACTAAATAAGAAGAAGTTGAAGAAGAACGAATTTGGAAAGGATCGGTAATGGATATTACCTCTTTTTGACGCGCCTCTTCTTAACCTCCTCTTAAGGCACTAGGGTTGGACTTTGAAGAAGACGAGAACCTATAGGATGATTCGAGGGAAGTGGGGAAGTGAAATGGGAAGGTTTTGGCCAAGCTTGAAGGCTAAAATTGGTGTGAGTATGAGAGGGAGGAGGTTCCCATTTATAAGGGAGGAGAGGGGCACCTTTGGAAATATAAGAAATATTAGTTTATATTAAATCCAAACCCCACATAAAAACTTTCAAAATGACTCATATCCGAAGATTAGATGAGATAGGGTTTTAATTGCATCAACCAATAAAAGTTATACATGTTAGGAATTTATTTTAAACATTATCAACTTGATTTATTCTTATTTATCAATTTAATTTCATTTGTGGTAATAATATTCTAAATTTTAAATTATTATTTATAATTACATATGTGTTTTGAATTTTACACAATTTGACACTTTATGACATTTTCGACCATATAAAATTTAATTTATAATTTTTAAATATTTTTGTGATTTTTAAAAACATTTATAATATGTTATTTTTATAAAATAACAATAGTGTCAATTTTGTCACTATTCATTTATTTGAATTTAAAAAATATATATATAGAGGATATGATCAAAATAAAAGCTTTAATAGATTAATAAAATGTCATATGTATCTAGAAAATTATTGGAGCACATTAAAGAGTGCATATAATAATTATATTAATATTTTTAAAACCATTTATTTGGTATTTTAATTAATAGAATAATTTCAACATCACTATCGTGTCATAATTAATGATAATTATTTAATCCCTAATAATACTAAATAAATTCCTATGTTATGTATAATTTTATTAGTGTTCTGGATATTATTCATGTTCGACGTTTCATTAATTTTATCACTAAATTAAAATTATTATACTTATAATATTTAAGAAAGTGACATGTTGTCACATTCTTTGGTTTTAATAATAATTAAATTATGTTCATGGAAAAAAGTCCATTAAATGAATCTAATAAGACCCTTAGGTGATATGGGTAGAATTTTAGTCATCCAATAGGATTTTGGCAAGTGTAATGGTAATTTTATAATCTTATATTTACCCTTAATTACTCGATTTACCTTTAACTATGGTAAATAAAATTTACCATAGTAACTATTCATAATGCCAAAAAATAAAAGGTAGCCTATTAACATAATTTGGACCCACTGATTCTGAATATGGAAACCATTTTTCAAAATTCAAAACATATATGTTGAAGAAATTAATTTAATATAAATCCTGTTGTTAAGAAAATAGGTTTTAGAAGTTAAAACATTGCCAAAGATTGAAAGGTTTTTACCTATGAATTCAATGTGAAATTAATGGTAATGACATACATTATATTAAATGGTAAAAATATATTCTATCTATACTTCAAAACCATTCAATATTATAATTTAACCATATAAATTATCTCAGTGAAAAAATATGTTTTTAATTTAAAATTAGGGTATTTTTACTATTCATCAAATTATGAAAGTTATCTGAAAAATATCAAAAATATATCCAAAGTAAATTTTTATATCCTGATTCAAAATAATAATTTTATTGTCAAATTGAACTTATGAACGTGTCAAAAACTAGATTTAATATGGGTGCGCCATCAAAAGGTGGCAAAACTACATTTTTTGAAAAATACTTCTTTTATCCAAAAAACTAATTTTGATTTTATACCTCATTATAGAAAATGTATATGTTGAATTAAAATGTTATAAAATTCATAATTCAGTTAATAATATTCATAACGGCTAGTTTTAATAATATTTTAATAGCATAACATTGTTTAGTGAAACTCGGTATTGCCTACGACGCAAACTATCGAGGAAGGCCGCGGTTGCGTGTAAAGCAATCCAAGCTCGTGTTGTGTGTAGTGAAATATACCTTTGATTATTTATATAAAAACAAAATATTTCTCATAAAAGTATCGGGTGTTAAAATGGGCCATTTCTAAATAATGGCATAAACTAGATCAGTTTATGAATCAAAATACCTAATTCCATACTTATAAAACACATAACATAAATTGAACTATTTATGGATATAGTCCATAATAAAAAAATGTTTTCATTGAGAAATTATATACTCATAAACCCTTCATGATGGTTTGTAAATAAAATGAGAGTTATCATAAGCATATCCCCTCGGAGTGTCGTAATCAAGAGTGCAGCAAGGCCCGTTGTCGTGCACCATTTCTCGTTCGAGTCTAGCTCAAAGTGCTGTTTTCGGGTTTTACCCCTAGGTACATCTGTGCCAGAGTCGCCTCTACCTACTCGTATCGAGACAGAGATGTATTTCTCGGAAAACTAATAAAATCTATACAATATCAAAATTATAGGAAGTTCTTTTATACAAATCCTCAATGTCCATCTTAAATCAATGTGCTCTAACCAGAGTTTATCTAAATCTAGCTTCTAAGGTTTGTACTAAACATCCTCTGATACCAACTATAATTCCCCGACCCTAGATATCCAGAGTCTGTGCATTATTACATAACATTGGCATGATCAAAAAAAATATCATGTCTCGAAAGACAAATTTGTTTAGTAGCCTTTGAAAAACTAGTTATATTAATAAAGTTTATATTACATCATAAAATGAAAACTACAACAATATAGTCTCCATAGTCCACACTCTTATCCCCTCATACTACCCCTGTAGGTCATTAATAAATTACTTCTTCACATCCTGGAATAAATAAAATATAGAAAAGGGGTGAGCTCAAATGCCCAGTAAGGATAACAATATAGTGGAAACATTCATAAATAAGAATAAACATTTAAGGGAATGAATAACTAAAACAAAAGCCTTTTAAACTTGAACATCAACATAATATGGTAGAAATAAAATGAAATAATTCATTTACTTATTCACTGGGGTATTCTACTAATCGAATAATCACATGGAAATTCAATAACCACTTTCATAATGATGGAATTCATAATGCCAGACTATCATAACCACATAGCCAAGGCCCCATGCCAAGACTACACATATGATTTTGTCAAGGCCTTGTGCCAAGACATTATATTCTCTCATGAGACCTATCGATGCATCGAGGAGCGATAGTGGGCTCCACCCGTCACTTATTAAGTCCAATGCATTCCTCATATGAACAGGTTTAAACTTAACATAAATATTCGTATTAAAACTAGCATAAGAAATGTCAACACTTTCTCCATAAACGATTAATGGTATAAAAATAACACATCAACAGTCAAACATATCATAAAACCTTCAATACAATATAGATGTTTTTTATCACAATGAATCAACTTGAAAAAAGCTTAATATCCATCAAAGGATGTTGACATAATGAAATCAAAACTATTTGAGAGAAATGTTTTTTTTGAAATCATTTAAAATTCACATAATTATAAAATAAAACATTTACTTTGAAAATTTTGTTATAATCTTGTAAGTTATGATTCAATGATTTTATATTGACAGAAAATAGCCGCACCCACCGTATATGTTAAAAAAATTCTTACCTTAATTCTGTCGAAAAGGTAAAAAAGGACCTTGTTCGGAAAATGATGGAACGATTCCTTTATAAACCTATTATAAAAAGTCAAAAAGGGTATAAATGTATTTAACCCATATTCTAGTAAATAGTTAAAATTATTTTAATTACGTTTTTAAGAAACCTGGATGTTGATGATAAAGAAGTCCCAGGAGATTATTACAAAATTGTTTGAATTTACTATTATAAATTGGAAATGAATATTTCATGAAAACCCTAGTAACTAAAGTTTATACATCGAATAATGTTGAATGTAGAATACTAATTCATAATATTTTGACTGAAATTAATATAGGGAGAGTAGAAGAGTATTTTAATGAAAAAAATATCAAAGGATGGATACTTTTTGGGGTTTAATATGGATTTTTAAGATATTACAATGAATATTTATGTTTATTTATTGTATTTATGTAATATTATTATTTTAACTCGATGATGATATTATTTTTATTGAAAAAAAAAATCATTTATCCATTTTTTCCATCATATCTATAACAGGAAGGAAATATTTAATTAAATGATTAGTATGATCCTTATTAAAAGAAAGATGTTAGTTCCCTAATTATTCATGGAAGTGAAATAGTTTGGTATGTGATGCTTCCCCAAATTGTATATATAGATGCAGCGTTATTATAGTGAATTTGGTGTACATGAACATAATTTTGAAATCTCATTATAGTAAACAAGTGAGACTAAATATATTAAAAGAACACATGTAATTTAAATCCTTAATCACTAATTAAGAGGTAGAATAGTGGTAAATTTCCGTTTTCAATAATGTGAGAGAAAAAGTTCCTCAAACGATAATTAATTTTTTTAATCATAAATTTTCATATTCACTGTCCCCACTATCTCAATGTGTAATAATATATAAATCTATAACAAGTGATATAAAAGATGTGTTTTTATCCCTTTCCATGCATGGAAATAGTTTTCAACCCTAACAGTTTCCCCATGATTGAATGAAGTAATTTTCCATCATGGAAAATAAATATGAAATATTATTGTAGGTCATTAAGAATGGGATATTACAAAATGGACATTTATATAAACATCATTAATAATGAAATTATATCCTTTATATAGATATATCATTAATAATTAGATAAAGATTCCAAATCCATAAATTGAATTCTATATTAACATTCCATTCCTATTTTCTCAAATGTAATTTCATGTATAAACTCTCATGTTATGCGCTAAAATTATGTAGATATTTATGATGATGATTTGAATGGTGGAGAGGAAAAATTGAAGGTTCTATGTGGAAATATAAAAATCATTATAATTAATTTATATGATTCAGTTGATTCCATTCAGGTCATCGAAACATTTATGTTGATAATATGGGTGGTACTAGTGATGATCCCAATGATGAGAAGAAATAAAACATAATCACAATAAAACAATACAACATTTCTATCCAAAAGATTCATTCCAAGAAGGTAATGTAATGAAATAAAAGTTTCTCTATTGTTTTTATAGTACAAATTCGTATTATGGGATGAGAAATGATGAAAATTAATCATGAATGAAGGAAATTAGTGTAGATATGAAATTCAATTCCCTGTAGAAGAACTAAATCATTGCGATGCCTGAAGATTATGTAGTAGAATATGTGATGTCATTTCTGTCTTCTATTCTTAATATAATATATTTATGATTAAGGGTACAAATCCACTCACATAATATAAATATGTAATTGTGGGGCATAGTGTTGTTAAATATCCTTATAAAATCTAGATGATCGTGATTAATATTTCAATTTAAAAACTTATTTCAAATGATGATTTTAATAATTCTCAATGGATTTATTTAAAATGAAATATAGTTCATTATAAAGGCGAATATTTTTTTTATAAGATTATTTTAATGAATTTGAAAATTTTAAATATGAATAATTGATGATGGATATTTAAAATAATCCACAAAATAATGAATGTGATGATTAAAATGATGTAGTTGCTGGATCTGCTGATTTATATGAAGATCATGATGTAACCCTTGATGAACATGATGATTAGAGGGAAATATATAAAAAGGATAATATGGTGGTTCAATATTCTACAAAATAAATGAAATGAAAATAAGGATATAAGTTACAGAATGTTTATGATATTATAAAACATAAATATGGATAATTTGTTAAATCTAAATAGTAAGTGGACCTCACATATAAATATTATGAAAAATCATGAATCGTCAATATTTTTGTAAAAATGCCTTTTAATGAAATTAGATAATTTAAATAGAAAAAGATAATAAAAAATTGGAGTTAAATTTTTAATGATAATGAATGATTATATAATCCCAAAATGTTGAAAATGAATTCAATTTAATCATCATAATTTGTTTTCAAATAAACATATAAGGAGAAATGTATACATCTTCATTGTGTTTATTGGACATATATAAAGTAAAATCTTTGATAACAATAGTTTAATTGGATAAGATATCTCAGTTTGTTTCAAAACCATTTTCACAGACATCATGAGTGAATATAAATCATTAAAACCATGAAATGGAAACAAATAAGGTAGCTGTAGTAAAATTTAATGGGTGATGATTTAGATAAATTTTTAAATATTTGGCGAACTAATTTCAATGTTTTCTCTATTACCAGGATATCCTTAGACGAGAAAACCTATTACGATAATGAATTTAGTAATTATGATAAATATTTTTTGTTCAATGGATGCAATTTAATTTCAATGATTTAGTCATAAAGAAATTAATTTCTAATAAAGTATTTAAAAACATTCATTAATATTCCCTCAATGTGGTTGAAAGAATACAGTGGATGATGTTTCTGTACACATTGAAACTCAGTATAGATTTTTTATTGACAATAATAACAAGTCTTCAAAATATAAAATCATTGAGGAGGAAGAATCATTTAATACATGGGTAATAAAATGGAGTTATATGAAGGATAATGTTGTTGAGAATTATTTGGGGGAAACCGATAATAATAAAATGAGAAAAGTTAACATAAGATGGTTTTAATATAAGGCAAAAAAATATCTACCTATGAATTTCAATCATAATAATGATTACGCCTTTCTCTATGGGAACGACGAGGTTCTTATGTTATTTATGAGAAGACCAGAATTAAACGAAAGGATATCCTAAAGAGAATAAATAATTCATTTACTCAACTAGGTCATAATATTGATAGTTTCATCATATTGTTTGACAACATACATGTTTGGGACATCAATGATAAGGTTTGAAATTTCAATGAAAAATATGGATCACTAATTATAATGAAGAGAAAATCCAAGGAGACTTTATACCATTTCGTAGTGGAAAATTTATTCATGGTTTACATGAATTACATAGAAATGATATTTCAATGAAAGATGGCCTTTTTAAATAAAAATTCATTAAAGATATTGGATAGAGTAATATATGATGTGATATTCCCTATCTCGTTTTTTACCAAAATGATAGATGTGATTTATGTTAAAAAGGGATGATTAACTAAAGTCTACAATCTATAGTTGATTATGGCATTTAGGTTGTTTTAGCATGTGCACATGGATATTTATTGGATTATCTCACTAAAATATAATTATAGAGTAAGTTAGTGTGTTTTTTGATGATTTTCTACATATGGGATTAATTATTTCTATCAAACCCGAAGGTGATGTCTAAATATGTATTAAACTATATTATCTGCTGGATAAAATAAAGCATGGTTTAAATATTGGTATTATTGAACTCCTAATTGAAAGATAATTTCAAATCATCTTGTTGGTTAATATATTGAGAATAATTAAATTCAACATCAATTATATAGAATTGAAATGCTACATAAAAATAGGTTACTTTTGAGTAAAAATCTCATAATAAACAACACATCCCAAAAATGTTATTTGAAATGATCTTAATGAAATATAATGAAAATAATTCACTCTTATAATAATTTAAAAAAAATACTATGATGTGTTTCTATATAAAAATAATGAGAGAAGACTATATAATATTTTGTTGTAAAAAACCCCACACTCAATTACATCCAAGATTTTTGAATTTAATATTTTATTCTCAATAAGAACCTAATAAAAAAATTTATTATATAGGAGAATAAAGAATATTTCCAGGATACTTATCAGTGGGTAAGTTTTACAATTGTTGAAATAAGAAAATTGAATAAATGATCGTGAAAAATGATCTTGTGGTAGATGAATGTGTTCAAGTGAAGACTAAATATGATTACATATCACATGACAACTAACCAATTTATAAACTAATAATTTATGAATATTCATTTTTTTAGTGGGAGTTACAAATAATGAGTAAAACATTGATAATTACATAGGCTGTGAATAAAGTATTTAAATTATATAAATTTAAAAAAGGAAAATTACCAAGACTAAATTAACTAAAAGAATCATTTTGATGACAAGATATACCCTTTTAAAAGAAGAATAATTAACTCATCGTAGCATGTACTTTATTATTATTGAAAAAACTAAAATAATTTAAAGAATCTAAAAATGGGGATATTTGTGTGAAGAATGTGAATGAAGAGTTTGACCAAATAGAGAAAGATGATATAAGTGAATGTAATACAAAACAAAAGTGATAAAAAATTCATCGAAACATAGGGGTATTCTGAAAAAACTGATTGTGGAATATGTATTTAGAAAAATTAATAGAATTTACGGAAAGGGTTTTCTTAAATTGATGTTATAGAAATTTATGAGGTGTTTTCTCCCATAACATGATAAGAATGTAATTTAATATTATTATATATAGTTATTATAATGTGTTTTAATGTATATAAAATGGATTTCAAATATAATTTCATGACTGGTTTCATTGAATATGCAATGTACATTGAGAAACTAGATGAGTTAGTAATTAATGCATATGATGGAAGTGTTTTTCAACCAAATAAAGCTTTTTTATGGCCTCAAAGAACACTCTCAGCAAGGAAATATTGGGGAGATTAATATATAATGAATATTTATTTCTATAAACATGTATTTTATCATATATAATATATTAATAAGGTGAATGATTAGTGAGTGATTGTTTTTAGGAATGGTGATGACATAATATTTAAAGACATAGTTAATAAAAAGTTTATGAAATTTTTAATAATCATGACACGTGAACTCAATATTTCTGTAATGGGTGAAATCTAATATTCCCTTGGTTTTAGATTATTTAATTATTTGGAAGACATATTTATCTAATTGAAATAATATGACAAAGAGGTTTTGAGAATATTTTATATGAAGGATTCGACGCCATTGGAAAATATAATGGAAGTAAGTCTAAAATTAAGAAGGATTCCCTTAGGATAAATTATTTTATAGTACCATAGCCTTTTAATTTAATTATACTATTTTTTATACTACATTTAATTAATAAAATATTTATGATTACAATAATGATTATTTTGTGTTTAAAATATATAATGGCAAGAAAATTGGATTTTTAATTTAATTCATTTCAAGAAAATTATTTTATGTGTGCTCATATGGAAATCCACAACAATGTTGTGAAAATAATACTTCGATATAACCAAAATACGATAGATTATATGTTATTATCTCACAATTATTTATTTAATTATTTTTTCAAAATTAATGTATTAGATGGGGATAGATTGGTAGATGGATAAAAATCGACATCAAGTGGTTTTTTATTCTTTTAAATTCATATATATCATCAAAATTTATGAATAAAGATTATATATCATTGATCACTTCATAGGATGAGTATATTACTACAGGTCAAGATTGAACAAATTTTAACATGATGAAATAAAAACATGATATTTTTTGAATTTAATTGATTATTCCAATTCCAATGTTTTGTGACAGTTCATCTATAGTTTATATTAATAGAAATCATATCAAAAAATTAAAAAAACTATCACTTTGAGGTAAAATAACATTTTTTAAAGGAGATTGTGGAATAATGTGTTTTCATTTTTTGAGTTTTTTTCAACTCAAAATAATGTTGTCTATGTAATGAAAATTCTATTTCTAAAATTGGGGATACATAATCCATAATTTTATTTCAACAATATCCATCAACTTAATTTATTTATAGATGGACATCAATCCCCAATTCTACCTTCATGAGATTGGTATATTTTATCTTCTCATTTAGTTATTTAGAACCATATAATATTATTTTTTTATAATTAATCTATTTGAGGTTCATTTATAAAATGTGAAAAATATTAACAAAGTGTTAATAGAAGAGGGATATGTTTTTAAAAATATAGGAATATGTCAATAAAATATTAGGAGGAAATATTATTTTATTGAAATTACAAGAAGTCGGTCAGAAGAAAATTTTAACTCATCTATTTTTATAACATTGATCATGGATCACGTTGGATTATAATTATGGATTCATGTCTCATTGGTCCACATTTTGATTATGGTTTATTCAAAGGATAATTCATTATCTCTTGGGGCATTTGGAGTATTTTCAATATCAATAATGAGGTGATTTTTTGGAAAACATCTTTTGGAGGGTTGTATGCATTGGGGTAGTTCAAAAGATGATTGCTTGGAAGGTGTTAATGAATGGATATATTTTGAAGACCTACCCCTTTGCAACGCTCAGTCAACAAAACCATAGTGGTATTTAAACATAGTATATTGGAACACCATAGTGGATGAACCTGTCCATAAGTGTAACCATTGTCCACAAAAGGGTATATTGACCAAGAAACCTATATGTAATGGTAAAATGGAATTCTTGTATAGTTAATCCACCTGTTCTTTTCTTGCATATGGATAGCCCTTAAGTCATGCAATGGTAACACATCCAATTCACAATAAAAGTAAGGGCTGAAACCAGATCAAATAATTAAATCAATCTATATATATTGATATATCTAGACTATATAAAGGAGGCTAAAACACATTAACAGTAATTGAAACGATGGTTACACTATAGATATTTCTTCTTTCATAGAGTTTCTAAATTCAAAAGATGTAAAGACGTGATAAATAAAAAACCGTATTATATCTCATTACACAAGTTTGTTTCCACACCGTAGTATGATTCATGTGATATTTGATTATATTAGATGGTATTACAGATCATGTGTGTATTAATGGAGTTAAAAATACTAGAGAATTTAATCTTGTTAACTACAAGACTCCACACTGCATTATTGTTTACCATGGAATATTTAGAATTGAGGAATTTATAGATACATCGATATAATGTATCCCATTATATAGGATATAGAAATCAATTATGATTACATTATAATATATATTACCACGACACACAAAAATTTAGTTTTAGTATTATTTATATTCACCAAGAAATAACAATAGGGGGAGTAATTGTTTGATTCTACCAAAATTTAATTAAAATTTAATGGTTATTGATGATCCAATTAATTACAGGGTAATAATTAATAGTCATAGGAGTAATAAATTCAATCATAATCATTGTATTGACATAATAAGAGAGATTTTATTACTATTTAGGATAGTATACATAACAGTTATATGGGTATAATATCATAAATTGATTTTCAAAGGTTTTATCATGATATGATTAACTTGTTTTTTGGTAGAAGAAGTTTTTTTACTAGACTCATATATTTTTTGGATTACTTCATAATTTTTCTTCACATAAAAAATATTTTTATTTTATGTTTAAATCATTTACTAATAATTTGGAATGGCTAAAAAAAATTATTGGAGAGTTCTTTAGTGAAATAGATTAGTGGGTTATCAAATTTTAAATTATTTTGAACCAAGGGGTCAACTAGACCAATGAAAACCATAATTAGTGGTGATATTTTAGTGATTTCTTACATATGATAATTTTCATTCATTCCCCTTGGATTATCCAAGTTTTATTACAACATGAAAAATCTAACATTATATTTACTACTTCTATTGCTCATTGTAAATATTAGAGGTGATAAATTGTATAGTCAATCTAGTTAAATAAATAAGTTCCTCACAAATGGAATAAATTTTTTAAACATATATACACTTATTGAAATTTTTGTGTAATACGTAATATGGTTCTATCACTGAGCCAAATGGCAGGGGATATTGGTACGTGATGATACATAAGGATACTTAATATAATTAAATTTATTATTTTTAGTCACATTATATATAACCATGCGAAGTACTAATAAAAATATATTTAATATTTGGGAATAATATAAATATATTCAACTACATTATCCATGTATTCAATATAAGAAAAAACCTATCTTCTATTTGGATGAAATTTATAAGAATTATTCACATTCAAATGTCTATTTATTTTATCATGAAAGAATGTACTGTGTGTTAAAATCTTAAAAGTTTGGATCCTCTTGTAAATGAGGTGAGTGATGGAAGTTCATTATATATGATAAATTTTCACAGATGTGACCAATGTATTATGTTTAATTCTCTCATTAAATTATAACAAACTTATGAATTAACATTATTATTTGGTTGATTATACCATCCCTTAAATTCATCATCATATTTATTATGAGTACGATATGAATTATTTTATATACACATATACATATTTAAGGGAAATATTAGTGAATGTCTAACAAATAGAGATAACATTATCAATATCATTAGCTATATTTTTTTCTTAGAAATACTAAGATCTAGGATTCCTGATGAACTACACAACGATATCATTCATTCATCATGATCATATGGATTATTTACATTTTTCAGTATCAATAAGAATAATAAAGAGATGTATCTTCAATTTCTTCTCATGGTAGTTCACCAAGTGGACAAAAATATGTATCATGAATGAATTCAATAATTATAATAAATAAGAGATTAGTTTGG
The DNA here is from genome assembly GCA_963277665.1 of Viscum album. Lineage (NCBI taxonomy): Eukaryota > Viridiplantae > Streptophyta > Magnoliopsida > Santalales > Viscaceae > Viscum > Viscum album. The sequence goes on from OY728163.1 coordinate 669,899,404, forward strand.
AGAAAATATCTAAGTCCAATTATTAATCCAAAAAACCATACAATAAGAAAAAAAATACAGGGGAATGAAATAGAGATTTATGATTTTTGTTTCAGTTTGGGAAATATGTTCCACTAGAATAAATACCTCACTCAGGAAAAAAATATATATATAAGCTTTAGATGAGATCATTTTTATTATATACTACCATATCACATTTATAATTGGAATGATCTGGGTTTTAAATGATTTTTCTATGTTCCTTCTGTCACAAAAAACATTATATATATATATATATCTATATATGAATTATATATTTTTTATTTTAAAATTTGGGAATAAATATTGCTTCACTAATAAATTATTAAATTTTATTATTATGTGTATCTAAATAATGGTTTATACACCGTGGATTATGTAATCCATGTATTGGAAATTGATAATTAAAATAGTTCACATGGATCAAACCACAAACATTTATTTAATCACATATTGGTAATTTAAATGAAAATTCTTTACCCAAATTACACTAATATATATATTTTCATTCATTTGGAATGAAAACACTTGATATATGTCACCCATATTTAGAATAAAAATGATTAAACACCCATTTAGTAGAAAATATGAAATTCTTAAAACAGTCTCTTGAATTAGTTCAATCTAATATGTGTGGACATTTTAAAGTTGAAAAAAGTGGTGGATACACATTCATTATAACATTTACCACTGATTTATTGTACATATAGAAAATTAAAAATAAATGGGTATAATTTGGATTCATTTAATAAATTTAGTGAATATAAGAATGCATTTCGGAACCACATTATTATGAATATTTTGAAACTATGCTCAACCCATGGTGGATAGTATCCAAAAAATATCTTCATTGATTATTAAAATTATTTTATGATTATATATATTGATTACTCCATGTACACCTTAATGGAAGGTGTATGTGAAATGAGGAAAAAATATAATGCATGGTAATATAAATTATTAGTCATGAATATTTTCTATTATCCATTTTGGGATACATATTATAGATAAAAACACAACTACTAAAATACATTCCAACTAACGTGGACTATGGTATTCTATAAAAATTTAAGCACCTAATGAAACCTTTTTTTTCATAATTACATATGTTGGGTAGTCAATTTTTTTTAGACCATTTCATGAAATTCATTTACACAACGTGGAACAATGTGTACCCTTATTAGATACCATAAGGAGACAAGGTAATTTTACCAATATGAAAACTCAAAAAAAAATGAATGGGTGGCATGATAATACATATTCTATGAGTGGGAGTAAGTATCTAAAAGGGATGGTAGGAGGGATATAAATATTGATGAACTTCAGGATCATGGTAGAAAAAGGTTTTTAAAGGAACAAATTTCCTAAATCCACATATAAGAAGATGTTCCAATGAATAGAGTACCATGTATGAGTACATGAGAGGTTAGATAAATATGAATATATGGATTTTTAGTCATTGAATATAATGACTCGTTGTTATTTAGTAATAATGTTCACCAAAAATATATGGATGTTATAATTAAAATATATGTTTTTAAGTGGAAAGAAGCTATGAACTCTAACTTTGATGACCTTTACCAAAAAATATTCAATTTTGGAAGATATTATAACATTCTGGAAAAGTCAAATATTTTATTTTATTCTTTAATGAACAAGTTTTTGGTGTGGAGGGAATGTGAATCATTTATGATTTTTTTAGGTTTGTAGTAGGTATATTATAATATGAAAAAATTTATTTGTGAATTTGAATAAAAAATTAAATCTATCACTCGAATTATTCAATGAAATGGGTTTATAATTTTAAAATGATTCCTGATATGATCTTAATTAATGTAATGAATTCTTTGTTTGAAATTTTTAACTAAAGGGATACATTTGTTATTTTGAATACAGCATGGGTTATTCACATTATGAGTCACGGATTCATGAAAATAATCCCTAATGTAATTTTTTATTATTATTATGGAATGTTGAATCCAATTTCAATCATTTTTAAGCCTCATCCAACACACCATAGGTCTCTACAATTCATTATTCTGTGATTTAATCCCTTATGAATCACTTATTTTGGATTTTATGTATTCTTCACAGTTGGATTATTTTCATATGGTATGATATATATTCTCTATTATGATTATTCATTTATCATGGGATATATAAGTTTTGTTGGGATTAATTTTGGGGATTTTTTGAAATGTTATTATTCTTTTTATATTCCCTTTGGATCTATTGATTATTTCCATTCCTTTCATTCAGCTATTGGTGTTTGGAAATAGTGTGGAGTTGGGTGTGACATTAGTTTGATTCAGGTAGTTCGGTCTATAGAATATGTAGATTAAACAATAATTAATCTTGGTTACAAAAATTTATTTTAGAAATAAAATTGTATGATGGATATTATTTTTGTTAAACGAGTTTATTGATAAAATATATTTTCCAACATTTTGATAGACGAGAAGTGTTTTTATAAGGATTGTGAAAAGAGATCTAAAATTAGTTTTAAAATAATTTTTTTGATTAATAAAGAGAGTTTTGTAAATTTTTGGGAAACATAATAATGCATTATATGTTTATTTGATAAATGAATCCCACGAGATCCTTTGGTAAATATGTCCAGGTTTTAGTATTTGGCTGTGTGGACTATTAATTAGAGTGTTCACTCAAGGGGTGTTCCATTATTCTCTAAGATATATTTCATCAAGACATGAACATAAAATTCTAAGGGGTCACTAATTATGTTTTACTCTATTAAATAAGACATTTTTTCTATGGACATGTCATCAAAATTGTAATTTCTGTTCATTATATTATGAGAGACCTATCTTACCCGACCTTTGTTATACTATTCATGTTTACCATTGATATATTTACTGTGTTTTATGAAATTTTATATGCCTAATAGGATAAATTTATATTTTAATGTAATTATGAAATAAAATTGTCTCTCATAGCATGGTTTTGAATGTTGGAAAAAAGGGAATAAAGTACAATATTTTTTATAAAAAAAATTCTAACTAATTAACATGGGACATTTGCTATAAATTTATAATTATTGATTTTTGTAATAATGTGTGATATAGATCATTTGGATGGGATCTGATAGAGCTTATTCATCTCACTACATACACATTCCAAATACAATATGTTGAAAATGATTTTCTATTAAATGTAGTAACAGACAAGGTTCTACTTTTTAAAAGCATTGTTTCAGTGGGTTGTGTACATGTAGCTAGTGGTGAGATGATGGGACTTTTCACACATATCTCATGGAACAGTTGTTGCATATTTTAGTTATTATTTTTGGTTTTTGGGACTATACATTGCATTGTATCCTATTACTTTTAATAATTATATTTGTTTCACTACCATTAGTATCCACATTGTATGGAATATTACTTTATTGATATTATTTTCACTATATCATTCTATTATGTATATGTGGCATACATCTTATTTAAATTATGGTGAAATCATTCCCTATTATTTTTGTTCTGTACATGGGAGGTATTGACCACCCTATGTAATATGGGAATTCTCATTCTATTAGTGGAGAATTTATATATGTTCTAGGTGAGATTATATGGGGTTGGATTGTTTGAATTGGGTATCAAAGGGAGGTTTCGCTCAATATTCCTTGTCTTGGGATATTTGGTACATATGAGATGGAATTCCTAAGACATTTAGGGATAGTTTTGTTGAGTTTCCTCGTATCACTATCCATGGAGATCTTCATGATTCCATTGTATATTGGGATGTGTGTCCCCTATGGTGTTGTTTTTTTTCCGAATATCAGTTTTTTTTTATTTTTTTAACTAGGTTTTAAATAGATTTCACAATTTTTTAAGAAATTAATATGATTTTGGTGTGTAAAATCATGCCTTCTAGAGGTCATATGTGGTTTCCATATAGTGTGTAATGATAAATGATCCTCAATATAATCCTATCATAGATTTTAATTGTATGTAAAATATTTTTCAAGATGTTATTACTATAGAACCAAAAATACCATAGGTTAAAAACCACGTTGTTGATGTATAACGATGATATGGAGTATACAAGGATAATTCTCAATAAATCATACTCAGTAAAGAACCATTTTAATAATTTAAAAATTTATCTAAAAATGAGGATTTTATATAAACAATTTTGATTAGATATTTGTGTTCCTAGATACACCATAGAATATGATGGTCAACTGGGAAGCATTCACATATGGAAGCTTATAGTGATCCCAATTTTATAGATAAATATTAGATATTTTTAAATGAATATACAATATATTTCATTAAACAATTTTTGATGTATGTAATATTTTATTATATTTGAATATCAGAAACATAAAATGTTTTTAATAATTGACCTTAAATATCTTCCACAAATTAATTCTCATATAATTATCCTCCTAGGAATACCCGACCTGGATATTTATTCAAAACTAGATTAATTAATCATAATAATGGATGATATTATATTCTCCTTATGGGTAATAAAATGATATATAAATCTATGATAGTATGAATTTATAATTTGGGAAAAATTGTATGAGATAACTAACATAACATCGGAAGATCATACGAAACTTTTCATAGATCATAAACATGAGCTATAACACAATACATTATAATTTCAGAAATCATTGACCATAAAAGTGAATTATCATCATAAATCAATCAGTAACAATAATAACATTTCATAAAAGTGCGGAACCATCAAAAATATATATTAAATCATTTTGTATTTTATGGTTAACTACATATACCATTAAAACAACATATCAGTAATTATCATTATTTTTGTATTAAGTGTCAGGACACACTATTTTCACTTGGATCACAATGCATCTGTTTTCCATAGTGGATCAATCCCATTAAATTATTCCCATTGTTATCGTACGATATTTGAAAAATTTTCCAATGAATTTTATGTAGATATTTGTATTAGGATTCTTATAATTTAAAAACATACTAATGTGTTCTAAAAATATTATAAATCATTTATCATATCATTAATTCATAACCCTGGTAATGAAAATTAGTTTAAAAAACATTTCATAATTTCCCCGTATCGTAACCCAGGAAAACCCAATGTTTATAATAATAATATAAAAATATAAACTTTAACTATTGTGATAAAGAATAAGTATGGTATCATTCAATTCTATCACAATGATAACATAATCAATATAAATAGATATAATTTTAGATAGAAATACTTTTTTAAATGTCATATTAATCATTTCATGAGGGGTATTGAATTTCAATATTGATATAATCTTTTTAAAACATAAAATTATTGAAAATTATTTTCTTTAAAAATATCATTGGAAAATTATAAAGGAATAATTAATAAACATATAAAACATTTTTTGAGTGAAATAAATCTTATATTCTGAATAAAAAATTTTAAAAATAAAAATTCATAAATAATTTTTGGGATTAAAAAAAGTTATTAAAAACATTTTTATAAAATATGATTTTGTGGGAAAATGGATTGTTGGCAGAAGTGATTAATAAATATGTTTTCCTTTAAAAAAATATATTTATCACTTGAGTATGTATAGAAAATAAAATGAAGGGAAACCATGTATTTTAATGAAATAAAAATTGGGGAATGAATTTCACTAGTTTCTTTATTGGTGGATAGAAATATTTAATCAACTGAGGAATAAACAATAATAATAGAGATAAATGTTGAGATTGTATCAGAAAACCCTCATGTATTTGGTTGCTTTTGAACCTTAATCAACCAGAAAGAGAGATAGTCAAATTTATATTTAAATACTAGGTATTTTTAGTATAATTATCAAAACATAAATTCATTTTATGTACATACACCACATAAAAGGTACATGCGGTGAGTATATCATGTGTCCAATAGAGAAAAAGTGATTTTGAAATGCCAAAAATATGCATCAAATAGAATTAAATACATTTGATCATCCTTTATATTAAATATATATTTTTTTAAATCTACTATATAACATTTTATATATATATATAAAACCAAATATTTAATACATATATCATTTTATTACCCATTTACTAACAAATCCTTATTTTCATTCAAATTTCATGCAATAACTACCTTATTTTCATGTATGATTTGATTTTTTATTATTGTAAACCTTAATTTGGTAATTTTTATACCATATATTTAATTTTTACCATGTTATAAATATAATATATATTATTTATAAATCTATTTATCATCAACAATAAAATTTAGAGACTGAAAATGAACTACACCGTTAACGGAAAAAGCAGGTCATAAGTATGTATTCATAATCATTGTTACCATTTTCTTAAAATTACTAATAAAGTTGATTTAAATAATATAAAAAAAATTTAAATAATTTTTTTTATATATGAAATATTTTAATCAAAACCATCATTATTACCCACCATGTAATGAATGAGAAAATCATTCCACTTCTGAAGGATGTAGTTTATCGTACAGACAAATGATGTTATCATATTCCCACAGAATGGATGAAAATATGGATAATAATATATAATTAATAAAAATAATAATAATTTAAAAAGTATCATAAATAAATAATATATTAATCATTATATCCCTCAATGGGAGGTGCTGATATTAAACTAATAACATTAGATCTTGATGCATTAGTCCACCGTTCACACGAGTAATGATTTCATATCCCATTTGATCGATGAGGATATAAATTTAGGTTATTAAATTATCATAATAAAATATTATAATATGGGATATAATTTATATATTATAAAACCATGTATTTATAGAAATTTAGGAGGTGGAAGAAGAAATTAAAAAATGATTGGTTAGGTAAGTTGCCTCTTCCTCGGATAACTTTTATAGTTTTCACCAAAAGGTTTCATAGGATGGACATATGACCAGAATAAATATTTTTATACTTTTATAGGGAATTAAGGAAGTGATTTTTTTTGTCATTGATGATCCAAATTGTTTTGGATGTGTGAATATGAGTAGACAGTGGGTGACATTTAATTAGTGTGGGGAGTGGAAAAGTTGTAATTATGAGAACCAAATAGTCTTATCTAGGTTTTAAAAAATAAAATAAATCTAAAATTGTCTATAATCAATTATATAAGATATATTGTCCAAATACATCCATAATTTGTTTTGGACATGTTTATGTTTATTTTCATTCTTTATCTATATAGATTAACCCCATATAATCTAATTTTTACCATAATCATAATAAATAATTTTTATGGTTTTAATAATAATTCTGGAAAAAATTATGTTTTACATAGTAGGTAATTAAATTTTTCTGATTCAAAATATTGAATCTATTTTTCTAATTTTATTTCATATAAGTGAAAATTTTAATTTATAATTAATCCCATAAACACGACAAGAATATGGTTTTACTTAGAAAAACTTTTCACAAGATTAAACTATTTTTACATTAAATTTCAATAAGAAATTGAGTCCAATGATTCAAATCTATTTAGTAGTTATATAATTGATATATATTTACATTTAAAACTATTTTACAAAAAATCTATTTCATTAGTTTTTTTGGATTTAATTAGAAATTATTTGTAAAATACGATAATTGTTACTTTTTATAGAAATATTTATGCTTTTAAAAAATTATAAATAATTCACATCTACATAATCTGGACATTATAATTTTGGAAATGAATTTATTTTTGAAAATAAATTAAAATTGTGTCCAATTTTAGTTTCAAAATAAGTGCGAAAAAATCGTAGAAATAGTTTTTTAGAAATATAATGTTCTTAAGCGTAAAATTATTATTATTTTATCACTTATATGAAAAACACATACTAAAATTTATAACTGTATAATTTAATATATAACATATAAAAATAATTAAATTCATCCACTAAAAGAGATTAATTTAATTTCATAATATTTACCATATTTGTGTGTGTAAAAATACTTTTTTAAAAATATATAACATATATTAAAATTGATTTTATTTTAATTTATACTTTTATTTCTGATAATAAGAAATTAAATAGAATGGTCTAATTAATATATTTTCATAATTTATTTAATACTATTAATAACTACAATTCAAATGGCAATGTGATAACTATTAATTCGAATAACAATATTTTAATGTTATGTCACATTACATTTAAATTTGGTTTTAAAAGTAATATAGGCCACACTTAGTGTTTCCTATAACTCAATATAAACACAATTTCACATGTTACACAAGGTATAATCAGCGTTCCATGAAATGAAAAATATTAAAAATAATAAATTTATTCTTATAAATAAATTTAACTAAATATTGGGGTGTTAAATTCTACACCCCATAAAATCACATTTTGCATAGAAATTTGAAAATTTGGTACCAATGAATGATGATAAATATTTATAATTACATATAACTATTTCCATGTAGCTTCCTCAAGCTATTGGTTTTATAAAAAATCGTTGATGGTGTTAGTGGTTTTGTTTCGTAGTACATTCTCTCTATGATTTAGAATCTCAATGAAATGATCCTTTTATGAATGATTATTCTCTAATGGTACGACCTATGAGTTTAGTATATATGAAGCATTGGGTATGAAATTCATCAAGACGGTTACAATGAGTGCATCATGATCTCAGGACAGGTTCATTAGAGGAACCAAATGATACGATGTTTTCCCGATATGATCAAGTATTTCAATTCGACTAATACACTAAGGGAATAGTCAACCCTTATTTCATCCATGAACAAATTTATATAAAGGAGTTATCATCAACATAAAATTCTAAATCACATTTATGATTGTCATCATTAAATTCGTATCAAGTTTGTATTTTCCTTACTTATTGATGAATGTCCCTAAACATCTATTCCATATCATCATCTCACTCCAGTCCCAATAGAATTATTTCATCAACATCATTCTTTTAAGTGAGAGTTCTATACCATTTTCCAAAAATGTATTCTTAATAATCCTTGTCATTTCACGAGTGAAATCTTTTGAAGAATACATCACCAAATAATTCATGAAAACCATATATCCTATTCAGATATAATTGAATGTGGTTCTCCATCCAACCTTACCACATTTTTAATGTACGTTCTAAAAAGAGGATCCATAAAAAAATATTCTCCCATATCAATGAAGTGTTATAACATCAAATGGTGATAACCAATAGTCCAAAATTACCAAAACATCAATGATTAAATAAAAAATAAATGATTCCATTGCGTCTAATCATATTTCACATTAAGAATATGATTATTAGTTTTTTTAAATTTTTTGTTTTGTTTTTGAAGCTCACAAATTACCACATTTGTTCTAAAAATATTGTTTCACGTTAATTGAAATTATTGAAATGAATATTTTTTAAATTATTAAATTTATAAGATTTCTGAATTCATTGATGTATACAAAATATTTTATTCTGAATGTGTTTATGTATCCAGAAGTAATTATTTGTACCCTATGATTGTAATAACGATTTATTGTTTGGAAACCATACAATTATAATGACACACATGGAACATGTAACCTATATTGTTGAAATGTATAGACCAACAAAGCTATGTTTTGAAGGAATCCTATTCTAAATAGAATAAATATATGATTCATCTACCTTAATTTTGTGATCAACCATACATTGTCAACCAATTTTTTGGATTTTTTCACTATATGAATGAATCCTACATTTGATATGTCCATGAAATAGTGTCGAATTTATGATATTATACATTTCATCAACAATTGATTTATTTGAATAAATATAATTTCAATTCTATTTCAAAAGCAATTAAAAGTCTTGTATTCATTGGAGTTAATTGTTCCTATTCATAAGGGAATAAAACACTTTATTGAATGATTTCAAATTAAAATAATACTAATTGATCAGGGAATATTTACACAAGCATTTAACACTTGATCATTTTTACCTAAAATATATATCTCAAGATGTCTATCTTTTTAAGATACAAGAATACCATAAAATATAGATACACACATCGGACTAAAAAGTTGTGTACTTTAATATAATAGTGTGTCATTACCTTTTAGTGTTAAATTTTGGAGACATACATGTTTATACATATGATTATTGTATTTATTATATTTTTTAAAAGAAAACTAGTTGAATATTTAAGATATATATGATGATATTTTATGTCATTAATGATCAAACAGAAATGTGATTTTCTACAAAAACTAGGAAAAAATCATTGATCTTACTAAAACCAATCTCTAATGATTTATTGATGTTTTGGATGATTAAATTATGTAATCGTGGTTAAATAGTATTATATTCTCATACAATGATATGTATTTATGGTTTTATGAAAAAAGAATAATTACTTATAAATACATGTTGAAATGGTACCAACAATCAATAATCAGTTGAAGAGGTCTATAAATAACAGTACCCACTAATAAACATAACCAAGCATCGGGAGAGAAAATTAGTGGAGTGTACAATGGGATGACTTTGCAAACAACCACTATACATCACTATGTTTTTTCATCATTTTCATCTTCAACCTAATTATCTTAATGAGATAAGGAAATGAATATTGCACATCAATAGAATTGCATTAAAGTTGTCAATGATATTAAAGGATCATAATTCTGAACCCTATATTATATTCATCGATGTTATTTCGCTAAAACAAAACTAATATATGGTATTAGAGGCATGTCTCTATTGATATATTTTATTTTTGGAGCCCTTGAAATATTATTTTCTTATATCAACTTGTGATAACAATATTTATCCTCTATTTCTTTATCCCTTTAGTATTTTATTCGATTCTAACAATTCCAACATATTTATTATACCAAAATCAAATATCAAAAGTATTTGATGGATTTATAAATCATCTGATAATTGATTTTGAAAAAGAAATCATCAAATAAACAATTACAGAGAAGGTATATTGAAGATTTGTTCTCCACAAATTAATAGTTCTAATTTCGCATGATAGATATTTCAAATGAATATTTGTTTTAAAAGTTTTACAATACAACTTTTTTATGGGTTTAAAATACTTATTAAATTACTAATAGTGATATAAAAAATTAAAAGAAAAATATGAAAAATAATATGATCTATATTTGAGAGAAATTTATATTATTGATTGTGGTTTGGGGACTATTTTGTCATGTTTCTCAATCTAATACTGCTTAAGAAACATGGAAAACTCTTATTGATTCCTTTTAAGTAACTAAAAATAAAATAAAACTGTGTTTCCCTTCTAAAATGTTAAAATTTATTACTTTCAGAATTGATAATTATTAAAATGTCACTCAGATGAATGGAATAAAAAAGGAAATAGCCAATAATATTTCTACTTTGTGAGATCCATTTACGAAATTAGATCTTATCTTAAAAGTAGTTTTTGTTTTACCTTATATGTGCAAAGGAAACCCTACTTTAATAATAGAATCAACATTAGTGAAATATTTCTAAAAGAATGAATTATTTGGATCCTTGATGATGTGTGAAGTAGAGATGCGGGTTTACGTTAAAAATTAAATAGAAAATAAATATGATGATATCAATACTACTATTTATGAATCCTATAATTTATGTCACCAAGAACCGATAAAAATTTATCAAATCATTTCAAAAAAATAAACACTATAAAAGATGAGCAATAATGAGACTGAAGAGAATAGATATTGTTAATGCGATGGTCATGATTAGAAAAATTCTAATTATCCATTATATAAATTTCAATAGAAATATTGTTATAAAATATAATAAAAGAAAATTATGAAGGGAACTTTGAGTGATTATTTTGATTATTCTTATATAAATTCAAATGTTGAATAAAAAAATTATTATTTCGTATGGGTCATACTGATGAGGTATATTCTTTTCACTCTTAAAACACATACTCTTAAAAAATTATTACATTGAATTAAATAATTATTTTTATGATTTGAGATTAATTTTAAACTTTAAAAAGAATGATATAAAACATATAAAATATGATGGTTCTAATTTTTTAGAAAATGAAAAGCTAAAAAGAGAAATTTTAGATTTCAAAAATAATTCAACCGAAATTTATTATTATCATCATAAAAAATGATTGTAGGAATTAAAATATGCCTATGGATTATATAAATAAACCTATACTACTTTAACTACAATAAAAAAAATTTTAATGACATTATTAATAAAATTCATATAGAAATTAAAAATTAGTAATTTTTAGTAACGGTGAAAACCCACAGTTTTATAAGAATTATTATAGTCATCACATAAATTAAAAAATAATGTAACCTATTAAATGTTTTATTTGTGGTATAAATGGAAATTATGTAAATAATTTTCGATTTATAAAACATGGAGTTTTTATTATTGACAATAATGATGGTTCCAAAATAATTATAATGTTGTAATATTATAATATAAAAATAGAATAAATAGATTTGGTATCCTAATAACATACTTTTTATCATTTCTTGACCCGCAAATATATGGGTAACAAAAGGATCTTATATTTTATGTTTTTCAGGAATACAAACCTAAGAGACCTCATTAAATCTTTAATTGATTAATTTAGAAGTATTTTGATGTTTCTATTTTAACAAAGGAGCGATCTACTCGAATGTAGTTTGTTGAACTAAAATTCTTGGAAATAGAACTAATAACATAAGAATTTTTAAAATATAATTATCATATGTTTTTATTGCCCTAATAATTTTACATAAGGGGGAGATTATTTATTATATTTTTTTCAAATCCTTTTTCAATAAATGAAATAATGTGTTAAAACCATGTAAATATAAAAATATATCTATATTTATAAAATATTAAAAAAGTTTATGAAAAATTACATTGTTTGTTTAGATCAAATTTTTATGAAGAAAAAATTTTAGGCTGCATAATCTTTTTTTATATAATTGTTCTATAACATAAAAAGCCTTTTAAAAATTTCAATAATGTAATAATTATTTGATATTATCAACTCAATAATGTGAATTGACACATGTAACTTTTTAGAGAAAAAATATTTTATTATTTAAAAACCTTTGAATAAGTTTCTTACAAAACCAATTATGATTTTCTATTCTTCAAGGAAATAAAAGTTTCCAAGTATTCCAATAACAGTCTATGAAAAGAAGTAATATTTGGGAACAAAAAGTGCCGAAAAAATTCATTCTCAGAAGATAAAAAAGGCCATCCTTATTCAAAAATCTTATAAGAATAGTTTTATTTTATTTTATTAGGATTAATTTGAAGAATCATCTAGAAAATATATAAATGTTCATCGATTCGAAGAACTAGAGGATTGATCCAATGAAACCGATAAAGGTGAATTATTTTTTGAGTAGAATCAATTTAATGTCAATATATTAAATAAATAAATAGTGATGTTTCATGGAGATATAAATAGTGATAGAAAATCATATGAAGGGATAAATAAGTGAATGTTTGAATAAAATTTTTGATTCACTTTAATGGGAGTATTAGAATGTGAAAATTATTTCAATTGAAAAATATGAAATTTAAGCATTTACTGTAGATATGAAAACTGAGGTGGAGTTAATCAGATGGGAAGCCCTTATTAATATAGACCTTGTTTAACCAGCAGATTTTTTTTGAAAAAGTTTTATATTATTATCAATATCAATGATCCATTGAATTAAAAATCATAATAAAAAGATATCATATTGTTTGGCACTTTTTACTTAAAAAGGAAAAAATTAAAAAGGTTATGATAATCCATCTGATCCTTTCTCTTATCCTGAATCATCATTATTTCTATATTTCGTTTAATTTAAATTTCATATCTTGTGTTTTTTATGAATATGTGTTATACATTGTTTCATAATTTATTTTTTATGTTTATACTATTAATTATTTATCTGAGGGATACAAATTATTTTAAACGTCTAATATTATTCCGTAAGGATATTTTGGGAAATATGAATAATAAAAAGTTAATAATGTATTTCAATACTTCTTCTCATTATTAATATAGTAAAATATATTTTTAAAATTCCCTGTATTAGGATGTGTTTTAGGGGAGTTGTGCTAAATATTTTTTAATCTGTCAAATTATGTAATTTTTTTTATTATAATTAGTATTATTTAATCGAGAATTATTTTTAAAATTTTATATGATTCTTATTTATAACCATTCATGAATTAGTTAGGTGTTTATATTACTAAATTATAATATAATATTTTTTCTGTCCAAAAAAGTGGCAGAAATGTTTTATGAAAATATAGGGATAATTTTTTATTCAGAAATAAATGTATATATTTTTTAGGGAAGTTGATAAAGGGGATATTACAAAATGTGTATATTGTTTTAATAAATCAAGGTATAAATTTGAATTTGAAAATTTATAGATGGAATATTATAAAGATTTATTCTTTATTTTAATTTTAATATTTAATTTATATATTATTGTAGGTTTTTTCTTAAAAGGAGGAGATTATTTTTTCCATAAGTTGATTCAACAAATTCATTACATTCTATTTGGTTTCGATTCCCAAAAATGAAAACATTTGTTTTACTAATAATTATACATTTTAAGAGAATTTTATGACACTAATATTAATATTAATATTAATATTACAATAATTCTATAGTCAATGATCCATGTGAAATATTTAATTATTAATGTGTTTTTGTATTTGGGAAACACATTTCAAACTCAAAATTTTTAAGTGTATTGTATGTTTTGAAAAAAAAAATCATTAGAATAAAATTTATGTATCATGAACTCTACATTTATGAAAAGTATGTATCAATAACCCTATGTTTGGACGTAAACCTACATTAAATATAATTTATATAAGGTTCATAAGCGTTAATTTATTTAACAACTATAATTTTTCAACCATACAATTTAGAGTATTATGTTATGAGAAGGAACCCTATGATTGACCATTAAATGAATGAGTTTTGATTTTAATATATTATGATGTTTTTTTCAATGGTCCCAATTGCATTACATGCTATTTTAAATCTAATTTATTACTGATTCAATGGATCACATTCATTAGAGAACATTTTTTTTCTAACAGGAAGTTACGACTCTCTTGATTGATTTTGACATAAAATCATCGATACCTATTATGCGGTATTTATTGAGTAATTTATCCTAGATCTATTTGAATGACACTGTAAATATTGAGTTATTCATATTTTGAATATATGAAATTACATTAACATATTTATATAATCATTAGAGAAAAATGTTGTGTGACTAAAAAGAACAGCGATTCATTTCATATAGAGTTTATCTTTGGATGCATACATGTTTATGTATTTATGTGGTGATATTTAATATATTGTGTAAATAAATATATTATAATACTAAAAAAAATATTCTACTTCTGTTTTTATTTAATATCAAAAAAATCTATCATTTTTTCAAAAACCATGACAAAAATTTGTGTACTCAATCAAAACATTTAAAATTGATTTATTAGAGTGTCAACATCTCAACAAAAGTTTTGGTGTTGAAGTAGTATCAACAGTCATGACTATAATTTGAATTTACATTAACCTATAAAATAACCATATGTTCTTGTAAATTCCATTTTTAATGGTGAGAACTACATATACTCAGTTTTAGAGGTCTCTGTTATAAGGCCACAAAGTTAAACATTACATAATCTTGAAATAAGATAATAATTGACATTTAGTATCTTTTAATGCTTATAGAATTATATAATTAGGTCACAACATATACATAACAATTTTAATATTACATATAGACACTTCTACTGAGTATTCATTTATTTCATAAAATAAAAACTATTAAAAGAAAATAAAAATTATTTTCTTGATATAAATCATCTTGAAATCATTATTTATATTACACTTCCTTATATCCAATGAAAAAACATTTCAAAAACATTATATTAGCATAAAAAGATTTGTAATGGATACACAAAGAAGGAAAACTGTTTGTTTTTCAAAACAACAAGAAAACCACGAATACTTTATCATAAGTAATAATTTTTACCTTTTTAAAAAATTAAATATTCTTCACTAAATAAAAAAACATTTCATACCCTTTTATAACAAAAATAATAACATAAAAACCATATAAGGTACATATAACATATAAAGGTAACATGGGACATAAACATACTTAAATGGAATAAACATTATGGTCAACTACCACACATATCACTAAATGGAATAGCCATACGGCCAACTTCCATACCCAATGCATTGGAGGTTATAATGTATCCACATGTACTGGTTTATCAAGACACCAACCATCATTTGGTTTATCACGTAACCACCCATGAAATGTCCATGGTCCATTATAAAAAAATAACACATAAAATATTTCAAATATAAACATTTCACTAATAAAATTTAATTTAAAATCATAGGAAATCATTACATGATATTGAAATAATAAATCCATTTAAAAATCATTTTCAAAACCAAAACACCCAAAAATAGAATAATGGATTTATTTACCTTTTAAAAACATGAAGGATTATAGGTGAATCAATTTAACTATTACAGGGGTGGTACAGTTATTATCCCAACAATCATTAAAACCATTCATTTTTTCGATTAGTAAAACGCTTCATAGAAGAAATATTCCATTTAAATGAAATTATGAGTCAAAGGGTTTTATTATAATCTGTATAAAAGAAGGAGGTATATATTATCAAAACATTCCTCAATGAAAGGATATTGAGACGAAGTCCCTTACCGCATGTCCGACTTGACCCGCTTGTTCTTTAATTTCCTAAATAATAAACATAAGTCAATTTCTAGATGCATAAAAATCATTCTAAATTTTATGATTACTTTTATATCACATATTACCTTTCTATACCAATTATTTAATTATTTGAGTTTATATTAGATATTTTGTCGATGTTCAAAACTTGAGTAAAAAATAAAATTGATATAATTATAAATTGTCCATGTGGTGAAATTCCATTATCACTACAATTTTATTCATGATTTATATATCATACATAACTTATATATACAGTATATATGTATTTATAATAGTCCATATAATTTGGATATATGAAAATGAAATGCACCATTCATGGGGATGGTAAGTCATACATACTCATTAACGCTACTTAAATTTCATTTTTTTAAATTTAAAAGGAATGAAAACCAAATGATAAAAAGGTATATTATTATTATATTATAATATGAAATTTTATATACATTACTTATGTTCATTAACACCATACTTTATACATTCCATGTATCGTATGAATGAGTCATATCACTTTGATGGGGCGGTATTCCGCACTTTCTAAAATGAAATTATAGCATATATAAAACATGAAAAGAATAAATCTATATTATAAAATTTAATTACAGAATTTTGGAGATAAAAAATATATCAAATATATCATATATAATTAGACTTCCATAATAATTTCCACCATAAGTGGTGGCAGAAGAAGACAGAAAAAATCATCGTTTTGTGAGGGAGTAGTTCACCATCCACAAAAAAATATGTTCTATACCCGTTAGATATATGTGTATGTAACTATAGTTTGAATAATTTTCATAATAGAAACCTAGCATATTTAGGATACTGGTGTAGTTTTGTAATCAAATAATATAAGGAGAAGAATTTGTGATGACGTAAAATAAAAGAAGAGAACTTGAGCGAATGCGTTATCATTAAATCAGGTTTCTCAAATTGGATTGAACCAAAAATTATACTTGAATTTACCTATTCATAAGGGTGGGAATATAAGAGGAAGAGTGGGATTTTGAGGGATTCTTGGAGCAGATTTTGGATCATACAAGGGGTTTTAGAGGTTTATGTAATGTGTTAGAGGTGATATCCTTTTATATGTGAGTGGATGGGCTATTTAGGAATGTATGAATATATTATTTTATTATAAACATATTTTCAGTTCTAAAATCTCCAAAACATATTTAACTCAAATATAATTTTTATATAAGTCAAAATAAAATCAACCAATAAAAATTGGACATGTTTTGGAAAAATATTAATCCTTATATTTTTAATTTAACTTTTTGTTAGATTATTTAACTTTTACTATGTTGTCTTATATATTCATTCTATATGGTTAATATAGTATCCATTAAATGAAAATCGAAACTCAAGTGGTTTAGTAATGACATTATTAACCTTATATATGAAATTTAGCCAAATATTAGATTTTTAGGATTGTCATATCATTTATGAAAATATTCACTGATTTAAAAACTCATTTATGTCAATTTAAATACTATTCATTTCAACACTTTTAAAAAATTTATAACATCATGATTATTTCAAAAATACCTACAATAATGCAAATATAAAAAGTAATAATCATCCCTAAAACTCGTGTATGGCCTAAAAACATTAAAAATATATTTATTTTAGCATTTATAATATCATTTATTTAAAACATTTATTAATGAGTTAATAATTACATCATCATTGTGTCATAAATACATTTATTTATATGATGTATATAAATTATTAATAAAATATCATGATATATTAAATAGATCTTTAATTAATTTGAATATTTATAGTCCTATAGATCAATTATGTAACACCAAATAAAATTATTTTATTGAAAGATATATGTTAATGTTATTTTTGTCCTTCCTTTTAATTAATTAATATAAAGTGTCATTATCACTCCCATGTGGCTCCATGTCGTCCCAAAATCAACCTAAGGATGCCCATGGTCAGACATGTATCAAATAGGACATGGAAATATGTTAGGATAATTTAATAATATAATAATAATAATCTTTTACACTTATTTAACAAAATTAGCCAATTACAATGGTAAATAAAATATTTAGTGAAGTAAATATTTATAATGTATAAAAATAAAATAAACCATTTTACACTATAAGAACCTACTAATTCAAAATATGGAAACCATTTTTCCAAATTCAAAAAAAAAATAAGTGGCATAAATTTATTTATAATTTTTTTTTTTCAAAATAAAAACCGTGATTTTAAAAAAATAATAACTATCCAAATATTGACAATTTTTTATGTCCAATATCAATGTTAAATTACTTAAAATTACCAAAATTGGATTAAAAGGTAAAAATATAATAAAAATTTACTTTAACAGCAATTAAAAAGACAATATAACAATATAAATATATTATATTAAATTTCAATTTTGAATTAAAATACAATATTTCTTACTATTCATTAAAAATTCAACTTTATCAGAAAAATACAAATATTTTACCCAAAGTATGTTTTCAAGTCCCACTTCTAATGAAAAAGTTTATTTTTTCCAATAGAATATATAAATGTAACAAAAACTTTATATAAAAAGGATTTTCCATCAAAAGGCGGTAAATGGGCTTTTTAAATAATATTGGAGTATTTGTGCTTAAAATTGGATTCATTCACATTTTAAGCCTATAAAAATTATTGGATAAATGTAAAAACATTTAATAAATATTTTTAATAATATTTTAGTTAGTTCTATACATTCCTGCCAATACAACGACTATGAGTTAACTACAATTTCAAATAATAATAATAATATATTATTTTTCAGTATAACTCAAAATTGTGTGTAACGTATGATTTAAAAAAACCCATTGATACCTTTTGGGTACCCCATAAAACATAACATTACCATTAATGTAAAATTAATATTAAATTCAAAAATATTAATAAATATTAATATTTGATATTCTTTATTTACCATGTAAGTTACATCATACCCCCCTTCTGAAATTGCATCCTTGTATGTTTTTTCAATTATAAAAAAATTGGGGTATTTACCCTTCATAGAATTTTCAGATTCACACATTTCCTTTCCAACCATATGGTTTTCCCACATAACCATTTACCTAATGAATTAGATTCGTCCGAAACACATTATCTCTATGATAATGAATCTGGATTGGTGGTTCCTCATAAGAATGATTTCCTCCCAACGGAACTATATTTGGACTCGAAACATGATATGGATCGGGCATATAAATTCTCAACATTCAAACCTGAAAAACATTTTGTACCTGGGATTATCTTGGAGGTAAGGAAACTCCATACTCAAATGATCCAACTTTATCTAGGATCTCCTTGGGTCCAATGAACCTCAGACTCAACTTTGCCTTCTTTCCAAAACGCATCACACTTTACCATGGAGAAAAATTGAGAAAGACATTATCACCTACCTCAAAAGAGACATCCTTCCTCCAATTATCCGCATAACTTTTCTGCCTTCTCTATGTTTTTCTCATGTGATTCTGAGTAAAATTATCTTCCTCTTCCTTCTATTCAACAAATTTTGGTCCCATCATCTTCCATTAACCAAATGTATCCCAAAAAGATGGTTTTTGACAAAATATTCCATATATTTCCTCAAACGGAGCAATATTTATACAGGATTAAAAAATGTTTTTATAATAAAATTCAACCAATGAAATATGTTGCTCCCAAATTACCTTCTAATCCATTGAAGAAGCGTGTAGGATGTCTTTTAATGTCTAAATTGATCATTATGAATGCCCATATAATTGTGGATAAAAAGATATACTAAAATTATATTTAGTACCCAAAAATGTTTGTAGGACTTTCTAAAAGTTAGAAGTGAACCTGTGATCATGATCAGATACAATAGAGGGGGTATTCCATGCAAATTGACTATCACTTTAACATAAATCTGAAAAAGATGATCTAGGGACAATGTATCTCAAATAGGAATAAAATGAGTAGATATAGTCAATCAATCAAAAATTAACCAAATTGCATTATTACCTCGAGATGTCTTTTGCAATCCCACAACGGGGCCCATGGATGTATTTTCACATTTCCACTCTTCCACTGGTAAATACTGAAGCATCCCATTTAGTAACTGATACTCTGATTTAACATTTTGTCTAGTAAAACACTACACAAAAAATTCAACAATATATATTGCATTCCATCGCACTTCTATTACTCCAAAAGATCTTTATACAGCCAGGATGAATTGATAATGGAGAAATATCAGCTTCACATAACAACTATTTTTTCAATTTTGAATCAAAAGGCATAAATAATCTCATTCCAAAACTCATAACACAGCCTCTATTAATAGTAAACTCTAGAAACAGACCCTTCTCAACCAATTCTACCTTTTAATGCAACTCCCTCTCATCTTTCTGTGCTTGCTTAATTCTGTCTGCTATGGTTGATTGTATTTAAACCTTAAACAAAATAGAGGAATTTCCTACATCAACATCTTCCAATCATAAATTCATCAATTCAAAAATTAAGTATCTCATCCCAAACGTATCATGGTTTAGGTATAATTACTCTTTCGACTCACGGTGTCATCCACATTATTTTCTATTCCTGGATGGTAACGGTTCGTGAAATCATAATCCTTGATTAATTCAAATCACATCCTATGTCTCATGTTTAATTACTTATAAGTTAATATACACTACAAACATTTTTGGTTAGTATATGTTTTATATTTTATTCCATAGTGATGATGCCTCTATATTTTTACAGAAAAGAAAACACAAACTAATTCTATATCACGTGTATGGTAATTTTACTGAATATTTTTCAACTGACATGAAACATAAGAGATTACCTTATCACTCTACATTTTTAAAAAAACAATTTATTTCAATGAAGAATTAATTTAGATAACAAAATCACCATTTCTGGATGGGAGAGAAAAAACTGGATCATTCATCAATCATCATTTCAATTCCCAAAAACAATCATCGCATTCCTTTGTCAAAATGAACTGAATAACTTTTCAAGTTAAATTATTCTATGAGAAATATAAACACGATAAATGATAAAAAAACCTCTGGTAATAACATTTTAAGTCAAGAAAACTATGAATCACATTGGTATTGGTATGCCTTGGCCATTCATCAACAACTTTTGTTTTAGTAGGATTAACAGTTATGTCATTTTTTTGAAACAATGTGACTAAGGAAAGAAATTTTTTGAAATGAAATATCAGTCGTTATAAATTTTTGATACATTTTATTCTATTTTATTTTTTGAAATAAAAACAATTAATTACATTAATGTTTATTTTTATCTTTCTGAATAAATTTAAATATCATCAATACACACAACCACCATTTATCACCTGAATCATTATTTCTATCACTGAAAAAATTGTTCAATTATGATTTCGACCATCTTTGTATGTTTATTTGGAAGGTCATTTCCCTCCATATTCCTTTACTGCACAATAGTCTAGTATTCAAGATGAAAAACCATTCTGAACACAAAAGTATCTTTGGTGAAGCATCATGGTAATATTTAAATGCCATATCATTTCAATCTTACAATAAATTAATTTTTGGATATTAATTTTACAATTCCCTAACACCTATGGTTTTATAAAGAGACCTCTTATACCAAAAATAAGTCCCTAGCCTTAGACATTACATAATCTTGAATTATGTTAATAATTAAAATTATGGTACTTTTAATGTTTAGGGAATTAAATAATTAGGTCTTAACATATACATAACAATATGAATATTACATCTAGAAACATCTAGTCAGTATCCATTTTTTCATAAATTAAAATCTGTTAAAAGAAAAATAAAATTATTTTAATGATAAAAATATTCTTCCATGATTTCTATCTATTACCCCACATGTTATCCTTTGAAAAAACATTTCAAAAAATAAGGATGAGCATAAAATGCTCAGTAAGGGAGAAAAAAAAAGAAAAATTGTTAGTTTTTCAAAACAACAAGTAAACCATGAATACATTATCATAAGTAATAATTTACACTTTTATGAAGTAGTAAATAATCTTCATTGAATGAAATATCATTTCTCAACCTTTTATAACCAAAATATTTCCATACGACCTATAGAAAAGACATATAACATATAAAGGTCACTTGGGACATAATCATACTTAAATAGAATAACCATCATGTCGACTTCAACACATATCACTAGATGAAATATCCATACAACATATATCCATACCAAATGCATTGGAAGTTATAATGTACCCACCCATCCTGGTTTACCACCACACCACCCGTCATATGGTTTATCATGTAACCACCAATCAAATGTCCTAGTATAATTATAATATCATAACATATAAAATATTGAAAATATAAACATTTCAGTAATTAAATTTCATTTGGAATCACACGAAATCATTTCAAGATATTTAAATAGTCAATCCATTTCAAAAACCATTTTCAGTACCAAAACACCCAAAAGCAAAATAAGGGATTTCATTCCATTTATAAAATATTATGTCCTATATAGGAATCCAACTAACGATTATGGCGGAAGAGAGGTCATTGTCCCCGCATATGATAAAAATATTCCATTTTTCATTTAGAAAAATGCACCGTTGAAAAAGGATTCCATTTGAATGAAATTAAAAGTAAAATGGGTTCATTATATACTGTATAAAAGTAGGAGGTGTATATTATCAAAACCTTCCTCAATGAATGGTGATTGAGATGAAGTGCCTTACCTCATGTCTCACATGATCCGTTCGTTCTTTAATTTCATGATTAATAAACATAATTTAATTAATACTTTCTTAAGAACCTTTTTCATGTTTATTGTTCATTTTTAATCACTTTTAAACTTTATATCAGAATTCGTTAATTATTTTATTTCATATCGGACATTTTGTCAATGTTCGGAACTTGAGATAAAAATGAACTTGTTATATTTATACATTGTCCATGTGGTAGAAATTACATTGTCTCAAAAATGATATTCATGATTTATATATCATATATATTATATATATCCAGTATATATGTATTTATAATGGTCTATATCATTTGGATATTTGAAAATAAAATTCACCATTCATGGAGACGGTAAGTCATACGTACGCATTAACGCTACATATATTTCATTTTTTTCATTTAAAATGGAATGAAAAAGAAATTATACATAATTATATTATTATTCAATACAATATCATATTTTATATACATTGTGTATGTTTATTAACACCATCCTATATACATTCCACGTGTGGTATGAACGAGTCATCTCACATTGATGGGTCAGTAGTCCGTATATCCATAAATAAAATTATTGTATATATACAGCATGAATATCATAAATGTATATAATAAAAGGGAATTAAAGAAGAATATATATAAAATAAATATCAGGAATATTATATATAATTATAGTTTCATCATATTGGCCACCATAAGAGGTTGTATGAGATGATTGACCAATCATTGTTCCATGATGTAATAGTTCATCGTCCACAAAAACATAATGTTATATACACATTAGATGGATGTGTGAGTAATTGTAGTTAGAATAATTCTCATAACAACAACCAAGTATATTGAGGATAAATTTTATTTCATGTAAACAATGAATAATAAGAGTATACGGAGTGAAAAATTAAAATAAAGGAAGATAAGTTGAGGGAAGATGTTACCTTTAAATCAGTTATCACCCTTTGGTTTGAACCAAAAGTTTTACTTGAATTTACTTCGTCCTAGGGGAATGCTTCTAGAAGGAAGAGAGGGATGTATATGGATTATTGGAGAAGAGTTTGGATGAAAAGTGGGGCATGAGACATGTGTGAAATGGGAAATATTTGATATCATTTTATAAGATGGAGGAGGAGCTCTTTAGGAATGTTTGGAAATTTTATTTTATTAGAAACCAGATTTCTATTTCAAAAGAAAAAAACACAATTAATTCTATGATAATGTGCATATAAGTCGAAAAAAAATCATCCAATATTAATTGGACATGTTTTGGATAAATTTTAATCCTTATCATTTTAATTTAACCCTTTCATAACTTATTTATCGTTTTTGATGTTCTCTTATAAATTCTTAATATATGGTGAATAATGTTACCATAAAATGAGAATCTAACCAAAAGTGGTTCATTAATTAAATTATCAACCTTATATAAGTAATTTGGATGAATCTATGATTTTTATGATTATTATATCATTGAATAAAATATTGATTTATTTAAAAACTCATTTATGTCAATTTAAATACTATTCATACAAAGTCTTTTAAAAAATCTATAAAACCTTGAATATTTGGAAAAAAACATCAATAATGAAAATATAAAAATTCATAATCATCTCTAAAATTTTCTCTATGGCATAAAAACTTGAAAAATAATTTTTTTTTAACATTTATAATATCATTTATTTCAAACATTCATCAGTGAGGTAATCATTATATGATCATTGTGTCATAAATAAATTTATTTATTTGATGCCTAAAAATTTTAAATAAAATATTAGGATATAGAAAATTTATATTTATTTTAAATTAATATTTATTGTTGAAGACATCACTTATATAACCCCATATAAACATGTTTTACTAGAAGATATATTTTGTGTCATTTTTTACCTTACTTTAAATTTATTAATATAATGTGTCATTATCACTCCCATGTAGCTTCATGGGGACCCGAAATCGACCCAAAGATTCCCATAGTTGGACATGTGTCAACCCATAGAATTATTACACCAGTAAAGGTTTGTTAATATTATTATAATAAAATTTCTTACACATATTTAATAGATTTACCCTTTAACCTTGGTAAATATAATATTTACTGAAATAAAATATACATAATATCTTAAAATAAAAGTTATCTATTTATAAAATTTGAACCTACTAATTACAAATATGGAATGAATTTTTTTAAATTAAAAACATATAATTGTTATAAATTAAGTTAAAATTAATTCTTGTTTCCAAAAAAAAGGATTGTTTCTAAGAAATAGTAACTAGCAAGAGATTGACACTTGTTCATGTCAAATTTCAAAGTGAAATAACTTCCAATGACTAAAATTGTATAAAATGTTAAAAAAATAAAATTACACATTAAAACCAATTAAACACATAATCTATCCATATAAATTAATTATATTAAGAGGCACTTTTGAATTAAAATACATTATTTTTCACTATTCGTTAAAAATGAACTTTATCAGAAAAATTCCAAAAAATTTTCCTAATTTAAATTTTGATGTCCCTATTTTAAAAACGAAGGTTATTTAGACATATATAATATATAAAACTGAAAAAAACTATATTAAAAAATGGTTTTCCATTAAAAGGTGGTTAATCTACCTTTTAAATAATATTAGAGTATTTATGCTTAAAATTTGATTCATTCACATTTAAAGCCTATAAATTTTATTGGATAAACATAAAAACATTTAATAAATATGTGTAATCATATTATAGTTAGTCATTTTAATTCACACCAACAAAAAATCTATGAGTTATCTAAAATTTAATATAATACTAATATTATATAATTTTTTGGTATAACTCAACATTGTGGGAAACATAAGATTTCAAAGATACTCATTATGGTGTGTGGGGTACTCCATCGAACATAAGATCCCAATTAATGTAACATTAATATTTAATTCAAAAATATTAATAAATATTAAAATTTCATATTATTTATTTACCCAGGATGTTACATAAATAGGATATAACCTACTAATGGAAATCACCAAGATCATTGACAATTCCTTAGTATAGTAGACTAGTGGATCTTTTTTACTAGTAACACTATACTTCGATGTTTTCTTATCATTATGAATTAAAACTTGTCACTATTATTTAATTTATAATGAATATAATTCTACATATCAAAATAATTTCTTTGAATCTTTTACTGATTTAAAAGAATCATAATTTACCCACTCGTGTGACTTTGTTATAGTCATTCATTCCAACCCATCATGAAAATGTCCACAAAGTGTAATGCAATTACACATTAAATAACTATGTATATAAAATATATAAATATTCATAAGTTTTTATTTTTTGAAATGTGTAATAAAATATTCATAGCAATGATAAAGTACCATAATGTGAACCACAGAATTAGTTTCCAATACTTGTATGTTTTAATCAAAATTAGACTTATAAACCCTTGATGGTGTCAATAAATCTTATCTAAATCATTCTGGGGGAAAATAAACATCGAAAATGTATCTCACCACTAATTCATCATATTAACTTATATATTAAATACAAATATTTTCATTTGAATATTTGGTTTATCCTTGTACTAATATAACATAAAATATGTTTTCATTATTCTTGAATCCATGTATAGTGGTAAACACAAATGAAATTTTACTAAAAATAAACTATATGATTGTCATTTGGATAATTCCATAATAATAAAAAATTGCATTCAAACCTAAATGGGGGGAGATAAGTGTTCCATAATTATTATGATTCTATTCATCCATTATAAATTTATAATATTTCCCTTTTCCCTATGTCTTGAGAGGTTCTTATTTCTTATCATCCACATTTTCCATTGGATTGGGGAATATATTCATTTAATGAAAAAACTCATTACACCTAAAACACCAGGGTGCAGGTGCTTCATTATTTGGTTTCCTATATTCATTATTTTCATTAAACATTACATTAATAACATTTGAAAATTCATCAGATCTATGACATTATTTTCAACATTTAAAACACAATATAGTTCTATTCGAGTAGTTATCCTGATTCTTTTTCCTACATTTATGGAATATAGATGACATGAAATTAATTAAACTATTTTAGTTTTATTGAAAAATTATCTTCATGTTCTTGTCTAATGCATAAAAATTCATGAAATATAAAATTTATATTTTTACCATTAGTTAACATCAATATAATTATTCATAGATACTAACAACTCTTATTGAGAAAGCCTATAGAGGGATTAGTTTTTGGAAACCATGAATTGAACTATTTTTCGATTTGTTAAAATGATTTAAGATGATGTGTACTATTAAATTCATATAAATAAAACATCATAGGTACCAATATTTTCATCAACTATTTTTGGTAATCTCACGGAATGTTTTCTAGATATTATTTCATAAAATATTAGTGTATTGGTAAAAATAAGCATAATGTATTTTCATTCCATAAGTTCAATTTATTATTGTTTAATAATGTTTTTAATAAGTGTCCAGAGCTTATCTTATTTTTCTTACTTATTATGAAAAACTTGATTGACTTTTTCATGATATGAAAACAAAAAAAAAATATATATTTTCATTTGTACTGATACATTTCTCAAAAACTAGACGATCTGAAAACACACTAATAGAAGGTGGATTTTCCCCATTGAAGTTCCCAATAGATCATTGTTCCTTACATTCCTAATTTGGATGTTTATCATGATTCATAGCTTGATAATGTTATATTAGTGTAGAAAAAATTCTATTCTATCTCCCATGACGTTTGGTTTCTCTGAAGGAAACCCATTTCATTTTCTATTGAATACATCATCAACAAAGTAATATCATGTTATAGACATTGAATAAAACCAAAAACATTAGCATGATAAACAGTAATCATAATATAAAACCATATAATCACAAAAAATAATATATTGGATGTCTAAATCATGACACCTTATTTTCAATATATGAAACCTTACTATTAACCAAGGTTATTCACAATGATTATTTGAATCATTCATGATTGTACATAAAGTGTTTATGAATTTACAAATCATATACCCAAATAGATTCAAACCATGTATGAATCTACACATTTTGTAGAGACCCGAATCTTGACGTACATAGATATCACATTACTTTTGCGGAATACTTAGTACATAACAAAAACACACACACAAGGATCGTAATAGTTTAGTGTCTTTGGAAACTCGGAATATAATCTTCTAATCGTGGTGAAAGATCTTCAACATATCCCATAAATATCTTCCTTTTTTTACCTAAAACCTTTCTTTATATCCTGGGGAAAAGAAAACATAAAAGGGTGAGCTCAAATGCTCAGTATGGGTAAACAAAAGAAATATCAATCTCATAATATTCATAAGAACATAACATTTTGGAAATCTTAAACTGCAAAAGAGAGAATAATTTCATAACATGGGATAAATCATAGTAGTGAAATGTAATCCCAATAATCATAACATAAAAACCTGAAACATTGTGGAATACACACATAATCATAGAGAATCATTTCATATTATTCAAGACTCATTACAAAGACTATCTTAGTGGACAAAGTCCATTTCTGAAATGAGTTCACTCCTCGTTTCAGTCCTGTTTCACTGAACCGGTATAACCTACCGTTCCAGCCATGTCTATCTTATGAGATATAAAATCTTTACCCAATGAATTAGAGGGAGATATAGGTCCCACCCATCTCATAATGATACCATTCTTATGTGTGGCACAAAATCATAAATCATACATCATTGCATAACCCATGTTATAAAAATTGGAATCTTAAACATCATGATATCATAAAACAATTCATATAAGATAAAGGAATTCATAAAAATAATTCCATCACAACATAATCAAATCAATCTAATAATAGGGATAAAAACAGAACCTTTTATTATCTTAGATGGAAAATAATTTTGATAAAACACTTGAAATCCATTTTTGAGGAAAATACCCTTTCTTCGTCAAAAACAATTTTCCTTTATTAACATGTCATACAACATTAAACTAAAATAAGTTGATTAAAAATAATCTTGAAAAATGTAAATGATTCTTCTGGAAATAATGTTTTAAAAATCCATTCATGTCGTATAAGTTAAAAAACATTCTTCTCGTACTTTTGTCGTAAAAGTCAAAAAAGTACCTAGTATGAAAAATGACAAAAGATTCCTTTCATATCTTTTACTAAAAAGTCACCGAAGAGAAAAATTGAATTTAAACAATTTTAGGTGGATGGAAATAATATTACATATTGAGGAAACATGGATGTGGATGATAAAATACACCCTAGTAAATACTAAAGTATAAACAATCTCGGATAAAAATGAGATTGTGATATTTCCCTTACATTATGTCCTATATGCTTTGTACATATCCGAACCTCCAGTATAATGATTTAAATAATTTCATTAACTTATTACCGAATCATAATAATTGTTATGATATCATATATGGTTCACTTATGACGTTATATTACCCGTTCTTTTGTAAATTCAATGTTAAAGAGCGTTTTGGGTAACATTGTTTTATTTGTCGTCCGTGTTTTGACATGTAATTATTCATGTGATTACATAGATCATGATTACTTAATTTCAGAATATAAACCATTATTTATATATAATACATATTCAGAATATATATATAAATATAATAGATCAGTAAATGGAAAGAAATACACCGTTCATGGACACGGTAGATCGTACGTACGCATGAACGCTGTTTTCATTTCCTTATTGAGATGAATGGAATTAAGTAGATGAAATAAATATATATACACATAAATACAGAATCATTAATATGTCATATATTTCATTATTACTTATTATATATACTTTATAATCATTCATGAACGGTTAACGTGGAGAATGAATCTCATCGCGTCGTGGAGACGGTAGTCCGTACGTATGCATGAATGATCGTGGAATTGTATTGGAGTGTATGTATAATATTTCAGAATCAATATAACCTTGTAATAGTCATATATAGTCATTATTTACACCATTATACCCATCCAATTAAGGTGGTGGCGGAAAATAGATTACACCACGGCGTGGAGACGGTATTCCGTACGTACGCACGCGCGGTGATTTCCTTTTTCTGTAGGATGGATAGAAGGTTAATTAGAGTTGTTTCACATTTATAATAACATATAAGTATATAATAAATACTTATGATATTACTTTATCATGAAACAACTAATGTAGAAGAAGTTGAAGAAGAATGAAATTGAAAAAGATCGGTAATGGATATTACCACTTTTTGACGCGCCTTTTCTTAACCTCCACTTAAAGAACTAAGGATGGTCTTTGAAGAAGACCAGGACCTCTTGGATGATACTATGGAAATGGAGAAGATATTTTTTCAGGGGTTGGCCGAGCTTGAATGCTCAAATTGGTGTGAGGAGGAGATGGAGGAGTTTCCCTTTTATAAGGGAGGAGAGGGGCACCTTAGGAAAATCTGAAACTATTATCTTATATTATGGTCAAATTCGGTTTATAATGGTTACAAAGGGTATTATTTCAAAGCTAAAGTGGGGATGGGTCGAAAGAATCTCATCAAATAGGATTTAGACAAGTTTAGGTTATTATTTTAACCTTATCAATTAGATTTATCTCTAAGTAAAATAATTTATCTTTTACCATGTCTTTAAGTTTTCTTACACTATATGGTTAATAAAATTACTATATCAAGCCAAACGAACCCCTAGTTGTTTATTATTAATATATATAATCTTATCTATGTCATTTGTCCGAGCCTTAGGTTTTTAGGAATAAAATAACAATTAATAATATAATATTTGTTTTAAAAACTAATTTATATCAATTTTGAAACTATTTGGTACATGATTTTTATGAAATTTATAACAGAATGATAAGTTCGAAAAAAGTTACTTAAACCAACAATAACATTTAATATTAACCTAGAAAATTAGTGTAAGGCATAAAAATTCTCATATTACATTTATTTGGGAATTTATAACATCAATTATGTCAATATTTCATTAATAATACAATTACTGCATCATCTTTGTGTCATAATAAATGATAATTATTTAATCCCTAAAAATTCTAATAAAATTCCTATGATATAGATAAATTTATTAGCTTTCTGGAGACTATTCATGTTCGAAGTTTCATGAAATGTATCACTATATTAAAATTGTTATACTTATATGATTTAAGAAAGTGACATGTTGTCACATTCTTTGGTTTTAATAATAATTAAATTATTTTTATTGACAAAATTTAATTAAATGAATCTAATCCGACCCTTAGGTTATATGGGTCGATTTTTTGTCATCCAATAGGATTTTTACATATGTTAGGGTAATTTTAAAATATTATATTTACCCTTAATTACCCGACTTATCTTTCAATATGGTAAATAAAATTTACCGTAGTTACTATTCATATTTTCCAAAAATAAAAAGTAGATTATTAACATAATTTTGATACACTGATTCCAAATATGGAATCCATATTTCCAAATTCAATACACAAAAGTTGCAGAAATTAAATTAAAATTAATCCCATTGTTGAAAGAAAACATGTTTTTCTTTAAAACATTGCAAAAGATTGAATTGATTTAACCTACGAATTCAAGGTAAAATCAATGATAATGACATACATTATATTAAATGGTAAAAATATATTCTATTTATACTTTAAAACCTTTCAATATTATAATTTAACCACATAAGATATTACGATGAAAAAAGTTGTTTTTAAAATATACTGTGTTTTTACTATTCATTAAAATATGAAAGTTATCGGAAAAATATCAAAACTTTATCAAATATAAATTTTTATATCTGGTTCAAAAGAAGAATTTTATTTTGTCAAATTGAACTTATAAACATGTCAAAACTAGATTTAAAGTGGGTGCGCCATCAAAAGGCGGCAAAACTGCATTTTATGAAAAATACTTATTTTACTCGAAAAAATTATTTTGTTCTTATACCATGTTCAAGAAATCTGTAAGATGAATAATAATGTTATAAAATTCAATATTTAGTGAACACTATTCATAACTGCTAGTTCATAACAATATTATAATAATATATTGTTGTTTAGTAAAACCCAGTATTGCGTACAACACACACTATCGTGGAAGGTCGCGATTGCGTGTAATGCAAGCCAAGTCTGGGTTGCGTGTTGCGCAAGAATCCTTCATTGTTTCGTATAACAGAAACCAACCATATTTCATTTACACATTGAATATATATATATATATATTCAATGTTGCGTAGAATAACTATTATCAAAATTATGTGTAACACGATCCAGGAATAGAGTTGCGTATACTGCAAGCTAAAACGGTGTAGCGTATAGCGCAAGGTAATCTTGGTGTAGAATACAACTTAATAAATTAATGAAATTAAAAGAATATTTTTCATAAAATCTTGTGGTGTTACATTCTACCCCCCTTAAAATGAATTTCGCCCTCGAAATTCGTCGGGGTTATAAATGGTTTACTACTCGATAGTTTGTTTAATAGAAACCCACATCGTAAAAAGGAATAACAAAACATGGCTTTAAAAACTAAAGTATGAAATTTAACGGTTACCCAAATTAACTCATCATTGGGTTTCCACGTAGGAGATCATAGGTGAAAATATGGATATGGAAGAAAAATCTAACCATCAAGTTATGATGGAGAGTGGTAGAGAAATGGATATGAAAAATCCAACAATCACAAAGCCATAAATTTGTGATGATCTAGGTTACCATCTGATTCATCAGATATAAGATCACTAGGAAAACATTTTTTGTTTTCAATATCATTTCGCTAAAGTTGAAAAATTTGAATTAGAAGAAATACTTACTTGATTTTAGTACAATCTTACTGTTGTTCGTGCTTTGAACAATTTCCACTTAATCACTTAAGGAAATGAAGTTGAATTTGTTATTCGTGAAGTGTTAATAGATCATGTGATAGAATGATGGGTCAATCCATCTGTCTCAAACAAAATGTTAGAAAAGTTATCAAAAAATACATAAGTACATCAATAGTGAGATTAATCATATATGGTTCCTAAAATGGACGTATACTTCATATATCATACTGCTTAATATAATAAAACTAGTTTCTACTAAACAGGGACTTCCTGTAGGCCAGTGGTAGGCGATAAAGGCCAGTCGCACTTCGGTTGTGGGTTCGATTCCCATAGCCTTGTCCGACGCGATGGGTTGTTGCCCATCCTGCAGGTTGTCCTTTTTCTAAAGCTATATTACTATAACATCCCATCAATAATATCGAAAAATTTATATCCTAACTTATGTACAACATAATACATTCCAATCATTAGGCTTATCTAAAATACTTCAGTCCAAGCTCATAGTATAAAGAAAATGATTACATGAAATGTCATATAACAATCACGTGAATGCCATAATTTATCCCCCATATATCATAAGATATATCTTGTTGGCCAAATTACAAACATGTGAATACCTTAATCATGTATTCTCTTGAAGAATGAATACCCATTGAATCTTAGTAAAAACATGAGTGCTGTAAAAAGTTAACGCATTCCACATACCAAAAACCCAAAATTCTATATACTCAAACCATGATATAACTATTTCCTTATATCAGTCATGAGCTCATGAATACTATAAAACATTTAATTTTCTCCTTATCCCTTCATTATGCGCATATCATCTACATTCCAATAATATCTGAATAACCTTTAATGGATACTTGGTACCATTAATCATACACTTTCAAAACTCAATGAATGACAACAGTGTGGCAATCCTTAGATGTCTCTTTATTCCATAGTACCATGAGATTACTTATACAACATTACACTTGATAAAAATGTATTCATTCCACTACCTTATTAAACTATTCACTGTGCTTCAATAATTCTTTCAACTCACATATCATTTGTAGTCTCTTCATCATCATCAACATAAATACTACTCATACGGCCGTACTGATTCTCTTCATGAGACTTTACCTTAGGGTATTGGTTTGCATAATGCTCGTACATTCCACATTTAAAACATTTATCCATTGTTGATGTCATAGCAATACAATTATCCTCATCCATGGTGTTAACTAAACATTTTCTTTTTCACTTACTGGCTTTGTGTCCTTCTTTTCCACACCCAAAGCATCTTCCAGTTCCTTTGAAACATTCTCCTTGATGCCTCTTCCCACATGATTTACATAGGGGAAATTGAACTTTCTTTCCTCTATGATCATCATGAAACTCCATCTTTCTCTTATTAGCCGAGTCAAGAAACATACCAAATTTGAGTTTATTGATCATATTATGAGATTGATGATTCGGCATAATAATGATGTTTGGACTTCCAAATCCCATTTCATTTAGTTTCCCATGATGAATATCATTCCATTGTCCATAATATCCTCCATTATCGTGAATCATCTTGTTTCCACCCATTTTCTAAAACCCAAAAAGAATAGTGTTAGATGAAAAAATCATAATAAAGGGGGAGTAATTTCAATATCTAACATCTTAGGTTAATTTCAAAGATCATTACCATAGTTCTAGGACTATATCTTATACTTATACTTATCCTTAGGGACATCCCTAGACATACCATAGAAATACCTCTAGGGATCTCACTAACGTTCTCACATCCTAGTTTCCAAAGGTTGACTAAAACTTTCCTCTGATACCAACTGTAGAGACCCGAAGCTTGACGTACATAGATATCACATTACTTTTGCAGAATACTTAGTACATAACAAAAACACACACACAAGGATCGTAATAGTTTAGTGTATTTGGAAACTCATAGTATAATCTTCTAATCATGGTGAAAGATCTTCAACATCTCCCATAATGATCAATCACATCATATTCATAAGAACATAACATTTTGGAAATCTTAACCTGCAAAAGAGAGCATAATTTCATAACATGGGATAAATCATAGTAGTGAAATGTAATCTCAATTATCATAACATAAAAACCTGAAACATTGTGGAATACACTTATAATCATAGAGAATCATTTCTTATTAGTCAAGACTCATTACCAAGACTATCTTAGTGGACAAAGTCCATTTCTGAACCGACTTCACTCCTCGTTTCAGTCATGTTTCACTGAACTGGTATAACCTACCATTCTAGCCATGACTATCTCATGATATATAAAATCTTCACCCAATGCATTTGCGGGAGATATATGTCCCACCCATCTCATAATGATACCATTATAATGTGTGCCAGAAAATCATAAATCATACATCATTGCATAACCCATGTAATACAAATGGGTATCTTAAACATCATGACATCATAAAACAATTTATATAAGATAAAGGAATTCATAAAAATAATTCCATCATAACATAATCAAATCAATGTAATAATAGGGATAAAAACAGAACCCTTTATTATCTTAGATGGAAAATATTTTTGATAAAACACTTGAACTCCATTCTTGAGGAAAATACCCTTTCTTCTTCAAAAACATTTTTCCTTTCTTAACATGTCATAAAACATTAAACTAAAACAAGTTGATTAAAAATAAACTTCAAAACATGTAAAGGATGCTTCTGGAAATAATGTTTTAAAAATCCATTCATGTCGTATATGTTAAAAAACATTCTTCTCTTACTTTTGTCGTAAAAGTCAAAAAAGTACCTCGTACGAAAAATGACAAAAGATTCATTTCATATCTTTTACTAAAAACTCACCGAAGGGTAAAATTGAATTTAAACAATTTTAGGTGGATGGAAATAATAATACATATTGAGGAAACATGGATGTGGATGATAAAATACACCCCAGTAAATACCAAAGTATAAACAATCTCGGAAAAAATGAGATTGTGATATTTCTCTTACCTTATGTCCGATATGCTTTTTACGTATCTGAATCTCTTGTATAATGATTTAAATAATTTCATTAACTTATTACAGAATCATACTCATTGTGATGATATCATATATGGTTCACTTATGACTTTATATTACCCGTTTTTTTGTAAATTCAATGTTAAAGAGCGTTTTGGGTAACATTGTTTTATTTGTCGTCCGTGTTTTGACATGTAATTATTCATATGATTACTTAGATCAGGATTACATAATTTCAGAATATAAAACATTATATATATATATAATACATATTCAATATATATATATATATAATAGATCAGTAAATGGAAAGAAATACACCGTTCATGGAGACGGTAGACCGTACGTACGCATGAACGCTGTTTTCTTTTCCTTATTGAGTTGAATGGAATTAAGTAGATGAAATACATATATATACACATAAATACATAATCATTAATATGTCATATATTTCATTATTACTTTTTATATATACTTTATAATCATTCATGAACGGTTAACGTGGAGAATGAATCTCATCGCGTCGTGGAGACGGTAGTCCGTACGTACGCACGAGCGATGATATCGTTCCCATGATTGTGGAATTGTATTGGAGTGTATATATACTATTTAAGAATCAATATCACTTTACAATAATCATATATAGTCATTATTTACACCATTATACCCATTCAAATAAGGTGGTGGTGGAAAATAGATTACACCACGGCGTGGAGACGGTATTCCGTACGTACGCACGCGCGATGATTTCCTTTTTCCGTAGGATGGATAGAAGGTTAATTAGATTTGTTTAATATTTATAATAACATATACGTATATACGAAATACTTATTTTATTACTTTATCATGAAACAACTAAAGAAGAAGAAGTTGAAGAAGAATGAAATTGAAAAAGATCGGTAATGGATATTACCTCTTTTTGACGCGCCTTTTCTTAACCTCCACTTAAATAACTAAGGATGGTCTTTGAATAAGAACATGACCTCTAGGATGATACTAGGGAAGTGGAGAAGAGATTTTGGGCAGGGTTGGCCGAGCTTTAATGCTAAAATTGGTGTGAGGAGGAGAGGGAGGAGTTTCCCTTTTATAAGGGAGGAGAGGGGCACCTTAGGAAAATCTCAAAATATTATTTTATATTAAGGTAAAATTCGGTTTATAATGGTTCCAAAGGGTATTATTTCGTAGGTAAAGTGGGGATGGGTCGAAATACTTTCATCCAATAGTATTTAGACAAGTTTATGTTATTATATTAACCTTATCAATTAGATTTAACTCTAAGGTAAATAATTTAACTTTTACCGTGTCTTTTTGTTTTCTTACACTATATGGTTAATAAACATACTATATCAAGACAAACGATCCCCAAGTTGGTTTTTATTAATATATATAATCTTATCTAAGTCATTTAGACGAACCATAGATTTTTAGGAATAAAATAACAATTAATAATATAATATTTGTTTTAAAAACTGATTTATGTCAATTTTGACACTATTTGGTACATGATTTTTATTAAATTCAGAAAAGTATGATAAGTTCGAAACAAGTTACATAAATAAACAATAAAATGTCATATTAACCTAGAAAATTACTGTAAGTCATAAAAAGTCTCCAATTACATTTATTTGGAAATTTATAACATCAATTATGTCAATATTTCATTAATAAGACAATTACTGCATCATCATTGTGTCATAATAAATGATACTTATTTAATCCCTAAAAATTCTAAATAAATTCCTATGATGTAGATAATTATATTATATTTCTGGAGACCATTAATTTTCGAAGTTTCATGAATTTTATCACTAGAGTAAAATTAATATACTTATAATATTTAAGAAAGTGACATATTGTCACATTCTTTGGTTTTAATAAGAATTAAATTATTTTTATTGGAAAAATTTAATTAAATGAATCTAATCCGACCCATAGTTGATATGGGTCGACTTTTAGTCATCCAATATAATTTTTACATTTTTTAGGGTCATTTTAAAATATTATATTTACCCTTAATTACCCGATTTACCTTTAACTATGGTAAATAAAATTTACCGTAGTTACTATTCATCATTCCCAAAAAAAATAGCTTATTAACATAATTTGTATCCACTGATTCAATATATGGAATCCATTTTTCCAAATTCAATACAAAATAGTTGCAGAAATTAAATTAAAATAAATCCCGTTGTTGAAAGAAAATGGGTTTTTCTTTAAAACATTGCAAAAGATTGAATTGATTTAACCTACGAATTCAAGGTAAAATCAATGCTAATTACATAAATTATATTAAATGGTAAAAATATATTCTATTTATACATTAAAACCATTAAATATTATAATTTAACTACATAAGATATTACGATGAAAAAATTTGTTTTTGAATATATCGTGTTTTTATTATTCATTGAAATATGAAAGTTATCGGAAAAATATCAAAACATTATGTAATGTAAATTTTTATATCCTGATTCAAAACAAGAAATTTATTTTATCAAATTTAACTTATAAACATGTCAACAACTATATTTCAAGTGGGTGCACCATCAAAAGGCGGCAGAACTGCATTTTTTTAAAAATACTTATTTTACCCGAAAATTTTATTTTGTTCTTATACCATGTTCTAGAAATGTGTAAGATGAATAATAATGTAATAAAATTCAAAATTTAGTAAACACTATTCATAACTTCTAGTTCATAACAATATTATAATAATATATCGTTTTTTAGTAAAACCCAGTATTGTATACAACACACAATATCGAGGAAGGTCGCGATTGCGTGTAATGCAAGCCAAGTCAGGGATGCATGTTTCGCAAGAATCCTTCGTTGTTTCGTATAACAGAATCCAACCATATTTCATATATACATTGAATATATATATATATACTCAATGTTGCGTAGAATAACTATTATCAAAATTGTGTGTAACACGATCCAAGAATAGTGTTGCATATACTACAAGTTAATATGGTGTTGCGTATAGTGAAAGGTAATCTTGGTGTAGAATACAACACAAGACATTAATGAAATTAAAATAATATTTTTCATAAAATCTTGGGGTGTTACACATGTTGTTATGCAAAAGGTGATGGTGAAATCGAGATAAATATCCCCATTTTGGAGTTATTACACCTAGGTGCAATTCTTCCACAACCACATCCACTTGTATTATTCAAATAGGGATGTAATCTAATGAAACCCCTAACTCAATCCCTCAATAAAATTCAAGTATATTATCCAATACTTATAACTATAAAAAGAATTATACTTAAAGATATCCCTAAACAAATCCTTAGACCTATAATTATCCATATCCATAGGAATCTATAATATTTTATAATCATAATATCATATGATTTACTGAACCCTTTATATGATACCAACTATAGATGTGAAGGATTTCATTCATAAATATTACATATATTTAAATTAATATTAAATTGATTTAAAAAACTCATATCTAATGGCCACAATATTTTAGTTTCATTGGAGACTAGAAAGACAATCATGTTATTTCATGAATGGTATTCAAAATCACTAAAAAAGATCATATCTTATAGTACTCATCTTAGGAATAACTTAACTAAACCGTTATTCATAACCTATGGAATGAAACATAATAAAGGGTAAGCCTAGGTTCACATTAAGGGTAAATATAGGCGATATCAATATATGATCATATAAACTCATAAGACAATCATAGATATCTATTATCACGAACCCATCTTAAAAAGTACTTACACAACCATTCATTAAACATAAACATGTATCATGGAATAATAAATTATAATTTCATAAAACATAGCCCATATGTTTTAAAAATCATCATTATTTAATCATTAACCACCTGATCATTTATTTAATGTCACTAACCATTCTAAATATATAAAAAACCATTTAATAATTAAATGGTAACTAGAATGACCATCACTAATGTAGATCCAGAATTATTACCATTATACCATTATGGATTCTAATACACCTTTTAACCATAGTTTATTAGTATGCACTTATTTTCAATAGTGGATCATTCCAATCGACATGGTTCAGGTTATTTTTGTCATGTTATAAAAAGAGTTCAACGATTAATTAGAGGGATATATAGGTACCAAACACCTCATAACGAAAGCC
Organism: Viscum album; assembly: GCA_963277665.1. Classification (NCBI taxonomy): domain Eukaryota; kingdom Viridiplantae; phylum Streptophyta; class Magnoliopsida; order Santalales; family Viscaceae; genus Viscum; species Viscum album. Next base: position 669,939,787 of record OY728163.1, read on the forward strand.
ATAATTATTTGTTCTACAATATCATAACAAATTATTCATATCATTACATATTAACCCATATAAATAAAAATGGGTTTCAAAAACATTTCATCAATTAACATTACCATAATCCATGAAAAATAAATGGGATTAAAAAAAATTGTCAACATACACATTAACCATACATAGAATGCTTGAGGATGACATAATTTAATCTTCTACCAATTAATGAATAAGTAACATAAAATTAATTCATCTTATATAGAAAATTATTTTGAAAGAAGACATGGAACATTTCATGAAGAATATAGAATTTCCACATTGAAAAAAATCTTTTTAGACATAAAAAATCAAAATATTTTTTTATAAAATTTAATGTTTGAATATTATAAATGATGGTTTAAAATTAATTTCAAACAATTTCTTAAAGAAAATATCAATTCATTTTTGAAAATATGTTTATAAAACAATTCAAAAAATGATTGGAAATACATTTCCAAAAATGAAAAAACTGAAAGATATAAATGAATACATAGAATAATGATTTGTCCTAAACATCCGAAAAATTACATTAATTTCATACAGGTTAAAAAATATTACTTTAAATTTTTTTTGTTAAAATGTAGGAGATCATTGTCTAGAAAACAATAATAAAATTAATTTAATTTTTTTTAAAAAAATTAAAACATATTTATAAATTTATTTAATAAATTATTTTTATGATTAAAAAAATGTTATTTTTAAAAAAACATTATTCTAGGAGAAACTTGTTTTTGGAATATAAGACAAATAAAGTCTGTTTTCATTAAAAATAATGTTATGTACTATTGACTACATAAATAGATGAATACTAAGTGGAAACATGTATCATAAAGACATAAAACGAGAATAAAATAATTTTATAAGTATCTTGAAAGATTTATGGTAATATTTATTTATTATAAAAATAAACATAATCAATCTCGTTTTACAATGATAATCTATCATAAAACCCTTACCACTTTTCTACAATTTTTATGGTATAATCCATGAACGAGAGACCCCACGATTGATATTTATATCCCAAAAATATTAAAGATAATAGTTATAAAATTATTTTTTGGCTACTATATACATGAAATTAAGGAAACATGTGATGAATAAGAAATGTGTCCAATAAAAAATAAAATTGGGATGGAAATACCTCACGAGAAGTCTTCACATCATTAGTTCTAATCGTGAAATCCTATATTAAAAACACTATTATTATAAATTAATTAATGAACACTAATTATATATCATACCATATATAATTTACTTCTAAACATTTATAACTCTTTTATTTATAATTAAATTAAATTTTATATTTCTCGAAATGCCTTCTTTGTTTTTCATGAATTTTTTGAATTTTAATTTTTGTAGCTCATAAATAATCATTTTTTCAATAACCTACCTAATTATAAGAATTATTTAAATATAATATATATTAATTATAAATAAATTTAAAGTGGGATATATATATTATAGATAAAATATAAATTCACAATTTTTAGAGATGAAAAGATTTATGTGTGCATAAAGTTTCGAAAATGATATATAACATAAAGAAATTAATATTGGTAAGTAGTATTTTTCCATTATTGAATCATTTTAATTCATTTATATTAGATATTTTCATTAATACTTCCATTATTAATATCCATATATATTTTTAAAAAATAACATCGCTTTTTTAGGTGATAGTATGTCGTACACACAAGTTAGATTATCATATTCCCATGGAATGAAATGTAAGAAGAAAAATGTGAAATATTGATATTGAAATAATAAAAATCTCATAAATATCATAAATATCATAAATATAAAATAAGTAAATAATTATTTTTATCAATGATATGTGGATGTGGAAAATGAATAACATAAATATATTAGGTTGTAGTCCACCTTACACTTGACTGATGATTTTTTAAGCCTTCTATTAGATAAAGAGATGTAGTTAGGTTATTTAATAAAAGTAACATTTCCTTAGAATATGTTATATAATGATATTATTATATAATGATTTATTAATTTTAATTAAATAATTTAGTGGAATATATAATATAAAATGTGGGGTTGGGGATGTTACCTCTTATTCAGACAAGTTGTATTAGTTTGCACCAAAAGGCACAATATATTAGCTTTTTGAAAAAAAAAATCTAGGATGATAAGATATAATTAATTATGATATTTTCTTAGGTATTTTACAATCCAAAGGGTTTTTTATATGTAAATATGGGATGAGAGGGTTGGAATTTTATAAGGTAGGTTAGTGACACACTTATAATTTTTGAAAAGAAAAGGTATAACAACATTATTCTAATTAAAAAAAGGAAAAAATGGTACATTCAATAAATAATAATAGATATAGTCTATATAAATAAATAAACAGTTTTTTAACATATTTCTTTACAAATTTAACCCTAATTTTTTTATCCCCCGATAAATCTATATTTACCTAAACAATGATAATTATGTTTTTCTATTTTTACATTAGTTTATTCCCTAAAATTAATTACAAAACATTGGAGAGTATAATTTATTCTTATTTCAAAAATGGAATAAATTTTTCGAAATACCAATCATATAAATGGAATATTTTAATGTTTAATTAATGTTATATATGCAATGAAAAGTGGTTTCCCAAAGGGAAAATGTTTGAAACATTAAAATTTTATATATAAAAATTAAATAAGAAATGAATATTGATGATATAGAATGTATTATTATATTGATAAATGATTTATTTTATCCTCTAAATATATCTTATATCAATATTTATGTTTGAATTTATTTTGTACAAAATTAATACTCTAAATAAAAACCATTATTTTTCAATATTGCTTGAAAAAATTATCATTTTAAAAATTATACGATAAGATAATATTTACATAATGATATAAAACATAAATTTCATTTTTTCAAAAAAAAATTATAATTTTGGATAAACAAAATCATAAAATATTTTTAAAAAATGAAAAATTTTTTGTTAGAAAAAAAACTGTTTAATCATAAAACATAATTTATTATTATCTATTATATGGAATATTATAACATAATGGTTAAATTTTGATTAAATATATAATATATAAATTTCATTATAGTAAATAATCATTATTTATTTATTTACTTTATTTTGAAAAATGTGTTTGTGCACATAAAAATCATTTTCCAGAAAAAGACTCAATTTATTTTAAAATGGGTTTTATTTTAATTTATATGTAATTTGTCTCCAGGGAATTAATTAAATATACATATGTAAATAATTTATTTTCATAGTTTAGTAAATTATATTCATACCTACTATTATAATAGCTAGGTGATAAATATAATATAATATGACAATATTTTTATAGTACGTCATGTTTTTATTTGAACTCGATGTTTTTTTATATAATCAGATACTGTCAATGTTGTCTTTAATGCAAGATAAAATCTATTCTATGTGTAAATTTATTGTCTATGAAACAAAAAATATGAAATTGTTTAAATTTATTCTAAATAATATATTTATTAATATATTTAATTGTTATATTCTACCTCCCTTAAATATAATTTTTCTCTCAGAATTCATCACTTTGGTACCAACAATACAGGGTAAATTTTTGTTACTACAGGATGAGATTCCCACATTACATCCACAATATGTTGGTTTTTTCTCAAAACATTAACAAGTTGAGTGGAAGTTTTTTGTAGCACATTATCTATATGATCTTAAATATCATCTGATTATTCATTGTATGAAATATATCACACCATCTATAATATCTATGAGTTCAATATATGTGATGTATTTTTATGCCTTTTTTCTGTAGAGGCACATAAAAAACATATTAAACATGAGAGTTCTTTGCTGGATGTTATAAATAATAATCTATATTTCTTATATTATCACTTATTTTAATGTGACCGATGTATCTAGTGGTTATTTTTTGTAATTCCATCCTTGGAGAAATTCATTGAAATTACTAATCTAAAATATAAATTTCTAAATCATGTTGATGATTACCATCATAACGATTCTTTCAATATTATGTCTTTATAAAATTTTACTAAATAGATCTATTTTTATCTTCTATTTACTCATATTTCTCAGTTTCGAATAAGAATATTTTTACATCATCATTCTAACACATTGGGGTTCTATACATCATTCAATATTGTGATTCAAAAGGGTCAATCTAGAGACTCGAGTGAATGATATTCCATCATGAAAACTAACCTAGAAAATTTATTAAATAAAAAATAACTTTTAAATCAAGAGGATTAGATATTAAAATATACTCTAGGTTTTGAGTTTTATATCAAGATGATAATCTATCTAATGATCATAAAAAATGATACAACTCAAATCTATATCAAGATCTCAGTGAATACATCACCAATTTTTGTTTTGTTAACATTATATCCCAATAAGATACATTTTAATGTGGTAATCCATGAGACCATAATAATTACTTAATGTATATTAATAAAAAATTATAATCATAGAGATCTTCTCAAATGGAAAGGAGTGTTATTATTTCATATGATGAAACACTACCACACATAATTACCTCAACATCAATGATAATATAATAACTAAAAGACACACTTAGCTTTAATCAAAAGTCCTCCAAAACAAAATAAAATCATCATAAAATAAAATTTTCACTAAAACATATACGCAACCAATGTATTTTATTGATATAAATTTCTCTTATAATATCATTTATCAGGATAAATCCCAATCACATAACACCTCAAAATGGGTGTCCAAGATAATGAAAATATGATCATCCTTAAACTCATAAACACAAAATGGTAACCACAATGACTATGTTAATCATACATCAGTAAATATATTTGTCAAAATTTTATTTCACACTTTATATTATATGTATTCCCCCATATTAATCAAAAAAAATATCAGTTGAAACTGGGGCTCTTCCTTTTATTGATACAATACAAAACATTATTTCATTATTCAAGATTCCATGTAGAGGAAGATAATCACATAAAATTTCCATCATGGATGAACAATAATATTTTTATAAGAATAATTAATAAAAAATAAAAAATTAAATTTCCAAATATGTTGGTGAGGATATGTGTTCTATAATTTTCATTACTCTGTTCTAACATTGTGATTGCAAAATTTTCCCATTTTTTCATTTGCATTATTAGTTTTGGGGATTATTACAAACGTTGTACATTAGATTGAGGAATTTATTTACTAATTGCTAACCAAAATCCCCTTGAAATACGAGATTATCGTTGTATCATTATTCAGTGTCCTCTTCTCCCCCATTTGATTAACTATCTAATTAGTCGTAATCATTAATTTATATGATTTATGGACAACCTTTACAAATTTATTATTCATATCATATCAATTCAATAAATTCATCAAATGGTTCTTCCGAAATTTCAATTTTAATGATGGAATGAATTTCATTCCAAAATTTTAGTTTTTATGAAACTCAACAATATTTTTTGTATCAAATCTATTTGAATTTTGGGAATATCCAATTAAAATTTTAACAGACAGTTAACATTGAACAACTTATTAATATCTACGAAATACGATTATATAGAAGGCTATTTCAATAACTTGTTTTTAGGCCAAATCGTAATCAATAAAATTTTCATTCAGGGATTATGAATAAACAGAAATCATATTGTACAGTTCTTGTAAAACTATCTTCATTGGCACCAATAGATTCGTCATTTTTTTTTCCAAAGCTCAAAGAATTTATTCTCCATATTTTTTTGTAGAATGAAAGGTAATTACATACTGATTAATATCCATGTAAACTTTTCCCATTCCATATATTTAATTTCATATATATCCTCATGTTATTAATAGGATTCCACCGTATATCTATATCTCCATCAAAATAATAATCATTTAAAAAAATGACGTTTTCATGCTTTAAAAACTGAATGAATAAAAATATATTTCCATTAGATCTTCTCTATTACCCAGAATCTTGTGGCTCATCATAACAACTAAATGAAGGTGTACATATCCCCATGAATTAATTAATAGACCATTGACCCTTTATTTACACATTTTTATGTTAAACATGATTCATCTCTTGAGAATGTTCCCTATGCCTAAAAACAATATTTTTCATTTTATCTGCCATAAAAGGTGATTTAACATGAGGAAAATCATTTCATTGTCTATCACATGTGTTATTAACATGGTTACCGTGTGTTCCATCCATTGAATAACACAAGATATAATAGATTGAAAAACAATTGTCATCATGGAAACGAAATTAATCATGAGACACAATCTATAGGATATCACGATCAAGAAATATTATTTTCAATATATGAAACCTTAAACATATCATTGGAAATTCATTATGTTTTTTAGATCCTTAATAATGGTTTTGTATATATTTTTCTAATCTCTAAATAACATCCTTAGGAAGTTCCAAAATAGATCTGCATGAAGACTTATTATCAAACAGTAGATAAATATTGAGTCCATCTTAGTGTGCCCTTTTTGGAGTCTTTAACAGTTGGTACAAATATTCTAGAGCCACATCCACATGTAGTATTGGGATAGGGTTGTAATTTCTCGGGAACCCATTTCTATATCCTTCACCAAAATTCCATTATATTTACCTATACATAAAATTTTCTTAGGCATATCCTTAATGATAGAAATATACGTATCCCTAGAAAAATACTTTTTCTTATCCAAGGGATCTAAATAATGTTTTTATAATCCCAATAACCACAATTTACAAATCAATTTTTATAATTACAACTATAGTGAACTATGATTTTATACATAAATATCACATATTATAGATGAACAATGAATACATTTATAGAACATTTGTTATAGGACTATAATATTTTAATGTCATTGGATACAAGAAAACAATTTCTTTATTTTAGCAATATTATTCAGCTTATCCCATAAATAATATCTGACTTTTTACTCTTATAAATCATACCCTATCTAAAGATTCATTATAACATGGGGAAGGAATCATAAAAATAGTGAGCTCATATTCTATGTAATGGTAAACAAATGATATATTGTTTTATGATAATATGAAATTACTAGATAAGAATAAGGGTGTGTTCATCATGAACATAACTTATGAAGATCATACCCATCCATTCATAGATCATAAAAACCTGCCATGAAAAAAACATTATAATTTATGATTTCATTAAAACGACCCATACATTACATAAATGGTTATTACATCAAAATTGAAGCATAATTATTAAAAAATATAACAAAACCATGAAAGGACCGTATAGGTATATTTTCTTTAGAAACTAGGAAACATAAACAACTGGTTCATAAATCATCTACATTGTCTCCCATTTATTTCATCATATCTAGAGTCCCTTTTTGGCATACCCAACTTAATATCCTTTTTCCTGAACTGGGGAAAATATAACATACAAAAGGGTGGGCTCAAATGATTAGTCATGGTATACAAAGGAAATATCAAACATATCATATTTATAAGAACATAACATTTTGAAAGTCTTGTCCTGCAAAATAGATCATAACATGGGATAACTCATAGAAGTGAAAAGTAATTCCAATAATCATAACATAAAACATGAGGCTTTGTGGAATACATACATAATCAACGAAAATTATTTCTTAGTAGTAAGAATCATTTCCAAGACTATCTCAGTGGATAAAGTACTTTTCTGAATCGAGTTCACTCCTAGTTTCAGTCCTGTTTTACTGAACCAGTATAACCTGGCTTTCTATCCTTGTCTATCCCATGAGATATAAATCCTTTCCCAATTAATTGGATGAAGATATAGGTCCCACCCATCTCATAATGAAACCATTCTTATGTGTGCCACAAAATCATAAACCATACATCATAGCATAACCCATGTAATAAAAATCGGATTCGTAAACAACACATCATCATAACATAATCAAGAAAAGGATATCTTAAAAATAATTACATCATAACATAATCAAATCAATGTAAAAATAGGGATATAAAAATAACCCTATATTATCTTAGATGGAAAATAATTTTGATAAAACACTTGAACTCTATTCTTGAGGAAAATTTCCTTTCTACATTAAAAACAATTTCCTTTTTTAACATATCATATAATTTTGAACTAAAATAAGTTGATTAAAAATAAACATGAAAACTTGTACAGTTAGATTCATGGAAATGATGTTCTAAAAATCCATTCATACCGTATAAGTTAAAAAAACATTCTTCCCGTACATTGGCCGGAAAAGTCAAAAAGTACCTCGTACGAAAAATGAAAAAAGATTCCGTTCATATCTTTTAATAAAAACTCACCAAAGGGTAATATTGGATTTAAAAAATTGTAGGTGGATGGAAATAATAATACATATTGAGGAAACATGGATGTGGATGACAAATATTCCCCAGTAAATTATAAAATATAAACAATCTCAGACAAATATGAGATTGTGAGATTTTCCTTACCTCAGTTATGATCTGCATCGTGAGTGTACGAAACTCTTGTATAATGATTCAAATAATGTCATTGACTTATTCCTGAATCATACTTATTTTAATGATATCATATATGGTCATATTATTAGATTCTTATTAGTAACAATTCATTGCTACTTGTTATTCGGGTGTTTAGTGCTTTATTTTTGTATGTGTGTTTTGTGGAATAAATTCTTATTCCTATTTTTAGGTTATACACACCTCATTTCCATAATGATATTAGTGTAATATATATCATATTTATTCATTCAATTCATTTATATAATCATTATGTAATTAAGATCATGTAGAATGAGTCACATCACATTGTGGAGACGGTATTCTGTACGTACGCATGAGCGATGATATCGTTCCCATGATTGTGGAAATGTATTGGAGTGTATGTACACTATTTCAGAATCAATATCAATTTACAATAATCATATATAGTCATTATTTACACCATTATACCCATCCATGTAAGGTGGTGGTGAAAATAGATTACACCATGGCGTGGAGACGGTATTCCGTACGTACGCACGCGCGGTGATTTCATTTTCCGTAGGATGGATAGATGGTGAAATAGGGTTGTTTAATACATATAATAAAATATCAGTATATGAGTGATACTGATGTTATTACTTCATAATGAAACAACTAAATAAGAAGAAGTATAATAAGAAATAATGTTGAATGAATATGTAACGGACATTACCTCTTCATTGAAGCGCCTCTTTGAGACCTCCTACTAGGGAACTAAAATTGGTCTTTGAAGAAGACCAAGACCTCTAAGATGTTTCTAGGGAAGTGGTGATATGAAATGGTCAGGGGTTGGCTGAGCTTGAAGGATCAAATTGGTGTGAGGAGGTGAGTGAGTAGGTGCCCTTTTATAAGGGAGGAGAGGGGCACCTTTGGAAATATAAGAAATAATAGATTATATCAAATCCCAACACCAATTAAAAACATCCAAAATGACTCATATGAGAAGATTAGAGGATATAGGGTTATAATATCATCAACCAAAAAAATTTAGACATGTTAGTTATTTATTTTAAACTTTATCAACTTGATTTATCCTTATTTATAAATTTAATTTTATTTGTGGTAATAATATTCTAAATTTTAAATTATTATAAATAATTACATATGTGTTGTGAATATTCCATAATATGACACTTTATGACATTGGAGACCATATAAATTTTAATTTATAAATTTTAAATATTTTTTTTATTTTTAAACAATTTTATAATATGTTATTTCTATAAAATAACAATAGTATCAATTTTGACACTATTCATTTATTTGAATTTAAATAAAATATATACAGAAGATATGTTTGAACTAAAATCATTAATATATTAATAGAATTATTATGTATCTAGAAAGTTAGTGGAGAACATTAAATAGTTCATATAATATTTATGTTAACATTTTTAAAACCATTTATATGATATTTTATTTAATAAAATAATTTCAACATCACTATTGTGTCCTAATTAATGATATTACTTAATCCCTAAAAATTTAAAAGAAATTAATATTATGTAGATAATTGTATTATCTTTCTAGAGACTATTCATTTTAGATGTTTCATTAAGTTTATCACTAAATTAAAATTATTATACTTATAAGATTTAAGAAAGTGACATGTTGTCACTTTCTTTGGTTTGAATAATAATTAAATTATTTTCATTGGAAAAAGTCTATTAAATGAATCTAATCCTACCCTTAGGTGATATGGGTCTACTTTTAGTCATCCAATAGGATTTTTCAGTGTTTAGAGTGATTTTATAATCTTTTATTTACCCTTAATTACCTGATTTACCTTTAACGATGGTAAATAAAATTTACCGTAGTTACTATTCATAGTGCCCAAAAATAAAAAGTATCCTATTAACATAATATTGACCCACTGATTCCAAATATGGAATCCATTTGTAAAAATTAAAAATAAATAAGTTGCATTAGTTAATTTAAAATTAATCCTCGTTGTTAAGAAAATGGGTTTTAGAAGTTCAAACATTGCCAAAATAGAAATGTTTTTACCAATGAATTCAATGTGAAATTAATGTTAATGACATATATTATATTAAATGGTAAAAATATATTATATTTATACATTAAATCCATTCAATATTATAATTTAACCATATAAATTATCTCAATGAAAAAACTTGTTTTTAATAAAAAATTAGCGTATTTTTACTATTAATCAAAATATGAAAGTTATCAGAAAAATATCACAAATGTATCCAAAGTAAATTTTTATATCCTGATTCCAAAGAAGAATTTTATTTTTTCAAATTGAACATATAAACATTTCAAAAAATAGATTTAATGTGGGTGCGCCATCAATAGGCGGAAGATTTCAATTATTGAACAATACTTATTTTACCCGAAAAGATTATTTTGTTCTATTACCATGTTCTAGAAAATGTGTAAGATGAATAATAATGTTATAAAATTCAAAATGTAGTTAATAGTATTCATAACGTCTAGTCCATTATAATATACCATTGTTTAGTGAATCCCAGTATTGCGAACTACACACGCTATCGAGGAAGGTCACGATTGCGTGTAATGCATGCCAAGTCAGTATTGGGTGTTGTGAAAGATTCCTTTGGTGTTGCATACAAAATAAGACATAAAAAAATATTTCTCATAAAATCTGAAGGTGTTAAATTATACCCCCCTTAAAATTAATTTCTCCCTCGAAGTTCTTCACTTCATTACAAAAAGATGAGGATACCTATCCCTCATCATATCCTCAAGTTCCCATGTAGCTTCTTATAATTGGTGGTTCCTCCATTAAACTTTTACCAAGCTAGTGGTCTTCTTCCGTAGGACTTTTTTGCTACGATCCAAAATCTCTATCAGTTGTTCTTCATAAGAAGGATCTTTCTCCAGCTGTATATCTTCTGAGCTGAGTACATGTGAAAGATCGGATATGTACATTCAAAAGGAACGATATATCTAGGGCTAAACTTTCCCTTCTTTCCAAATCTCATGACCCTCTTGCAGGGAGATATTCGTAAGAACACTTTATTACCCACATCAAACTCTAGGTCTTTTCTTCTGCTGTCGGCATAACTTTTCCATTGACTCTGAGCTACTCTAATGTGTTGTTGAATAGATCTGACCATTTATGCCATCTCATCAACAAGATCAGGTCCTAATAACTTTCTTTCCCCAACTTCATCCCAGCAAGTTGGAGTTCTGCATTTCATTCCATAGAGGGCTTCACAAGGAGAAATCTGAATACTGGAGTGAAAGCTATTATTATAAGAAAATTCCACCAAATATTGGTGTTGATCCCAACCACCTTTGAAATCCCTAGATAAAGCTCTCAACATGCCTTCTAGAGTTTGAATTGTCCTCTCAAACTGACCGTCTGTCTGAGGATGGTAAGGAGTGCTGAATCTGAACTCTATATCTAGAGCATGCTAAATACTTCGCCAGAATTTCTAGGTAAACCTCATATTCCAATAAGATATAATGTAATGTGGTACTCCAAACAATCTTACCACTTACTTTATATATGTCATGGCAATCTGATCTAGAGAAAAAATCTTCTCTAATAGCAATGAAGTGTGCCTACTTCGTAAGACGATCAACTATAACCCAGATAGCATTATTGCCTTTGGATGTTTTAGGATGTCCAGTGACAAATTCCATAGTGATGTTTTCCCATTTCCATTCTGGTATGGGTAATGGTTGTAACATTCCCTTAGACTTTTGTCTCTCATCTTTAACTTGCTGATAAACCAAGCATCGAGAGACATATTCAGCAACAACTCTTTTCATGTCATCCCACCAGAAGTAATATTTGAGGTCCTTATACATCTTTTTAATTCCGGGATGAATAGAAAATTAAGAACAATGATCCTCGTCCAGTATCTATTTATTTAAATCTGGGATGGGAGGAACACAAACCCGATTCCTGAACCTTATTATCCCATCATAATCAAGGTTGAATTCAGGAACATTTCTCACCTTCTTTTGTAACTCTACATCTTCTTTTTCTGCCTCTTAAATCTTCACGTGTATATATGGTTCAACATTCATTTGAGAAACATACGATTATTCCCTTTCCATTATAATTCCAAGATATATCCTTTGTAAATCCATAAATATTGGATCTTTTTTTATCCTCATCATGGAAAAGCTATCATGGTCTTTTCGACTTAATGCGTCTGCTACCTTTTTTGCATTCCCAGGGTGGTAATAAATTGAGCAGTCGTAATCCTTAATCATCTCCAACCATCTTCTTTGATGCATATTCAGCTCCTTTTGTCGTAAAATATACTTTAAACTTTTATGATCAGTATAAATATCAAACCATTCAGCATAAAGATAATTCCTCCAATAATTTAATGAAATGATTACTGCAGCTAAATCCAAATCATGAGTTGGGTAATTTTTCTCATGGATTTTCAACTGTCGTGAGGCATAATATATCACCATATCATTTTGCATAAGAACACACCCCAATCCCTTCTTGGATACATCAATATAGATCACAAACCTTTCTCCACTATAAGGTAGTGTGAGCACAGGTGCACTGGCTAACCTTCTTTTTAGCTCTTTGAAATTCTCTTCACATTCCTCAGTCCAAACAAACTTAACTCCTTTCCGAGTCAACTTGGTGAGTGGGTCAGATAACCTTGAAAAATCATTCACAAAACGTCGGTAATATCCAGCCAAACCAAGAAAAATTCGGATCTCAGTTACATTTGTTGGTCTCGACCATCTTTCGATAACCTCGTTTTTTGCTGGATCCACAGATATCCCCTCTTTTGAGATTATGTGACCGAAAAATGCGACTTTTTACGCTAAAATTCACACTTGGAAAATTTGGCATGAAGCTTCTCCTTTCATAGGGTCTTTAATAAAATTCTAAAGTGATCTTCATGTTCTTCCTTTATCTTTGAATATATAAGAATATCATCTATAATGACTACCACAAACTAATCAAGATAGTCTCTAAAGACTCTATTAATCAGATCCATGAAGATAGTAGGGGTATTGTTAAGACCGAATGGCATCACTATAAATTAATAGTGTCTATACCTTGTACGGAAAGCCGTCTTTTGTATATCCTCCCTTTTGACCATTAATTGATGATACCCTGAATGATGATTTATCATAGAAATGTATTGAGCTCTGCGTAGTTGGTCAAATACGTCATCAATGCATGGGAGAGGATATTTTTTCTTGATAGTGATATTGTTAAGTTATCGAAAATCAATGCAGAGTCTCATTGATCAATCTTTTTTCTTAATAAACAAAACAGGTGCTCCACAAGGTAATGCACTAGGGCGTATGAATCCTTTATCAAGATTCTCTTGGAGTTTCTTCTTCAATTCCTACAAATCAATTGGGTCCATTCTATAAGGTGTCTTTGAAATAGGAAAACCACCCGGTACGAGTTCTATTGAAAACTCAACTTCACGATTTGTCGGAAGACCTCGGAATTCCTCCGAAAAGACATCATCAAACTATCGTACAATGGACATATTATTAATCTTGAGTTTCTCTCCAACCATTTGAGATAAATAACCTTCATTTAGTGTAATCAAGACCCATAAGATGGAAGAAATTTCCACTGGAAGGTTATGTTCATCCTTTCATCAATATACGATCATAGATTGATCTGGAATGTAAAATGTGACTTCCCTTATTTGGGGATTGATATGAGATCCATATAAAGAAAGCCAATCCATGATAATAATCACATCAAATTCCACTATAGGAAGGAACACAATATTTACAGGAATCACATTCCCACAAACTTCAATTGGAGAAGAATTATAAACTTTTGATGCGACTGCTGTTCCATTAGGAGTTGTCATAGCCAACTCAACATCTGATTGTTGAGGTAATACGATGATACCCTTAGAAAATTCTTCATAAATAAAAGAGTGGGTGGATCTATAATCAAATAAAATATTTTCTAATTTAGAGTGGATGGTATGTGCACCTCTCACCACTTTGTTGTCGTACTCTACATCGCTGATAGTAATTGCTTGTGACTTTCCGTTGTATTTGGCCTTAAGAGTTTTTTGATGTCGATCATCATCATCAACCCTTGGATTTGGGCATTGATTGGCATAATGCCCCATCTCCTTTCACTTGAAACATTGAATTGTAGTAGGTTCATTCTGTCTATCCCTTCATTTGTTTGCATCATTATACATCTTCTTCCCATTATTTCGACATTCAATTGCCTGATGACCTTGTTTTCCACACTTATAACATTTTCTTGTCCCCTTAAGACAATTTCCTCCATGTTTCATTCCACACGTTGAGCATAAGGGAAAACTCATCTTATTATCAGTTTGGTCTTTATATTTTCCTTTTAATTCTATTTTCCTCTTCTTATCAAGCCCATGTGACTGATGGGTTACACCGATCTCCATAACCACCTTGAGAGCACATCAAACAATTTCCTCATAGCTATTGAAGTCCCTTATGGAAAATGCCCTTTCAAGACTTGGTTTTAATACACTAAAGAATCGATTCATCTTACTCACAGGTCGGATAATAATTCCGGAAGCGTACCATGCATGTCTTGTAAAATTATCTTTGTATGTACCAACTGATTCATCATCCTTTTACTTTAGTTCAAGAAACTCCTTATCCCTCTTTGTTCGAAGAATACAAGGGAAATACTTATTGAAAAATATGTTCATGAACTCGTCCCATTCCATGGACTCAATTTCATCCATTTTCCTCGTATTCTTAATAAGATTCCACCATTGATCAGAATCACCTTCCAAACGATACACTGGTAAGATGACTTTATCATGGTTAGAACATTAAAGAACTGAAAATATCTTTTCTGTGGTACTGATCCATTGTTCAGCCACTAATGGATCAGACGATCCACTGAATGAAGGTGGATGCTACCTCATGAAGGATTCAATAGAATATTGTTCCTTCCTTTGATCATTTAGAAGTCCAGCATGATTCATAGCTTGAGAAAGTTGAGTGAGCATTTCTACAAGAATTTTCATTCCAGCTCCCATAATGTTTGGTTGCTCAGGGGGACAATCAAGGCATTGCCCGTCGCATTCCGCATTAACATGGTTCCTTCAGGTTCCAGCCGTTGACTAAAACCAAGAAGAACAGTGTGAGAAACAATAATTATAATAGGAAAACCACATAATCATGAATAAAATTTCACATTTAAGGTCTTATCATAGTTTGTTCATGGCCATTTCTAAAACACAAAGATTGTGTTCTTTTCTTAGACATATCCTTAGGTTTCTTACTAAGGCTTTCACATCCTAGTTTCGAGAGTATGACTATACCTTTCCTCTGATACCAACTATAATGAACCATAATTTACATACATGGTTATTACTTCAAAATTGAAGCATAATTATTACAACATATAACAACACCATGAAAGGACCATATAGGTATAATGTCTTTATAAACTGGGAAACATAAAAAACTAGTTCATAAATCATCTATGTTGTCTCTAATTTATTTCATCATATCTAGAGTCCCTTTTTGGAATACCCTACTTAATATCCTTCTTCCTGACCTGGGGAAAAGAAAACATACAAAAAGGTGAGCTCAAATGCTCAGTAAGGGTAAAAAAAGAAATATCAAACATATCATATTTATAAGAACATAACAGTTTGAAAATCTTGTCCTGCAAAAGAGATCATAAAATGGGATAAATCATAGAAGTGAAAAGTAATTCAAATAATAATAACATAAAACATGAGGATTTTTGACATACACACTTAATCATAGAAAATCCTTTCTTCTTCAGGACTCATTGCCAAGACTATCTTAGAGGAAAAAGTCCTTTTCAAAACCGAGTTCACTCCTCGTTTCAGTCCTGTTTCACTGAACCAGTTTAACCTGCCGTTCCATCCATGTCAATCTCATGAGATATAAATATTTACCCAATGCATTAGAGGGAGATATATGTCCCACACATCTAATAATGATTACATTCTTATGTTTTCCACAAAATAATAAACCATACGTCATAGCATAACCCATGTAATAAAAATGGGATTCTTAAACATCACCTCATCATAACATAATCCATAAAAGGATATTGTAAAAATAATTCCACCATAAAATAATAAAATAAATTTAAAAATAGGTATATAAACTGAACCCAATATTATCTTAGATGGAAAATAATTTTTATAAAACACTTGATCTCCATTCTTGAGGAAAATATCCTTTCTACTTCAAAATTTTTTTCTTTTATTAACATGTCCTATAATTCTGAACTAAAATAAGTTGATTAAAAATAAACTTGAAAAATTGAAAAGGATGCTTCATGGAAATAATGTTCTAAAAATCCATTCATTCCGTATAAGTTAAAAAAACATTCTTCCCGTACTTTGGCCGGAGAAGTCAAAAAGTACCTCGTACGAAAAACGACAAAAGATTCCTTTCATATTTTTTACTAAAAACTCACCGAAGGGTAATATTGGATTTAAAAAAATTTAGGTGGATTAAAATAATACTACATATTTAGGAAACATGTATGTGGATGATAAATATTCCCCAGTAAATTCTGAAGTATAAACAATCTCGGATAAAAATGAGATTGTGAGATTTTCCCTTACCTTAGGTCTGATTTTCTTCGTAAGTGTCCGAACCTCCTGTATAATGATTTAAATAATGTCATTGACTTTTTACAGAATAATAATTATTGTTATGATATCATATATTGTCATATTCTTAGCTTCTTATTAGAAATATTTCATTGATACTTGTTATTCAGGTGTTTATTGCTTTATGATCGTATGTGTGTTTTGTCAAATAAATTTTTATTCCTCTTTTTAGGTTATAGAAACCTCATTTACAGAATGGTATTAGTGTAATATATATCATATTTATTCATTCAATTCATTTATATAATCATTATGCAATGAAGATCATGTATAACGAGTTGCATCACACCGTGGAGATGGTATTCTGTACGTACGCACGAGCGATGATATCGTTCCCATGATTGTGGAATTGTATTGGAGTGTATGTATACTATTTCAGAATCAATATAACTTTACAATAATCATATATAGTCATTATTTACACCATTATACCCATTCAAGTAAGGTGGTGGTGGAAAATAGATTACACCACGGCGTGGAGACGGTATTCTGTACGTACGCACGCGCGGTGATTTCATTTTCCGTAGGATGGATAGATGGTGAAATTGGGTTGTTTCATAGTTATAATAACATATTAGTATATGAGTGATACTAATTTTATTACTTAATAATTAAACAACTAAATAAGAAGAAGTAGAAGAAGAAATAAAGTTGAATGAATTGGTAACGGACATTACCTCTTCTTTGAAGCGCCTCTTTGAGACCTCCTCTTAGGGCACAAAAAAATGGTCTTTGAAGAAGACCAGGACATCTAGGTTATTTCTAGGGAAGTGGGGAAGTGATATTGGCAGGGTTTTTCTGATCATGAAGGCTCAAACTGGTGTGAGGAGGAGAGGGAGGAGGTTCCATTTTATAAGGGAGGAGAGGGGCACCGTTGGAAATATATGAAATATTAGTTTATATTAAATCCCAACCCCACTTAAAAACTTCCAAAATGACTCATATCCCAAGATCAGATGGGATAGGGTTTTAATATCATCAACCAATTAAATTTATAAATGTTAGGAATTTATTTTAAATATTATAAACTTGATTTTCCTTATCTATAAATTGAATTTTATTTTAGGTAATAATATTCTAAATTTTAAATTATTATAAATAATTTTATATGTGTTGTGAATATTCCATATATTGTCAATTTATAAAATTTTAGATCATATAAATTTTAATTTATAATTTTTATATATTTTTGTGATTTTTAAACAATTTTATAATTTGATATTTTTATAACATTACAATAGTGTCAATTTTGACACTATTCATTTAATTGAATTTAAATAAAATATATACAGAAGATATGTATGAAATAAAATCTTTAATAGATTCATTAAATGACTTATGTATCTAGTAAATTAGTTTAGAACAATAAATAGTTCATATAATATATATTTTATTATTTTTAAAAACATTTAAATGATATTTTAATTAATAAAATAATTTCAACATCACTATTGTGTCCTAATTAATGATATTATATAATCCCTAAAAATTTAAAAGAAATTAATATTATGTAGATAATTGTATTATCTTTCTATAGACTATTTATTTTAGATGTTTCATTATGTTTATCACTAAATTAAAATTATTATACTTATAAGATTTAAGAAAGTGACATGTTGTCTCTTTCATTGGTATTAATAATAATTAAATTATTTTCATTGGAAAAAGTCTATTAAATGAATCTAATACTACCCTTAGATGATATGGGTCGACTTTTAGTCATCCAATAGGATTTTGTCAGGGTTTAGAGTGATTTTATAATCTTATATTTACCCTTAATTACCTGATTTACCTTTAACGATGGTAAATAAAATTTACCGTAGTTACTATTCATAATGCCCAAAAATAAAAAGTAGCCTATTAACATAATTTTGACCCACTGATTCCAAATATGGAATCCATTTTTCAAAATTCAAAATAAATATGTTTCAGTAATTAATTTAAAATTAATCCCCGTTGTTAAGAAAATGGGTTTTAGAAGTTCAAACATTGCCAAAGATAGAAATGTTTTTACCAATGAATTCAATGTGAAATTAATGTTAATGACATATATTATATTAAATGGTAAAAATATATTATATTTATACATTAAATCCATTCAATATTATAATTTAACCATATAAATTATCTCAATAAAAATAGTTGTATTTAATTAAAAATTAGCATATTTTTACTATTAATCAAAATATGAAAGTTATCAAAAAAATATAAAAAATTTATCCAAAGTAATTTTTTATATCCTGATTCCAAATAGGTATTTTATTTTTTCAAATTGAACATATAAACATGTCAAAAACTATATTTAATGAGGGTGTGCCATCAAAAGGCGACAAAACTGCATTTTTTGAAAAATACTTATTTTACACGAAAATTTTATTTTGTTCTCTTACCATGTTCTATAAAATGTGTAAGTTGAATAATAATGTTATATAATTCAAAATTTATTTAATACTATTCATAACAACTAGTCCATAATAATATATCATTTTTTAATGAAACCCGGTATTGCGTACTACACACGCAATCGAGGAAGGTCGTGATTTCGTGTAATGCAAGCCAAGTCAGTATTGTGTGTTGTGAAGGATTCCATTGGTGTTGCGTATAACATAAGACATAAAAAAATATTTCTCGTTAAATCTCAGGGTGTTACATTCATGGCCCACAAGAGTGAGGAATCACTATAAATAAATAATTTATCATATTATCATTTCATAAATTTATTGAGAAATCATAAATATAGAAGAAAAATTCATATGTATTGGATAACAAGTAATACCATTAACATAATATATATGACATACCAATTACATTTAATTGTGGATCAAGACACACCTAGTTCACATAGTGAAGTAAGGTGTACATATTTCTGATTTCCAATCACGAACATCAAATTCAAACCCATTGTTTTCTCATAAGAATAGAATCAATGCCCGTTAATTGTAAGGAGATTAAGGTCCCACCCATATCATAATAAAAAAATTAGTATTTAGTTAAATTATATAATAATATAATACTAATATCATCACTTCTTACCCCATGTAATGAAGAAGTTTTTAATAAAAAAATTTCATTTTACCTATTCATAAGACATTAAAAATAAAATTATTTCATATAAATTACAGAAAAATTATGAATAACCATAAATTGAATGAATGATCATTGTATCATCCAGTGTTATCCATATTAAATCAATTTTTAAATAAATAATTCATATATGAAATGGAGTATAGTTCAAAATTTCCAATTGAAAAATTCATGAAATATATATCCCTTAAACTACATAATAAAATTAAACATAATAACTTTTTAAATAAAATTTATTTTAAAATAAACCTGGAAAATTATGAAGAATTTTTTTAAAAAAATTGAAAACATTAATTGAGAAAAATAAATTTTCTATTGTAGAAATAAATATCTATAATATAAAACACATAGATCCTTTTTGAAATCGTTAAATTAAATAATAACCATTGAAAAAAATAAATTTTGATACAAAAAAATTATTATGAAATTAAAATGGAAAATACCATTAATTTCATACACATTAAAAAAATATACCTTAAACATTTTTTCTAATAACCACATCAGAATTATTTGTAAAAACCATTTGAAGATTCCTTAAGAAGAAATTTTGAAAAAATTATTTCATATGTAAATATATTTTTAATAAATCATTTGGAGGATTTAAAAACATTTTCAAAAACATTGTTTATGAGATCAATATTTTATAAGGAATGAGATTTTCAACTAAAGAGAGAAATAAATTTGGATTCCATTACAAAACATTATTTTGAAACATTGATCAAATAAAGAGAGTAAAATTAACGGAAACCATGTATTCCAATGAAAAAATAATGTTGAAATTGTTTATCATGAATTTATTGATTGATAGACCAAATAATTACATTATTGGAATCATGAACATAAATAATATCAAAATATGTTGATATTGTTCATAAACCCCAGACTACATGGTAACTTTGGTACTGTAATCCACCTGAATTAGATATCATAAAATGGATATGTAAATCCCAATGATTTAAAATATATGAAACATAAAATAAAATCTTGAGATTTATATAAACACCATTAATGATAAATGTGGTGAATAAGTATTGTTTCTCATAGAAAATACAAATGATATACAATTCCCCTACCATAAGTCCCAAAATCATTTATAAAAATTAAAACCTCATATTTAATAAAGTTAATTTTATTTTAAATATATTAAATCCCAGTAATTATATATATCATTCCATATATATCACAATAATTTTATATATCAGTTCCGTGTTAATGTCACATTTTTGGGACGAACTTCTCGGGTTTTCATATATGTTTTGATTTAATATCATCGATCCTCATAAATTTATCATGGTTTAGTCGACACTATGATGTTAAATATTATATATATATCATATATATTCTATATTTATTAGAATTTATAGTGGTCCATGGATTTTAGATATAGAAAATAAAATACACTATTAATGGATATGGCAGGTCATACTTTCACATGAATACTATTTAAATTTCTAAAAATAAATATGGAATGAAAAATAAATAATATATTACCATTAAATAATCATTTTTATATGTTCTATGCAAAATAGTTTAATTAAATCCATCTTTATTATATTTCATGTAATGAGTGAACAGATCACATTACTTCGGGTGGCAGTAGTCCACTGTACTCACAAATAATGATTTCATAACTCAATTGATGGAACTAAATTATTATTTATGGTATTAAATTATCATTAAAAAATCATAGTATATTGGTGATACTGAATTTTTATTTAATAATATTTTAATAATAAGTTATGGTGGTGGAGGAATAAATGTTATAAAACAATTTGTTAGGGATGTTAACTCTTTTTCAGAAAACCTCAATTGGTTTTCACCAAAAGGAAATATGGCTTGGGTTTCTAACACATATAAGGACATAAAATGATAATAGGGGACTATGTTAGTGAATTTTTCTAGTATTTACTACCCAAAGGGTCTTATAAGTGTTATGAGGAGATTATATTGTTGGGATTTTATAATCAAGGTGAGTGACACATATGAAATAATTTAAATGAAAAATGTGTACCCACATTTTAAACATGATAAAATTCCCTAAAATGATACATTATATATCCTAGAAGATAAAAAAAAAATATAGTACCATACAATGCTTCTTGGATCTGTTTTGGGTCATTTTTAACACTTAAAACTTTAATTTAACCCCTATACAATTATATTTATTCTTTAATAATGACAATAGTTTTTTTCTAGTTTTACTATTTATTGGGGAAAGAAGCTGGGATTACCATATTAGATATAATAAATTATGATTATTCAAAACATATAATACATTATCCTCAATTAATATCACATAATCATTAAATTTAAATCTAATATTTAGCATGCATGTGTAATGAGAAAATGAGTATATAAATGAAAATGATCAAAAATATGAAAAAAAAAATTTACACCAAATTTCAATATGAAATTGATTACGATGATTCTTTTATGATTAATATATATATATATATGAACTATTTTTATCTTAAGAAACTAAATATTTTTTTGATGTTTTTAAATTCATTAAATGAAATAAATATTTATAAGTAGAACTGGTATTTTACCCTATTCATCAAACAATTGAACATCATATAAAATTTGAAAAAAATTCACCCATGTATTATTTTTATAAGATGATTTAAAAATAATATTATTTTCTTTTATTTTTGTTTAAAATATATAGATAATTATTTTTTAAAATATGTTTGAAATAATTTAGAAATTAATTTTCATAAAAAATTTTGTTAAATATTATAATGTAATTTATTCATATAACTTTTACAAATATGATTAAAGAATAATGTTTTGAATTTAATTGAATATATTTTATTAATATATTATTAAAATATATAATCAAATTTTATTAATTTATTTTATTGATATTAAACATGTGATTTTATATAAAAATGGAGTTTCAAAAAAAGATTCCCTTAATTTTCAAATGGTTTTTGTTTTCATTTCTAATTAATTTAAAACCAATGAATTCATTATATATACATTTGTATAAAAAATATTTTCACAATATAGTTAGTCAAATTCATACCTCATTCTTTTAGTATTTTATCAAATAGTATATCATAATGGGGATATATCTGGATTATTCTCATTATATCCAAGAGAGTGTTTGGTTTCCCAGTACACCAACCATTTTACAGAGCTAGTTTATTTTTTTATCGATGTTAGGATGAATGAACACATGAAATCCCCGAAATTACCACATACTATGAGGTAAGAAATCCAATCGTAGGTATTACATTAACAATGATTATCATTTTATATAACATGATATAATTGGATATAATTGTAGAGATAAAAATAAATGATTTTTTGAATTTTTTATAACTTATATTACTCCTAGAGAATGTTTTAATGTTGTGCCTAAAAAGAAGAGGAAGTTGAACCACAATCATATGAGTAGTGGAAGTGGATGTCGGTGTTTTTCTGCGTCTGCTACATCTATATTGCCAAATATTATTCTGCTAACAGTCTATAATTGTTTCCAAATATAGAACATCCAGTATTATCATCCCACACTTGTAATTATTTTCAATGATTGTGGCTGCCATGGTCATTTTTATAGGTTTTAGCAGTCTATGTCAACACCCTATTACGAAAACCGTTCCTTATCTCAATGGTTATGCTATGAAATTTAGACACATAAAATTGAACACGGCTCTATATATAGGCCACGAGAGGGAATTTAACTCACCAATTGGATGAGTTTTTAATGTTGGTTGATACGGTCCGGACTATATTGAGAGGGAATGGTTTTATTTCTCCTTATATAGTAAACTCTCTATTTCATATATGTTCCTCACACTCATTTATATCTACCAATTTATTGAAATTCTAAAAATATAAATTGAAATAATTTCCTTTGTTATGGATTTGGTGATGCATCTTGGAAACATATAGGAGAAGGGGTTTTTATTTCCATCATGTTATTTATTGATGGTTGATGCAGTGTGGGGTTGATATTTCCTTATCCTCAAACTGTATTTTCTGAAATCATTATTTGAATAGATTGTCTTGCTTTACACTATGTTGAGGATAAACTTTTCCATCAGTAAGTTACATTATATTCCATAAAATGGATCTCTTAGGTGTTGTAAGGATAGTGGGATTTGAGCTCTGATCATGAAAAACATTGTCACACATAGATCTAGATATTTATGTTTTTTGATGTTGTTGTACCTGGTGATGATTCATCTCTTATTGATCATCCCATTGTAGTTGATGATTTCTATTATTTCTTCCAATATGACTTATCTGACAATATGTTATAAATATGTTCTTAGATTTTGATCTATTTAGTGTATTATATGCTACCAATTTTAATTCCCTCATATCACATAGAACCTCCTTAGTTGAAGGGGATTAATATCTAGTTGGAGTAGGGTTTTGTTTCCCATGGTCTTTCATCATGGGTTGCCTATATTCCCTTTTCCATTGATACATAGGTTTCACTTCATATTTTCTTTTACATTAAGAAGGATGAAAGGTTAAATGTTAAGAATTCCTGCCAATTCCATATGTGGAAAACTTGTTGGATTAGTTATAGAGGAATAAGTTGATTCTAAAAATAATTTATTGGTTTACTGTTCATTAGATTATGGTTCAGTAGTCGAATATTTAAAATATCATTTCAAATGATGGTATGGACACTATCAATATCTACTTCTTCCATTGATAATGGCTAAAAACCTAATAGTTTCATGTCTTAGAAGAACAATATTTTCCATTAGTATCAGGAAGACATTATCCTGGAATTTTGTATGATATATTTATTTATTCAAAATTAAATCATGAACACTAGTAACATATTAATATTTCATTGGTAATTTTGAGAAACCACTGACTATATTATAAGCTATTGTAATATCATTTATAAATCTAATATGTGATGTTCTCGGTGAAGGGGATTTCAGAACATGGAATTTTATGTCAATCCTAATAATGTGAAATATATCTTATCATATTAATAACCACATAATATTTTCAAGGTAAGAATCATATTTGGTCTAGATAGATATTATAGACAGTTAATCAACAATTCCTTAAAATTGGAACTCCCTTAACTACTTTTAATTTTATTTTGGTGAAGTTCGCATAGGATGTCAAATATAAGAATTAATTCGATGATTTAAAATGGATACAAACATTATCTCTAATTCTAATGTTACTAAATCCTGGTAATGGGGTATGATGTGTTTTATGATGCATCTAGTTTTTTTCTTGGTTGTGTTCTTATATATGATGATCATGTTCTAGAATATTGATTTTCTTCTTCACCCACTTCATATGTATTACCACAACCATTATTTTGATAATGTATTTTTTAGTAATGAAAATATGTGTTGGGGAATTTTCATTTGGGGATATGATCATGATACTTTCAAAACATAAGAGTTTGGATTGTATCATATCCATGATGAATATGAATCACAGTAATAGGAGGTGGGTGTAATATATCTTGACATTTGAAATTGATATAATCTACAAAATGAGAAAGGATAATTTTTTCTCGAAAACACTTATTTATAAGGATCAATTGTATCCTATTTCAAAATCAATATAGTAGTGTAACAATATGATTCTTTTTTATTAGTTTCACTTGGATGTAGAGGGGTATGTATTAAGTATGGTTCTGACTAGTGCTAAATTATCATCACCTCTCATTGAGACTATCCTTATAGGTTTGTAGTATAATGATAATTTACAAGGAACCAGGGAATATTGTTTTGGACAGGAGACTATTTCTAGTTTTTATCCCCATTTTGATATTTTTTTACAATTGAATAATTGATTTTTCATTCCTTAATCAATGATGAAATTATTAATATTTTATTTATATTATTCTTCATTGACTATTTATCCCGGCCATAGAATGATTTTTTATGATATGGGATGATATTCATAGTGGATTGTTTTGAAGATCATCCTAGAAGATTATGGGTAAAACTATTACACCTTCCATCTAATAATGCTATAACACGATAGACCTTATGGTCTACTATATGCTCTTTTCATGATTTTCATTAAATCGGAAGAGGTGTCCATGGTCTTTATTTTTGTATTACCATAGATTCCCCAAGGGAAGAACCCTTTGTTTTTTGTTATTGATATGTTGTGCAAAACTGATCATTACATTCTAATAATATTAACAAATAATGTTAAAGATATGAACATATTTTATAGAAATTGTTCATGTGGTTACATGTGATTAATATTTCAATTTTCCTAGATAAGGATCATTTTTATACATCGTGAATTTGGAGCTATCTTGGAGGATATGGTGACATAGGTCTGGTTGAATGAAATATTTTTTATACACACATATAATCATACAGAGTGTGTTATCCTAATACTAGAGGATATTCTCCCTTTCATCGTCAGAGATTTTGTTTTATCATAAGACATCCATCTGTGAATGTTCATGTTTTCATATAATTACAACCACTATATATTGATTGTGACAGATCCATTTTAGGATTTTGTGTTCACCGATGAAGATCGCCTCATTGTTGGGAAGATGTGCGTGACACTTATCTATTGGGGCCACTTCCCATTTTGGTGAAATCATTTAGAATTTAGGATATACATTGGTTTAGTTCCACATCATACATTCTATCTAAATAATGTACGGCCCCTAAATTTCATCTTTAGAGTTTTCCAATACTGATAATGTTTAATTTAATGTCAATCATTAATTGGGTCACTCTCACCATTGGGAAAAGGGGGAATCTAGTTTTGAGTTGTGTTATAGTGTTTGAGGCACTGGAAAGCTTTTATAGATTTATTATATATTGGAATTAATTTCTTTTTTAATAGGGTTTTGTGACATTTTATACATATATAATCCTATAATGTACCATTCGAATACATCACATGATCTAGTATTGGAAGCGACTGATTTGGATATCAATATTTCTATTTCAGAGAAACAACTGGATTTAGTTGATTCTATAATGAAATTCATAATTATGGAGTCCTTTCCATTGGTAATAATGTTTTAGTATCACAAATTATATTCTCAGGATAACTGGGGGCATAAATCATCGATGAAGGAGTAATGGCCTCACCAATTTCTATATAATTATTCATCCTCTTGAATTCCTAAAGATATAATGTCAAACGTTTTAGAGATTTTAAAATATTGGTTAATAGGTACACTCAATTTTAAGGTATATGGGTTAATTTTCATTTTTGGAAGGCATAATATATATTCTATGATTATTTTACAGTCCATTTATATGGTTTTTCCTCTAATAAAAATTTAGTCTATAATTTTTGTGTAAGATATGAAAAAATCACATGGTAGTATTCATGAAATATGTTCACCATACAAAAATGAATCAATACATGAACTTAATTTCCCATATATAGTTGGGAACACATTTTTTATCTTTAGAAATTTCTTTTTTAGAATACCTGAAACTATGGACATTCACACCATGAATCAAGGAATCTCTTTGCGAATCCCTTATTCATAGTCATATTTATTATGTTTCATGTCAGAATCATCATCCACTATTTTTTTAGCAAAAATCATAAACCCTAAGTCCCTCTTAGTTGATTTTTGGTGTCTATGACCCTTTATATCACATTATATGGATATATGATCTCTGGTGGGGTTTTATTCTATTCCTTTTTTTAATGTCTTTTAATTATTCGAGTTAGACATTTATGACAGTTTTTATCAGTGATGCTGGTCATTATTTTTGGAGTTGATGATCATGTGATTATAATTATTCTATCTCATTCGATATATTTGTTGTTCTGGTTTTTTCCATTCATTTTTTGAATTTTGGATCCAGTCGCGAGTGGTGAGAAACTTTAATTTGATGATAGTGGTTATATATCATTATTAGGGAATTGGAATCATAATTTCTCTTGGTTATATACATTTTTTTTATAAATTAATCATATTGATGGATTGATTTTTTGTGTGTAAATAGTATTTTTGAGAATATATATTTTTCACCTGCTTTGGTAAAAGAAGGTTTTCATAAAGGTATTGTAAAATGGATTTTGATATTTATTTTCATAGAATATTATAGATGAATAATGGACTATTTGGAAGTACATGGGAATTGTGACTAGAATTTTTGAAATGATTTAATAAAAATTTCAAATGGAATTCATCGGTTCTTACATTGATGGATTAGTATTATACCTTATAAATTATTTTCATATTGGATTGAATCATGGGGTGTTCTTATTATCCCTATTCCTCACACTCTATGGACTTTTCCCGATATTACAGGGTGTTCACTCATGTGGTGTTCTTCTATTCCCTATAACATGTGTTCTTTGGAATCTGTTGTGAAATAGTCACTATTGTTCATTTTGGTGTGAGTGTCCTATGTAGAATTATGTTTGTTATCAATTGAGTGTTTACCATTGATTTCTATCATGTATTATTTCATATTTGTTATATCAATTTTTTTAAATGCAAATATTTTATTAATCATTTTTTTATTTTGTTTTATTAAGAGTTTTATGGATCATTAGTACAAAAGGATTTATTTAACACATTTTTGATAAAAAAAATCATTATCTAAATATCATGACATGTTTCATATAAATTTTAAATTTGGTATTCACTTAAAAAATAATTGATATGGGGAACCTATGTTGGATCAGATTAATCAAGTTTATCTTGCACCCTTTACAATCCATTTTGAATATGTATACCATATATTTTGTTTTGATGTGGGAATGTATAGGAATTATAGTGAGTCGCTGAGGTTTTTATCGGCTAGGCATGGGTAGTTTCTTGTGAGATGTTGGGGAATTTCCCACATAAAACCTGATGTCATTGTTTTCAGTTTTAATTGTGATCTTTGGTTGTTGGATTATTACCTAACGATTTATATTTATATTTTACTTCTTTTGAGTTTCATCACTATCGTTGTTTTCTTATATTTTTGACATATATAAATTTTTTTATTCATTAAATAGTCTCTTTATGATCTGTATATATTACATGTTTACTGATTTTGGTTTCATTAAATAATCCAGTCCCTTTTTTTTGATACGTAGTTTATATTCACTAGGATTGGTGGATGGAATCACCCATCAGATCAATAAAAAATCATTTTGGGTTATATGGGATGGTTTCATAGGGTGGATAATTATATATCATTCAGTGGATTTAAATCCAATTGGTTTTAAATGTGTGTTCATGAATAAAGTGTTCATGGGTTGAAAATTTAATACTTATAAGGAATGAATGGTTTAAAAATAGTTCTAATATTTTTAAGGAATAATCAATGTTGAAAGATTTTCACTAATTTCTTATATTGAAAACTAATATATTGTGACATGTTTTTTCCCATACAATGAGTATAATATTTGGAAAATATATTTCAAAACATGGTTCTTTTTTTGTAACATTATGTATGATTTCTATATAACAGAGCATGATGGGTTTGTGACTCTAAAGGATGGAAATAAAGATTGAAATTTACAAGGATCCATTTATGGATTAAATTTTTTTTCTAGATAATGGATCATATAATTTTATCAATATAATGAAAATTGATATATATAAAAGAATATTTCTTTACTATTTTTCAATACTTAAAGAATTACAAAAACAGACACACAAAGAGTAAATTAGTTTAGTGTCTTTGGAATATTGTAAAAAATTCTTCTAATTTGGTGAAATATAATTATGATATCCCATAAAGATCATTATTTATAGGTTTCCAACCTAAATAATTTCTTTATATCCTGTGGATAAGGAACCATATGAAAAAGGTGAGCTCAAATTCTTAGTATGGGTAATCAAGGAAAATATCAAACAAAACATGAACATATGATTGTGAAAACATGAACATAAATTTTTAAAATCACAACACATATGACATATATCAAAATAATGAGCCATAAAATAAATCATTTAAGTTAATAAGGAATAAATCATAATGTATCATAATCTATTAGAAAATATAATTGGAATAAAACATGGGATTTTGTATAACACATAAGCAACACAAACATTTTCTATATTAACCAAGACTCATTTCCAATACCATAATAGTGTAAGAAATAATTTAGTAAATTGAGTATAATATTCATTCTATTCATATATTACAGAACCATCATTACTTATCATTTCATCCTTGTATCACTGAATCGGGTTTACTCTCCATTCCAGCCCTGTATTAATAACCTAATATCATTTCCCATTCGAGTCCATCATATATCATGATATATAAATATTTACCCAATTAATTGGATTGAGATATATGTCACACCCATCTTATAATTAAAACTATACATATGTGTTTTTTATTAACATACATAATTTATTATATAATAATAAAATTGTTTTCTTAAACATCATTCCATCATAACATTGTCTATAAAAAGGAAATGGATTTCATAAATAATAATCCAAAACAAAAATAATAAAATCATATAAATAATCAAATAATATCCTCAAAATATCATTACTCCATTAAAACATATATAACATTATATAATGTAATATTATATAGAAAATAATATTGATAGAAACATGAAAATAATTCTTGAGAAAAATATCATATCCTCTTCAAAATAGATTTTTTTTCTTAAAAGGCCATGTGATTTTAAAAAGAATAATTTTTTTTTGAAAATAACCATGTTATCGTCTAACTTAATCTTCAATGAAATAATCAATGGGAAATTTTTTTTATAAAATATCACTCCATATAACCTAAAATAATATATTCTCTTTATATTGTTTCTAAAAAATTCAACAAGTACCTCATTTGGAAAATTATAGAATGATTCCTTTCAAACCCATTAGTAAAAGTTATAAAATGATTTCTAGTATCCAAAGGAGAAGAGTAATAAATTATGATTTTTTTAAAAAACATGGACATAGATGATGAATAATACCAAATGGAGACATAAAATGAAAAAAATTATAAATATTTAAGTTATTTTGGAATAAATATTATTCACATTATAAAAAATGGAATCATTTTCCCTAATAAATAAATAAAATTTTCAAAATAACAGACCCTTCTCAATAAGGCACATAAAATACATTAATGGGAATTACATGCACTATGTATAATAAACATTTAGTTTATATGATGTGTCTCACACAAATAACGATGAGACAAAAATTATCTTTTAACATATATCTGATTCTATTGGTATGTATATGAAACTCATTTATAATGGTTTAACAAATTGACATTTCTAATTATAGAACCATATTTATATTTAGTTAAATAAATATGATCATATTATCAACCATTATTAATAACATTTCATTATTAATCAACTTTTGTGTATTAAATATTTTATTTTCTTATGCATGTTTTTTCATAAAAGTTCATGTTATTATTCATAAGTTATAATTATATCATTTCTGGAATTACATTAATGTAATATATATCATATTTATTTATTATATAAATTTATATAATCATTCATTGATGAAGATAATTTATAATGAATCACATTGCAACGTGGAGACAGATGGTTTTACATACGCACGAGAGATGATATAATTCCCTTAATTGTGGACTCTTAAAGAACTAGAAGGAATATGTTTTTTTAATAGGATAATTATCTTGTCATAATAATCACATTTAGTAATTATTTCTCAAATTATACGGATCAAAGTTATGTGGTGGTGAGAAATATATTACACTAAGGCATGGAGACCGTATATCATACAAATGCACACATGGTTATTTGTTTTTTTATATGATGTTTAGATGGTGTAATATGGTTGATCCATAATCATAATATCATATTATAATATAAGTGAAAATATATTTATTCCTTTATAAATTTAAAATTCATTAAGAGGAAGTATAAATAAATATTCTCAAATAATTGGTAGAGGACATTACATCTTCTTCGACAATCTCCCTCAAGATCTCCCATTAAAAGCACTATAATTGGTATTTTGAGAAGACCAGAACATATATAATGTGAAAAATGTATTTGAAAACGAAATGGGTACGGAATTTTAAATATTTAATGATCAATTTAATGTGAAAAAGCTAGGGAGGATGATCCCTTTCATAATTGAGGTAAGATCCACTTTTTGAATTTCCAAAAAAACTAATTTATAACAAAATCAAACCCCATCCAAAATTCAACGATTTTCATATATTATAACATTTTATGTTATATGGTTTAAATACCATAAACCAATAAATTTTAGATATGTTTTTCTATAAATTTATACCTTAACAATTTAAATAACACTCAGTTTTTCTATTTTAGTTTTAAATAATGTAAAAAATTATTCAATATTGAAAGGTTTTGATTTTTACTAGTTTTATCAATTTTAGTCCATATTGAATATTTTAGACCTTATAATAACTATCTTATATTTTAAAAAATATTTTATTATGTTTAAATTAATTAGTAAAACATTATTTTGACAAATTATCAAATCTGTTAATTTTGACAATCTTTATTTATTGGGTTTTGAAAAATATCAAGATAAAATGTTGACCTAAAATATTATTTTATTATCTTTATAATTGGTAAACGTAATGTATATAATTATTTTTATATATTAATTATACGAAATTATAAATAATTTAATATTTGTAATAACATTAATTTGATAATTGCATTAATAAAATTATTACTAAAACAGTTTTCTGTAATTATTTAAAATACACATTTTTTTGTTAACAATTAAAAATAAAATGCCGTTATAAAAATAAAAATGTTAAATTTCATTGTAATATTTATAATCTAATATATCTATAAAATACAATATAAAAATTATATAATTTCTAAAACATTAATGTGACAACATTAACATCACTATAATTAAAATGTTATACATTTCATAATCATTTCCAAATGGATTCAAATGATCAATAACTCGACTCATGGATTATTATGGTAGATATATACTCAACAAATATTATTTTTTACTATTTTTTGGTTTTTTAATTGATATTAATATTTTTATTAAAATAAATTAATTGATTATTCATCAATTAAATTATTTATGCCTCATCATTGTATAATATTTTAAAGTAATTATTGTTTATCTAAAACTTATGAATAAAATTCCATCAGAAATAAAAATAAATACATTTTAAATAAGTTATTATATTGTAATTTACCTTCTATATAGACATATATTAAAATTAATATAGTTATTAAATTTTTTGAATGACATGTTTAATTTTTCATTCAGTATAATATTTTAAATGCCATCATCTCATCCAAGGGGATTATGAATGGTACCATTTAAACACTAGAATTATTTAGGTAAATAAACATCATTCAATGATATTAGGACTTCTATTTGGGTAATATTATAATATTATCTTTACCATTAATTACTTGATTTATCTTTTTACCATAATAATAAAACTTATTGAACATTCTTTTGATAATGAAGAAATATAAAAGAAATATATTTTAATAATATGGACCTACTAATTAAAAATATTGAATAAATTTTTCATATTTCAAAATATACATTTTTAAGTAATTAGTTTAAAATTGATCTAATTGTTATAATGAGAAAATTTGTTTTAAAAGATAAAACAAGAAATAGATTTAAATGTCCATACATCTAAATTAAATGTAAAATTAATTCCAATAACATAAATATTTGAACTTATAAAAATATAATATATTTATAGTTAAAAACATTCAAATATATAATTTTACACTATAAATACATTTTATGAAAATTTAGGTTTTCATTAAAATACGTTATTTTTTAACTATTAATGAAAACTTGAATCTTATTGGAAAAATACCAAAACATAAGTGAATATTTTTATACTCATATTTAAAATAAAAAGTTTATTTTTTCATTTAGTTTATAAAAAAGTTTCACAAACTAGATTTAAAATAGGTGCTCCATGAAAAAGGCTGCAATTCTCCATTTTAAAAAAATACTTTTTTATCTCAATATTTGAATTTTTTCTTATATCATGACTATAAAACATATAAGATTAATTTTAAACCACATATTTAATATAATACACATATATTTAATTAATAAAATCTTTCAAGGGTGATATAATTTTTTTAACTCACTTATTTATATTTAAATATATTTCCGAAAAAACAATTCATTTTATTTAAAATTGATTTATTTTAATTTATTATCAATTTATCACGAAATATGTAATTCAGTATACATTTATAAAGAACAATTAAATGATTAATATTTATACCTACAATTATAATTTCTAGGTTAAAAGGTAACATTATGTTTTTTAGTTGTTGACATAAACGTTGTCTTTAGTTAAATGATTTTTATTAAATAAACTCGAAAACATGTGAAACACAAGACAAACATAGTGATGAATATACCGCAATTGGATATGGTCTTTCTTTTAGTGAAGGATTATATTTTTGTACCAAAAAACATAAGACCTCAATAAAGTTAAAAAAATATATCTCCTAAAATTATCTGGTTGTTAGACTCTACCCCCTTAAAATGAATTTCATCCTTGAAATGTGTCTTAGTTATAAAATGATTAAAACATTAATGTTTCTTAGATGGAAATATAAATTGTAAGTAATGAATACTATTTAAAAAAAATAGTTATAAAAATAATGGTTACATAATATAACTTATCACTAGGTTTCCACAAATTAGAACATACGTGGAAAGTGAAAACATGGATATAGAAGAGAAATTCAACTATCAAGTTTTAATATAAAGTGATATAGAAAATGGTTATGAGAAACTAAAACATCACAAAGACATAAATATGCATTTATTTAAGGGATAATTGTATTCATCAGAGAGGAAGTTAATCTGATAACATTTTTGATTTCAAGATCCTTAATTTAATGTTTAAAAATGATAATAAATTCTTATTTGATTATGTATAATCACATTATTTCATTCATCCTTGATCAATATGAACTTCATCCCTTATTCATTGAAAAGAAGGTGATTATTTTAATTTCATAATAATTATCTATCATGGGATCCATAAATATAATGATATGTGACTACATATTTTTTTATCACAATAAAAATGTTTAGCATACGTTGTCAATTATTCTTATGTTTACCTGGGGTGAGATAATTATTTAACCTCACAAACATCATCAGAATTTTATCATACAAATATCTTAAATAGATAACCATACAATCCTTCCAATACCTGATAATACTGAACTTTTGAAAGAGGTTCGGTAAATTAGCTTATCATTTATCTCCCATGTATCATAATGTAGCTCATTTTGGTCTTATTACAAACATACCAATTAATTGATTATATATTCTCTTAATAAGTGGTAATAACTATTATTAATATAATTATATATTGAATTCATATGTGTTTCCTTATTCAAATTCTTCTTCAATATATTCCTTAAGTACCAAAAATTTGTATCCTTAATCCTTTATATCATAACACATAATTCAACAAATAATTATTTAGTATCATCCAATTAATAATATCCAATATATATTTATCCAAGATGAACCTAATTTCCTCCAAATATTTAACACTTTAAGAATTACTATCCCTTAATCAAAATTTTACCATTCCATAGCATTCCATTAAATCGCATTCCTAAGTTTTCATCAGCATTCAACATATTATAATCATCCCTCAATGAAAACCTATATTGAAAATTCTTATACATAATCCTTGAATTCAAAAACATATACACTTTAATCATCCAACTTTTTTCTTAACCGATTACTCAGAATTCATTATTTTATTCATTCGAACAATATTAAATGTGAATCATGTATTACAGTTCTTCAAACTTAATTTAATAATTCTTTTTATTCTTACGGTAAATAAACATGGTTATATCATTCTATAACTTAAACATGATGGTTGTAGTCTCATTTATACTCAGTTATAGAACCAATACTTGTAACACCTTCGTGATTTTCTTCAAATGATTTCCAATTATGATGCACAATTCCCATGATTTCCACAACTAAAACATTTAATGTTAGCTCTGGGATATCTAGTTTATGATATTGACTATGTCCAAAATGTAAATAGTGAGAAATAATTATCATAGATTAGAAACACATAATTAAGTTAAATTACAAATAATATTTCAATATATTAAATCTTTTGTTTAGTTTGTGTTCATTCATCACCGTTACCCAAATTCCGGGATTGTGACCTATAATTAGATCTATACTTAGGACATCCCTAGACATATACTATGAAATATATATAGGGCTCTCACAATGGTATTTTCATAAATGTTTCCAAAAGATGACTAATCCACCACTTTGATACCAAATCAAATAACCCAAGATTTATGTACATTAATATTACATTACATATCTAGAATACATAATAAATTACCCAAAGAGATTCCCAAAGACTGTATTAGTTTTGTTAATTTGAAGTCATGGAACAAATTCTTCTAAATTTGTTAAAGATATATAACAGAACACATAAGGATATCCCATTTTAGTTTTCCTACCCAATAAATTTTTTATCTCCCAGGGAAGATAAAACATATGAAAAGGATGAGACCCATTTATTGATAAGGATATCTAAATAAAATTTCTAACAAAACATGATCATAACAATGTAAAAACATGTACATGACTTTTAATAATCTTACCACAGATAATGTATATAAAAATCTGGAGACCTGAAATAAATCATGGCAGTTCATAAGGAATAAATAATAAAGGAACAAGAACCATGAGAAAATATAGATGGAATAAATCACATAATAGTGTAAAAAAAATAAGAATAAAAAATAATTTCCATATCATCCAAGGATAATTTTCAAGATGATCATATTGGTCAAATTATTTTACAAAACTATTTTTATTCTTTATTCGGACCTTTTATTATTGAACCATGATTATATACAATTCCATCCCTATACCACTGAATTAGCTTAACATATCATTTCATTGAACCGATACCATTTCCCGTTCCATTCATGTCTATATCATAAGATATAAAACATTCCCAAATTCATCATATGGATATATTTCTTCCTCCCATCTCATATTGAAAACCATACATATGGGTTCCATACGAACATAAATCACTAATCATATCATAGATAAATGATTTTCTAAATTATGATTTCATTATTACATAATCCATGAAAAATAAATAGATTTCATAAATTTCATTCCATCATAATCATAATAAAATAATATTTATAGCATGGGTAATATCATTGAGAAATAATTTCCCTATTAAAGCATATATATCATTACGTAATCTAATATGATAGGGAAAATTATTTTGATAGACCCATGGAAATAAATATTGAGAAAAATATCAACTCATTTTACAAATTGATTTTTTTCTTAAAAGGCCACACAATATTAAAAGAATAGAATTTATTTGAGAAAACTTTAAATTTGGTGAGGAATGCATAAATTATATAATTAATTGTGACAGTGTAAAATTCTGTTTTTTCCATATAAGTTAAAAGAAACATTCTTCATGTTCATTTTCATGAAATGTCCAATTAAACAACATTTGAAAAATAATAATAATATTCTATTAAAACCATGAGATAAAAATTAATAAATGGGTAATTATTTTTAAATATTCATATTATAAAATTAAAATATTATATGAAATAATTTTTAGAAAACCATGATATAGATGATAAATATTCCCCAATATAGTTTGAAAATGAAACAATTTTACATATTGAAGAAATTGTCAAATAAATACTATTCACATTGTTCTTAATTGAATATTATTCCATATTAAAGAAATGGAAAATTTAAAATAACATACTCATAGGGATAATACTCATAAAATATTTTATAGGGAGTATATACACCATGTATAAGAAATAAGTACTATATAGGGAATGTTTGTAATATAAATAATTGTGAGACAAAACTACTCCCTTATATTAGGTAAGTTTCCCTTGGTACGTATCCGAACGACATGTATACTAATTTAAATAATGTTATTAACTTATTACAGAACTATATTTCTATTTATGATACTAAATATGATCATATTATCACCTGTTGGTTAATAAAATTTCATTGATACTCGTCTTTCTGGTATTAACTTCTTCAATTTCTCAAGCTTGTTTTATCGTATAAGTTATGGTTATTATTTTTAGGTTATGGTAATATAACACCAAAAATTACATTACATTAATATGTATCAAATTTATTCATTATATACATTTATATTATCTTTTTTAATGAATATCATGTAGAATGAATCACATTACATTGTAGATATGGTAGGATGTACATACGTTGAGAGGACGATATCAATCCCTTAATTGTGGATTGAAATTAATGTGGATTGTATATTTTTTGATATATAATTAATATCTTGATATAATAATCATATTTATTTTTATATTTCATTATTATAACTATCCATATAAATTGGTGTTGAATAACATATTACAGCATGGTGTGATGATGATATGTTTATGTACGCACAAACGCTGATTTTATTGTTTGAAGTATGGATATAAAGTAGAATATCATTTTTACATATTCATAATAAAATATTAGACTCTATAATATACTGGATTTATTACATTATAATGGAAAAATTATGGATAGTATGTATAATAATAAATAACTTTGAAAGAATTAGTAGAGGAGATTTCCACTTCTTCGGAGAGTTCCCTCTAAATCAACCCTTAAAGGCACTCAAGATTTTCTTTTGAGATGACCAGAACCAATATAGTTTTACTAATGATGTTTATAATGAAATGGTCTAGAGACTTCCATTAATTATGTCATAATTTTAATGGAAGAATTGAGAGAGGGGTTCCATTTTATTATTGAGATGAGGGGCCCTTTTGGAATCTCCAAAAATATTAAAAATAGAATATCAAATCCCCCACCCCCAAATTAATTATATCTCTGATTAGATGAGATAGGGTTGTATTATCATAACCCAATAAATAGTAGAGAAGTTATACTAGAAATTTAAACCTTCTAATTTTAATTAACCCTTAGATGTTCAATTTTAATTTTGACTTTGGTAACAAATGTTTCAATATTAAATGATACCAATTTTTTAAAATTTTATATCAATTAAACCGCATATAATATTTAATACTATATAATAATTAATAATAAATTATTAATATTTTTTATGAATTGTATATAATTAAATATATCAGTATTTTGACTAAATATCAATAGTGACTATGTTGAAACTATTAATTTCCTTCATTTTTAGAAATATAATTATAAGACAAAAACCTCAAAAAATATATTTAATTACTCCCCTACGGTATCATGATCATCTAGAAAATTCATTGTATATATTAATTATTCAAAATTATATATAATATAATTATTTTATTAAAATTAATTTGATATATCCATTAATAAAATAATTAATACTTTTGTTTTGAGTAATTATTTTATATATGTATTTATTGGGTAAATATTAAAAATAAAATACAGTGATGAAAATAAATAATTTTTATTTCAAATTAATATATATAATCGAATATATCTTTTGAAAATTCATATATTAAAAATGTTATATTTATTAAAAAGTGAATATTACTATTTTAACACAACTTTGAATATAATATTTTAAATGGAATAATCATTTATATATGGATTAAAATGGACAATAACTCAACCACTAAATGATTATCATATGGACATACTCGAAAAATAATATTTGGTCAATGTTTTGGTGTTTTAAACGTTGTTGATATTTTAATCAATTTTTTTTTTGATTTTTCATTAATTAAATAATTTATGCAACATCACTATAAAATAATATTAATTAATTATTTATCTCTTAAAAAATAAAATAATATATATTTCAAATAGGTATTTGTAGTTAAATTTATCATCTCTATAACCATATATTATAAAGATATATTTATTAAAATTTGATTATAAAATATCAAGTAGTTCTATAAATGAAACATATTAAATCACCTAATATCATCCATATGGATTAGAAAGGAAATAATTTTGATTTAGTGTTAATTTAGATCTATATACATTCATCCAATGATATTAGTACAAGTTTTAGGGTATTTTTATAACATTCGTTTTACTCATAATTATGCTATTGATGTTTTTATTTTATTAATAAATATAACTATAACTAGGATTCATAATGTCACAAAATAATAGACATATATTTACATAATTTTAATCCAATTATTCCATATATGAAAAATATTTTTAGAAATTCATAATACAGTTGTTATAGTAATATATTTAAATTAATCTCATTGTAGGATTGAGAAAATGAGTTTTAAAAGTTAAAACACGCAAAAGATTGAGAAGTTTTTACATATGAATTAAATTTAAAATCCATGAAAATGAAATAAATTATATTAATTGAATAAAACATAATATATTTAAAATTTAAAAACATTAAAATATATAGTTTAACATGAAAAAGATATTTGAAAAAAAACAACATTCAATTAAAATGCATTTTTATAACTATCCATCAAAATGTAAATCTTATTAGAAAAATATAAAAACATCAACCAGAGTAAATTTTGATACTATAATCTCAAATAAAAAGTATATTATTTCAAATAGAATATAAACAGGGTCAAAACTACATTAAAAATCAGTGCACTATTAAAACCTGGAAAAGCCACATTTTCTGAAAAATACATCTTTTATCTTTAAAATGGAATTTGTTTATATATCATGTATTTAAAATATATTATAAGAATATTAAACATTAGATTGAATATATTACATATATATATATCATTAATAAAATCTATCAAGAGTGATTTTATTATTTTAAAAACTCATCTATTTGCATTTAAATAGTTTTTCATAAAAACATTTTCTTTTATTTAAAAAGGGTTTTATTTTCAATTATAATTAATTAATCACAAAAGAGTTAATTATATATATTAATTTTTAAATATTAATTAAGTTAATATTGTTCACACTCACCATTATAATGGAGAGGTTATAACATAACATAATAATATACAGTTTTCACTCAAACTAAGTCTTGTATGAATTGAATTCATTCAGAATAACTTGAAATTATATATAACGCAAGAAATGAATAGTGCTTCATAGACCAAAAGATGGTCAGCTGTTGCATGTAAGGAATTATTATCAAGGTTTAGTATAAAATCCAATATATCAATGAAATAAAAAAATCTATCTCATTAAAATCTTGTGGTGTAACCATGAATGTATAAAGGAATTTGGTTTTATAAATAACAAATATGAGTCGTACAACTCTTATAAATTTAGTGGGAGTGGGGATATAGTAACAACAGTGTATATTAATTAAATAGTAAATATTAGAAATGATATTCATTTCATATTGTCTGTTGAAGCCTTGTATAACACATTCTTATCCATAAAGGACATATATGTAGGATAACACATTGTTCTTATCAAGATCAATAATGACATATCCAAGAGTCTTACCGACCTAAATAAACGAAAATCTATTAACAATATACTGGAATTATTTGATATGAAAAAATAAAAAGGTATTTTTTCTAATGTAAAATGGAATTAATATTTCTAGAAATGTTTTCCATGGAAACATATATAAATAAAAAGTCTAAAAATGTTTACATAAAAATTTTAAATTTGGCCAGTCTTGTATGTTATGATTTTTATTTGTATTTATGAATCCTAAACCATCGGTTTTATTGGATGATATCATGATAAACTTGGTGATGGAAATTATATGTAATTAAATATATTCCTTCTATATTTGATATGAACTATGTATACGATCCTTATATATGGATGATATGAGGATATAGTCATGAAATGATATGTAGATTCTTGTATTCAAATATATCATGATGATCTGAAATTACATTCTGGATAAATATTCACCCTCAATGGAGTTATTTTGAGATAGAAGAGATCAATGAGAACCTCAATCATTGACTCTACCACATACAATTAGTATATTTTGTATTTTTATTCATCTAAATACTCATTTTGAATACAAAAACTTTTCCCAGATAATGATATGGTACCTAGTAGTAAATACCTGGTCAAAAACTTTTATTCTAATACTATAGTAGTGTCTCATTAAAAGGATCCAAGGTCATAATATTTATATGACACACAAACTATGGAACATTCAAGAATTGAGGTGTTTTCCTTTGAGATGTGATATTTCAATTAAGAAAATATCAATGGATGAAAATATGGTAGAAACCTAGACTAAAACATTTACATAGTATAGACATGATCTTCATGAGAGATGTAGAAAACATACATTCATTTAATGTTATCTCTATTCTAAGATGGTGTTTGTAGTTATATTATAGAAAAAAAATTATCTACATTTTTTAAATGTATTATTTATTGAAATTAATATTAATTTAACAAATTATTATATATTATTCATTATTCTGGTTGAATTTATTGTAATAACGTAATTATGATTCTTTTATATTGAAAACCACAAAACAGTTCCCCGCTAAGATGCGAACCCTAAAATTTCATGAATATATTCAAAAAAATAGTTCTACGGTTTATTAACATTTAATGATGGGGTCCATAGTATTTTTATTATTATTTATGAGTATACATAAGATGATAGGACCTCATCACATTAATTTCAAATTTTAAATCTCCCAGACGTGAGATTATAAGAATAAACATAATTATATGAATTTTTTATATTTAGATGTCATGAAATATTTCTATATATGAGTGTGTATGGTGCATATAATATAACATTATTATTAATGTGGTCCATGAATTTTTCACTTAGATTTCTTTACTAAAACTATAAATCCTTATGTATATAAGAGGTAGTGACGTTGAGTACATCAGAAGTGACAAATTATAATGAATATGTTTATGAAGGATTTTAAATATCCATATTTATTGAAGGTGGTATCATGAACCATTTGTTAAAATAGATCTAAAAAATTAACTTCCATAGTGATATGATAATGATGATTCAATTTCAGATATTCAATGAATATTGTATCATAGATAATCGGTTTCTAATGAGGGTATGAAACCCTTTATATGATATATAAGGACAAATGTATTATATTACACATTGATCACTCATATTTTATTATTATAATTATGAGATCATATTCTTTCTCATGTTTTTATTGACCCATTGTTATATAATACTATTGGAACTTATGCATGCCTATCCAACTCAAATGAAAATGATGCATAGGGTCCACAATCAATGTTCTTCTATTTATCTCAATTATCTTCTAATAGAGTATAATTATTTTAATAAATATAATTCAAAAAATTTAAGAATGAATTTCTTCAATAATTAATGATCAAATTAATTATATATATATATATTCAAATTATAATCATTAAATTTTGTGAAAATAAAATATATATATTTATATATTTGAATTATTTTTCAATTTAATTTGGAACTCAACAAATTCCACGGAGGACTAGTGGTCAATGTATGTGTTACATGATAAATATCAACTAATATATTGTGTAAAATAATATGATTCATTATACTTATTTGAAAATTCTGTGGAATAAAAACAATATTTTTCTTAGTTCATGATTTTGTTTACAAACATGTTTAAAATTTTATTAAGGGAACATGTATAATTAATTAAATTACAAACCTAAACCATAGGTCTTTAAATAGACTCCTAATATATTCTAAGATAAGTTAATCAATAATAATTTTGTGTAACATATTATTCTCAATAAATATTCCAACTTTTCCTCATATAATCTCTTGAAATAGAAGATCATTATTATTTACTCATGACTAATTAGATGAGAATGCATAAATATGAACAATGATTGATGGTCAATCATCTCCGCTAGAACCTAATGAATCATCAGTGTCTTTAGAATATCATAAGACATTGTGTGTATCAAAATTTTAGGAATTATAAATTTAGATCCAATGAGACCAATGATGATAAACACAAAAGGTATTTGGATGAGCACCAAAATCAATGAATAATGATCCCAAGACCATGGAATTCTTTATTCTGATAAATTTAAATTAATTATAAAATTATAAATAAAATATATCAACATTGAATATGGAATATTTCTTTAAAAGTTTTATATTAAATGATTTTTTGGTCATTATTATCACATATTATACAATAAGATAATGATTATTCAAATTTAACACATTCATATTTGGGATAAACCCCTAGAAGTGCTTTATCTGCACTCGGAACCATCAAACTAATCCCTATGTGAAATTTTTGATAATTTTTTAAGATATATTTGCCGTTATTTTCTACCATCATGTTTAGTTATAATATATCTATCTTTTAAAGAGTTATATTTTATGAATCACCATAAAATCTCCAATGTGAAATTATACTTTTGGGTGATTTAATTTTTGTTTCAACTGATCAATTTATT
Organism: Viscum album; assembly: GCA_963277665.1. Classification (NCBI taxonomy): domain Eukaryota; kingdom Viridiplantae; phylum Streptophyta; class Magnoliopsida; order Santalales; family Viscaceae; genus Viscum; species Viscum album. Next base: position 669,984,252 of record OY728163.1, read on the forward strand.
GAAGCCATTCTATGTGTTACAATATTTAAATGTTTTGGAATAAATTCTCATTATATATATTTTCAAAATAATGCTATATAATTATATGGAACACATATGTATGAATATTGATGGTTGGTTTCCAAAATCCCCCACAAATTCATTGGTTAAGGATTTGCATCACATGAGAAGATAAGGGGTCATAATTTTCGGATGCGTATTTTAATAATTGGTTATAGGTTCGTGATGAATAATAAAATAATAGAAAATAATATTTTCATTACTAGGACACAATTTAATAGGACATAGGATTATGTTTTTTTCATCTAATTGCAATTATTTTCGTTTTGTTTGATTACATGTTATTAGTCTATGATTTTGAATATTCTAAAACCATCTTTTTATATTATGTGACTATCAGTTCAAATTTACACTATGTAATTATATTATATTTTCTTAGTTATCATAATTTTATAATTCATTATGAATATGGAATTTAATAAGTTCTTATAACTTTTATTAACTAAAAAAATTTATAAATCATTCTCAAAGATGCTCAATTTTGAACTAAACATATTCAATAATTTTAGTTTCAAAAATAATATTACGTTTATGGATTTCTAAATTTATCATTAATATTTTTATCATAAAATGTGTTATATAGATCACAATATAGAAAAAAATAATTATTTTAAAATAAAATATATTTTAATATTTGTAATTATACTAAATGGGTGTCTAAATTTTATTAAGTGGACTAAAAGTGAAACAATGACTATGAAAAAAATTATAATAATCCATTATTCAATATAAATTGAGATTATTATTTCATTAATATCTCTTGATATATACATTGGAATGTAATATTTTTTCTGTCATTGATTATATAAAAAATTTATCGACAATTCATTTAGCTGCATGAATTGATAGAAATTTCATTTAGGAAAATCATATATTGTCTATCTATCCTACATTATTATAACAATTTTTTATCAAAAATATATTTTATGTATATCATTTTTTATTCATGATATATATTTTTTTATTTTTCAAATTTATTTATTAAATTACATATTTTAAATATATAGAAATTATATACATTTACGTTATCTACATCAAATACTAATTCTGATTTTTATATGAGCTGAAAATTTTCATAATCATTAATAGTCAAGATACAAAAGTTTAATTAAACCCATCTATTTCAGCCTATCATGGATCCTTTAACAACCTAATATTATACCAACATATACCAAACCTAATGATCATAAATTTTTAATAATAACTTGAATTCAATATAACACATTAAGACTAAACCGAGCACATGCATGATATTATTTTTCTTCAAGAAACTCCATTTTATGTTTCATCTAGAAATTTGAAGCATGGACATGCAAATCCTTAAAGTTAATTCACAGAATAAAAAATTATTCATGTTACAAAACTGTAAGTTGAGGATATCAACAGGATTCACACCACATGTTACATTCATTACACTTATATAGGAACCATATGGTGGGTTTTGACAATATTCAATAATTCACAGTAGCTTGGAAGATAGATGGTGCTTCACATAATATGTAGATTTATCAAATGAAATTTAAATAAAAACATTATGTATTGTACCACATATTAATTATCAATAATAATTATACTGATCATTCATTAACTATATTAAACCTACCCCATGTGATTTATTAAGTGACTGTACAAGTTCATACAATCAATATAGTTATGACATGTTCTAATCATCACACTATTAGTATAGTGAGCTCTATATCACTTGAAATGACCACATAAAATATAATCTTTGACAACCTCACTTCCTATAGGCATGAACGATTAGTTTTCTCATTGAATTGATTTTCTTAAAATATGATTTCTTTATACATACTATGTTTTTCTTTCTTAATGTTTTCAATAACTATATCCTTATATTAATTATATATTGTGTTTTATGGTGTTCCAAATTTAAAATATATTATATATAATCTATTAGAATCTTTAATTAATAATATATAAAGTCGTACATTATGATTTGTATTTATTATTTATTCATGAGTGACTATTAAAAAATATATTTGGACTATTTATGTTTTCATATTTTGATATAATTTCATCAGTTTATTATTTTATAATTTAAAATTTAATTTACTTGAATATATTAAAAAATAATTTATAATATATAAATGAGGTTATATAATTTTTAATCATTTACATATTACATTAAATTAATTTATTCTGAAATTTGAATTGACACTAAATATTTTTTGAGTAAATTTATGGATTTGTTTTGGCCTATTATTTTGAAGTATATATGTCTTTTTCAATGGGAAGTTGTAATGTGTTTGAATCAGTGTTTTATTTTTGAATTATATTTATAATTTTTAGGATTATAATTGACAATAATTTATTTCATTCTCATAGGTAATTTTATATGTTAAATTTGAATATCTTTACACATTTGAACTTTGTGTTGTTTTCTTTTACAGACAATATTTAAAGGTGTTGAGAACCTTTTATATCATATAGATACAAGATACACTAATGAAAATGAGTTATTGAGAACTAAATATTTACAATGAACATTGATGTGTTGTACAGCGGCAATTACATTTACATTTGTGGTGATGTCTATCAAGCACTGGATAAAAATGTCATTGACTGCAACTAGCTTGGTTAGATGATTTGATAGCCTTATTAAGAACATGTAGCTATTATTCATTAATTTTTATTCTTATTCATTTTATTTTCTTAAGTCTAACAAGTTTTATTAGCATTCACATTCAAACAGTTATCTAATAATGAATTTATAGAAAAAATATATATTCTTTCCTCTAGTTTGGACTCTCAAATTCTAATGTTAGGATATGAGGGTTGTGTGACCAACATCTAAAGTCATATCATTCATGTTGTGACTTGAAGATTCTAATTCCAAACCATTCAATTTGTGATTCCATTACAAGAGTGTCAGGGCTGTAATTGGGTTATGACACCACATATAAAATTCACTTTTTTGGTTATTCTTTCAGTAGATGTGTACATTGTAATTGTGTAATGATTCCCCTATAAAAATAATATAGTAAAAATAGTATCCATCCACAAGTATAGATGAATAACAGTAGTGTATGTATAATTTTAACCAAACTAGTATAAAAATAGTTATGTTACTTGTTTTTATTCTAATTCAAACTAACTCTATTAACTAACTTTTAAAATAATTTTAATAATTTTATCAATTTTTTATGAATTTTATAATTGATCTATTTCCCCCATCTATAAATTCTATCATCATCATCTGCTACAAAATAATTAGTATCAATTAGGTTTCCTTTTAAAATTTAGTTAATACTTATATAGGATCTGTTGATTGTATTTTATTCTTTTAACATATTCTAATACCTCAAAATCTATTAAAATGAACATTATGATGATATTATTGAATTAAATATATTTTCGTATTCCTCAGAAGCCACCATACATCTTTGTGAAGTATTATTGGTTCTTATGTTTGTAAAATTTGGATTTCCATAAATAGTTAATCATACAACATTGGTTGATCATGAAAAAATAACCAATTACAAGAATCTAACCTATAATATTTTATAGGAAATTATGTAGTTAAATGTCATTTGAATTAAAAATTCTTAAATATTTTATTTTGTGAAATTAAGAAAATTATGTTTTTAAATATTTAATCAAGTTTTAAAGAACAAGCTATTTGGAATATTATTCATTTTAAAAACCTTATCTCAAAAAAATAATAATTCAACCCAACGTAGAATTAGTATATCTTAGTTCCATCACTTAAGGATGGTTTAAGATGAAACTATAAAAAAATATTACATCAATTAAAAAGAACTATGAATGGGATAAATTCCCTTCAAGTATTTTGATAAATTTTTGTAATAGTTAAATGAGACTTTAAAAATATATATATAAAATAGAATTAAAAGAAGGTTTTGATAGATGAATATAAGAGGATGAAGGAGTATAAAGTGTATGAACACATTATATGTGTACACAAATTCTAACTCGATACTAAGAATATTTCATAATTAGTGACTTTTAAGAATAATATTGCTACATTAAAATATAAAATAATTGATTCCTATAACTCATAAAAATTTGAATCTAAGAAAATGTATCAAGAATAAAAGTTAAATATAACAAATAGAATCTATAAAACAATAAATAATATGAAAAGGTATAATAATATACCTAGTAAAGATTATTGGAAGGATAAAAAAATTAGGGTACTTTATACGGTTTAGATATAACCATTAATGATTGTATAAGGAAGGATCACATAAAATATCCAATGATAATGAAAAAAGGAAAAATAGAAGTAATATAAAAAGAAAATGATATGTACATATAATTCTGGATAGAGGTTCACTCATGTATCTGACTCAAGTGATGAATATGAAAGTCAAAATGAGATTGGGTAATCTATGTTTAATGGAAGTAAATACAGATGATGTTTGTAATAATATTGATTCTAGTTATCATTCTGAAATTGATGGTTCTAGTTTTGAAATATTATCTATAGTATGTTAATTATAAATTTTTCTGAAATTTAAGAATATAATTTTATTTATTTAATGTTATATAAAATGTAATGAGAATAATATTTTTAATGATGTAAAGGGAAATATTATTTTTTTTGTAAAACGAATGTTTAAAACCACCATACCTTTATTTGATAAAGAAAAATGGAAAATAAATTTTATGGACAGTATTATCTCTATGAAAAAATGGAGAATAAAAGTTTATTAAATTATTCATCATCTACAAATGTTAATGTATGTGATGATCATTATATAGTTCAAAATGAAAATTTTCAGGTGATAAAAGATAATTTAAATTTCAATTTAATGTTATTAACCTTTGTTCAGGGAAAATAATATTACTAAAAGATGATATCTATAATGAAACAAAGTATGGACCCATCTATTTTTGGTTATAATAATTATATTCTTCAATTTTTAAATACAACTTTTGTAATGATTTTTATGGAAATGATATCAAAAGTAAGTAGTTTCAAATTTCGTTATCAAGGAAATTTTGCAGATGAATATTCTATTAGGTTTTCTCAATGTTACTATTTCACGATATTCTATGTCTTAAATATTTAACTTATCATCTTCTATATAAAAAATATTTTAAATTTTTCATTAAAACAAAAAATATTTTTACTGTCCCAATTTGTCCCGAAAAACAAGGGTACCAAAAATAGTATATGTTTCATTTCTTATAGAAATCTATAACAGGAACATAAATGTTTAATAAAAATGTGGATATGATGAAAAAATATTATCATTGATATACATTGAGTATTTAATTTTTTTATGTTCTCTAACAATTTTAGTTTATTGGAGCTCTTTATTTTTCAAATTGTTCTATAAAATTTAGGGAATTTTTTCTTATTGGAATCATTTTTGAATTCGATTTATAGTTTTAACATGAAATTTTAATAAGGGTATTTCTATTTTATAATTATTTATTTGATTTAATAGTTTATTTACTTTTTTTACTAATGGTGAAAAGTGGGATCTTTAGTTTTTCCTATAATTAACAAGTTTTAAAAACCAATTTTTTGCGAAATTGTTTTTTATATGTATTACTTTTTAAAACATTGTGATATTATTTTTATGTAAGCATTTAGTTTTTAAATAAAACATAAAATGGTTTATTTTTTATTCATGTTCCGGGATGATTTTTTATTATATGTAAATTGATTATATTTTTTAATAATAAAATACCCTCTAATAATTTATGTGATAATTAGTTCTAATTGTCTATAAATATTTTTTTGTCTTGTGGGGAAGTGCTATAAATTTTATAATTCATGAATATTATAAAACATATATTTTTTTCAAAATATTATTATTATATGAACATTTTAAAATCAATCTCTATGATTTGAAATTATTTTTAACGTATTTTTTTCATTGGGGTTCAACAATTATATTTTTTATAGTGTTTCAATGTTTAATGTGGTAATTTTATTATAACGTGAATTCTATAGAAACTATTATTTCATGAATTGTTTATCTGGAAGGATAATAAATTATTTTATATTTCCATATTCAATGTGGAATTTTTTATATAATTTTTTTGGGGAATAAAAATACAACAATCATTATGAAACAATCGGGGAATTATAAATGTTACAGTTTAATTTGAATTATTTATTTATTAAATCTATCTTCTGAAATAAATCATAATAAATTATAATTTTTATTTTCTAAAATATCTGAAATTTTTCAATATTTTTTAAAACTACTTGAATGCCTTATATTTGGGGACCTAAAAAATTGGATGAATATTCTAAAATAGATAATACCTTTTTCTATATCATTTAGTTTTTGTATTTCACAGTTTTTTTGATAATATATTTTTCTATAGTTATCAGATTGATTCATTCATTAATATTTTTGAATTCTCTCAAGTGTATGTAAATTTATGTCTTCATCATCATATACCAATTCTATTTGATAGTTGGGAATTGAATTATATGAATTATTAAAGGACAAGCTATATAAGATTCCTCAAACCAAGTTTTTTATCATTCTATGATACATTAATCAATCAAAATTATGACGATGATACACATAACATTATGACCTCCCTATAATATAAATTCCTTGATTATAATGTACCAAATTAAGAGAAAACATACTATATTATTATAGTTTTTTAATAGAAAATCAATTTTACATTTCAGTAGGAAATGTGACACATAAAAACATGGCATTAATATAGCAATCTTTGACATGCAGTTCATCGATGCTCTTACACTGAATCTAAAAAGGTGAAAAATCATACAATTGTGATTTGATTATCTCCAAAAGAGTCTCACCACAATCAAACTGCATTAATCTTCCACATGAACTATATGGTGCACATTGACAATAGTTGATCAGTCGCTGTAGTTTACAATATCGATAGTGCTTCAAACATTATGTAAAGTCACAACATGAAATGGCTATTCTCATACTTTTTATATTCACTAAAAATTAATTTTCTATTGTTAATATATCAGTCTTGAATTCATAGACTCTATATAAACCAAATTTAATTTTCTATGTGGCTAATCCTTTTTGGATGGTAGGTACAATGACAACACATTATAATCTTCATTGGGATAGTATGCTAACATCAAGAATACTCGATCCAAACAGAAAACAAAGTATGTATTATAAAATAAAAAAATCATTGTGGGAATTGAGAATATATCATTTGATTATTTTTTCCTAAAAACTAGAATTTTTAGAAATTCTATATTTTTCATCATGTTTGATATTTTAATTTATTGCATGTTTATATTAATTTCTTTTGTGATTTATTAGTTTTCAAAATTAAAATATATTATATATTTTCCATGATAAGGTAAACTAAAGATTTTAAATAGTATTAAAATATGATTTAAACAAATTCATTATACTTTTATTAATCTTAAAACATAATTTTAGAATATTTATAGTTTTAAATTTTATAATAATTTCATTGATTTATTAATTTCTAAAATAATATTTTACAACATTAAAATTATTCAAAGTTAATTTATATTACATAATTTATTTTATTTAATTTTCAGTCATTTATGTTCTACGTAAAATAAATCTTTTTTAAAATTTTAATATAAAAAGTCAATTATTTATGAATGATTTCATTTTTAAAAAAATATTTTGGGAGTCTATATGAGTTATTTTAGAGTTAATTAAAACTTGTTTGAATACGCCTTTAATTTTTTTGAATTGAAAGTTATATTTTTTTTGAATATTAGAAATGATGTTTTTTTACCGCTCATGGATAGTTCTATAGTTTGAATTTCAATTGATTTACACCATTGGATTATCGTCTACAAGATTTTATAGTTCTTTTATTAAGGATTTGAGACCCTTTCAATGTATAAAAACACATGATACATTTGAGGGAATGGAAATTTGATATCCAAATATTTACTCTAAAATGTAAAATAAAATTATTATGGTACCATGTTTCCAATTCCTATACAGTCTATCAAGCCCATAATTAAAACGATATAAAATACTATATCCATTATAAGATGATATGATACAATTATCAAGAACTAGTACCTATGGTTTAAATTATTGTATTTATTTTCATCCTGGTTTCATGAGTCGGTAACACATCATACCATATTTAACGCACAATCCATTTTCCTAATATTTTATTATATACCAAATAATATTCATTTATCTTATTGTGACTCCCAGATTCTATAATTAAGAGTGGATGTAACATCCTAAATCTGGATACCACCTAAAGGTTCTGCGTACCCGATTTGACACATATCCTCAAACACATTTACCCAAATGCCAGAGGCTATAGACTAGTATTAAGGGCCTAGGTGTGATAGTGGGAAAACTATGACCTCATTGGTATTTTGTAACACAACAGAAAAAATAACAATACAATAGTGAATGCATCAATATAATACAATAGAAGTAAATAGTGTAAGAATGACAATATAACAACCTAATGTCATCATATGTAAAGGATGATGATTCATGTCCCATGGTTTTGGAAAATACCCAAAACAGGTCACACTATAGTAATACATTATACTGGTACCAAGAAAAAAAAAGAAAAAAGAAACTCAGAAGTATTGCAAGCCTCAGCATGGTCTCATGCCCTCTTGCTCTGAAGCATCCTATAAAGTACCTGCAGAAGGGATATTGACCTTATCTACACCTACAAAAATATAATCTATTTGGCCCCCAAAGCATGACCCCAACATGTTGTGAGATTAAATTCGACCAGGAAACCACAAAAACTATGAGACAACCTACCAATGAATTTATATATAACATGCAGTCTACAATAGTGAATGAATTAAGCAAGAATGTACTGAAAATTATACAGTCCTAATATCCAACGATTCCATTTACAATCATTTTGTATTCTTTAATAGTCAAGTTACATTGAATTTTATAAGTCTCTAGATCTGACCAATGCCGGGAAACACCCATGTAAAATTGAAAACACCAGATACCACATAAGGCTCTCTAATAAGTAAATTAAAGAATGTATCCACGGTTGTGCTTTCTCTTAGTAGAAGTGTCATAATTCATTCTATTTTATTATTCAAATCAAATATAAGTATCTCCTCTACATTTAATAGTTGGAATTCAAATATTAAACCGTCTGTAAATTCACCTACATCCTACGAGCCGATCCGTATGATCCTCTCAAGAACCTGTTCTCACTCTCAATGGGCTGCGAGTATATATAAAACTGTCTATCCATGGATCCTATAATTAAGAACCAATTATTTTCATAGACATATAATCATTTCCAATATGACCCATCCATGGTATCTCTTATTTAATCAATTTTTTGGACTTTAAATAATTCTCACTTGAACCCATCCACTACATTTGTGGTTCACTAACAACTTAAACATATGAAACCCCTTTATGTCTGTCTATGGAATCCCTCGATGGATCCATGTGTCGCCCAAGGTATAAGGTAAAATTTCCATATGAAATCATTCATGGAATTCTAATCTAAATCCATGATTCATCGATTTCTATTTACCATTTTATCATTTAATTTACAATTAAACATTTCATTAGGCAGGAAAAGAAGAAAACCAAAACCATCCAATACATCCCTAAACATGCTTTCAACAATAAACAGTCATCTAAGGAAAACACACAAATGGGGTGGCCCTTAATCATGGTAAAAACCCTAAACATGCTTCCGAACACATAATTAATTACATAAACAACAATAGGAAATGAAAATAGGAAAAAATCATTCAAAGGGAAACCCTAAAATGGTCTTGAGACCCTCTAGCACATAAAATCTACATGAAAATTTACAAAAGTCATGATACCCCCAACCTCATACTCGTAGGAATCTACTCATCAAGTGTCGGCCTCTAATTCAACCTTGAGTGGAGTAGATCTGCAAAACAAGCATTAATTCAAAAACCTTGATAAATAGGTTGTGATAATAAATCATGAATAATGGATCAAAGAGAATCAAGAACTCACCAATGGGGGTCTAACACATCCTACACTATTTGAATCACAGTTCATACATAAAATAGGGATACATATCATCATATAGAACATTTGTTAGTGAAAACACTAGTGAGGGTTCTATCTATGTGAAGAAGGAAAGGCTAATTTATAATTTTAAAAAATAAAAAATACATGGTGTGTACTTGAGTATAAACATCGTTTATATGGTATTTTTTACATTCGTCTGTCGACAAGCCGTAAATTTCATAGAAATGCATGTTGGTATCAAGACATACTTTTTATTGGGATTATATGACATGTAACCCCCAATCATGTTTTGTAACAGTTTTGTTGCAAGAACTCGGCCTATTTTTTCTCATATTTCTTATATACCAACAAAAAATAAAATATTCATACCTAAAGGAAGTATTGATTTTCTAAAAACATCCTCCCATATGAAATTGGTCCCCAAATTTCTCTTCCAATAGTTGTGAAGAAATATATGAGAACAACTCTAGTACATTGACCACCATCTCATAGGAATCATCCTACAATTTTTCATGCTACCATAGCACACATACTAGATTAATAGACCATCCATGAAGAAACATTATGATATGATCCATAATTTATATATAGGATATCCCTCAAATGACGTATCTACATGTAACTCAACCTCGTCAAGCTAAAAAACATGAGATAGGTTTGCAACATAATGTTGAAACTAAGAATCATTGAAGACAACATGTAAAGCCTGATACCTCTATGGTAATAGCAGCTGATAGGCAACCGACTGGAATCACTCCAATATCTCAAACAAACTGACTTATCTCGTTGACAACATACCCTGTCTACTGATCTTATTGTGTCTCATCGTCAGTGAAACACATATAAAATCCCGAACCCCAACATTTAACTCCTGGGGATGTATACAGAAATATTCATGTGATTTCAAACAAGACAACAAAATATCCATTTATTTCTGAATCATCTATACCTACTAAGGGTTCTTATAGAAAAGATTATATGCCAACATAGCTTCCTCACCTGCCTCTATCCAACACAAGGCTGATCAAAATAGCCTACATTACAAAGCCTAATATAGAGCCATCTAAATATTATCATAAGATCTATTGTTATAGGCGAACTCAACCAAGGGTATTAGTTTTTCACAAGAACCCCTGTAATCCCATATGCATTTTCAAAGCATGTCCTCTGACACCTGAATCTTGTGCTATAACTAGCCATCTGTTGGGTGGTGGTATGTTGGGTTTAGAAGAACCTATGTACCAATTTCCCACTACATATCTTTCCATAAATTAGAATTAAAACATGTGTCTGTATCTGAAATGATGGAATGTGGGACCTTGTTCATCCATATAACCTCAAAGATATACGACCTCCCCTTCTCATCAACACAGAAGGATTACATTATCGACATGAAGTGTGCAAAATTTATGAGCCTATCAACAACACCACATATGTAATCATTTCCTCGTCGCGACCTCGGTAACCCTATCACAAAATCCATCCTGACACCATTCCATTTCCACTCTGTAATGGTTAGCTACAATATAATTCCAACTAGTTTTTGGTGTTCCTCCTTCACCTGCTAATAGGTGGATTACCTCATGAAAAATCTAGCTACATTTATTTTTATACCTAGCCACTAATACTGATGATGTATGTCTTAATACATCATGGTGACACCAGGAGGCACTGTCCATGTAAAGGCAATAAAATACCACATTAGCTCCATGAACATGTCTACTGAAACCCATAAACGACTGTGTAAACGCAGAATTTAATCCTCACCTATGGTCCAAAAAGGAGGTGGGTCCCCACATACCACACACACATGTAGAACTAGTCCTTCAGAATCTGATAGCTTCCTCATCCTAATATTTTCTAGTAGTTTTTCGGTAACAATTCATAATAAAAGAAATGAATATTTTGACTTTCATTTACCTCTAAACGCATATCACAGAATAAAACCATAAGCATCCCCTCTCTACAGGACTACGACATTTCCTAATCCCGAGTTCTCTACCTCAAAGCATCGACCACAATATTAAATTTACCACATGTGTAGGAAAGCTTGAATTCTAAATACTAAAGGTAATCCACCCACCTTTGCAACCTCAAATTCATATATCGTTGTATAAATAGGAACATAAGGATTTTTTATTCCATATACACAAAAAAACAATCCCAATAAGTAATGTTTTGAATGGAATGAAGCATGAACAACTGCTTCTAACTCATGATCGGGCGTCGAGTAATTCTTTTCATGTGGGATGAACTGTTGAGACCTGTAAATAATGATTCGATACCCTTGCATAAGAACTACTCCAAGCCTAATACGTGATACATCAAAGTACACAATGTAACTCATTCATGGCTCTACAAAAATTAGTATCACTGACGAAGTTAATCTCCATATCTTCTCTTGAATTTCCGTCTCATAGGAATCTATCCATAGATACTTCATGCCCTTTTTAGCCATGAATTTCAAAGGGGCTTCTAAATGTGAGAAGTCTTGTATGAAACACTTGTAGTAAGCATCCAGCCCTAGAAAAATCTACACCGCAATTACATTCATAGGATTCTAATAGGAAACTACAATATTCATCATATCTAGATCCACTTATACTCCAATATTCAAGATTATGTGACTTAGGATGTGCATCAGATCCTTCTCAAAGTTTCACTTTATGAACATAACATATAACTGAAGCACACTCATTGTACTAAAAATGATATCATGATGTGTGTCATGGTCATGTCGAATGTGGGAAGACACCAAGATATCATCCATGAAAGCCAAAATTAATGTGTTATTATAAGGATGGAACACTCATTTTATCTGTTCCTTAAAGTCTACAGGAACATTCGTGATACCAAACGACATGACAAAAAACTCATACATTCCATACCTAATCTGAAAGGTAGTGCAAGGTATGTATGATGATCAAACATGCACTTGAAAGTAAACATATCTCAGATTGGTCATAGAAAAAACCCAAGATCCTCAAAGGTGATTGAAGAGGTCATCTATTCATGGAAGGGGATACAGTTTCATAACTATAAACTACCATCTTGCAAAATAGACTTGTGAACCCTAATGAGGAGTAATAGGTCATATGAATCTTTTAGCTTCCAAAACCTCTATCTACCCCTTGATCTCCTCTAACTATATCGTTTCAATATTATATGGAGGAATGGATATCGTTACAACTCCTGGAACTAGTTAGATTAAGAAATATAACTCTCTCACATGAAGGTAAATATGGAAATTCATATAGGAATACATCTCTAAAATGATTAACCACTGGAGGGAAATTCATCTGATAATTTCCATGGTCATACCGATATAAAATAGAAATCTGGGACGTAATCATGCACAACCCACAATGCTTGGGTCCATTTTGGCTCACATGGACATTCCATTCACCTTTTTTTAGAAACTCTATTCCATATGGTGATGTGAAACTGAAACAGTAGAGATAATAATCAAAAACGATCAGAAGCGAACCACACTCTCCATTTTGATATTGGTATCAAATCTTTTCATCTAGAGAAAACAAGGGTACCATGAGAATAAACACATGACATCCTCAAAGGGAAACTCATTTCACTTATGAAATCATGCAATTCGAATCCATAATGGAGTTTCTAATGTCATAAAAACATCAAAAGTAATATAACAGAGCCTAAAGAATTCCAAAATAGGCACTAATATGAAACTATAGGATGCCCCTGTATCAAACTTTTCACAACATAAAATGGAGGAGTCGATAATAGTAACACTGATAATATGTGATTAGTGATCCTTCTCCTACTGGGTTCGTTGCACTTCATAAGTTTGACCTCTACCAAGACACTGTGACACTGCCTAGCTACCCTCAGTTGATCCACCCAGTTGTCTCTATGATCTGAGGGTATATCTACGATGGCCATGACAAACACCTTGACCTAAACTGCCTGATGCATTCAAGTTCAATGACTCGTGATAATATTTTGAAACTAATCCTAATGATGGATTCATTATAGAAACTCTCTCACTATCCACATGTGGAAATGTCTTGCTGAAGAGATGAATATGACCCATATTTCTGGGAGATCTGTACTTTACTAGGTCCAACTGTCACTACGACCGTATATTCCATGGCATTCCGCACTAGTAGAACCACAAATTTCGTCCAAAATAACCTTTATGACTTCTCACATTACAATGAGAAATTTCTAAAAAACCCTTCTTAATATCGATTGAGATAGTACCTATTGTTAATGCCAAACCCCCTGGCTCGCACCTCTAGATTCCATCTAATTATGCTCGATAATAATTATTTGATTCACTATAATATATATAGTAGTCAACAAAATACCTTTACCTATAACTGTACATCATAAATGAGTCTATCCTCAAATATCCTAGACTTCGATTCATTGTCACCCATAAGGATTGGTGTGAGACACTACTGAAGAGTATAATGGTATGAATATTCCATCACCAATGATTTCAACTACTCCAGATGCAAGAAATCCCTATATCTATTGTCCCTCAACATCATGGGAAAATAATAATCATATAATACTATTTTGAAATATCACCATGCCATATCCCGATGACGCTCTAACTGAGTAATAACATCCCACCAGCTCTTGGCAGAATCACGTAGCATATATGTCACAAGCATTACCCTCCTCCCAAAAGGCATCTATGGAAGCTCAATGATTGTAAGAATGTACTCCAACCATGACACTATATTTTTTGGTCCACCATTCCATAAAACTGTGGGCGTATGTTGCTGCTGGAACTCACATGTATGCTCTTCCATACACGTGTTAGGGTGTGGTTCTCCCAGAATCGTTTGAATGAACTCATAAAAATAGCATGGAACTGTGCATCAGCACCAGCGTCTGGTATAACTACTGGTACTAAAACTAGCATGACATAAATATCCACTAGTATCCCATGTCCTAAGACCACTGGGGTATGATCATCGTCTCTCTCATGGCGTACAACTGGATGTCATCGTGGTGGAATGTCTCTTCATGTTCAAGTGCACACCTTATTTTATTTTCATTATCAAGGGTCAGAGTTCATGATCAAAAGTACTAAATAGGATAAGAAACCAATAAAATTTTACAAAAATAGTACACTGTGTGTAGAAACCATACACATTGTGTACCCTCGAGCTCCTACATGGGTGGGTATTTCATCCAGCCAAGCCATGTAACCACCCAAGATACACGACATGTAAAATTGGTAAATAGAGTGTATTGAAGTTTCCCCTTATATCCTTAAACTTTTACATGGACCGAATAACACAATTCTACTTAAGTTACACTACATGGAGTGTACCTATAGTACATGATGTTCACTGGATGAAAACCATCATTACATTTTCTCCTTCACATGGATGAACACACTATTACATACCACACAACATGTATGAATAATATATTATTTGTACTTAATAAAATTGTTTTCCTCGAATAGAAGAACACATGACATGTTTTTATAGCATCAAACGCTGTGTTGCCCGGGTTTCTAGGTAGTAAACCTTTGAAACATTCCCATAACCACCGTTTTTTCATTGTATGTCAATGGAATACCAAATTTTATCTGCGAGGGTCCATAAACCCTATGAAACAATTTTTGATATCCACCTACATTACATCATATCGCAATTTTATTTAAAGCAGCCTCATGATCAACTAAATTCTGATCCAATAGATCCCATTCACCTCATAGGTTAATGCTTGGCATCCATTCGTAGAATTTCATATCATGATTCAATATAAGGTTGTAACATGTTCAATGAATTTAAAGCATAAGACATATTAATACACCTATCACAACATTGGGTATATCTATCATTGTACCTATCACTAAAGCATACATATCTAGCAAGACTTCTATCAAAACAACATGGAATCAGTAATCCTCTCTATATGGAATGGAAACAATGTATGGCATGTGATTTATAATAAGATCCTATATAATGAATTATATGGAATACACTCATCTCATCATTTTGAAAAAACTAGAACCACTATAATATCAAAAAAATAGTATAATAAAAGAGTGTAACCCAGTAGTGAAATAAAATAAACTCTAACAACTCAAAATCCAAAAATCACAATTCAATTCATTGCAATTTGTCTCTTCCCTATACACGGGGTAGCTACTCGAAGGAACAATTTACTGTCAGACATCATTTCCTTCTTATCCCAATCTAATGTCAAAAAATAGTAAGACAAACTAGAAAAGATACCTTTGATTCCACTTTGTAACGTCACATATTTGAATGCCAATCAATGGTGCCTCATATCCAGTTATCCAGATGGACTCAAGTATAACAAACCACGCTCGAATTACTAGGAAATTATATTAATTATTCAGAATAATTAATAAAAGACACAAATATTCACCCAAAGACCATATTAGTTTAATGTATTTGGAAACTCGGAATATAATCTTCTAACATAGTGATAGATCATAAACATACCCCTTAATGATCTTCCACTTTTTTCCTACCTAAGACCTTTTTATATATCCTGCTGAAACGAAAACATAAAAGGGTGAGCAAAAAATCTCAGTAAGGATAAACATGTTGAATATAAGACAAATGGTAATCATTTGAATGTAAAAACATGAAATTAAACTTCAAAATTAAAATATTAATCTATGAAATAAATCTTGTCACTTCATAAGGCACATATAAAAAATTAACATTAACGATGATAAAGCATCATTGTTATAAAACATGGAATTTTGGAAAAGAAAACAAGAACACAATATGATTTCTATTGTAGACAAGGAATATTTTCCAAGACTATCATAGTGGAAAAAGTACATTACTAAACAATGTTAACATGTCATTCCATCCATGTATTACTAAACCAAATTTAATTTTCATTCTAGTAACATCTCACCCATCTCATAATTAAATAATTCTTACATGTTCTACCAAAACATAAATAATTTATGATAGCATAACCCATGGAATAAAATGGGATTCACAAACATCATTCCATAAAAATTAAAATAATGTAAATGGATTTCATAAAAGCACAATCAAATCAAAGTAATAATAGGGATATAAAAATAACTCTACGTCATCATAGATGGAAAATAATTTTGATAAAAAACTTAAACATAATTCTTGAGGAAATATCCTTTATATTTTTAAAATGTTTTCTTTTCATCAAAATGTTGTGTGAAATTTTTTATGAGAAAGAATTTAGTTTAAAATAAACTAATAATCATGTAGAGGAAGCTCCATATCAATATGGTTTTATGAAGATGTAAAAAAAAGTTCATTCCATATTTTCTAAAAAACATTCTCCTTGTACGTTTTCTGAAAAAGTCTAAAAGTACATCATTTGGTAAAAAAGAATGATTCTTTCCATACCATGTAGTAGTAGAAAAAATGGGTAAAATGAATTTAAATATACATAGATGAATATTAAACATTCTATTAAAACAATTTTATAAAATATGGACATATATGATAAATATAACACCGGTTTATACTTACGAATAAACAATGCCAGATAAAAACATGATTGGAAAAGTTATCCTTTACTTTAGGTCTGACTGTTTTCCGTATGTGTATAAAAATCCTTAATAATGTGTTTAAACATGTTACTAACTTGTAAAAAATCCATAATAATATTTTTTTATCATATATTACTTACCTATGACTTTATATTACCCATTCATTTGACAATTCGATGTTAAAGCAACCTTTTGTGTAATTATTGTTTTATTTATTGAACGTGCTTGAACATGTTGTTCTTCATATTATTTCATAGATCATGATTTACGTACTTCCATAATATTGAATATTATTTATATATCATATATATTCATTATAAAAGTATATATATAATAGATAGATAAATCAAATTGAATACATTGTTCATGAAAAAGGTAGGTCATACGTATGCATGATGCTATTTTGGTTTCGATATTGAATTGAATTGATGTAAGTAAATTAAATATATATATATACAGAAATACAAATGAATTATTATGTAATAAATTTCACTATTATTTATTATATATATAAATTATAATAATTATGGAATGGGTAATGTGGAGAATGAATCTCATCGCGTCGTGGAGACGTAAGATGTACGTACGCATGAGCAAAAAAATAATTCCAAATTTTTTTGAATGGTATTGATGTGGATGGTGTATAGTATATAAAAATTAGTATAATGTTATAATAATAATATATAGAAATTATTTACACCATTATACACATCCAAAAAAATGTTTGGGTGGAAACAGATTATACCAGTGCGTGGACACAGTAAGCCATACGTAATCACGCATGATGATTTCGTTTTTTGCTGGATGTATAGAATGATAAATAGTGTTTTTAATATATATAATAAAATAAATATATATGAGTAATACTTATTTTATTACTTTATAATGAATCAAATATTGACAATGGAGTATAATACGAAATAAACTTTAAAGAATCGGTTGAAGAGAATACCTCTTCCATAATGTGCCTCCTTTAAATTTGAACTTATGGCACTAGAGGTGGTATTTTGATAATACCCGAACCTCTAGAATGTATCTATTAAATTTTAGAAGTGGATTGGGATGGGTTTAAATGACTTTTATGGATCAATAGAGAGTGAAGTGGAGCAGTAGGATGTGCCCTTTTATAAGAGAGGAGAGGGGCACTTTAGGAAACTGTCAAAATATTAATTTATTATAAATTAATATCCTATTAAAAATGGTCCAAAAATAGTTTATTTCAAATATAATATGTTTTTTATTATAATACCCATAATCCAATAATATTTAGACAATTTTGATATATTTTTTATCCTTATCTTTTTTGGTTTAACCCTTATTTTACACTTGTTAATGTTACACATGATATAATGTTATTTACACATATTGGGTTAATGTAAAAACCAAATTATGAAAAATGACAAAAAATGTCATTTATGAAATATCTGGGCTTCTCATAACCATTTAGAATAATTTTATATTTTTAATAATTTAATATCAATTAATAAACTATTTTTTGTTTTAAGTTATGAATTATGCTAATTTTGGACAGTATTCGTACCTGACAATTTTAAAAATTTATAAAAATCTTAATACTTTGAACCAATGGAATTTAATAAAATATAATATTTCAATATAATCTATAAATATTTTGGATGGAATTAAAAATTTTAATTACATTAATTTTAATATTTATAATATCATTTATTTGATTCCATTATTAATGAAGCAATCTCTGCTTTAGTATTGTGTTATAATTAAATTTTTTTATTTAAGTGACAAAAATAATAAATTGAATAACATGATATAGGAAATATTATTATATTCTTAATTAACATTTATTGTTGAATATATTAGTTATATAACCTCACTTTGAAATTTTACTAGTAAAAGATACATGTTTATGTTATATTTTTCATTACATTAAATTAATTTTTATAAAATGTCATTTTAACAACCAAGTGGCACCATGTGGTCCCAAAATTGATGCAAGGATACCATTGGTAAGAAATTTATATTCCAATAGTATTGTGACAAGTTTTAGGGTAGTTTTATTTTGTTATAATATTATTTTTACCCCTATTTACAAGATTTAGCCTTTAACCACGTTAAATAAAAAAATTACTAATGTTACTATTCATATTGACCAAAAATTTAAAAGGTAACCAATCAAAAAATTTGGACCATATGATTCTAAATATGTAATTTATTTTCTCTAATTCAAAACCCAACAGTTGAAGTAATTATTTTATAATTAATTCATATTGTCAAAACAAAAAACGGGGTTTTTAAGAAATAATAACTATCAAAAGATTGACATGTGTTTATGTCAAATTTAAAAGTGAAATTAATTCCAATGACCAATATTAAATTAAATGATAAAAATATAATTTAATTAAACATTAATACCAATATAAAAGAAAATTTAGCAATATAAATAAATTATATGAAAATGTAGTTTTGAATTAAACAACAGTATTTTTAACAAATCATTAAAATTTTTAATTTAATATAAAGATAAAAAAAATTAAATAAAAGTTAGATTTTTATGTCCTTAATCAAAATAAGAGGTTTATTTTGTCAAATATAACTTATAAAAGTTTCAAATATGTGTTTTAAAATGGGTACACCATCAAAATGTGTTAAAAATTCAGTTTTTTAAAAAAATACTTCATTTATTAAGAAAATTGATTTTCTTATCATATCATGTTATATGAAATGGGTAATTTGAATGATAATGTTATTTAAAATAAAAAATTTGGATAATAATTTTCATAACATATAGTTAATATTACAAAATAATTTGATAATAAACATGGTATCACATACAATGCAAGCTATCAAAGAAGGTCACTCTTATGTGTTACACAAGACAAGAAAGTGTTGTGTGTATTTAATACTTTCATAAGTGTTCTATATAACATAATCCAAATATTTTTCATTTATACATTGAGAAAAATCTATACTCAGTGTTTCATGACATACATTCTATCAAAAGAACTTGAAATTTTGTGCAACACAAGCCAAAAATAGTGTTGTGTATACTGTAAGTTAATACGATGTTTCATATAAGGAATGATAATATTATTTTGTCATACAAAAAAATATATCAATGACATGAAAATAATATATATCATAAATTCATGGGGTGTTACATTCTAAACCCCTAAAAATGAATTTCCCCCTAAAAGTTTTCGCAGTTATAAATTGTTTTCTACATGAATGTTTCATTCCTAGAAACCCACATAAAAAAGGGATTATAAAAAATCAATATAAAAATTGAATGTTAGAAAAATAATGGTTACCAAAAGTAACTCATCACCTGGTTTCCACATAAGAGAACATAGGTGGGAGGTGAAAACATGGATATGGAATATAAAAATAACCATAAAGTTTTGATAGATCGTGATAGAGAATATGGTTTGAAATCATTTACTACCATAAATTTATAAATATACAATGATTTTAGGGACCATATAATTAATTATATTATGAGGTTCTAGGGTATAAATTTTTTAATTCAATATCATTTTTCTAAATATGTTGAATTTTTTCATGATAAGACATAATTTGTTGACATCTGTATAATATCACTATTGGTCGTTCCATGTAAAATTTCCAATTCATCTCTTATTTAAATAAATGATGTTGAATTTTTCATTTGTGAAGTGTTATAAGATCAAAAAATACAATGATATTTCATTTCATATGTCTCAAAAAAAGCTTATAACAATTTTTCAAATATGTATAAGGAAACGTATAATACATTAACCTAAGAAAATTCATTTAGAATATTACTTAAACTAACAATAAATGGATAATAATAAAATCCTTCCAAAAAATGAAAATATAAAACTTTAGAAAGAGGTGAACTAAATCAACTTAACATTTTCTCCCATATATCACTTGGCAGTTTTTTGTTGTCAGATTCCAAACATGTGAGTTCCTTAATCATGAATTCTCTTGAAACATGATAATAACAAGAATTACCACTAAACCATAGTGAAAAAATAAATTATATCAAAATTAACTCATTCCACACACAAAAAATACAAAAAAATTATATATAATCAAACCATAAAATTACTTTTTCCTTATATCAGTCATGTGCTCATTAATACTATCAAACATCTCATTATCTCCTTATCCCTTCATTATGTTCCTATCATGTGCTATCCAAAAATATTTCAATCACTTTTCATTGTTACAAGTAAACTATAATTATGGAAAACCAAAGTAGGCCAATACATAGATATTCCAATATACCATAGTATTATAAATGAGATTCCACAACATTATTTTGGAATAAACACATAATCATTCCAAAATTTTGTTTCCATACTCACTACTTCCAATAGTGATTTCATGTGACTTCCCTTTGTACTTTTCCATAACATGTTGTTGATTTCGCTCATCAGTAACCATTGTATTAGGGTATTGGTTTATATAATTCCCCCTTTATTTTCCCTTGTAACATTGAATTGTTGGTGGTTCATTCTCTATAAACTTTTCATTATTCACATCATTAGAATCATTTTTCGCATTAATTCAGAACCCAACTACTTAATGACATTTGTTTCCACATTTGAAACATTTTATACTCCCTTTAAGACAATATCCACCAAGAATATTTCCACACATTGTGCATGAGGAATCATTTAACTTTTTTTACTGTTGTTTTGAGATTTTCACTAGCACTCCATCATTTGATTCTTGTCAAACCCATGAGATAGATATGTAACACAAACTTACAGTTCTACCCTGATAGGAAACTCACAATCTATTCATAGCTACTGAAGTCTATTGTAGCTAACGCCCTTCAATGTGATTGTTTGAAGCCACTAATGAATCGATCTACTTTACATCCAGGTTGGATGATAATGCCCGAATCATATCTTGAATGTCTTCTCAAATTCACCATGTATGTACCAATAGATTCATCATCATTTTTCATTATCTCAAGAAACTCCTTGTCTATATTTGTTCGAAGAATACGAGCGAAGAACATATTGAAATATATGTTCATGACCTCAACACATTCTATGGATTCAATTTCATCTTGTTTCCATGAATTCTAAATTAGATTCCACTATGGGTATCCTTCACCTACTAATCAATAGACAACCAAAATAAATTTTTCATGTTCTGAAAAGTGAAGTATGTAAAAAATATTTTCAATTATACTAATCCATTGTTAATAAAAAATTGGATCATAATACCAATTGAAAAAAGGTTTATGTTTCCTCACGAAGGATTAAATAGAATGTTGTTCCCTTATATGCTCATTTCAAGTCGAAAATGATTCATATATCGAGTAATTATAGAAATAATAATTCTAATTCCTTGTCCCATAAAATTTGGTTATTTAATAGATCAATAATTGCATTTCCCCATGCATTGATCATACACACAGTTCCTTCAGGTTCTAGCCATCATCTAAAATCCAAAAATAATAGTGTGAGAGGAAAAAAAACCTACTAGGAAATAAACATAATCATGGGGGGTTACATTCAATATCTAATTTCATAGGTTTTATCCTAGGTTATTAATTATAATTTCCATAATTCTAGGACTATAACCTATCATTATAATTATCCTTAGGGATATCCCTAAACATATCTCAATGATATCTCTAGGGATATCATGAATGTTTTTGTATCCCATTTTCCAACGGATTACAAATCCTTCACTCTGATACCAACTATCATGAACCAGTCATGACATACATGTACATTACATTACTTTTTTATAATAATTAATACAAGACACAAAATTATTCCCAAAATCTATATTATTTTATTACCTTTGGAAAATCAGAACATAATCTTATAACTTTTTGAAAGATCTTCAATATCTCTCATGAAGATCATCCCCATTTCGTTTTCCAACTTATAAACATTCTTTATATCCTATAAAAAAAGAAAAAATAAAAAGTGTGAGCTCAAATTATCATTAAGGGTATATATGGAGAACATAAAACAAACCATAAACATTTTAACGTAGAAACATGAACATAAATTTTAAATATCAAAATCTTGTGTCATGAAATAATCTTGGTAGCTCGTAATGAATAGATCATAAATGAAGATTAACCATGATAAAATATCATTGGTTTAAAAAAACAAATTGTGAAAAACAAATAAGAACATAATATGATTTCAATAGTATCCAAGGCATTGTTTCCAAGACCATTATAGTTGACAAAGTCCATTACTAAACTGGGATTTAATGTCATTCTAGCCATATATTACTGAACCAGATTTTCATGATGTTCCTGCAATGTATGTCTCATGAGATAAAAATCATTACCCAATTCATTGGAGGTAGTTAATGGTCCCAACCATATAATAATTAAATCATTCTTACAGGTTCCAAAAAAAAATCCTTCATCATAGAAAAACCCATAGAATAAAATGGGATTCTTAAACATAATTCCATCAAATTCCATATAAAATTAAGGGATTTCTCGTAAAAACAATATAATCAACATAATTATTGGGATATAAACATACCCCTATGTAATTTTATATGGAAAATATGTTTGATAAAACAATTGAGCATAATTCTTGAGAAAATATCCTTTCAGTTTCGAAAATTTTTTCTTTTCATCAAACTATATTCAAATTTTAAAAGAAGTGAATTTAGTTAAAAATACACATGTAAAAGTTTAGAGTAATTTTCATGTAAATAAGTTATTATGAATATGTAAAAACTCATTCATTATGTATATGTTAAAAATCATTCTCCTCATACTTTTTCAGAAAATGTTTTAATGTACCTCGTATGTTAATGAAATGAAATATTACTTCCATTCAATGTAGTAAAAATCATAAATGGGTAAAAATGAAAATAAAAATACATACAAGAATATTAGTCATTTTATTAAAACATTTTTATAAAACAGTGACATGGATGTTAAATATATCCCTTTTAAATACTTAGAAATAAACAATCTTGGATAAAAATGAGATTAGAAATGTTATCCATTACCGTAGGTCTAATTTCATATTAATTTTTATAAAACTCTTGTATAGTGGGTTTAAACATATTATTAACTTGTAACAGTACAATATTAATTTTTATGATATCATATATTATTTACTTATGACTTTATATTACCTGTTAATTTTTCAATTCATTGTCAAAGAAACATTTTGGGTAATAATCATATCATTTATCGTATGTGTTTGGATTTTATAATCTTGATATTATTTAATAGATCATTATTTACCAAGGTCTATAATCTAAAACATGATTTATATATCATATATATTCAGTATACAAATATATATATATATATATATATATGAAATGGAATACACCGTTCATGGAGACGGTAGACCGTATGTACACATGAATGCTTCTTTAGTTTCCTTATTGAATTGAATGGATGTTAGTAAATGAAACACATATATATATAAACATAAATATAGAAGCATTATTATTTGATATGTTTCATCATTATTTATTATATATACTTTATAATAAATCTTGAATGGTTAACGCTGAGAAAAAATCTCATCACGTTGTTGAGAAGGTATGGCGTACATATGCACGAGTGACGATATCGTTCTCATAATTGTTGAATGGTATCAAAGTGGATGGTGAGTAATATCGAAGATTTAGTATCATGTTATTCTAATCTTATATATTTATTATTTCCTTCATTATTCCAATCCAAATAAGGTGGTGGTGAAAAACAGATTACAGCATGACATGGAGACGGAAAGCCGTATGAATGCACACACAGTGATTTTATTTTTCGTAGGATGGATAGAATGTGAAATAGTGTTTTTTCATATATTTAATAAAATTTATGTATATTAGTGATACTTATGTTATAAATTTATAATTCACCATCTAATTAATATTATGTATAAAAAAAAATAAATTTGAAACAATCAGTAGAAGAGATTACCTATTCCTCGACGTGCCTCCTTTAATCTACCTCTTAGGGAACTATAGTTAGTCTTTTGAGAACACTATATCCTATAAAATGTAACTAGGTATGTTGAGAAAAGAAATGGTAAGGAATTATATAAGCATGAATTCTCACAATGGAGTGAATAAAAGAGAGATGATGTTCCCTTTTATAATAGAGGAGAGGGGCACTTTAGGAAACTCTCAAAATATTAATTAATTATAAATTCAATTATGATTAAAAATGGTCCAAAACACTTTTAATTAAAATATATTATTATTTTTTTAATAATACTCATCATCCCATAATTGTTAGAATGGTTTTGAATATTAGTATATCATTATCATTTTTTTATCTCTTATATTACCATTTTTTATCTTACAGTGCCATCAAGTTACTTACACATTGTGGGTTAATGTAACTACCATATGATTTCAAATACCCAATAAAATCATTTATGAAATATTTTAAATTTTATTAAACATTTGGATGAATCATATATTTCTATTAATTTAAAATAATTTAATAATATATTTTTCATTTTATGTTATGGATTATGTAAATTTTGGACACTATTCGTACCTGGATTTTTTAAAATTTAAAAAACCATATTCATTCAAAAAAGGTAATTAAATAACATATAATATGTAAATATAATCCAGAAAAATCATGTGTGGAATAAAAAATAAAATTTCATTACTTTTAATATTTATAATATCGTTTATTTGAATCCATTATTAATGAAGCAACCACTACATCATCATTATATTAGAATTAAATTTTTTTATATACTGTCTAAAAATTATAAATAGAATATAATTATATAGGAAATATTTTTTTATATAAAATGAAAATTTATTGTAAAATATACTCGGTAAATAACCTCACCATTAAATTTTATTATTAAAGGATAATTGTTTTTGTTATATTTCACTTTACTTTAAATTTATTATTTTAAAATTTCATTTTAACACCCTAGTGGCTCCATGGGGTCGCTAATTCGACCAATGGATTCACCTGGTAAGAAATATCTCATTAAATAGGATTATGAAATGTGTTAGGGTTGTTTAATATTATTAGGACACTTTTTTTACCCATGTTTACGAGATTTATCATTTAACCATCGTACATTAAATAATTTCTAATGTTATAATTTATAATGTACCAAAAAACAAAAGATACATATTCTAACAATTTAAACCATCTAATTCCAAATATGGAATCCATATTTCCAAATTCAAAACATATCAGTTGTGGTAATTAATTTATATTTATTTCTCATTGTCAAAACCAGAAATTGGGTTCTTTATGAAGTAATAACTATCAAATGATTAACATGCATTTATGTCCAATTTAAATGTTAAATTACTTTCAATGAATAAAATTGTATTAAATGATAATAATATATTCCAATAAATATTTCAAAAAATTAAATATATAAGATAACTAAATAAATAAATTATATTAAAAGGATGATATGAATTAAAATGTATAATTTTTCACAATTAATTTAAATTAGACTTCTATCTGAAAAATTAAAAAAAAAACAAAAAGGTAATTTTTTTATGTAATGCATCCATAGAAGAATTTTATTTTTAAAATTAAACTTATATAAGTATCAAGAACTATATTTAAAATGTTTTTTCCATCAAAAGGTTGAAAAACTGTAATTTTTTTTAAAAAATTAGTCCTTTTATTTGAAAAAATGATTTTGCTCTCATATCATTTTCTAGAAAATTTTTTATATTATTTCTAAGGATAAATACAATTAAAAATTTGGTTATCAATTTTCATAAGAACTAATTTATAAATCATAATATTTTAATAATATATCACTGTTTATTGAAACTAAATATCGTGTAAAACGCAAGCTATCGAGGAAGGTATCTCTTGTGTGTAACGCAAGACAAGTTTGTGTTGTGTGTAGTGAATGATTCATTTGGTGTTTGTTATGACATAATCCAAATATAGTTCATTTATACATTTAAAAATATCTATATTCAATGTTGTGTGAAATTAATTCTATCAATAGAACCAGAAATTGTGTGCCACCCATGCCAATAATAGTGTTTTGTATACTACAAAAAAATACGATGTTGTATATAGTGCATCATATTTTTATGTGGCATACAAAACAAGAAATAAAAAACATTAAAATAATCTATTTCAAAAAATCATGGGGTGTTACATCAAGTGCATTTATACAAATTCTAGATTATACTGAGTAGCAGCGAGGGCCTAGTTTTGATAGTAGGGAAACTATTACCTCATTGGTAGACTGTAATATAGTGGAAAAAATATAAATAAAATACTGGTAGTATTAATACCATGCAATATAAGTGATCCGTGAAATAATTAAAATATAACAACCAGATTTCATAACATAAAAAGGATGATGCTGCATGTCACATGGTCTAGAAAAATAGAAAATAATGATTACAATGAACTAATATTTAATAGAAGTACAAAAAGTAAAAAAATAAAAAAGAAACAACTAAGTATTCCAAGAATCGGTTTGGTTCCCTTCTCTCTATCTCCAAATAAGAATATCAAGTAACAGTAGAAGGTATTTCTCCATTATCGATACCTGCGACAATATATTTTGTTTGGGCCCAAAATCATGACCCAAACAGGGTGTGAGACATGATCCCTATGGGAAACCACCCATGATTTGTACCAATAAATTAGTAAATATATATAATAGGAAGTGTGAAATAGTGAAAGCTATAATCTAGGATGTACTCAAAGTTAATCTTTCCTACATGAACAAGTTTCCATTTACAATCATTTAATATTCAATAATAGTTCAATTACATGAATTATATATGTCTAGGGACTTGGACTATGTTTGGAAACCCCCATGTAAAAGTAAGAACTACAGACACCTCAAAAGGCCCTCAAAACAGGTTAAGTGATGACTGAAACCATGATTGTGAATTGTCTTAGCAGTCATATCATAATTCATTCAATTTAATTATTCAAATTAAATTCGAGTTTTCAGTTGATCTTCTTTTTATGGAATTCAAGTGTTACTCCTTGTGTAAAACCACCTACATCCTATGAGACTATCTATTTCATCCTCTCAGTAACCCAGTTTGACTCTAGGTGTGGTGTGAGTATATGCCAACTAAGTTATCCTTGGAACCTATAAATAATACCCAATTATCTCCCATGAAATATTAAATTTGACAATAGAACCTTTCCATGGAATCTATAATTACATGAATCATTCATCATTTAAATAAATATCCCATAAACCAATCGACTATATTCATTATTCTCTCATAACATAAGCATATAAAACCCATTTAAGTCGATACAAAGAATAAATCAGTGGATCCAAAGGTCAAATGAGGTATAACGAACAATATTCATATGAACCCATTAATGGAATTCCACTTTGAATCCATAATTCACTCATTAATATATTCCCTTTTATTATTTAATGTTCTGTTAAACATCTCATTAGCCATGAAAATGTCAAAACAAAAAGCATCTAATAAAATCTCAAGAAAGGAAAAACATCATAATGCTTTGCATTTTAATTACTCACATGAGAACTTTTTTTATTTAAAGAAACACTTTTAATTTAACCTATTAAATGGTTCATAATTAATCCACTCATACATTCATATATTATATAGAAAGCTTATCAAGGAAATAAAACAATTACATGTATTTAGTATAAAATAAATCATGTGAGAAATTCATATAACAAGTATGTTATGTAATTTAAATTAATCCAAGGATTATAAATTAATTATTTCATGTGTAAAAATAATTCATTTAACAAATTTCTTTTAAAAATCATGAGAAGGGAAACAATGTAATTCCACATAGGAAACTTAAGCCAAAAGTCCAGAAACAGTCCTCTAAGGGAAAAACACTCATGGGTTGGACCATAATCAAGGTAAATATAAAAAAACATTCTTTTAAACACATAATAAATTATCAAAAAAACAATAGACCATGATTATAGAAAAAATTATTCAAGGAAACACCCCAAAAATGGGCATTCAGTTCTTCGACACATATAATGAATCTGAAAATTTTAAAAATGCACGAGACCACCTACATTATACTAGTATTACTCTCTTCAGCTAGTGTTGCCTCTAATTCTACCTAGAACAGAGTATATCTAAAAAATGAGGATAAAATCTCCACCCTTTATAACTAGGACTATATGGGAAATAACGGATAATGGATCAAGAGGAATCTAGAAATCACCAATGGGATTCCAATGCATATGACAGTGTTAGAATCAGAGTTCAGATGTCCAATAGGGACCAAATATCTATTTGGATCTACTATTAAGTATAACCTATGTGAAGGTTCAATCGGTGTAGAAAAGATGAGTCTGCTGTCTATTTTAACCGAAGAAGTACATAGTGTGTACTAGATAATACACTCTGTCTATATGGCAGTTTTCCCATTCTTCTCTCGACATGCCTAACATGTTATAAAAGGGAATTCTGATATCCTTGCATTGCGTATACTAGGATTACATGACATGTAACCCCCAGTCATGTTGTGTAATAGTCTTATAGCTTTCACTTGGAAAATTTTTCATGGTCTTTATTTATTAAAAACAACAAAGGAATGATTTTTACCTAATGTAAGAACCATGTTCATTCCTTTAAGGTTTGTAACTCATAGTATCTATAGTTATGTCAACATTTTGTGAGTCCAATATTCTTATATAATAAAAATTTTAGTTGTGTCTCCCATATTCTAATGTAGGGGGCTTAATTTGGTGATGAACTTCTATAAAACTTTTAGGTTTCTAGTTAATGTTCCACTAGAAAAAGTAGCTAATAATCATGTTATGATTATCCTGAAAAAATATATTAGTTCACAATGTTTAACTCAGGGATTTGATATGTGTAAGACTAGAATCAGTCCAATTTGTACTGAAGTATTATAAAAATCAATTTTTAATTCATTTATTCCTCTAATAATTATTACTTTTAAAAATATTTTATAAATAATTAATTATTTAGTCGATTAATTTAGGATTTTTGTTATAGGTCTTTTCACCCCCATCTAGAAATTCATTCATCTTCCTATCTTACTAAA
This sequence comes from Viscum album, assembly GCA_963277665.1. NCBI lineage: Eukaryota > Viridiplantae > Streptophyta > Magnoliopsida > Santalales > Viscaceae > Viscum > Viscum album. Next base: position 670,014,778 of record OY728163.1, read on the forward strand.
CATTATAATGCATTTTCCAATACATAATGTTTTAATATTCTTATTTATGCGAAAATGATGATTTTTGTGCCACATGTTCATGTTATATGCCTATGTTATGTTCTATGGATTATAATAATTTTATAATTTTCCTAATGATTGTGACATGGTATTTTATTGATTATTTTAAATAATGTTTCCTTATATTATTCCTTGTGTAATCTATTATTATTATAAACAAATTTATCAAATATTTCATACATTATCATGCATTATCATATGATTATGATCTAATGTATAATGTTAGGATGATATGATTTTTCCTAACTTTAAATTTTAACTAAAAACATATTAGGTATTTAATTCTCTTAAAAATGAACATGAGTATAACATATGAAAAGTGTAGAAGAAAAAATGATATAGTGAAATTAATTATAAATTTCTATAATTATATATAATAATGTTTTTTTAGATAATATCCAAACACACTTGAGCTTTTCTTTATGGGGATTTGAATGTACCTGTGAGAATTAATGTTTAAACAATTGAATTATTGTAAAATAAATCCATGTTCAGAATTGGTTTTTTCTCATGGTATGAAATACAAATTGTTAAATGTTTGTTTTTAGAACTGGGCCCAAGAGGGTGGGTTATTGGTTCCTCAGATGGTATCAAATTATTGTCTAGTTAATTTGGAGATTAAATTTATTATTTTTTGGTATCATGATTATATATCAATTGATAAAATCCAAAAAGATAATCCTAAATATAATAAAACAACATAAAACAATGATAATGTATATAATGTGTATTTTACTATCAATAAAATCAAATTATGTGTAAAATTAGTATTTTTAATCCCTAAAATAGATAAAAAATTGGTAATAGTCCATAAAATGGCAGTTTGTTATTTACTGAATCTACACTCATGCATAATATGTGGTCCTAACTATAGACCAGGATTAATAATCCATATGGATATTCTTTTGTATAATCACATTCTCTTTCAGAATAATTATGAAAAATTTAAATGGGAATAGATGATGTTATGTAGAACTAGATTGGATAGAGAACCTAATATAAATATGAACATTGTTATCCAATATTTAAACATAGATATTCATTTTTTATGAAAATAATTTTTGAGCGAATTTTTTTTAGTAATTGTTTTTCATTTAAGCATTTTATAAAAAATTTAATCTAATATATCAACATCTATATATTAATGAACTGTTTGGAGAATAGGGAATCATTTTTCAAGGGTTTTAATGGTAAATTAATTGATTATCATAATGTTGAACCAAATTTAATTAAATATATATTTTTAAATATTATGGTTATGCTTAGATTTCTATCATGATGTGTGATTAAATAACCCAAATTTTGATAAACTCCTAGTCTCACTATAGAAGAGAAGGATGGAGTTTTTTAAAATATTATTTTTAAATGACCATAGAGGATGAAAAATTTCACTAGATTCATGTGATGAATGTGTAAATAATGAACTCACGTAATATATTATAAGAACTGGATAACGTTTCAAGTCTTGATGGTGCGTACATCACACTCATGTTCATCTAATAGAGATATAGAGGTTGACCAATTCAATGTAATTTTTGAAGATCCAAAAAAATCAATTAGTCATTTTTCAATGTTTTAAATGTATGTATTGTGATCATTATGAAATTTGATAATATGCATAATCAAATTCCAAGGACCTGTGAATATGGATGTTCCAATGATATGAATAAAACTAAAGTGGATAAGGATAATTATAAAACACGTATCATCCAATCTATATTTTGGGAAATGTTATTGATTTAGGTTTCTAACCACTTGATTATATCTAGGTACTTTTATATGAGTTCCAAATTAACATCCAGATGACTTCATGTCAGTTTCTTTGAAAAAAAATCTAATTGTATGAGTAATGAATCCCAATATTAATTTAATTTGATTCTGCACTATTAAAATATTTTTATCCTCTTTCAGGATATATTTAACAATAATTTGAGAATTCGATGTCCATCTCCACATTAACTCTATATTAAATACAAAAATAAGAAATTGACATTAATGTATGATCACATATTGGTGTAAAATTGACTATTAACAGTGAATGACAAGTTAATTCTATTATACAGTTCATAAGAACCCATCATGAGGGGTACATATCTCTAATGAATTGTGAAAAACTCATTTTTTTGGGTATTTCCATCATGATGGAATATATAACATGTTTATTCATTCATATTATAGTGATAATCATATATAATTTTAATATATATCATGATTATTTTATATATTATAGATATAATTAAATATTAAATTAATAAAAATTAATTTAAATTGAAATTATGGAAATTATTTAACTGGGACGATGCAATGCCATGATATTTTGAATGAATATTCCTTTAAATAATATTTATTTTTAATATGACGTTTCATAATAAACAGTGAACCAATTATTATGATGATTAATTTTAATAAAAAAAATTGAAATGAAAAAATTAATATGTTATGATATGTCAATATGAAACATATTTATGTGTATTAAAAGGAAAATCAATATATAATTAATTATAAATATAATGATCAAAAAACCATTAACCAAGTATATTGTAAAAAATATCACAACCCCTATTGACTCATTGGTATTGTGGTAGAAAATTAAAATATAAAAGTCATTTTAAAAGATATGAAAAGACAATAGATTAATTTATGTAACTAAAATGAAATTAATTAAATATATATGGAAAAATGAGATTTATAACCATTCGGATTATAAGACTATTGTAACATTAATATTTAATTAGTGGGTATAAACTGGAGTAACTATATTATGAAATAAATTTATAATTTTTATTGAAACGTAATTGACTCGTCGATGTATTCCTTATAAATCCCATTGTTTAGATCATATATGGAAGGTATAATCATAATGGTTTTCTAAAAACCATGAAAATGATGGAATTAATCTTGTGTTGGTTCAAAAAAAATCATTGATTGGAAAAGATCAGGCTTCTGGCCTCGTAGATGAGATCCACTTTACCTAAATCACCACCCTTGATTAGAAAATCCCACTATATTACCCTTAAATATTGTCCAATTATTATGAGGGTGTTCATATATATATAAGATAAGATGATATAATCCAAAAATTAAAAATAAATTTCATTTTCTAATCCAAAAATTAATAAAAAATTACGCTTTCTAATTTATATATTTATTTTATTCATTTTTCTTATTTGATGAACATAAATCTAATGGATGAATATAATTAAGTAATCAATGTTTTATTTAATATAAAATTGTTAATAAAATTTATATCTTATAAAAATTTAATAAATCATAATGAATTATGAATATTAAAATTTAATGAAAGGATACATTTTAAAATAATTACAATTATTCTATATAATGAGTATTTTTTCTTAATAAACTAAATTTATTGAATAATGTGAGAAATGATAATGATATATATATATGAATACATTTATCGTTATTTAAATATTATAACACAACATGGAAGATGACAAAATTCATTTTATGGTTAAGAAATTACTTTTTTCCTTTGATATATTTTATTATTTTTATGCTCACTTATATTGATAATTGATTTTTGTCAAAAATAAAAATTGGAAAACATAATTTTTTTAATATTTTTATTCCTTAAAATTGTAATTTGTTTAATATGTTTATTTCCAACTAAATTATTGAATTATGTTACCAATATATATAATAGCTACCAAGGTTTATTATTTTTATAATTATTTTTATAAATACTGTGTATTTTTTATTTTAAAAAATAATCTAATATATTTAAAATTATTACTATTATATTATTTTTTAACATATATAATAGTTTATTGACCCAAAGTTTGTCGTAATTTTATTTGAAATAAAATTATAAATACTCATTATTTAAGATGTTAATTTATTACAAAAAAATATTATATATATATATATTATGTTTTAATCTGAAATTTAATTTTATCATATTCCTAAATTTATTTAGATTATATAGATTCCAAATCTCAAATCATCACGTTAAAATTTGGTAAGTGATTTCATATTAAATTTTTTGTATTAAAAATTTATTATAGTAAATATTTAATCATTATTAATATCGGTAAAAATAAGTAACATATATATAATTGAATTTTGATAATCATGCATGCCACATTGAAATTTCTGAAAATCACTATTTATTATAAAATTCAATCCCACATTTATCTCCAATCATTAATCTAATAACTCACTGAACTATAATGTGATTACACCATTTTCCTCACTTAACATTAAAATATTTGTATAAGTACCTATTTTCCACCAATAAATGGAACTCTATTCAAAAAAATTCTAGAAACATATCTACATAAAAATTCTCGTTAATAACTACCAATTTCCTCCCCCAATATAACATAGGTTGAATTAATTTTTATCTATATGTCTACTTCGATGAGGTATTTCAATAGAACAATACATCACTCAGTGTGAGTATTATTCAATCAAGAACATTCACTACCCAGTTTATTCTTCAACCGTATCCAAACCTATTCCATCCATACTAATATAATAAATTATTTATTATTAACATACTTATATTTTATTTTTTTAATTTAATAACCATTTTATTCTTTCCTCATATCCAGTTAAAAAAATAAAATGATGCTCATGGTTTGTGTGTTGTATAACCTCGATGAATTATGTTACTTCATTTAAATAATAACCATTAATTGAGGGTTATTAATTTTTAATGGATAAATTCTATATTTACATGATGGATAAAAATATATAGATATTTTTTTTTCATTTCTGAAATAATATTAACAATATGTCACAATTGAAAATTTCATTACCCAAAACAAAAATACAGAGAGAGAAAACAAGTTGTAATTTATAACTAATAACATCATATAATAATTTCACTATCCACCTATTCAAAATTCCAATTCATCTCTTAAGTTGCATCTCAATAAAATTAGTATGCTTTTATAAGGAATATATTATAATCGCTTCAAAATCATACATAACCATTTATTATTTCAAGTAATTGTTTGTGTCTGTTAGACCTCCTACATTGTTTATATTTTAAATATGTTTAATTTATTAATATATATACTTATGTGAATATAATATCTGATATTAAGAGGAAAATAATTAACTTGTTTGTTCATTAATGAGAATTTTTATAATTAACCCATTATTAATGTAGCACCATTTGTTATTTGATAATTACTGTAATAATCTCATCCACGATCTCATTTTCATGATTCATAAATAATAATATCATAGAAAATAATTATAAAACTATAAATTTCTATAGTAATAATATTATATAATCCATAAAAATACATTATTGATGAAGATTATATCAATAAAAAGTAACCAACAATCATATTGGGAAACCTGTATAAAATGAACAAATTTATTACCATCTAATGATGAAAGTTATATATAACTATCAATCTAATTCATTAAGAATGATTATAATTGTTTTTATATATTTAAATTTATATTAATAACATTATAATTTTTTTAAATAGGTTTTTTTACTATAGATGTTAATGTTTTTTCCTGGATGTCAAGACCAATGTTAAAGGTTCTTCATCTCAATTATTTGTTCTTTGAGAAATATGCCCTATTAACAACATTTTTGGGGGTGTAAATACTACCATATAGATTAAATTTTATTAATTTAAATGAATGAAATTATTTATTATCCTCAATATAATTTTATAATTTTCATTGGATTTTGATTAAAAATTACTACATTTGTAATGATTTTTGTCAACTCATGTAATAGACTGGGGTTTTGGGGTCCATTACATGGTGAAAAACTGATTTTTGGGGTGTTCTGGGTGGTCTGGAAGGCCATCCCAGCTTCTCGGTGATGCTTAAGACTCCTAACAGTAGCCTCGGACTACAGGTAGCTCGGCCTACCAGTAGCTTGGTTTACCGGTATACCCAGCCTACCGGCGACTTCCACGGGGTTTCTAGTAGCGCCTCTTTTGTGCTAATTTGTTTGTAAACCATGTTTTGACCACGTTTCCTATTTTAAAATCCAATTATTTGTGTTTAATTAAATGATTGGTGAGGTAGCCTCCTTAAATGAAAAACCATGTGTTTTGGTCATGCCTTTAACCGTGTTTTAAGAAGGTGTGCATCGGTTTTAACCGCCCAGAAGTGCATGGACCTTTATGTTGGACTTGTGGGGTGGCCCAGCAGCGTGGTCAACCCACGATACCACTTCTTCCAAGGTTTCATGTTTTTCTCCATATCGTAACTGTCCGGGGATGTTGTATCTCTGTCTTTATAACCTAAAGGCTTCTCCTATCCCTGAGTTTCTTTTTCTCTATCACCCTACACTTGGAGTACCCTTCCTCCCGACGAGTCGTACCCTTGTTGTGAAGTTTTCCTTGATCGCGTTCCGTGGAGTTCCTGCTACTCCTGATTTCCCATTTCCACAAGAGGACTTAACATCGATCCTTGATCAATCAAGTAGAGTTTTCCTTCACCTCTCCTTTCTGTGCATCATGCGGGGTGGGAACGCTTTTGTTTCTAAGGGGATTGATGAAACCAAACTAATCAAAGATAATGAATCGACCGTTTAAGAATAAAAGGTGGTGTGATTGATGTTATGTTGTACTCATTATGTTGTTATGTGTTGTGAATTGTACGGGACTATGCTCACTGAAAATCATGGTTATTGTTGGCCTTTCTCTGTGCACTAATAATCGTAGGTTCTCCTGGATGTTTAAATAAACGTAACATTGAATTGGTTCATTACGTATACTAAGTTAAATAAATTGAAAGCACCAATATCAACCCTTTCTGTGATAACCCCGGTTAAAGCGCTATGGAATTGAAACCAAGGAGTGTGTTAAATCATTTAAATATAAAAATGCATGTATGGTCCTACCTTGTGTTGGAGGTAGTGGTTTGGTTGTTTCTTTCATGGCCGATTATAGTGTTGGTATTGCTGGGGATGGTATCCCCTGTTGTAATACATTCCTTGGTTGTGAATATGAGGATGTGTGGTTACTCTGCTTATATAACGAATTTGGGTGGGATCCTTTGTTTTTGGGAAACTGTCGACTCATGAATTTGGGGGACATGGGGCTGTGTCTCGGGGGTTTTTTTGGTTTCAGGTACTTCGAGGGATCTCACTTGATCCCTAGTTGTTGTGACTTTACAGTGGAACTGGGTGTGGATGCTTAAATTTCCTGATGTTTTTCCTTCATTCTTTATTGTTGTTTAATCTGTGAATGTGAATGTTAGTTTCCCAGTAGTGAAGTGATTAACTCATACTGAACTGTTATGAAATTATAACATGAATAGGGAAACTCAGAACTATTTTTGTGTGCCTGTTTTTCTCAGGCAGTGCTTGGGCACCTTCTTGTATCTGTTTGAGGAGCCATAGGTTGGTCCGTGTGTTGGTATATATGTGTATTACTGTATGTTTTGTGTTTAGTCGCACCCCACATGCATTGGGCACTTAGTGTTAGTCACCCCATTTCATTGGAAATGGTGTTTCCCCCTAGTTACTCTCCTTCCTGATCCTTCTTCCCTCGGTTGTGATGGCTGGAGGTGACCATACACACAAGATTCTTCCAGTAAGTTTCGATTATTGTGTTGTAAGCCCAGGAATCATCAGGCTGGTTTTTTTCCCATGTGTCTTCAGTATGAGGCCCAGGTGTGTGCGGGCATGGATGGATGATTGTGGGGCCCAAGTGTGTGTGGACAGGAAGAGTGTGGTAGCGTGAGGACGTTTTCCGTTAGAGATGAGTAGCTAGCTAGTAGGGGAAGTGGTGGTGTGGTGTACCCAAATGCTTTATTATTTATTATTATCTTACTGGTTCTGTTATTTTGTGAGCATGGCCGGTGAGGGGGGATGGATAGATTCCTTAATAGATGATGTTTCTTCTTCTTCTTATGGGACTTTAGGACGTCTCCCCACTTTTTCATTAGAACATTAGGTTTTCCTACTAAGTATACTTGTTTTCTCTCCCTACGTTTACATTCTGGTTTCCAGGAGGACTTCGGAGGCCGTGTGGGTCCCCACTAGTCTGGATGTTGGAGTTTTTGTTGGTCACTGTTGGATTCTGTTTACCCATTTTCCTTTCCTGTTGTGTATTGTACTTTGGAGCCTTTGTATTCGATCAGTTTTGTTATAAAAACATGCATGTAGTTTGGTTTTTAATTGAGTTTCTATTCATGGTGGTGTTTGGTGTTGACTCATTCTTTCTCCCAATCTTGGTTAACGAAGAATGGTAATGCCTCCCATATTGTGAAATGTTATACACATGGTGTTATTCTCCACTCCGGGACCTACTGGAGGCGGGACTCAGGGGTCATTATCTCTCCTTAAACTTAAGGAAGGATGGGCTTGGAAATTTGTTGTCCCTTCCCTCATTTTAGAGAAGGCGGGTCGTGACAGAATGGTATCAGAGGTGATGTTTGAGGGATAGGATGGAGTTTGGAGTTAGGAAGAATAAGGATTGCATGGGATGGTAAGGAAATAATGTTAGGTGATCTTGGTTATTGATATAGACCTAGTAGGACCGTCTAGGACATGGGATTTTAGGCCCCCCCATGATCTGATGCAAGGACTCTAGGCCTATCAAACGACCAAGTAATACTACATTTGTTTCAGGATAGAGACCCTAGGAAATGTACATACATCATACTGATTGTGTTTTTAATTGATTTGGGTCACCTTGGGAAGAAAAAAAATTAGTAATAATAAATATTTCCCTTGCCACTTGGGCTTAGGAATTCTTTGTTTACCTTGCAGCTATGACACACGGATGTTATCCCCAAGCGACTCGGGTGGCTAAGGCACACCCGATCGAGGCATTTGACCAGCAGAGGGATGACCAAGTCAAGGAGGACGACTTGTGGTAGAGGACTCTGTGTTCCTTCTAGTGACAAACAATAGAGAAGTACGAGGGAAAGGGTAATGTTGTGGCTGATGCCCTGACTAAGAAATCACAGAAGGAAGTAGTTCGGGAATCTACAGATTCCTGGAGAGCGATGAAAGATTTAGAGGCCCTGCATTTCGATGCAAGGGTGGAAGGTGTAAGAGGCTGTCTATTTCACATTACTGTACTTTCTTCTTTAGTGGTGTAGGTGGAAGAGTCTTAGTGGGGGGACTCAGAGCTGGAAGTGATGCGAGATCATGTTTATCAAGGAAATGCTCCTAAGGGATTGTCAATGGATGGTCAGCATCAGATGATTTTCCATGGAAGGATTTTTGTTCCAGAGTTTACGTGTAAATGTGTTCTTTGTGAGGTCCATGGATCGTCTTTATCAGTACATCATGGGGTCTCAAAGATGTACCAAGGCATGAGGGGACAGTTTTGGTGGCCCGGGGTAAAGCGGGCGGTGGCAGATTTTGTGGCTATGTGCCTAGTGTGTTTGCATGTGAAGGCTGATCACTGTAAACCTGGAGGGTTGTTACAGCCTTTAGATATTCTTGGGTGGATGTGCGATTACATATCGATGGAATTCGTCACAGGGATACCCAGGTCTCGGTGAGGCTATGATGCCATCTGGGTAGTAGTGGATTGGTTGAAAAAATCAGCTCACTTCTTGGAGATTAAGGAGTCGAGCCCGATGAGCACCTTATCCTAGAGGTACTTCATTGATGTGGTGAGGTTGCAAAGGATTCTGAGTTCTATTGTCTATGATTGAGACATGCGGTTTACCTCACGAATCTGGAGGGGATTACAACATACCTTTGGCACCCAACTACGCCTTAGCACTACTTTCCACCCTCAGACTAATAGGAAAACAGAACGAATGATCCATACATTTGAAGTCATGCTGTGGGCATGTGTTTTGGATTTTGGGGGATCATTGGTACGTCACTTTCCTCTGGTGGAGTTTGATTATAACAACAGCTTCCAATCCACTATCGGAATGACACCATTTGAGGCCTTGTATGGAAGGTCGTGTCATTCACCTGTTTGCTGGACAAAGACTGGGGAAGTAGCTGTCCGTGGTCCATAAGTGGTTCAGAGCACCACTGAGAATGTTCAAATCATACATGAGAGGATGAAGGCACCCCAAGACCGACATAAGTCTTATGCTGATTATAGGAAGAGGCCTTTGGATTTCAAGGTTGGAAATCATGTGTTCTTGATGGTTTCCCCTCGACGTGGGAAGAAATTTTTGGGAAGGGGAGTAAGCTCTCCCCTAGGTTCATAGGTCCTTTCGAGGTGTTGGGACGAGTTGGTGAGGTGTCATATCGGCTAGAGTTTCCACCTCAGTTGGAGAATGTTCACAACGTCTTTCACGTCTCCTAGCTTCGTCAATATCTACACGATGACTCCCATGTCATCGATTAGAGAGAATTAGATGTCGAAAACGATGCGACCTTCATAGAATGACCAATCAATAACGAGGGTCGTAAAGAGAAAGTGCTTCATGGGTGAACCATCCCCTTAGTTCGTGTGTTGTGGAGGCATGGTGGCCTTGAGGAGGGCACTTAGGAGAAGGAGGCCCAGTTATGCATTCAGTACCCAGAGCTGTTTTGACTTCCTTGTTATCTTTGTTCTGAGTTTTTTTGAGATGTTTTACCATGTGATTTAATGTATGAAATGCTTGTTATGTTTGTTTTGTGTCCGAATGTGTGATGATGGGAAAACCTGACTACTAATCAAGGCGTATTAATGTGGATGTGATTAAACCCGTGCGGGAAAGTCAGTGCCGCCCAAATATGATAATACCCTGACATGTAGGAAGGGACTCCCTGACTCATGTGTTGGATAGTGTGATCCTTGTGCTTGTTGTGTATGTTTGTGGTTGATAACTCTTGGGAGTGTATTCTTGGATATAGGGGGGGTTTCTGTTCCAGATTTCGAACAACTCGGGGGTTTTCCCCTGAGAAGTATCTGTATAGGGTGGTTGTTTAGACCCCCTTTTTCTCTTCTTTTTGGTTTGTTCTTATATTCTTGGGAAGAGAATACTTTTAGAAGTCTCTCATGTACTGGCCCGGGGTTTTGGTTTCCATTACATGGTAAAAGTCTGATGTTTGGGGTGTTCTGGGTGGGCCAGAAGGCCATCCTAGCTTCTTGGTGAATCTTAAGACTCCTAACGGTAGCCATGACCTACTGGTAGCCTCAACAGACTAGAAGCTCAGACTACCAGTAGCTCGGACTACTGGTAGCTCGACCTACCGGTGGCCTCGCCCGGTAGCTCAGCCTACTGGTGGCCTCGACCGGTAGCTCAGCCTACCGGTGGCCTCGTCCTACACGTAGCAAGGCCTGCCTGTAGCTCGGCCTACTGGAGGCCTCTACCCATAGCTCAGCATACCGGTAGCTAGGTCTACTGGTGAACCTAGATTACTGGTGACCTCCAAAAGGTTTCCTCTAGCACCTATTTTTGCGCGAATTGGTTAGTACACCATGTATTGACCCATTTGCCTATTTTCAAAGCCCATGGGTTTTGGGGATGCCTTTAACCGCGTTTTAAGAAGGTGTGTGTTAGTTTTAACCGCCCTCAAAGGGCGGGGACCTTTTATGTTGGAGGTGTGGGGTGGCCCAGCCGTATAGTCAACCCACGATACCACTTCTTCTCTGGTTTCAAGTTTTTCTCCATATCATAACTGTCCGGGGATGCTGTATCTAAGTCTTCATAACCTAACGGCTTCTCTTCCCCCTGAGTTTCTTTTTCTCTATCGCCCTGCGCTCGGAGTACCATTCCTCTCGATGAGTCGTTCCCCTATTGTGAAGTTTTCCTTGATCGCCTTCCGTGGAGTTCCTGCTACTCCGAATTTCCAGTTTCCATGCGAGGACTTAACGATGATACCTGATCAATCAAATAGGTTTTTCCTTCACCTCTCTTTTCTGTGCATCATGAGTGGTGGGCACGCTTTTGTTTTTGTGGGTATTTATGAAACCAAACTAAACGAAGATAATGAACGGACCGTTAAAAAATGAAAGGGGGGTGTGATCGATGTTCTTCTGTACACTTTATGTTGTTACGTGTTGTCAATTGTACTAGCCTATTCACACTGAAAATCATGGTTGTTGGCGGTCTTTCACTGTGCACTAATGAACCTAGATTCACTTGGATGTTTAAATAAATGTAAAAAAGAATTGGTTAATTACGTATACTTGGTTTAATTAATTGAAAGAACCAGGATCAACCCTTTCTATGATAACCCCTATTAAAGAACGGTGGAATTGAAACCATGGAGTCTGTTAAATCTTTTAAATCTGAAAATGCCTGCATGGGCCTATCTTGTGTTGGTGGTAGCGGTTTGGTTGTTTCTTTCACTACTGATTGCTGGGGTGATATGGGTGGGGACGGGATCCCCTGTTATTATACTTTCAATGATTGTGAATTTGATGATGTGTGGTTACTCTACTTATATAATTATTTCTGGTGGGGTCCTCTATTTTTGGGAAACTGTTGGCTCCTGGATTTTGGGGACATGAGGCTGTGTCTCGGGGTTTGTTTTCGTTTCCAGTACATCGAGGGATCTCACTTGATCCCTAGTTGTTGTGACATTACAAGATAACTGTGTGTGAATGATTAAATTTCTTGATGGTTTTCTGTCCTTTTTTATTGTTGTTTCATATGTGAATGTGCCTGTTAGTTTCCTAATAGTGGAAGGATTAACTCAAACTAAACTGTTATGAAATGATAATTTGAATAAGGAAATAGGGAACTGTTGTTGTGTACCTATTTTTCTAAGGCAGTGCTTGGGAACCTGGTTGTATCTGTTTGAGGAGCCATAGATTGGGTCGTGTTTTGGTATATAAGAGTATTACTGTATTTTTTGTGTTTAGTCGCACCCCACCCGCATTGGGAACTTAGTGTCGGACACCCCATTGGATGGGGAAGGTTGTTTCCCCCTAGTTACTCTCCTTCCTGATCCCTCTTCCCTCGGCTGTGATGGATGGAGGCGACCGTACACCCATGATTCTTCGGGTAGGTTTTGATTGGTGTGTTGTAAGCCGAGGACTCTTCAGGTAGGTTGTTTTCCCATTTGTCTTTAGGATGAGGCGCATGTGTTTGTGGGCAGGGATGGCAGGTTGTGAGGTCCAGGCGTGTGAGGGAAAGGATTGATGGTTGTGAGACCCAGGTGTGTGCGTGTAAGAAGAGCGTGGTTGCATCGGGATGTTTTCCATTAGGGATGAGAAGCTAGCTTGGGGGAAGTGGTGGTGCGGGGTACCCAAATGCTTTGTTTTTTATTATTATCTTACTGCATGTGTTATTTGGTGAGAGTGGCCAGTGAGGAGGGATGGATAGATTTATTGATAGATGATTTTTATTCTGCTTCTCAAGGGACATTAGGACATCTCCCCACTTGTGAAATAGAGCATTATGTTTTCGTACTGTGTATACATGTATGATCACCGTACATTTAGTTTCAGTATTCGGGGAGGACTTCGGAGGCCATGCGAGACCTCACTAGTCTGGACGTCGGAGTTGATGTTGGTCATTGTTGGATTCATCTTAGCCTTTTTCCTTTCCTGTTGGGTATTCTACTTTGGAGTCTTTGTACATTGATTAGTTTTATTATTAAAACATGCATGTTGTTTGGTTTTTTTCTTGAGTTTCTATACTTGGTGGTGTTTTGTGTTGACTCATTCTATCTCAAAATCTAGGTTAACTAAAAAGGGAAATGCCTCCAATATTGTGAACTGTTATAGCCTTAGTTTTATTCGCCACTCTAGGTCCTACTGGAGGTGGGACTCGGGGGTCATTATCTATCCTTCAACTTAATGAAGGAAGTGTTTGGATATCTGTTGTCCCTTTCCTCCATTTGGTGAAGGCGGGTAGTGACAACTCATTTCTCGTTTGTTATGTTATATTCATTTTTCTATAACGTAATTATTAAATTTTGGGAATATTCTACCATATGATTAATTATATTTTATGTAATATTATGTTTCATTTGAATTAATGTTATTTATCAAACATTCCATTCAAATGAATCTTACTTAAAAAAATTATCTATTTAAGGGTTTTCATCTCATTTTCCGTACATTGATAAATATTTTCATATTATATAGCTATTTATATTATATATAGGGAACATACTACCTCAGTATATTATATTCATATAATTAATGTTTTATTGAATATATTTTTCATTTATTTTCATTAATAGATATATATATTATTTTTTAAAGTGTTACAAATATTTTTAGTGTTTTTTGCACAAACAAATTTTCATTAAATTATAATTTATCTTATTAAACTACATTTTTTATTATTGGCTTCATTAAAAATAATATAATGATATTTGGATAATTTTATTCTTCTCTGTTAAAAAATATTATTCAATTCTATTTCTCTTATATGAAATAAATCATTATCAAAAAATAATTACATTATGAAGAATAAATACCATCTTCTCCAACCGTTCTCTTTATCTACCGCATCCTTATTATTTCCACCCATAATTTTTTCTCAATTATTGACTTCTAGAGAAATATTTTTGTTTATATTCAAATATTTTTATTTCCTATAAAATAATTTTTTTGAGGTAATTTATTTTCCTTTTTAGGATGTGGAAATAAATAATGGGTTTTTATGAAAAAATATTAATTTAATTTCCTATCATGGTCGTGATTTTTATTATATTCATCACATTTTATTTTGTTAATCACTATTTTTCAAGAATTATTTTTTAACAATTATTAATAAATAATTTTTTGAATATTTATTTTCTACATCTAAAAATAATAAAATAATGACAATAATTTAAAAACGACTCATAATTGTGTTTGTATATTACATTATTACCAATGTAATTCGAAATACTCCTTTTAGTGTTTGATCACATTTTAAACATTGAAACCAAATGATCTTTCACCTATTGTGTTATGCTTTATCTATAACCATCTAAATGTATTTATAATATACAACTATTGGGTGATTGAATTTTTTATGAAATAATATAATTCATGTCTTCCCATTATTTTATACAATATAGAAATGTTATGAATTCAATTTTATTTCAATGTAGTTTTGATGATATGATATACCTATGAAGTCATATAGCACACATACGTATGTATATTTATGGTTAAGTCTCATATCACCCTCCAATTAATTTTTTATGGTTCTACATTTCAGGATATAATAATTTTCATATGATTGTTTTTTCTTATGCCACAATGGTAATTATATTTGTGATTCATAATAAATTAATGTGTTCAAGGTATGTGACAGTTAACACAATATTTAATGGTTCATAGTATTATGATGCATAATACACTATATAATCTATACATATACATATGTCTGTGATATAATTTTTTATTTTTAATAATTCTAGGTAATATTATCATGTTCTCATTAATGGATCATGATTATTATTTACTATTTTTAAACACATAATCAATGGATTATGATTTTATCACTTGTCATTATATGCCTCTCTAGTATGACTTCTGGAAAAAAATTTATGACATATTATTTTAATCAGGTATTTCCTCCATGCTCATGATATCTAATATTCTGATGTTATAACCCATTATAGTGAACCAATGCATAGCAACATCATATTACCTTATTTTTCACATAAAATAACATTTGTATTACATACCACGTATTGAGAGATTTAATTTTTTGGATGATTTAGAAAAAACAAAACCCATTAACAAACAAAACCGATATATTTCATATTCTATGCGAATTTGATTCACTATACCATGAAATGTTCTACAATAATCATTTTTCAACATATATCATCAATTATCAACACAATAAAATTTTATAGAAAAATCACATATTTTACTATCCTTAATTACTTAGGGAAATAGAAACATAAGAATGGGAGAGATCAAATACATAGTATGTGTATGTACAAGTGGAAAAATTCATTGATATTATGTGAGAATGATATAAATATATCGATATAAGAATATAAATAATGGTCGTAAAAAATAATAATTATAATTAATAACCAATAAAAATGTATCATAAGAAAATAATCAATACAAGTGTCGTTAACATAAATAAACTAATATCAAAGTATCATGGAATAATATGATTGTAACCACCATATAATACATAATATGCACAAAATAAGTCCATTTAAAATATGAAAACCATCATCAAAATCATTAAAAACTACCTTATTATATTATTTTCATTGCCAATCCCATAAATAACATTACCTAATACATAATACATTAACAAAATTTTAAGAGTACAATATATTTTTGTTTCCAAAAATTTATAAGCATAGTATAATTAATGTAACCTCTCATGAAACCTATATTGTATCTCATGAGTTGAAAATATTACGCAACTTATTAGTGGGGTATATAATTTTAGGCACACCCATCTCATCACATTACATACTTGTATTTGTGGAAAAATTATAACAATAAAATGTGTAAATAAATTCATCAAAGATTTATTAACCCAAGAAAGTGAAGTGTTTCAAAATTATTTCTATATAACATAACCCTAAATAATTTAGTTGAATAAATTAAAAATATTTTAGGAGAACTTATCCCTATTTAATTTTTAAATCATATAAGGATGATCACATAAATGAAAAAACAACGTTGAAAAAATAAATTTTCAATCAATAACAAATAATAAGGAAATGAAAATTTGATTGATTCATACAGAGAGTCCAATCCCACAAAGGATAAATATATTGCTAGTAATTAATGAAACATGAATTCTATTGATGAAATTATCTATAAAAAATAGATGAACAATTGGCCCATAATTGTAAACTATATTTATAAAACATTTTTACCATTGTGCTAAAAGACAATATTATGGGTCATATTCGAAGGATATTTTGAAATTTGTCAATTGAAGAAATTAATAAAATTTATTTTGAAAATAATTTACAATAATTTATTATATAAAAAATATTTAATGGTTCTCAAATGAATTTTGGTTTGAAATATAATTTTTTTCGTAGAAATAAAAGTTGTGTGATATTTTTAAAAATACATTAGTAGAAATACTACATAATAAAAGTTATTAATTGTATGTACATTTAAAAAGTAGTCGAGGTAAATAACATTTTCACATGATATATTACATAAAATGGGCTTTCAAGCCTTGTATTCGGGCCACTTGGCCTTGGGCGTTCGGGCTATGTAATGGGTCACCCTCTACCTAGTCTAAAGAGGTATTTGCTTTAAATAATAAATTGAGACTTTGTCCCCAACCTTTAAAAAATGATGATTTTAAGAAAAAAAAAGATATCAAAAAGATAAATATTTTTTTTCCTTATATAAGAATGAAAAAGGTCAAAGTGATTCATTATAACTCAATAATTTTGATTGATTTATAAAAACCCATTATATTTTCGGAGAGATATCATTCATGGTCAAAAGAGGGGATGGTCCTTAAAATAAGGGTAGTTTAAAAGAATAACTATTATTTCATCTATATGTTTTCATGGGGTAGTAGTTATAATATAAATAAATTCTTGGTCCATATTATTTAAATAATACTTAATTATGGAAACACATACATTTTTTTTATTTCAAAGAATTTTCTCCATGCTCAGGTACCAAAAATAATAATCATAATAAATTATTTTATGATGTTATTATTATCTATTTCCATTTATGTAGTTATTTGTAATCATAATTCATATATATATATATATATAATAATTATTTGTTATCTATTTTCAAACACCAGTGTGAGTAATCATGCTCTCTTTGAACTTGTTCCATGGGAGTGATGTCACATTTCATCAATATCACAATATTCATTATTATGAGATCATTATGGGTTATATAATAGAATATTTAATATTATTTATCAATATATAATTATGACCTATTTAATTTTATATATTATCCCTTTTTATTCACTCATTTTTATTACATCTGTTATATGAATCATCATTTCATAACATAATGATCCATTCCAAAATCGTACATGTGAGGTATCATTGTGATCAAGGATAAGTGGACAGCTTGTTCACAAGTAAATTTCTTAATATCCCACAATGTTCTTCATAAAAGGTAACATTCACTGAAATTTATTATATAATTCTTTTCTCCATAACATAGGGAAATGAAACATAAAAACGGGTGAGCATAGATGCTCAGTATGGGTGTCAATGGATATATACACATAACATGAGCATAATGGTATGAGTTATTTAGATTAACATTTCAAAACCATACCCATCATATAATATTTCATAACATTGGGTTTTGGAATAAAACATAGTAGTTCATATAAAATAAATCGTAATGAAATTATAGAATATTTGTTTTGATATCATACATTTCTATAAGTCATTTATTATTGGCACACACATAAGTATATAAAATTTTCTATCAAGGATTCACTCTAAGACATTCATAATATATATATAATATGGTAACAACCCATGAACCTACTTCAAGATTTGGATAAACTACATTAACACAATTTTTTTGGATTGGGATAACCACCATAAGATAATATTTTTTATCTTGGGTTACCCTACAATGTACAATATTTTTATGTCATTGGATAACCTAGAAAATACCTTATTTTTGGGCATTGATAACCTCACATTTACCCATTTATCTAATAGATCGTTAATTTTTACCTAATGCATTGACGTTAGTTATAACTCACACATATCACATAATCAATGAATTTTTGTGTCAATATAACATAAGATATTATACAATATAATATCACATGAAAATGAACCAAGTTTAAAAAACATTATATTATTTAATATCCTATTGGAAAGATATGGGTTATATAAACTTATTTTCAATAAATTAATTAACAACTAATAAAATGGATAATGATGGTTTTAGTAGATTAAATCCTCAATATATAAAAATAAAAATCATTGTTTATTTCATTGATGAATATAAATTTCATATAATGATTATTAAAATGTTTTTGAGGGATATATTGATTCAATTTTGAAAAAATGTCTTCAAATAAAATAATATCACAAATATACATGAAAAAAATTCTTTTAAATGAACAATTGAATAATGTAATTTAAACTTCAAATAATTTATCGTTCAGGATGGTGTCTAATTTCATTCGTTATTAAGAACTTAAATCAATGATTCCATTCAAAATTTTGATAATACATCAAAAGATCATTGGTCGTAAAATGACATGAATAGTCCTTTTATCCATTTTTAAATATAACTTACTGTGATAAATTAATTTAAATAATAATTTCTCAATAATAAAAACATTCATTAGTTTTTTTAAATAATTATCATATATGAGAACAAAATTTCAACCAAATAGAGATATTTGTTTTCGATTTTCCTCAAAAATAGACTTTCATTTTGTTCAAAAAGGGAGGGAAACAGAATGAAAGAATTTATTGTTAATAAATAATATTTTAGACTAAAATTAATTACTTTTAGTAGATATGGTTGATAATATTTTATTATTTTAAGAATAATGGTAAATAATCCCAATAAACACTGAAACTATAACATAAAATCTTCACCACATTGGTAATTTCGGAATTAAAATAACTATAAATGAAAATAAATTTTATGTATATTCTTACCCAGTAATTATCTTGGAAATAATCATAAAAAATTTATTATTATTATTTAAAATAGAAAATATAAAATAAAATAGGTGAAAATGTAATGTGTCCAACAGAAATAAAAGTGAGACGAAAATCCATGACTAGATGTCTGACTTCCTTTCTACAGGTGTGAACCTCATGTAAAATTATTATAAATTACATATAAAGCAATTTTAAGGACGATAATAAAATATATCATACTGAATGTCACTTTTCTATTTCCATATTCCACCTATTTATTAACATTCATTTTTAAAGTCCCAGATCAATGTGATTACTGCTATATTTTTTATGTATATTTGTGGTCAAGTATTTCAAAAATTTAAATTGATTATTGTTTCATCATCTCTACAATATTAATTATTATTTATATATTTATTTTATAGATTCATTATTTAAAAATATATATTCATCCAAAAAATTGATAGAAAAATATATTACACCGTTCATAGGGAAAATATCTCGCATATTCAGCAGACTATTGTTTCATTTTTTTGATGATTGGAAGTAAATAAAGGAAAATAATAACTCACCTTTAAATGAAAATAGTTATATAATATTACTCATATATGTGGATCGAATACATAATTATTAAACCTAATGTTAAAATAGAATGAAAAACGAATCACATTATCATGTAGAGGTTGTAGCCCACACATATGAGAGGGTGGTGTTATTTTTTTAACAATTGTTTATAAGAAAAGAAGATAGAACATATATTATTATTAAATAAGTATAATTTTTTAATATATATTATATATATAAATTAATTTCATTCTTTATCCAATACATGGGAGGTTGGGATGGAAACAGAATTAAATCGATTTGTGAGGCGGTAATCCTCCATAAACCTTATTGATGACTTCATTTCCCATTATATTGGGGATTATATAGATATAGGTTATAAAAAAAATAATATAATAGTATATGGTAGATTATATTTTCATTATAATATTATTATGATGAATTGAAAATAGTGTTTCAAGAAGAAGTAAAATAAGAAATATATTTGGGAAGACAATTACATTATTTTAGAAAAACATCCTTTGGATAGCTTATTAAGGACCATGGGGATGGTATTTTGGGACAAAAATATTCTATAAAACATGTAAATGATTTATGGGAGGGTTTA
Organism: Viscum album; assembly: GCA_963277665.1. Lineage (NCBI taxonomy): Eukaryota > Viridiplantae > Streptophyta > Magnoliopsida > Santalales > Viscaceae > Viscum > Viscum album. The sequence goes on from OY728163.1 coordinate 670,035,414, forward strand.
TGGAATTATTTGGTTTAACTAGATGTTTTATTATTTGTGATTATGTAAGAGGAGGTTGTGTTGTTTGATAATTGAGGAGTGGAATTTGTCTAAATACCCAAAACTGTTAAATAAGGAGAAGTAACTCTCATCCCATTAACACAAAATTAAAAAACTAATTTTATTGTTGGAATAAAATATTTATAAAACCTCCAAAAAATTGAGAATAATTTTTTTAATCAAGGTATTCCCATATTCTGATTTTTTACATTTATAATTCTAAATTTTGCCACAACCATCAAATTTTTTATTTTGATGAAGCCCCATTCAAAGGGATGAAGGGGGAAACCCATGACATCATGACTTAAACAAAAAACTGGTCCCCAATATAACAAAACCCATGATCAAAAATAACCCTAACTATAAGTAATCATCTCTCCCCACCAATAAAAGACACTGAAACTAGCTTCCATTATCTCATTGCTGTGTGGCTAGCTTCCCCATACCAAAGATAATGTGCCTGGTTCCGATCGATAAATCCATACCCATCAAATGTCTAATTCTGAAAATCCATGAAACAGTAAGAATTAATTTCGCTAAAATTCATCTCAATAAGATTTGTGTATACCAACGGTTTTATAAATCATTGATCCATAGACCACCAAGGCTAAAACATTTCCTCCATTACAGTATTTCTAAAATTTTTAAAAATAGAAATTTCCACCTTTTCATGTAATATCATCACATTTGTGAGAAAAATTACAGAGGAACCAAACACATAGCTGAAAACAAATCCCAAACCAGATCATGAATTCAGAAACCCTTATCACAAACACAAAAAAAAAACAAATGAATCCCAAGTTAAAACCAAATCATGAAACAAATCCCCCCAAGAAAGATGATTTAGATGCATATTGTCCACACTTCCACCACAATAGAACCGATTCCCCCAAGAGAAGAAGAAAGAGAACTCAAACCATGAACCACCCACAAACACTTCCAAATCCATTTCAAACAGTTAGAAAATAATGTCAAAAACCAAAACCACAAATGCATCAATGAGGACATGCTACAAACTAGAACTAGATCCCATATATGCCCTCACGTTCTCAACTGAAGAACACCATGACCCATCGTACACACTCCCATCTTGGAAGAGAACAGTTGCAACAACCCTTGACTAGGAGACATGGCAATATAGACCACTAGTTCAACTATGCAACCAAAAAACCCCACCCAGCAAAAAATGGAGAGGGATAAAAAGTTGAAGAAAATTGTGGCAAATACCAAGACAGCTGCACCCACAATGTATTCAATGCCACTTATCTATTTTATGATATTCAACACAGATAAGTGGTGGAATTGAATTGAATATTAAACCCATAAATGTGACCAAATAATCATTTTCCAAAGAAGATTTTAGAAAATATATAAAACAATTATATATTTTAAATTATCATGAAATTTATTGTAATGAAATAAATTTGATTAATTTTAATATAATATAATTATTTCTACATCTAAATAATTTTCAAATATAACTTAAAAACATTAACATTTAAATGAAAATAATTATTTTAATAAAAATAAAAAACTTAACTATTCATTGGAAAAATAATAATTTATGAAAATTATAAATAATTACCTATAAGGTAATTTTAACATGTTTATTCTAAAGATTAAAATCAATTTTTAAAATAAAATTTTTTTAAGTTTAAAAACATAATTTTATAATTTGTTAATAGACTGGAATTAATATCATTTTTTGAGAAAAAAATATTTTTAAAAGATTTAATGATTTTTATAAAAATGAATTACTTATATATTAATATTTTTTACATACATATATCCTCAATATATAATTTTTTAATGAATCATTATTTATGTTCATACAACAATTTCTTGTATTTAGGTTTTAAAATGTTTTTAGTAGTTGTTTCTGGTTTGTTGAAAATTAATGCTATCAATAACGCATGATATCAAAGAAAGTAAATTTACATCAAAGAAAAATATAAAAAAATTGTGTGGTGTAACATCTAAAACCAATTATAATTAAATTCACAAAATAAATTCCATTACTTGGATAAATACATCAAAGGGTAACTGTCCCATATCATATCATAATTTTCAAGTGTAGCCTCATCAAATTGATGGAGTGTCCATAAAACATTTTTCAATAGATTGTTATAATATCATAACACATCATCTCTATGATATAATATTTTCACTATATGTTCCTAATAAAACAATATATCTCCAATGGTATGAATTATAATATTTGTAAAACTGATTGAACAATTATGTACTTCTACAGGATATATACAAGGAACGCAACACGGAATTGACATAGGATTGGTGGAAGATTGATATGGTAGGACCTATTCCCCACTCAATAAATAATCTACATTGGGAAAAAGTTAATAAATATTAAATTTCATTCATTCAAGTATAACACGTCTTTTTTCTATTTATTTTCCTTAAAATTGAATAATTGTACTCAGTGACACTTGTTTTCATAAATTTTATATCGGCATTGTGCAGCATTGGTGTGTTTCTAAAAAACTATAACATTATATAAATGTATTTATAGATTTTAGTTCATAGTTTAAATCTTTGTCCAACTTCATCCAATCATTATGGGGTTATAGGAATCCTTTAACTGAGGTATTGATAAGGAGCTATCTAAATTAATAAGAAAAAACTATCGATGTAAGAGAACTCAATTTGTGGAACGTGCTTCTCCCAACCACATTTGGATCCCATTAAATAAGATCTAAAGATATACTTTTGTGTATGAATGGTACTATTAGACTATTCATATATCCCATGATGATTCATAGTACTGAAACATAGTCATGTATCCAAACCCTGATGTAGACATCGCCAAAACATTAAGGTAACACTCAGATCCCAATCAGAAACAATATAATGTGATAAACTATAAATCCTTACAACATCATTAATGTATATAAATGAAATCTAAGATGAATTAAAATATTCTAGGGTATCAATGAAGTATACATAAATTTTATAGTGGGAAATAACTATCTAAATTGCATTATAGACTTTTTATTTCACGGGGATTTTGATGACAAAACCCATAGTGATTTTTTAAAATTACAATTATATTATGTGTAATGGTTATGACATCCACATATTCATTTAAAAAATTTCAAAATCTTGCTTACAGTCCAAAAAATGTGTATGAACATTACCCTAGTTACACAAAGTTTGATCATTATTACATAACATTGGCATGATCATAAGAGATCATGTTTGAAATAGACCGATTAATTTAGTATATTTGGATGTACTAGATTCATACTTAAGTTTAACATTAGATCATGAGATAAAAACAACAACAAAATTTTCTCCCCTTATAAAACACTTATATCCCTTATCCTATCTATGGAGGTAAACCATAAAATACTTCTTCACATCCTAGAAAAAATAAAACATAGAAATGGGTGAGCTCAGATGCTTAGTAAGGATTAAAATATAATAGAAACATCCATAAATAAGTATACACATTAAAGGCAATGTCTAAGACTAAAACATAAGGATTTTAAAATTAATTTTCATCATAATATGGAAAATATAAATCGAATAATGCCATTTAATTTTTTACCTAGATATTCTACTAGTTGAATAATCAAAGGCAATATCAATAGCCAATTTCATAATGATGTATTTTCATAATTCTATACTTCATGACCACATAGTCAAGGCCTCGTTCCAAGACTACAATTAAAATTTTGTCAATGCCTTGTGCAAAGACACTAGTTTTTCTAATGATACCTATTGATGTATCGAGTAGTTATAGAGGGCTCCACCTTTCATGTACTAAGACCAATGCATTCCTCGTATGAAAAGGTTGAAACATAACAGAATTATTCGTATTAAAACTAGCATATGAAACATTAATACTTTAACCATAAATAATGAATGGTATAAAAATAACACTTCCACTGTCAAACATATCACAAGACCATAAATACAATATGGAAGATTTTATCAAAATAAACCAACTTCAATCAATTGTAAAATCCATCAAAAAATGTTGACATAGTTGAAATTTAAACTGTTTAAGAGAAATATATCTCTCTATTTTGAAATCATTAAAAAGTAACATAATTATAAAGTAAAACATTTATTTTTAATATAATATTGTAATATTGTAATTGAAACATCGAAGGTATTATAATGGCAGAAAATAGACGCACCCTCTGTATAAGTTAACAAAACATTCTTACCTTAATTTTTTGAAAATGTCATAAAGTATCTTGTTTAGAAAATTATGGAATGATTTATTTTTAGACATCTCATAAAATTTGAAACAAGTGTATAAATTTATTAAACCCATAGTCTAAGAAATAGTAAAAATGTTTTAAAATAAATTTTTAAGAAACATGGATGTAGATGATAAAGATGTCTCAGTACATACTAACGTATAGACAACCACAAATAATAAAAATATTGTATAATTAACCCGTACCTTGTACATTTATGTGATCAAGGGTACATTAAAATACTATATAATAGTTAAATCATTGTTATTAAATTAATCAATAACCACATACATAAATATTATATCATATATTATCCTCTAATATAATGTTGTTAATAATATTTTAGTAGTATCATCATTCCTGGTGTTAACTGAGTCATTTTCTTTTATATTTATTCTTATGTAAGTCATGTTTATTATGGATAATATTTATTTGATTCATATCCATAATGATCGTATGTTCGTAAACATTATTTTTTAATCGTAAAATCTTATTTATTCTTGAATGGATACGATGGGTAATGAATCTCATCACGTTCCTGGAGACGGTAATCTGTACGTATACACGTGCGACAACACCATACTATTGATAGTGGAATCATATGTAATTGGATGGAATATCATATATAAATAATCATTAACATGTTATTTTATTATTTAAATAAATTATACACATTATTATACCCATCCAAATAATTATGTGTTTGAATAAAAAACTACACCACGACGTAGAGACAGTAATTCGTACTTACGCATGTATGATGACTTGTCATTCATAGGATAAATATAATAATTAATATGGTTATACCATATATATAATAACATAATAGTATGTCTTAGGTACTGGAGTTATTATTTTTTTCTGGAAACAACAATGAATGTGGATGTAGAAGAAGAAAACATCATTGAAAGTGGTGGTAAACTTTTTACCTCTTCTTCTAGTGTTTCATTTTCGGTTTATCAATAGGGCTCTTTGGGGTGGCTTTATGATAAAATTAATGCCTCTAGGTTGATTATAGGGTAGTTCGAAGGATAATTGATCAGGGGATGGACGTGCCAAATGGCATTGGATGTATAAAATTAAGAGAAGGGTATGTACCCTTTTATAAGAGATGTGATGGTCACTTTAGGAAAACCATGAAATATTATTTTAGTATACAATCATATTTATTTTATAATGTCTTAAAAAGGATTTATTTAAAGGCTTTGGTGGGGATGGGTCGAAAAACTCTCAACCAGTTGGTTTTATATAGGTTTAGATCACTATATTAACCTTATCATTTTTATTTAACTATTGGTTATATAGTTTAACACTTATCATGTCTCTTTGTATTATTGTATTATATAGTTAATAAACATACTATAAAATGTAAAAATATACCAATGAGGTTAATTAATTACATATTTATTATTATAAAAGTCCATTGGTTGATCCATAGAATTTTAGGACTATTATATCATTTAATAGTCAAGTATTTGTTTTAAAAACACATTTATGTCAATTTTGAAACTATTTAGTATCTCGTTTTTGATAAATTCCTAACAAATTAATTACCTCAAAAAAATTCACTTAATAAACTCTTTAATTTAATATTAACCTATAAAATTCATATAATTCATCTAATGTTTCAATTTACCTTTATTTTGATATTTATAATATCAACTATTTTATTCTTTCATTAATAAGGTAATTACTATATAATCATTGTGTCATAAATAAATTAAATTTTATAGTGTCAGAAAATTATAAATAAAATACCATTATGTTGGAAATTGTTTTATCTTAATAATTAATATTTATATTAGAATTTATCTTATGTGTATCGCTATATTAAATTTTTTTAGTTATGAAAAATTGAATTTAATACTTCTAACTCTTTAAATAAAATAATAATAAATTTCCTAATCTAATCCAAGTGGATCAAAAGGATCATATTTTATTCCTAAGATTGTATTTGGTATAAATACACTTATCCAATTGAATTTTGAAATGTTTTAGGGTAATAATAATATCAATTTTACTTTTTATTACCCTATTTATATATAACAATTGTAAATAAAACTCAAAAGTTACTATTCACCAAAAAATTATTTTCATTTTATTAAACTAAAATTTACTTACTGATATCAGCTGCGTCTGTACGATTTTTGAAATTAAATTTGAAAAATCGTTAAAATTCCATTTTATGAAAAAATTTAACGTGTCTAGAAGGTGGGTAAAACGGTAAAAAGTTCAATAAATTTTAATATATCCAATATTATTATAAAATGATTCAAATAAATTAAATTGAACATATATAGGTATTAGGTATTTATTTTTATATAAAATAAATTTAAATAAAATAAATAATTATTTAAATAAAATTGTTCTCTTAAACAATAACGCAATGTTCTTCACTATTCAACAAAAAATTAAAAGTTTTAATAAAAATACCAAAAATTATTCCGATGTCAATTTTGATATTTTGAATCCTAAAACTAAGTACATTTTCTAAAATAAATATAATTAAATTTAAAAAAATTGGGTATTACTACTCATAAAGGCTAGTTTGGATGGTTATGGTGTGTTAAAACTCCATGTTCCGTACAACCCAAGGTATTGCATTATTCAAAAGGAAACGTACCATGGATGCTTGGGTTGTTACATTCTCCCCTCTTTCAAGTAATTTCATCAAAAAAATTTCTATAATACTACTAAAAATAATGATTCAGGTGGTTCTTTATCATATGTTCCAAGGGTTCCCACATTACCTCATCTATATTATTATTTCTCCATATATCATTCACCAAACGAGTCGTCTGGTTTCTCAAAAATTGTTCTCTGGTATCAAGAATTCTGATAGGATATTCTCAATAAGACATATCAGGTTCTAGTTATATTTCATCATAAGGGAGTGCATGGCTTGGGTCAGGCATGTGTTTTCTTAATATTGATACGTGTAGTACATCATGAACTTTGGAGAGACATAGCGGCATTTCCAAATGATAAGATAAACTCTAAATCATTCTAGAATTTAGAAAGGTTTGATGTACCTAGGACTTAATTTACCCTTCCTACTGAATCGTATAACACCCTTCCAGAGAGAGACCATCAAGGAAACACAATCACCACCTCCATATTAAAAATCCTTCCTTTAGTTATCGGTATAGCTCGTTTGACTAATTTGAGCTACTTTGATGTGGGTTTGGATAACCTTCACCTTTTCCATTGTATCTTCAAAAATTTCTAGGCCTACAAGTTTTCTTTCACCAACATCATCCCAAAAGGTTATTGCGTGACATATCATTGAATATAATGATTCATATGGTGACATCTGAATACACGAATGGAAGATATTTTTATTGGAAAATTCCAGCAGAGGTAAATATTGATCCCAAAATACCTTGATGGTATAGTGAGAAATATATCATCTTGCAATCTATGGTTTAAGTACTCCTTTCTGATTATCCATCAGTTTGAGGGTGGCAGGCAGTGATCAAATTACGTTCAATATCCAATGACATCAGAATACTTTTCTATAATATTGATGTAAAACGGGGATCAAGATCAGAAATAATCAATAGGGGTACTCCAGGAAGTCTTAAAAATTCATTAATATATAGTCTTTCTAAATATTCAAGTGGTAAATCTTCTCTTATATAATGAAAATGTGGCGACTTGCTAATATGATCAACAATGACCCATATTGCATCATTCCTTCTAGGAGTCACTAGTAGCCCCATGATGAAGTCCATCGTAATATCATCACATTTCCACTTAGGTATGGGAAGAGGTTTCATGACTACTCCAGGATGTTGTCTTTCTTCCTTAACCTATTGAAAAACCATACATACTGACACATAATCAAAAATCTACGTTTTCATTCTATCCCACAAAAAATGTTCTTTAATGTATCCATACATCATAGTGCCACTAGGGTGTATAGATAAATTGGAGTAATGGGCATTGTCCACCAATTCCCTTATTAGATCAAGTATATTAGGAACACAAATGTCTTTTCCCAAATTTCAAAATTCCATCTTCATATACAAAGTCGATCAATCTCTCATCATTCACAGCTTTAATTTTTTTTGAATCTTCTCATCATTAGTCTTATAAATATTTATCCTTTCAATTAAAGATGGTTTGGAAACCATTTGAAAAATTATTGATGTTTCACCTTCTATGATTATTCTCATTTACTTCATTACTAGATCCATGAACATAGGATCCCTTTCAAATCCCATCATGTTCAAGACACTTTGATACATTCTTCTCAATGCATCTTCCACCTTGTTTTCCTTCACCGGGTTGTAGTGTATAGTGAAATCATAATATTTGAGTAGTTCAAGCCATCTCTTTTTCCTCATGTTGAGTTCTTTTTGTGAGAAAATATATACTTCCATCTCTTGTGATAAGTATATATCTCACATTATTTCATTATATAGATAATGTCTCTATATCTTCAAAGTAATGATTACAATAGCTAACTCATGATCATGAGTGGGTTATTTTTGTTCATGAATTTTTTGCTTCCTTGATGCATAGAAATAACATTATCACTCTACATAATGAAAAAACCAAGTCCTTTCATTGAAACATCACTGTAAATAACAATCACATCATTCCCCCATGGTAGATTCAATATATGATAATTGAAAAATATTCTCTTAACTTCTTCAAAATAATAATCTCACTCTTTTTTCCAAAAAAATATAACCCATTTACGTGTGAGCTTGGTTAATTGGTTATCCAACCAGGAAGGATTCTGGACGAAACACTGATAATAACCTGCTAACCAATAAAATTTTGTACCTCTGTTATACATGTCGGTGTTCTCCATTCTTGGATTACCTTTGTATTTGAAAGATCAATATAGATTCCATCCTTAGGGAAAATATGGCCATGAAATGAAATCTCCTAAAGCCAAAATTCAAATTTGGGGAACATCCCATATAATTCACTTCCTCTACATGTCTTTAGAATAGTGCTCAAGTGATTTTCATGGTCTTCATAGCTTTTGGAGTATACCAAGATATCATTAATAAATAACACTACAATGTCAAGAATATATTCCTTGAAAAATCTGTACATTAGAACCACAGAGATAGAGGGTGCATAAGTCAATCCAAAATGCATTACTGTAAACTCGTAATACACATACCTGGTAAGAAATGATGTCTTCGGAATATCATCATACTTCACACACAACTGATGATATCCATATCGAAGGTCAATCATTAAAAAATATTGAGCCCCACGAAGTTGATCAAATAAATCATCAATGCGAGGTAGGGGATACTTTTTCATCATTGATATTGAATTGATCTCTTTGTATTCAATGCACAACCACCAAGATCCATCTATCTTCTTAACAAAAACAATAGGGGATCCCCATGGAGAAACTCTATGACGAATAAATTACTTATTACTCTATTCCTATACATGTTTCTTTAGTTCCACAAATTAAAGAGTGGTCATTATATAAGGGATCTTTGATATGGGCCTTGAGCTAATAATTAAATCAATGGAAAACTCAATTCCTTTTTTTGGAGGTTGTCTAGGTAAATCCCCTCGAAACAAATCAAAATATTATTGAAGAAATTTTACATCCTCTATTTGAACATTCCCTTCCTTACCCCTAGTTAATTTAATCTCTTCTTACCCAATAATTTAATTTAGTAGAGCTACCGGGGTGGATCTAGATAAGAAATAGTTAGTGATGTTAATTCACTAAAGATAAGGTAATCCTTATCATCATCAAAAAATTTATCCTCTTTATTCTTAAAATAAATACTCACATCATGGTTCAAAATACATTCCATACCGAGGATTATATCAAAATCAATCATGGGTATCACGATGAGTTCCTCAGATAAATAACATGTATTTGCCTTAATGGGAACTGATTCACAAAACATATTTGTAATGATACATACCTTAAGTGTTTTGACTGAAAAATCCCTTGATAAATAAAATTAGAAATATCAAACATTCTTATAAAACTAGGAAGAGATGATACAGTGTGATGAATCAATATCAAATAAAGCATTGGCTAAATTTTTGGACACCATTACATTTCATGCCACTCCATATTTCGGAGCTTCAACCTCAGTCGTAGTGATCTCATAAGCTTGGATTTTCCCCTTTGGCCTTTTCTGAGGTATGTTTCCTTAGTTCTTAGGACATTCATTTTCATATTTCCTAATATCTCTACAATTGTAGCATTCAACATTGAAAAACATTTACTTTCCCTTGCAATCACATGCATGGTGTCCATTTCCAACACACATGTAACAAACTCACATTCTCTTCAATAAAGTAGCAGGTTGTTTCTTCCAACATTTACCACAGGATGGATATTCACATTTTCAATTCGTCCCCTTATTTCCATTTCCAAAGTGTTCTGCATAGCTCATCTTCTCATTCTTTTCTTTACAGTCATAAGAGTTATGGAATTCATTTTCTTTCTTCATAGCACATGAGACAATATCTTCGTACGATGAGAATTATTTTGAGAATAATACTCGGCGGATAAATGGTTTTAACCCATAAATTAGTTGATCAATCTTACTCCTTGGGTTACGTATATAATCTGTGGCATTCCGTTATAACCTTGTAAAGTTTTCCTCATACATTGCTACATTCTCATCATCCTTTTTCCTCAAACTCCTAAATTGTCTTTCCATATCTACTAGATGGTCATGAGAAATTTATTTCTATATTAACATCTTTTTAAACACCATACATTACATATTTGATACTTCTTCATCATCCATTGTGTTTTGAATTAATGAACACCATTGATCTGCATCTCCCGTGGGGTGATAAACTGCCATGAAAACTTTTCCCCTTTTTCTACTCCCCAATGCATGAAATAGTTTCCATATGGAACATATCCATTTCTCAGCTACAAATGGATTTGTAGTCCCATTGAACATTTGTGGATGTTTCCTCATTAATCATTCTGACATTGGTCCTCTACGTTTTGGATCAGGGTGCTCTATATGGGTATGGTTATTATTCATAACTTGAGTGAGTTGTCTCAGTATGGTGATAAGAAGTTCACCACCAGGTGTGTCACCAGCTCCAATATAATTATCTTGAGTAGGCGGGATATTATTATATGGATTATGTGCATTCATATGGTTTCCATTCCTTCCACTAGGTTCCACTTCTAAAAAATGGCATACAATAGATTAGTTTATGAATCTCAATACATAATTCCAAAATTATAAAACACTTAATATAAATTTTACAGTTTATGGTTATAATCCATAATCATTAAAATGTTTTCATTGAGGGGGATTGTACTCATAAATAATTCATAATGGTTTGTAATGATAATGTAAAATATACTAATCATATACCCCTTGAGATTCATAACCAAAAGTACTGCAATGCCCATTGTTGTGTACCAGGATACCCCATGTCAACCCAGAAACTCTTTGTCAGAGTTTTCACTCCTTGCTACATCTGTACCAGAGCCACCTCTACCTGCTTCTATCCAGACATGTCTATATAGATTTGAAAATACACAAAATATCTACATTACCAAAATTCTAGGAAGTTATTCTATACTATTCTTCAATGTATATATTAGGGTAATGTTCTCTAATTAGAGTTTTTCTAAATCTGTCTTCCAAGGTTTATGTTAGAAATTTTCTGATACCAACTATAACTCCCCAACCCTAGTTTACTAGAGTCCTTTCATTATTACATAACATTGTCATGATCCCTATAGAATTTTTCTCGATAGACAGATTAGTTTAGTAGCCTTGGAAGTACTAGATTTATACATATGTTTTAAATTACATCATGAGATAAAAAAACAACAACATTTTTTCCCCTTTGAACACAATTATATCCCTTAGCCAATCTATGTAGATAAACCATAAACTACTTCATCACATCCTAGGAAAAATAAATCATAGAAAGGGGTGAGATCAGATGCCCAGTAAGGATAATAATATTACAGAAACTTTCATACATAAGCCTAAATATTAATGGAAATGTATAAGACTAAAACACAAGACTGTTAAAAAAAATTCAGCATAATATGGAAATTATAAATAAAATAATTACTTTTATTTATTTACATGGATATTCTTCTAGTCAAATAATCACATGCAATATCAATAGCCAATTTCATAATGATGCAAAGCACAATGCCAGACATCATAACCACATAGTCAAGGCCTCTTTCCAAGACTAAAATTAAGGTTCTGTCAAGGAAATTTTCCATGAAATTATATTGTCTCACGAGACCTACTGATGCATCGAAGAGCTATAGAGGGCTCCACTGATCACTTAATAAGTCCAATGCATTCCTCATTTAAAAAGGTTGAAACATAACATTAAAATTCGTATTAAAAATTTCTTATGAAGTGTTAATAATTTAACCATAAACCATGAATGGTATAAAAATAACACATCCACAATAAAACATATCACACAAAATTCAATACAATATGGAATATTTTTTCATAATAAATCAACTTCAAAGAAGTGTAAAATCAATCAATAGTTTTTAACAGAGATGAAATCAAAACTATTTGAGAGAAATAACATTTTTTATTTTGAAATCATTTAAAAGTCAGATAATTATAAGAGAAAACATTTAATTTTTAAAATGTACTTATAATATTTTAAGGGAATCATCTAAGGTGTTATAACATCGGAAAATATCCGCACCCTCAGAATAAGTTAAAAAAACATTCTTACATTAAACTGCCGAAAAGGTTATAAAGTACATTGTTCAGAAAATGACAGAAAGATTCCTTTATAAACATATATCAAAAATTAAAAAATCGTATAAATTAAATAAAACCATATTCTAGGAAATATTAAATATAATTTGAATTACATATTTAAGAAACATGGATGTGGATGATAAAGAGGTCCCAATAGATACTCATTTATACACAATCTCAAATAATAATGAAAATTTAAAATTAACACTTATATTGTAATTTTCCATGATCATGGGTATATTAATCTCATATATAATAGATAACTAATTGTTATTAAATTTTACAAGAACCCTATACATAAATATGATATCATATATGATCCACTAATATTTCATTGTTAATAATATTTCAGAAGTATAAACGTTTCATGTGTTAACTGATTTGTTTTCCTTTATATATATTATTATGTAAGACATGTTTTTTATGGATAATAAATATTTGATTCTTATACATAATGATAATATGTTCTTAAAATTTATTTTTTAATCATAAAAATATAATTATTCATGAATGTTTACGATGGGTAATGAATCTAATCACATTGGTATTGATGGTAATCTGTACGTATGCCAGAGGGACAATACTATTCTATTGATGGTGGAATCATATTTAATAGGATATTATATCATATATATTTAATCATTTACATGTTATCTGTATTATTTAAATCAATTATACTATTTATTATACCCATCTGAATAATGATGTGTTTGAATAATAAACTACACCACGACGTGGAGAAGGTAAGCCGTACGCACGCATGTATGTTGAATTGTCATTCATAGGATAAATAGAATAATAAATATAATTGTACAATATTTATAAAAATATAACAATATGTATAAGTTATTGGAGTTATTATTTTGGTAAGGAAACAACAAAGAAAGGAGAAGTGGAGGAAGAAAAGAAATTTTAAAGAGGTGGTGAAATTAATACATCTTCTTCATGTATTTCCATTTGAGTTGGTCAAAATGGATCTGTCAGTTGATGTTATGATCAAAGTAATGCATCTATGTATATTTTAGGATAGTTGGGAGTATATTTGAGTATGGGTTTTCAGAGCCAAATGTATTTAGAGGTGTGAAATTAAGATAAGTGGAAGTACCCTTTTATAAGAGAGGTGCATGTAACATTAAGAAAACATTTAAATATTATTTTATTATATAATAATATTTGGGGTATAATGGCTCAAAAAGGATTGATTTCAAGGATAAGGTCTGTTTGGGTCGAAAAAATAACAATCAATAGTTTTTAGATAGGTTTAGGTCACCATATTAACCTTGTCTTTTAGATTTAACTATTGGTTAAATAGTTTATCATTTACCATGTCTCTTTGTATGCTTATATTATATGATTAATAAACATAGGATAAAAATCCATGAGAAACACAAGTGGTTCATTAATGACATATATATCATTATAGATGTTTTTTGTCTAAACCATATATTTTTTTGGACTATTATTTCACCCAATAATATAGTATTTGTTTTAAAAACTCATTTATGTCATTTTTTAAACTATTTAGTTTCTGATTTTTGATAGACTTACCAAATTGATTGCATCCAAAAAAATTCATTTAATCAACAATAACATGTCATATTTACCTATAAAATTCTTTTAATTCATAAGAAGTCTCAATTTAAATTTATTTTAATATTTATAATATCAATTATTTAAATCGTTCATTAATAAGGTAATTACAACATCATCATTGTGTCATTAATGAATTTACTTATTTAGTCTATAAAAAATATAAATAAAATACCATCACGTAGAAAATATTTTATTATTTTTAATGAATATTTATAGGCTAATTTCTCTTCTGTTTAACCCTATATTAAAAAAAATTTCGTTATAAAACTTGAAATTTACCACTTTTAACTCATCTTTAAATAAAATAATAATAAATATACAAATCTAATCAAAGTGGACCAAAAGTTTAATATATTTTTCCTATGGTTTTTTTTGAAATAAAATTATCTAATAGAATTACAACATGTGTTATGGTAATAATAATATCAATTTTTCCTTTAATTACCCCTTTTTAATTTAACCATGGTTAATTAATAACAAAAGTTGATATTCAAAAAAAAATATTTTATTCTTATTGAACCTAATTCCACATATTGATATCAACCGTGTGTCTCAGATATTTGAAATTTAATTCACAAAAGCGGTAAAATTACCCTTTTTCAAATTTGCTAATGTTCAGAGAATGAGGGAAAAGGCGGTAAAAAGTTCATAAAAAATTATCTATCTAATATTATTTTAAAATGACTCCAATTAATTACATTGAACATATATATGTATTATGTATCAATTTTTACCTAATATAAATTTACATGAAATAACTAATTATTTAAATAAAAAGTATTTTTTAAACAATAACGCATTGTTTTTTACTATTCGTCAAAACTTGAATGTTTTTTTAAAATACAAAAAATTAATCCTAAGTTAATTTTGATATTCCAAATACAAAAATGAATTCATTTTGTAAAAACAAAATTTATAAAATTTCAAAAAGAGGTTATTACAATTCATAATGGCTAGTTTGATTGGTCGTGGTGTGTTAAAACCCCAAGTTGCGTACAACACAAGCTATTGAATTATTTAAATGGAAATGTAGAATAGAAGCTTGGGGTGTTACAAAAAAAGGTACAAACTTTTTAATATCTCTATTTATGACATCCCATTATAATTAATCATTTTAATATTTATACATCATTGTACTGACATTATGAACAATGAATGAATAATCATGTTCTTCCACTAATAGATCTTTTATGAAATATTATAAGGGTGAAAAAAAGACATGATTATATAACTAAATAATTCCATCATAATAAATAATAGACATAGATATATCTTTTACCATATTCTACAGGTATAAACAACCTTATACACCCAGTTAATCTTCAAATTGATGGTTGACTTGATAAACTATTGTGGAAGATATTAATTATCCCCATCCTCTAATACTTCCACATCAATCATTTTCAATTCCCTTAATATTGGATATTTTGTGATCATCATAGCCAATAAGATACCTTGATCTATTCCACTAAAAACTCTAACCACCTCATTAAATTTCATAGGGCGGTGATGTATAAATTACTCATAATCATTATTCAACTCTAACCCTCTTCTATAGTTCATATTAAAATATTTATATTTGAAAATATATTTTAAAATTTTATTATCATTATATATACCTCACCTTTATCTGTAAATATAATTATTCAATATCATTAAACTAAAAATTACCACAACTAACTCTAAATCACGAGTTGGGTAGTATTTACAATGTACAATTTAATTTCATATTGAATAAGATATAAGCATGTCATTATACATGGGAAATCATCATAGTCCATTTTCTAATTAAACAATATAGATTTATAACCCTTATCCAATGCATGGTATTTTAAGAATAGGTTCACTAACCAACCTTCTTTTTGTTCCGTGAAATTCACTTTGCATTAATTTATCCAAAGTTACCTCCATTTCATGTTAAAAACTATGCTGATTAAAATTTTATAAAGTATTTTAACCAAATAATTGATATTTGTCAATTCAACCCAAGAACAAAATTCATTATATTCATAGTGGATGGCATGAAACAATGGTCAATAAATTAAATCCTTCATTGATCCATAGAGATACCCTCTCTTGATATTATATAACTCAAAAATGAATCATATTTTTTATAAAATTCACCCAGGACCAAATTATCATAAAAATTAATATTAGGAAGGATATGAAATACATTTATCAATTTGTCATCATTCTATAATTTTCACATTTATAATATATGCATATAATTTATAAAGACTAAAAAACTAATCAAGGCCATCTCTAAACTCACAATTTATTAAATCCATTATGGTAGTGGGTGAATTAGTAAGACTGGATGACTTCAATATATATATAAATTCCATACAATTTTTGTAATTCTATATTCGGAATATTCTTCTTCATGACCCTCAATTTATGATATCTAAAATGATGGTAAATCATATAATAGTATGGAGATCTACACAGTTGATCATAAATGTAATTAATATACGGTACAATATATTAGTTATAGATTGTTAACTTATATCATTCATGATAATCAATTAAGATTCATATTTATTCATCTTTATTATCAATAAAAAAACAATTACACACTAATGTGGTAGAATTAGTAGAATAAATATTTCTTCAATATTCTCTTGGAGTTTTTTTTTTCATTTCCTACAAGTCAATTACGTCCATTATATAGGGATTCTTTAAAAATACGTAGAATGATGTATGAAATATATTGATAACCAAACATTAAAATTTAGAATATTACTAGGTAATTCATCTAGAAATATATCAAAAAATATTACACAATATGGTTATGACTGATTTTTATTATCATAGCAACAAAATGGTATAAAAACCCTATTCGAAAATGAATCAATACCCATAAAATGGATATGGTTTCTGTTGGATGTTTAAATTTACTCTCACTCTAATAGTCAATAATAGGTTTTTTGGAACATAAAATAAGACTTTAATTCCTCAATAATTGAAGTGGGATTTATATTCATAAATCCAACACATTACTAAGTTAAATAAAATTGAAATAGCTATTGAATAACAAGGTTTACATGGAGGACATTCCAAAAAAATAAATTGGATAAGAATCATTTGAATGATATGTGACCATCATAACATTAGGGGGTCTTAATATTAATTAACATATCATTATTGAGGTTGTACGATGATAGCCTTTTAAAATTATTCTGATATGAAATATTGTGTAGATCCATGGTCAAATAAGACATTAAAATTTATTGATTTTATGGTATTTTACACTTCAAAATTTCATTTTTTTACTCATCATCAAAAAAGTGATCACATGATATTTTCCCATTCTGTTATAATTATGAGGTTTTTGACATTAATCATCATCATTAACCTTCATATTCAAGCACATATAAGAAAAATTCTTATTATGCTTACATTTTAATCATTGTAGTGGGGGTGGTGTATTCGATGGATATTTCACTCTGTTCAAATAAATTTATCACATATTCCCAATACATTATAATCGATCCACTTTATGAAATTCATTTCCACATATAAAACAATCACTATCCCCTTTAAGAAAATGTCATCCATTTTTCCATCTATGCAATGTGTATGAAGAAAATCTCAATAACGAATCTCTATTATTTTTATTGTTCCATTTCAATTTGATCTTTTATTTATTATTAAAAAATTTAAATTTATGTGTAAATCCGATATAAAATTATTAATGACAAAAAACTCTCAATAATAAATTTTATATTAAAATTGATGAATATTAATTACATTAAATAATGATCCAATACAAAATAATTTTGTTATAGTGAATTTGGAATTATATACACTTAAAAATTTAGTTCATAAGTGATCTAGACCATCTAACACAATATAAATAATATCTATAACCTTTTATTGAAATATAGTATATTATACATTTCATGATAACCAGGGGAAATAAATAATAAGAAACAGTGAACCTAGATGCTTATTAGGGCTAAATAAGCGAGATATCATCTTAAAATGAGTATAACAATATATTAAATTGATGATAACATTTGAAAACCATATATTGAATATCATAGAGACTACAATTGATTCATGGAATCTATCATGTGTGTTCAAAAAACATGAATAATAATTGAATAAAAGAACATAAACCCAGAGAAAATAAAATTTTAATATAGAATTTATTATTCACATACACTTAATTATATAAAATAATTTCCATTTTATTTCACATCTTAGAGAAAATAAGATAAAATTGGAATTATTTTTCTCCACAAACCATCATATGTGTCAAGGTTAACTCCTAAGACAATCATAGTTGATAGAATCACTAATTGAACCATGTTCACTCTCCAATCCCATCGTCTTTATATCTTGATATATCAATCATTACTCAATGTATTGGGTGGAGATAAAGGACTTGACCATCATAGTTATAAAAAATCAACATTATATGGTTATAAAATTACTATCATCCTTTATTATAACATAACCACTATCATATAATGAAATCATATTTTTTTCGAAAAGATCATAAAAAAATATTATATTAGAAGCCAGGAAAACAAATTTGTTTCATGAAACATTGATCATAACATAGATTCTGGAAGAAATGAGTTTCATAATCTTTTCAGGATATAATCAATTAAAATCCCACGGAAAAGAAGGGGGTTTCATATGAATTTTATCATACTATAACCTATGGAAGAGAAATAGTTTCCATAATCATCATCTCATCATAAACATAAATCGTCCTATGAATAAATGATAATGTTATCCTTGGATCATATCCCCAATAAATTATTTGTATTATTAAATGGTTTCATCAAATATGGACCAAAAACATGAAAAAGTATTAATAAATTTTTTAGGAAAATAATACTTCTTTGAATGTTTCATTTTGAAAATGAGAAATTAATATAATATTATGTCAATATTTTAATTTTAAAATAAACTTTAAAAATTACAATTTTTGATTAGTAAATAATTTGATACATTTAATGATGTATACATCCATTAATTTTCGGATGAAATATGATTAAAACAAAATTCATTTTCTAAATCCCATTATTTTAAAATAAACAATTAAACTTATAAAAGAACCATTAAAAATAATTAAAAATATTTCCTCTGGAAAATATACTTTCCAAAAAAATTCTATTTTTAGAACTAAAAATTCATACAATAATTTTTTTTCATTTTCATTGAAAATAAGCAATTTGTTTTGAAGTCAATTGAACACCAATTGAAAGCATGGTGAATTTCAAAACTGAATATGTATAACTCGTCATAGATGAAGAAAATCATTGATGAACCAAGAACCATGTTTTCATATTAATATGATGTTGAAAAATATAAAAACAAAGTTAGAAATAAATTATTAAATAAATGGAACATAATTTAAAGACAAATTCTTTTCATAGTTTATTAACATACACCTATATATATAGAGTATATGGTATTTTATATAACAGGTTATATTGATACTTGCAATATCTAATCCACTATCTCCAATATGGTTTGTAGGAAATTGTGAGGTAAATTTTTTAGGAGTTGAGGAGTCATCATTATTATCAAAATTATGAAATCTATTTAATAATGTTTTATCACAATACCCCTAGGTTGTAATAATTTCACGGAATATTATATAGTCTTTAAATAAAAAACCAATGTGGGAAAAATATTTAATGCTAATGTTATTCTATTCTATGTTCGATTGCCTCATTAAAAACCATAACAGGAAAACCGAGTTGAAATAAACCTCATGAAGGAACAAATAATGTAGTGTTTTTAACTCCCTTAATTATATAATTTAATTTATTTTCATAAAGACATCAATTAATATTATTATTTATTTATGTTTCAATGAAATGGGATAAAGAATTTAGGATATATGGAATGCGATCATTGAAAATTTAAACCCATTAGGAAGGCCTTAAATTTCGATTAATTATATAAATACAAAATTATTTATTACATTATCATGTGTACATGTTATTATGTATTATTTCCATCTTAAAAACCTCGTCATAAAAATGCCTTTATGGGAAAACCCTTGATTAGGGACAATTTGTACAAAACATAATTTCAACATATTGTTGACTCATAAACATCCATATCAGGAAAAACTAATGGTAAAAACGTGACTAAAGGAAGAATACTAAAAAACTAACACATATCTATCATAATTTTCACCACGTTTACATTAAAAAATGTCCATTATATATTCATAAATAAAATATTTTTTAAATTTTAATAATATTCATTAATTACCATTAGTCTTAAATTAATATGTAGGAATATTAACTTTTAGTTTAATTTGATTTGATATTACTTTAAATGATATTATGCACAATTTAATATATATCCTTCATGGAAAAATAAATTGAATAGATACATTTATTCTTTATGGGATATGTGTGTTCTTCATCAAAACCTACTGTATGAAATACATCTCTCTTAGAATAAATATATATATTAAGATATTGTAAAACATTCCAAAATTTAATATTTTCCCTTTAGAATGACTAATTAAAAATACAAGTACATTTAATGTAATTGAAAAATCAAATAATTTAACAATATAAAAAAACATGGATAGTTTATATGTTTTGGAATAAAATGAAAAAAATTATTCACACCAAAACTATGATTATTATTTAATTTTATATTATTCGTTAACTGAATATGGATAAATAAAATAAATCCAATTCAGTTAAGCACATATTTTATGAGTTTGGGTGACATATTAAAAATTTCTAATATTCAAAAAAAATTGTACCCATATTGGATTCATATATAAAAATATAAATTTAAATGTATGAATAAGATAATCATCGTTCAATAGAGTTGGTAGATTGGAAATACAATCCACAACATCAAATTCTTAATGTATCATATGTAACCATAATAATTTTATCCATTTATTTTGATGTTATGATATTTTAAAATCCATTCTCATTGATTAGTTTTCAGAAACATTTTATGAAAATATTTCATTAGAAAAACTTGGATAAATATCTCATTATTTTTTCTGCTGTGGGTTTTTCATCAGGTTGAATCAATTAAAATGTATAGTTCATTCAATATATCTATTTTACACTTTAATAGAAAATTTATTTGTTAAATTTTTCTCATGTTGAAATATGATTTTATATAATTTTTTCAACCACTATTTTTTTCTACATAATATTAATATATATTTTTAACACTCTATATTTATGAATGTTTTGTGATGGTATTTCCAACAGATCATCAAGATCAAATTATACATTTCATATTATACTTCACAGTTATTATAATAAACATTAGTAGCATGAAATATATACTCATAGTCAAATAAAAAACAAATGTGACCATTTATTAGAGTCTTATTTCATAAAATTCTTAAATATATGACATTGTCGGTGGGAACACACATATATAATTTATAATGTATTCATCATAAAGACATGGGAATTTTATTTCCTAAAATATATGGAAATGATATTAATAATTTACATAAAAAATGTATAGCTCATGGTAAATTTTTATATTGGTTGAACTCGTAATAAAATAATGATAATGAAATAATTGATAATTTAGTAGATATGAATCCATTAAATAGATACATTATTATCCTTATAATATATTTCTACTATGTTGTCAATAGATATATGACCATGTATAATTGAATCATTATAATTTATTATAATTTATCTGGGATAGACAATAAAATCATGTCATATATTTAATGTTCCAATATTTTCAAGCTTATTTTTAACAATTATTAACTATATTGCGCATAAAAATTATTCATAAAAAAATTTATGAAAATTTTTTACATATCAAGGAATTAAATTTCTTCTAGGTCTGCATATGTTATTCATTTTCAATATTACTATTGAAATATATCATTACGACTATATATATTAAAAAGAATTAAGAGCATATACAACCAGATATAAATATTTTCACACTAATGGATATAATAATTGATTTTTTATAAAGGTAAATGAGCCGATATGATTATTTAGTAAATCATATATTATTTCATTTAATCATTTAATCAAAATAAAATTTATATATATTCTTATTCATGATCAATGTATATAAGAAATCTCATATCTTTCATTATGAAGACTATTTTTTGTCATTATAATTTTCACATATGGTTGATGATTAACTAATAATATAATAATATTTGGAAAGGCATATCACCATGTAGAGTTACGTTAAATAAATAAATTCTATCCAAAATATTTCAAAACATATGGACTCATTATTATTTTACAATATATCATCTTATGAATGAAGACACCACACCATTTAAAGCAAGAGAATGTTGTAGGGAGAACCATTGTCGGAGAATAGTCTATATCCATAAGACCCACCACTTCATCATCTGAAATTATAATTAATTTAATGAATACAATCACTATAAAAAATAAATAAGAACAGTTTTGATTAAAAATTATCAACTCCAAATTAGTAATGATAAAATTCTATTTATGAGGATCACAAATCATATAAAAATTTTCATTAATAATTTTATTATATTTATGAAATGGAATAGAGTAATTAAAACTACATTCACATCATAGAATTCATTCATTAATTTAAATTCATTATCAATGACCTAGAATTCGTTTCGGATAAAAAATGACCATATATAATGAAATAAAAATTTTTATTGACTATGATTATTATCGTATTAACCGCATAATGTGGAAAAATCATTTCCATAAAATAAAAAGGATTATAAAAAATATATAATTAAGTCATCCTATTTAAAGCCAGAAGAATAATATAATGCAGTTCATGGGATAATAATGAATGAATTATGTGATATGATATTGGAAATGCATTTTGGGGAATTAATTAAGTATTTACCAATAAATATAATTATCCCCTCTAGGGAACATAAGAAATTTTTTTGTTTTATTTTTATAGTGTCTTCATGAAAAAAACATGAATATTAAATTCATATTCTCCAAATTTTTATCCACTTTGGGGGATGTATATATCTAAAAGATATTTAATATATTTCATAATGAAAAATTTATCATTAAAATACACATTATAATAAATAAAATTAAATAGATATGAAGTAGAACAATATCACAAATCAAAATATTCAAAATAAATATCATCTCCATTTTGATCACTTATACATCATAATCCTATATGAATCCTGTGGGGGTGAAAATGGAATAATATATATGTCATTTCATTATTTATGGCCTGATCATTGTTATCTGTCTTGATGTATAACATGTACACGATGTTCATCATGTATTCGAAGACATTGGCTCGAATTACAGTTTCTATCCAATGATTATAATTACACCACTTTATGTGACATTTTTTTTATTTTTTTTTGTTAAATGATATTTATCTCATCATTTTCCCTGAAAATCATTAATAATGAAAACACATTATACGAAATGGAGTGAAATTTTTTGTTAACAAGTATTAATAACGATTCATTAGTTCATTATGTTTCATATAATAAAATCTTAAGAAAGTCATATATTATATTCACATATATCAATAGGGGAAAAATAAATGTATCAATATTTTATATATAAAATAATAATCACCTTTTAATGTATTTCTTAGAATGTGTTAATTTAATAAACACATGCATGAGTGTGTAAAAAGAAGAATGTCAATAAATGCATGTGACATAACATTTTCCCATGAGATTTATCTTATGTTGATGATATGGATGATGAAAGAATTATTATGATACACAATCAAGAAAATAATATCATTCTGATAATGTATTTTTAAATTGATCTAAATTCAATTGAAATCACGAATAATTTTATAATCAATAATGTATAACTGATCGTGGGTGAAAAACATTGTTGATGAACGATGCATCAAATTTTTGAATGAAAATGAAAGTGACAAAAAGATTAATACCTAATATATCTAATCCATATATATATATATATATATATATATTTCATTGTATTTGATCCAACAGTTGAGATTAATACCTACAATATCTAATCCATTGACTAAAATATGGATGGTTGGAAATTATGGGTGAAATTTTATGGGAATTGAGGAGTCAACATTGTTATCTAAATTATGAATTACATTTAATAATGTTTCCAAACATATTGACTCTTATATAACATTATTCAAAACATTTACTGTTCATAACAGTGGGAAATTCCACATTTGACATACACATTACAATAAATATTCCTTTCAAATTTATGGTTAATGAAAAAATGGACATCATTAGAAAAAATGTAAATGGCATTCAAAAATTTTGTAAAAATGAAAACATCAGAAAAAATATATTTATTAATTCATTTGAAACATTTTTTAAATCGTTTGATCATATATATTTTAAACATGGATTTTGAATAAAATTTGGGTTTCCGTTTAGCGAGAAATAAATACACTTTTTCCTAACATCATTCCCCAAACTCTTGATTGTGTAATGAGAGGAAAATTAATTGAATATATGAAATATCATGAAAAATATAAAGGATAATAAATTTCATTATTTGTATGAATTTATTTTCATAAGATCTCATCATTGGAATAATAATCATAAATAGTATAGATAAATAATGAAATTGTTTCATAAATACCATATAAAGTTAGTATGATTTATTTTTTATCTATATAATATAATAACATTAATTAAACCTTGAATTATAATGATAGAAATTAAATTTGTTATATAACATTTCCAAGGTGGTGTCTATACACAAAAAAAATAATATTATTGCATTACATGACATATGTCTAAGAGAACAAAAATTTAGAAAAAACAATCTTAACACATCGGTAACATTAAAAATGTAAAACAAATTAAATAAATTTATTCAAATGGATATGTAAATGATATGTGTATTTCATGAACACATTTTAGAGTGTTTTAATGTTTTGATTTATGTTTTTAATTGATTTATAATTCCAATCTATCAACGTTATGATTTGTTTTATGTTTTTAGGGTATGAAAAAAGATATGTGAAAAAAGAATGAAAAGGGGTGAATTTTGGAGATAAAAGAAATGTCTTGCCTCTTCGTTTAACTTGTGTTGTGAGATCAGATTTTTTGATGCGATGATAGATGGAAAACTAGAAAAATACGGATTTCATGTCATTTAATGTAATTTCACATCATGTATTTTTCAAACAGAATTAGTTGAGAAGGAAAATTCATGACTTCATTACACACTTTGAAACACCATTAATCATCCTATAAATAGATTACACGACTTTAATTTTATTGGATGAGTTTTTCGATGATTTACACTGAGATTCACAATGCATTATGATCAATGGATTATATATCTTGAATCCCAGTTACATGTCATGACAATGATGGTGAGAGAAACAATGCGACACAAACATGGGATTTGACCAATTTTTCTAAATATTAAAACCTATACTGATCCTTTCAAATAGTATGGAACTAGAGGAGTCCAATTAATGCCAACGAACAACTTCCAATGCACAGAGAGATAATCTAGAGCCCTTATTTTCATAAATTCTTTGCCTCTATTTTCCTTCAGGTATCCATTCTGATATTTCTCATTATGTATAGTATGAGAGAGTACCAAAATTATTGTGTGTGATGTTGTTATAGAGGGCATTTTTTATTGATTTGTTTTATTTATTATTCATATATATTTTTTTGAATCTCATTATATTAATTCTTAATCTATTTCTTTTTTTATTTCATGGACATTTTTTGTGGTCTGAGTGTTACTAATTTAATAAAAAAATAAATATGTTTTTTTTTCGAATTCCTATTTTGAAATATTTCTTGGATACATTTAAATATTATTTTGGGTCACCTAGTTTTTCATTTCCACCAACTAGAAGACCATAAAAATAGTAAAATCACATAATTACGGCAGGGTACCCATCCCCAGAATTCCTTCTGAACAAATCTGGACACCAAACATGAATAAACCCATATCATTTTAATCCCTAGTAGACAAACCTAAAAATCAAAAATCCTGACATGCCTTCTATCATGATCTAAAACCCAATAATCACTTCATTTTATATATTTCCTATAGGAGAAAACAAATTTCACCTTTTTACTAAATAAATTTATTAAAACTTCTATGTGAATATCATTATTTGTTTAATAAGTGATTTTATATTTGAGTGAATTTTGGGTAGTTATTTTTGGTCCTCATATGTTGATAATGTTTGAAAAATGACCATAATTGTAAAAATGATATAAATAGAATATATAATCTGTAAATATTTATATATAGAACCCTATAAATGTTATTCATAACAAATGAACTACACTTTTAATTGAGATGGTTGGACCTACGTACACATGAATAATGATTCCATTTTATCGATGGATGAATTAAGTGAAGAGTAAATAATAAATACTGAACCCATAATAATTATTATGTCATATATATCACATATTATTTTAATTCAATATTTATTAACATGAATATAATGAGTGAACGAATCACTTCACATCGTGAGGTTGTAGTCTATTGTACACACGAGTGACATTTTCATAATCCCAAAGAAGGAATTATATGTAGGTATATGAGATATAATAATAATAAAAGTAAAATAAGTATATATATATATATATATATATTATTCAATCAATAATTAAATCCATTTATCAGTGGTGTTGATAGAAAACAAGTAACATCAGTTTGTGAGGTCATACATAATTATAATTTTGTATCCCATTTCCTAAAATTGGGGAATTATTTAAGTTATTCAATTAAAAAACAAGAAAAAAATTATAATGAATTTACTATATCATTATTTTTTAATATTAATTTAATGAGGAGTAAGTCCAAAAAACACTCAGTTATCGTTGAAACTTGTTCATCAGAAAACTTATTTTGGTTAGCACAAAAATCCTTTTTAAGATAAATTTGTGACCAAAATAATCCTTATAGGATTTGTGTATGGATATTTGGATGTTATTTCAGTTGATCATTGTCGATACAATGATTTTGGGAAGGGATAAAAAGAGAGGATATGGGGTTTTCACTTATAAGTTACTTGAGTGGGACACTAGTAGTATGTGAAATTAAAAAGGAGTGCCCTTGTTTATGAAATGCAACAAGGATAAAAAAATTACAATCATAAAAAATATAACATATTGAGATGAAATATGTCTAGAATTTCAATTTGGGTCATATTTGGGTATATTTAAACACATTTATTTTTAGTTTAATCAATGTTTATAATTTTTTACCTTAATCACAATAAATTAATTTTAATATTTATAATATTCACTTTGTTAAAAAATAAAAATGACCATAAAATATATTATAACTTTAATTTTTTACTATATAGAATCCATTTCTCCAGATTTCATTTAATTTTCAGAAAATAATAATTGAATATCAATCCTTCAGATGTGATTATAGTAGATTTTTCCAAAGAGAATATATTAAAAAGTTTCAACCAAATTTTTTTAAATACTCAACATTAAATTGATAAAATATCCTAAAAGGGATAAATAATTATATTATTAAAATTATTTTACATATAGATGATTAAAAATAAAAATTAATTGTTTTTAAATTCCCTAAAAGAAACAACAATACAAAATAAGAAATATATATTTCACTATTCATCGAATAATTTTTCTTCTCCAAAAAATTAAAAAAAATACCTCTGTGTTAATTTTTAAATTATGATTTATAATTTTGTATTTAATTTTCTAAAAAAGGAATAAAATAGTTCAATATTAATTCTAATATAATTTTTCAAGATTGTGAAATATTTATTTTTTCAAAATACAATTTTATAAATAAAATTGGGCTTATTTTAATCAATTTTATAGACACTATATAATTATAATTATAAATATTTTATTGAAGATAATACATATTAATTTCATTAATATAATTATGAATGTTTTTTTTAAATTTATTGAGGTGAAATTCCATTGTTCATATAAAAATAGTGTTTTAGAAAAATAATTGGTTCGCCTTCAATTAGTTTTTATTCTAGTTTATAATTATTTTTTCACCAAAAAAATTATATATACCTGCTTTAAAAAATATTTTAATAATATAGTTATTTATATTCCTACCTTATATTTCTATGGGTATTTTATAACTATCATATTAAATAATAACATTTTAATAGAATATGACATTTCATTTGACCACAGTGTTGCGTTCAATGCCACCAACACTAATTGTTTCATGTAACATGAGATAAAATTAATTTTTCATGTAACTCATACTAAAAATGTTGTTGTGTGTAACAAAAAAATGTTGATATAAATAAATTTATTTTAAAGAATTCACAAAATGTTTCAGAGTTATATTATGTCACCCATAAAATGATATTAACCCATGAAATTTATCACATTGGTACCAACAATGGAGTATACTTCTATCTCATTACATCCTCACTTTCCCATGTAACATATTTAATTTATTTATGTTCACTGAAAAAAAAATCCTTCTAAGTTGTATTGCTTTTTATGAAATTCTTGGTATGATCCAGAATCCATACCACTCATTACTCGTAATGAAAATCATCATCCATTTGTATGTCTTCTTAGTTCAGTACATGTGATGGATTAGATATGTACTTCATTAAGTGTTATTCATGAATCACATCATAATGCTAATATATTTTTTTGTTTAAACACTATTAAATATGATAAAACCTCGATACGATGAATAATTTCAAAGGGACTGACATAATATGGTCTTAAATCTACTTTATATCATAATAACAAATTTTTATTTTTATTTTTCATCAATAAATATCTGTAATATGATTAAAATATATTCCTTCAATCTCAATTTATCATCATAAAATAACTTATCATAGGTTATCCAAAATTCATAATCATTCATATAACAACGTAATACATCGATCTCTATAACCTTGAAAAAATTCACTCTTAACCGTTCCATCGATGTTTAACCATATAACTATTTCAAAATTTAAAGTTTATATATACGATAAATAAATTTCCCAAAATTTACATATTAGTAATCATCAAAATATAATTAAATAGCTCTTAAAAGTAACATTCCAAATATGTGAATACCTTGGTCATATATTATCATGAATCTAGGTAATAAAAATAATTACTATAAAACCATAATGAAAACATACAAATGTACTCGTTATTTTATTAAAATGACAAGTTACTTGTATTTTTTTAAAAATCAATAATTTTTTAAGTACTATCAATGATTACATGCACCAATATGTCACAAAGTCATTAATACATTTTTGGATCACCAATACTATCTGCTTTACTTTATCCATATCAATCATATCATAAATCAAATTATAAATGATTTTCACAACATGAGAAACATATATAGGATTTCATAAAATAATCTTTTCATTTTCTTAAAATATCACATTTCTATTAGATCGCACTTCAATTTCATCAGTATAGTTAAAAACATTCCTGGAAATCCTCAGTGAAAATATAATACTGAAAAATCAATATATATTTCATTATTCTTGAAATCAAATACATAAACACATTAATCATTCCACGTTATTCTTTAACCATTAACAATCCCTGATTATCATTTTCCATAATAACTATTCCTTTTAATATTAAATATTAATCATGTATTAACAATCCACAAATTCAATTTAATCAAGCTTCTCACGGTTAACAGATATAATTATTTTTTAATAACTCATACATCTCATATGTCATTTGTGATATCCTCGTGATCAACATTATTACCATTATTCATACAAACTTAATTATTACCTTCATGTTATTTCCCCCTCAGGCATATACATTCTTAATTTACATAATTTCCACATTTATAAACATCATTATTTGATAATACATTACAAAGACCAATATTCACATCGATTACATTAACTAATATTTTCAATTTCCCTCAAAAATTTCATTGTTTTTATCATATTTTATATTCTAAAAACATATTCTCATCCCTTTGAAAAATTCTATTGGGTGATTCTAACCACATTTTGGATATATATGAAACTTATATATCTTTATTCTATGGTCTCCACAACATGATCTATTGGAGTTCTCAATCGTTATCTTAAATATATTTCTATGAGTTGGATGATGTGCTCGTTGTTAATCATATATTGTGATAATTTATTTATTATAATCATAATATCTATCACCCCATTCATCACCCATTAAATTTCTCATCAATAAATTATCGATCATATTAAACATTAATCAAGTTCCATCTCATACCCACCATTTACTAAAGTAAATAAATCATAGATTCAAAATTTATATTAATCCTAGAGATAAAGCATACAGTCATGAACATTCATTCATAGGATGTTTAAATTCTGACACATACATTTCAATCAAAGGAACCTTATGTTTAGCATATTTTATTATTCAAATAAATCATGAATGTACTAAAAGTTTTTTTTAATTCTCCATGAATATCCCTTGAGAGTTAAAAAATAGTTGTGCAACATGGCCCATTGATATTCACCATGTCATGTTTAATTCCATTTCAATATACCCATTTCAGAGTAATTTTTGAAGGCAACAACTTTTCGGTAGCCACATCAACTTTTAGTATCCAGAAAGGGGTGAAATTTCTTATAAACCAATCACTATATCCTTTTCTAAAATTGAAGGATACCTTCTTATACATTGAATTGCTGTTATACTTATCTATAGACATATCTGTAGGGATATCACTAAATTTTTCACTTCATAGTTTCAAAAAGGATATCTAAGCCTTTCTCTGAAACACAATTTAATTGTCAAGATATTATCATACAAATTTTTTTTATATTAATATGTGAATATTCATTAATAATGTAACACCGTGAGATTTTATGAGATATATTATTTTTAATTTCATTCTTGTCTTCTATTATAAACTACACCAATATTAGCTTGTACAATACGCAACACCGTATTATCTTAAAGTATATGCAACACTATTCTTGGCCCGTGTTAAAGACAATTTCAAGTTCAATTTGTGGAAATTTTATTATTCAACATTATGTATAGATTTTTTTAATGTATAAATGAAATAAGTTTTGATTAATTAATACAAAAAACCAAATGGAGCTTTCACAACACGCATCCCTGACTTGGATTTAATTACACGCAATCAAGACCTTCTTCGAAAGCTTGTGTAGTACGCA
Source organism: Viscum album (assembly GCA_963277665.1). NCBI lineage: Eukaryota > Viridiplantae > Streptophyta > Magnoliopsida > Santalales > Viscaceae > Viscum > Viscum album. Next base: position 670,067,086 of record OY728163.1, read on the forward strand.
ATATCGAGTTTCACTAAATGAGATATTATTATAATATTATTATGAACAAGTCGTTATGAATAGTAATACCCAATTTTTGGAATTTTATAAATTTTATCATTCAAAATGGAATTCATTTTTGGATTTGGAATATCGAAATTATCCTAGGGTGATTTTTTGGTATTTTTATGAAAACATTCAATTTTTTATGAATAGTGAAAACACTAGGTTACTATTTTAAAACTGTCATTTTATTTAAAATATAATTTATTATATTTAAATTTATTTAGGTCAAAATTGATATTTATACCTACATAAGTTCAATTTAATTCATTAGAGTCATTTTATAATAATTTTATATATATAAATATTTTATTGAACTTTTCACCGTATTTTACCCACCTCCTCGGAGCATTTGCAGTTGTACATAAAACATAATTTGACCACTTCTGTGAGTTGAATTTTGAAAATACAAGAGACACAATTAGTATCTAGTAGCAATGTGTGGTTCAATAATATAAAAATAATTTTCTATGAATAGTAACTTTTTTACTTTTATTTACCATGGTTAAAAGAAAATACGGTAATTAAGGGTAAAAATGATATTATTATTACCCTAAAACATGTCCAAATTCTATTGGTAAAGATTAATTAGACCAAAAACAACCTTAGGAATATAATATTATCATTTTGGTCCACATGTATTATATTAGGACATTTATAATTTTTTTATTTTAAAAAGAGTGAAAAGACATAAAATCAAAGTTTAATAACTAAAACATTTTTAATATAGGGTTATACATAAGATAAATTCGACTATAAATATTAATTAGAAAGTTAAGAAATATTTTCTACATAATTTTATTTTATTTATAATTTTTAGACATTAAATAAGTTAATTTATTTATGACATAATGATGATGCATTAATTACCTTCATAATGAAATATTAACATAATTGATATTATAAATACCCAAATAAATGTAAATTGAAAATTTTAACAAATTTTACTAATTTTTGATGTTAATATGACATATTTTCATTGATTTAATTAATTTTTTTGAACTAATCATGCTGTTATGATTTTATCAAAAATCAATTACCAAATAGTGTAAAAATTGACATTAAATAGTTTTTAAAACAAATACTATATTATTAATCGTTATTATACTCCTAAAATATAAGGTTCTTCAAAATGGCTTAGATAAGGTCATATATATTAATAATGAACCACATGGGGTTCGTTTGTCAAGTTATATTAATTTCATTAACCATATAGTGTAAGAAAACAAGAAGACATGGTACAGGTTAAATTATTTAACTTAGAGTTAAATCAAAATGATAAGGTTAAAATAGTAACCTAAACATGTATAAAACATATTAGTTAAGAGGATTTCGACCCTTACATACATTATATTCTAAATAAGTCTCATTGGAGCCATTATAAACTGAATATGACTTTATTATAAAATAATATTTTATATTTTTCCTAAAGTGCCCCTCTCCTCCCTTATAAAATGTCACCTCCTCCCTCTTCTAATTACACAATTTTGAGATTTCAGGCTCGGCTAACCCCCACACATTTTCCTTATAAACTTCACTAGAAATATTATAGAGGTTTTGGTCTCCTCAAAAGACCAACTATATTTCCTGAAGAGGAGGCTTAAAAGAGGTGCGTTGAAGAAGAGGTAATCTCTTCTACTGATTCTTTCATATTTCTTTCTTCTTAAACTTATTCTTATTCAGTTGTTTAACTATAAAGTAATAACATAAGTATCAATAATATACTTATATGTTATTATAAATATGAAACAACCCCATTTCACTTTCTATTCATCCTGCGTAAAATGAAATCACCGCGCATACGTACGTACGGAATATCGTCTCCACGTTGTGGTGTAATATGTTTTTCCACCACCACCTTACTTGGATGGTTATAATGGTGTGAATAATAACAATATATAATTATTATAATAACATACCCCTTATGTGAAATTATTTAATACTCTCCAATTTAATTCAATAACTATCGGAACGATATTATGGCTCGTGCCTATGTACGGATTACCGTCTCCACGATGCGATGAGATTCATTCTCCGTGTTAACCATTCATGAATAATTATAAATTATATATAATTAATAATAATGAAATATATGGAATTATAAATCTAATGTATATATATATATATGTCATCTACTTACTTCCATTCATGTAAATAAGGAAAGGAAAACAATGTTCATGCGTACGTACAACATACCGTCTCCATGAACGGTGTATTTCATTTCATTTATCTATCTATTATATATATATATATACAGAATATATATGATATATAAATCATGATTTAAATTATTGATGTAATTAAATCATTATGTAAGTAATAATAATATTGGGAACATCTATTCTAGACCCGTATGATAAATAAAATGATTTTACCCAAAACGGTGCTTTAACATGGAATTTACAAAAGAATGGGTAATATAAAGTTTTAATTGAACCATATATGATATCATAACAATGAATATTATTCTGTAATAAGTCAACGACATTATTTAAATCATTATATAGGAGTTTCGGATACGTACGAATCATATCGGACCAACGGTAAGGGATAATTTTTCAAATCTCATTCTTATCCAAGATTGTTTATTCATAAGTATTTACTGGGGTTATGTTTATAATCCATGTCTATATGTTCTCAAAAAATTTCATAAAATGTTTACTTTTCTTCCATGTATGTTTAAAGTTATTTTTACCCCTCTTTGACTTTTACATTGTGTTATGGATGGAATCTTTCTTTTGTTTACCATACAAGGAACTTTTTGACTTTTCTGTTAAAAGTATGAGGAGAATGATTTTCATAACTTATACGGAATGAATAGATTTTTATGTTTTTAATTCCTTTTTTTATGAATTTTACTCTACAAGAATTCATTTTTATTCTCAATAAAATATTTTTCTATTAAAATTTTGTGGCATTTTGTGAAAAGAAAATAATTTTTAAGAAGAATAAATGTTTTCATCAAGAATTATTTTCAAGTGTTTTATCAAATCCATTTTCCATATAAGATGAAATTATTTCATTTGGGTATGTTTCAATTATAATGTATATATGATTTATATGGTTTCACTTCTCTTATAATGATATGATATCCATTTTATTTATATGGATTATGTTATTTTGGAATAATGATTATGAAACACATTTTATTCGTTGGGATATTATGAATTATGTATATTTATTTTGTGGAACACAAAAAAATTATTTCATTATGAGATGGGTGGGACCTATATCTCCCTCCAATTCATTGGGTAAAGATTTATATCTCATGAGATAGACATGGCTGGAATGGTAAGTTAATCTGGTTCAGGAATACAAGACTAGAACGAGGAGTGAACATGATTCAGAAAGGGACTTTATCCACAAAGATTGACTTGGAAGCCATGTCTTGGATACTATGGAAAACATATCATGTTCTTATTTGTTTCCACAATTACATGTTTTAATCCCGTTATATTTTATCATGATTGATGTTTCTTTATGATCTATGCCTTACGTACTGCCATGATTAATTGGACAAATCAAGATTTTGACATTGAAACATTATGATCATGTTTTTAAGATGAAATGTATATGGTTTGTTATATTATCTCTATGTTTATCCTTATTGAGCATTTGATCTCACCCTTTTTATGTATTCTTTTCCCTAGGATGTTAAGAAAGGTATTAGTCAAGAAAAAAAGTGCAAGATCTTTATGGGAGGTGTTGAAGATCTTTCACCATGATTAGAAGATTATTTTTCCGAGTTTCCAGAGACTCTAAATATTACGGTCCATGTGTGCTTGTTTTTGTTATGTATTAAGTATTACAAAAAAGTAATGTAATGTCAATTTACGTCACGTATGGGTCTCTATAGTTGGTATCAGAGGAAAGTTTTAGTTAACCGTTGGAAACTAGGATGCGAATACTTTAGTGAAATCCCTATAGATATTTCTATGGTATGTCTAGGGATGTCCCTAAGGATAAGTATACGTATAGGTTATAGTCCTAGAATTATGGTAATGATCATAGAATTAAACCTATGATGTTATATATTGAAAGTAATTCCCCTTTATTATGCTGTTTTCCTAGCATGATTTTGGCCTCTCACACTTATCTTTTTGGATTTTAGATGATGTATGGAACCCGAAGGAACCATGTTGATCAATGTAATAGGCAATGCAATGATTGTCCTCCTGAAAAAACCAATTTTATGTGAGATGAAGTGAGAAATATTATTTCCATACTTACACAAGCTATGAATCATTCTGGACATCCAAACGAGGAGAGATAGGAACAATATTCTATTGAGTCCTTCATGAGGAAACATCCACATTCATTCAGTGGGTCTTCTAATCCTCGTGTTGCTGAACAATGGATTAGTACCATTGAAAATATATTTTCGATACATCGCTGTTCAAAACATGAAAATGCCATTTTAGCTGTTTACCATTTAGAAGGTGAAGCAGAGCAGTGGTGGACTCTAATTAATAATACAAGGCCCCAAGATGAAATTGAATCCATAGAATGGGACGAGTTCAAGAACATGTTTTTCAATAAGTACTTCCCTCATTTTATTCAAACAAAGATGGAAAAGGAGTTCATTGAGCTTAAGAAGAAGGATGATGAATATGTTGGTATATACAAAGTTAATTTTACAAGGCTTGAAAGGTATGCATCTGTCTTTATCATCCAACCAGAAAGTAAAGTTGATCGATTCTTTAGTGGCTTAAAACCGAGTCTTCAAAGGGCACTAGATTTAAGAGACTTCAGTAGTGATAATGAAATTGTGCATTGAGCTATCAAGGTAGAACTGGATGATGGTGTTACATATCCATCTCAAGGTTTTGACAAGAAACGAAAGATGGAGTTCAAGGAAAAATCACAGAACATTGGTGAAAAGAAGGTGAATGTTTCTTTATGCAAAAAGTGTGGAAAGAAGCATGGTGGAGTTTGTATAAAAGTTTCTATAAAATTTTTCAATTGTGGAAAAGAAAGTCACAAAGCAGCTGAGTGCCGAAGTAATAGGAAAAAGGTTTTTGATGACGTGAATTAAGAAAGGACTATAGATAATGCTCCACCAACACTTCAATGCTTCAAGTGCATGGAAATGGGGAATTATTCTAACCAATGCCCTAATCCAAGGTTTAATGATGATCGACCTCAACAACATCTTATGGTAAAGGACAAAGGGATGTCACATGCGATCACTATTGGTGATGTTGAGTATGACAACGATGTAGTGGAATCATTATGTGTTTATGAAACGGTAAACTGAAATAATGTTGTGGAATCTCATTTATAGTATTGAGGAATATGGGAATATCTATTTATTGGTTTATGGTGGTTTTCAACAATTATATGGTACCGATAACCATGAAAAGCAATTGAAATATTTTTGGGAAGAAGTTGATATGCGTATAATGAGGGGATAAGGAGAAAATAATATGTTTGATTGTATTAATGAACTCATGACTGATATAAGGACAAAGTGATATAATGGTTTGAGTATATAGAAATTTTGGGATTTTGGTATGTGGAATGAGATAACTTTTGACAGAATTCATGTTTTCAATAAGGTTCAATGGGTATTCATTTTTCAAGAGAACACATGATTAAGGTATTTACTTGTTTGGAATGTGACCAACAATATATATCATGATAGATGATTGTATTCACATGCTCGATAGATGAATTTTCTAGTAATCGTTTACATTACACTATGAGATTGGATTTAGGTAATTTTGATAATAATAAAGATTATAATTGATTAAGTTGGACATAATATAGTATTGTTTAAGGCTATAAACTTTTTTTTGATATTATTTCTGTAATGTTATAATAGTGTAGTTTTAGAAAAAGGACAACCTGCAAGATGGGCGACAACCCATCCCGTCAGACAAGGTTGCAGTAATCAAACCCACAACCTATGTGCAACAGGCCTTTATTTCCTACCACTGGCCTAAAGGAAGTCCCCGGTTAGTAGAAACTTGTTTTCATTTATTAAGCGATATGATAGATGAATTATAAGTACACTGTTGGAATCTTATATGATTAATCTCGCCATAGATGGACTTATGTATATTTAATAACTCATTCTACCCTTTTTGTGATAGAAACAGATGGGATGACTTTTCATTCTATCACATGATCTGTTAACACTTCATGAATGACAAATTCAACTTAATTTCTTTTAATAGAGATGAAGTAGAAATTTTTCGTGGAATGACCAACGATGATATTACACTGAAATCAAGTAATTATTTCTCCTTATGTAAAAGTTCATCTACATTATGGAAATGATCTTGAAAAACAAAAATGATGTCCTAGTACTCTCATATCTGATTAGTCAGATGGTACCTCAGATCATCACAAATTTATGGCTTTATGATTGTTGGATTTTTCATATCCTTGTTCTCTACCACTCTCCATCAGAACATGATGGTTAGATTTATCTTCCATATACATATTTTCACCAATGTTCTCATATGTGGAAACCCAGGGATAGGTTAATTTGGGTAACCATTACATTTCAGTCATTAGTTTTGAAAATTATGTTTTAGTATTCCTTTTTACGAATTGGGTTTCTATGAAAGAAACATTCAAGTAGTAAAATATTTATAACCCCAACGAATTTCAAGGGATAAATTCATTTTAAGGGGGTAGAATGTAACACCCTCAGATTTTATGAGATATATTATTTTTAATTTCATTGATTTCTTCTATTATAAACTACACCAATATTAGCTTGTACTATAGACAACATTGTATTATTTTTTTGTATATGCAAAACTATTCTTGGCTCGTGTTACACACAATTTCAAGTTCATTTTGTGGAAATTATTCAATGCATCATTAAGTATAGATTTTTTTAAATGTATAAATGAAATAAGTTTTGATTATGTTATACACAACACCAAATGGAGCGTTCACTACACACAACCCTGACTTGGCTTGAATTACATGCAATCAAGACCATCTTCAATAGCGTGTGTAGTATCCAATACCAAGTTTCACTAAATGAGATATTATTATAATATTATTATGAACTAGCCATTATAAATAGTAATACCCCACTTTTTGAAATCTTATAACTTTTATCTTTCAAAATGGACTTCATTTTGGTATTTGGAATACTGAAATTAGCCTAGGGTAAATTTTTGGTATTTTCTGAAAACATTCAATTCGTGATGAATAGTGAAAACACTATGTTACTATTTAAAAACTGACTTTTTATTTAAATAATAATTTATTTTATATAAATTTATTTTTGGTCTAAATTGAAACATAATACCTATATAAGTTCAATGTAATTCATTGGAGTCATTTTATAATAATTATATATATATATAATTTTTATTGAACTTTTCACCATCTTTTACCCACCTCCTAGGAGCATTTTAAATTGTACATAAAACATAATTTCACCACTTTTGTGAGTTGAATATCAAAAATCTGAGAGACACGGTAAATATCAAGGAGTAAAATGTGGTTCAATAATATAAAAATAATTTTCGGTGAGTAGTAACTTTTTACTTTTATTTACCACGGTTAAAAGTAAATAGGGTAATTAAGGGTAAAAATGATATTATTATTACCCTAACACATGTCCTTATTCTATTGGATAAGATTAATTAGACCAAAAACCTACTTAGGAATATGATATTTTTATTTCGTTCCACTTGGATTTGATTAGGACATTTACAATTATTTTATTTAAAGACGAGTTAAAAGAGTTAAAATCAATGTTTAATAACTAAAAAAATTTTAATATAGGGTTATACATAAAATAAATTCGAATATAAATATTAACTAGAAAGTTAAAAAATATTTCCTACATAATTGTGTTTTATGTATAATTTTTAGACATTAAATAAGTTAATTAATTTATGACACAATGATGACGTAGTAATTACCATATTAAGGAAATATTAACATAATTGATATTATAAATACCCAAATGAATGTAATATGATAATTTTAATAAATTGAACTACTTTTTGAGGTTAATATGACATATTAGTAATCTCTTAATTATCTTTTTGTGAACTAATCATGCTGTTATGATTTTCACAAAAATCAATTACCAAATAGTGTAAAAATTTACATAAAATAGTTTTTAAAACAAATACTATATTATTAATTGTAATTATATTCATAAAAATCTATGGTTTGTCCAATGACATAGATAAGGTTATATATATTAATAATGAACCACTTGGGGTTCTTTTGGATTTTTATATTAAGTTTATTAACCATATATTGTAAGGAAACAGGAAGACACGGTAAAGGTTAAATTATTTAACATAAAGTTAAATCTAAATGATATGGTTAAAATAGTAACCTAAACATGTCTAAAATCTATGTTTTAGAGGATTTTGACCCATACGAACATTATATTCTAAATAAGTCACATTTTAGAAATTATATCTCGAATATTACTTTATTATAAAATAATATTTTATGTTTTTTCTAAAGTGCACCTCTCCTCCCTTATAAAAGGGATCCTCCTCCCTCTTCTCATTACTCAATTTTGAGCCTTCAAGCTCAGCCAACCCCCACCCATTTCCCTTATCAGCTTCCCTATAGTCATTATAGAGGGTTTGGTATCCCCAAAATTCCAAAACTATTTCCTTAAGAGGAAGCATAAAAGAGGTGCGTCGAAGAAGAGGTAATCTCTTCTACCGATTCTTTCAGGTTTCTTTCTTCTTAAACATCTTCTTATTTAGTTATTTCATAATAAAGTAATAACATATAAATATGAAAAACCCCATTTCACCTTCTATCCATCCTACGGAAAATGAAATCACCTCGTGTGTGTATGTACGGAATACAGTCTCCACGCCGTGATGTAATCTTTTCATCCACCACCACCTTACTTGGATGGGTATAATAGTGTGAAGATTAACTATATATAGTTTTTATAACATCATAACAATTTTGGTATATTATTTCATCCACTCAAATTCTATTCAATAACCATGGGAAAGATATTATCTCCTGTGCGTGTGTACGGATTACCGTCTCCACGATGTGATGATATTAATTCTCCTTGTTAACCATTAAAGAATGATTATAAAGTATATATAATTAATAATAATGAAATATATTTCATGATAAATCCACCGGATATATATATATATATATATGTCATCTACTTACTTCCTTTCAAGACAATAAGGAATGGATAATAGCATTCATGCAAACGTACGGCATACCATCTCCATGAATGGTGTATTTCATTTCATTTATCTATCTATTATATATATTTATATACTGAATATATATGATATATAAATCATGATTTATATTCGGGAAGTAATTAAATCATGATGTAAGTAATAATAAATTTAGGAACAACAAGTCCAGAGACCTACGACAAATAAAACGATTTTACCCAAAACTGGGCATTAACAAAGAATTTACAAAAGAAAGGTTAATATAAAGTCATAAGTGAACCATATATTATATCGTAACAATGAATATGATTCTATAATAAGTCAATGACAATATTTAAATCATTATTCATGAGTTTTCGATAGGTATGAAGTATATCGGACCCAAGTTAAGGGATAATTTTCAAATATCATTATTATCCAAGATTGTTTATTCGTAAGTATTTACTTCAGTTATGTTTATCATCCATGTCCATATGTTCTCAAAATGTTTACTTTTCTACCATGTATTTTTAAAGACATTTTTACCCCTCTTTGACTTCTATATTGTGTTATGGAAGGAATATTTCTTTTGTTTACCATACGAGTAACTTTTTGACTTTTTTTGTTAAAAGTTTTAGGAGAATGTTTTTCTTAACTTATACGGCATGAAATTTTTTTATGGTTTTTAATGACTTATCTTCATGACGTTTACTCTACAAGATTTCATGTTTATTTTCAATAAAATATTTTTTCTTTTAAAATTGTGATGCATTTTGTGAAAAGAAAAAGATTTTTAAGAAGAAAGGATGTTTTCCTCAAGAATTATTTTCATGTGTTTTATCAAAACCATTTTCCATCTAAGATGACATTATTTCATATGTGTATGTTTCAAGTATAATGTCTCTATGATTTTCATGGTTTCACTTCTCTTAAGATGAAATGATATCCATTTGTTTTATATGGACTATGTTATGATGGAATGATGTTTATGAAACCCATTTTATTCGTTGGGTTATTATGAATAATATATGTTTATTTTGTGGCACACGAAATAATGATTTCATTATGAGATGGGTGGGACCTATATCTCCCTAAAATGAATTGGGTAAAGATTTATATCTCATGATAGATACATGGATGAAATGATAATTTATTCTGGTTCAGTAATACATGAATTGAACGAGGAGTGAACTCGATTCAGAAGGGACTTTTTCCACTAAGATGGTCTTCGAAGAAATGCCTTTGATACTATGGAAATAATATCATGTGCTTAATGGTTTCCACAATTACATGTTTTATTCCCATGATATTTTATCATTATTTATGTTACTTTATAATATATTCCTTACTTACTACCATGATTTATTTCCCAACTCAAGATTTCAACGTTTAATCTTTATGTTCATGTTTTGAAGTTCAAATGTATATGGTTTGTTTTATTTTCTCTATGTTTACCCTATCTGAGCATTTGAGATCACCCTTTTTATGTTGACTTTTTCCCATGATTTAGAGAAAGATTTTAGGTAAGAAAACAAAGGGTATAATCTTTATGGGAGGTGTTGAAGATCTTTCACCATGATTAGAAGATTATTTTTCTGAGTTTCCAAAGACATTACACTATTACGGTCCTTGTGTGTTTGTTTTTGTTATGTATTAAGTATTCCAAAAAAATAATGTAATGTCCATGTTTGTTAATTATGGGTTCTTACAGATAACATAATGATATACACTATAATCTTCTGGGTATAGTTCCATTGGAACATGGAATAATAATAAAGGGGTCCCCAAGTGAGTTATGTTATCTACATCTATGTTCATTCTAAGTTGAACCCTTCTTAGACATATCAAACATAACATAATTCATCAAAACATGAGCAATGTTAACATAATAAATGGTGATCTAAGATTCTATATAAGGGTAAAAGGGGAGATATAATTATATCATGATCAAAAAGGTATGTGAAAATTGGAATAACATTTGAAAACAATTCATTCTATACTATTAATCATATACATGACTCATGGAATAAATTATAGAATATCATAAGACCTTATGCGTAATGATATCAAACTATACAATTTCCAAAAATATCACAATGGAGTGACATCACTCCCTAAACCATTCTAATATTCAATATTCACTCCAAAAAATATCAAATTGGATAAAGTCCCATAATGAACTAGGTTCACACCCCCATTTATATAATTTTTATTTAATGAGGTATAAATCATTACTCAATTTATTTTTGGGAGTTTAGTATACCACCCATCATCGTTATAACGTAACCAACACACATGGTAATCACAAAAACACTATCCTTTGAAATAATGTAACTACCATCAGATTATAAAAATCATACATATATGTTTCAATGTATCACAGAACATTAATAATTTCATTACCCATTAAAGGAAATGGGTTTCATAAAAATTTCATCATATCATAACATTTGTGAATAAAGGATTTAAACTCATATCATTATTTTAGAAATGAATAACATGTGGAAAAAGAAGTATGCTTCCTAAGTAATTTTTCATTGTATAACATGTGGAAGAGTGATTAGTTTCTTAAAAATCATTTCTTCATTACCAAAAACCATCTATAGAAGGAATAAGAATGGTATCCATGGATAATATCGACACTAAATTAGACATATCATAAATTTCTATAATAAAAAATTATAAATAAATTATAAATATCAAATATAATCTTTTTAAAGAGAATAAAATTTATTTTAAATAATAAATTAAAAATCTCATAATTTATAATGTATATATGAAATAATTATAATTGAAATAACCATTACTACTTATAAAATTACCTTCAAAAATAACTTATAAATTTTTGGATTTAAATACCATTCCAACTTTTAAAAAATTTACCCAGAAAAATTCATAATACTTTTCTTTGAAAGTAACCGTCAAATATTAATAAGGAATCGATGAAAATAAATTAAACAAATTCTTGTGTAAAATTAACATCCATTGATAATAAATTTTTTGAAACATAAAATAAATTAAATATTTTAAAACCATTTTCTTTTAAAATAATTATTGAAAATTTGAACAAAAGTTATATATCATTAACTGGTAAGGATTGTAATGTCCCAACACATGATCCACTAATTGGGGCCCCGATATAGTTTCCACATGACCACATGCACACCACCTCATATTCCAGAGGCTAATTATAAGTATCAAAGATTTAATGGAACCCATGGAGAGACTACACCCACTTTATTAAATTATTCCAAAAAACAAAAAATTTGATCAATTTTAAATAATTATGATGATAATCATGCATTACGGATAAGATTTCAAAAAACAAGGTACAATCCCCCCAAAATAGTAAACAATCCAATTCATTTCATATCTTTCCAATCGCAAAGGAAAACTCAAAATAAAGACATGATTAATAATCCCCACAATAGGTCCCAAAATTATATTTGGTCCCCTCATCCATGCACATAACTATACCCATAATAATTCATAAAATATAGGGATTTTTCCGTTATCATGAAAAAAACCATAAAGTATACTCATGTTCCCAATGGAAGCCTGAGTAGGGTGTGAGTACAAATTAGTGGGACCTATTGAATGATGTCTAAAAAAATATATGGCATAATATAGTTCATGACGATTTAATAATAAGACTTAAATCTGAAATAATGAAATTGGTTCCATCATTTAACATTATTTTGATAAATTACTTCCATTATTAGTTTCATGTTTTACACATTTTTAATCATACCCACTTCATCCCATATCAGAAATCTGTACCAAGTGTCAATGGATCATAAGTAGTAAAATATAGAGACATTGACCAAGAATTTTCGTGGGATTCATAGCATCATCCCCAACCATCCCAACATGATATGGAATTTTGGGTCAATACCCTTGTGTTCGGGTGAATTAGTCAATTCCCTAAAAATAATAATGTGCATAGGGGCACCGGGAACATCTTTATGGCCATCCAATAGGAGTGTAGAAATATATCAACATCCCCTAACAAATTTTCACATTCATATAGGATAATAATCATTAAACATTTTATAACATATATACAACATGGTTTCTCCATTTCCATTTAATCACATTTCCATATCTCTTTCCATTAATTATATTCTCAATTCCAAAAAATCCATTATACTATATAAATGAATTAAATCCATTGATTACGTTTTTTTGGAATTTTACCATCATTATATGCCCCATTAATCAATTATAATATCCATACATTTACCTACCATCACTTATTTTATTCTTTATGTTATGAAAAACAACTCTTCATGCTAGAAACTAGGTTAATAACATTTACAATAGGTTTAACATCAAACCCCCATCAATTTATCATTTATATACCAATATTTCATGATCTTGTTAGTCTAAAATCCCATGGGTGTACATAGGTTTTGTTAAATCATCCACATTAGATCCAAATGGGATTACAAGGGTTTCAACACATCATTTAGTTACCCAACAAATAATTTCATATCCTGTTCAAACAAAATGAAGCATAACAACCCCATGATAAAAAACACATACACATAACCAAAAACAAGTAAATGTTACATAACATGTATACATCCTTCTTAAAGATCATGAATGATCACTTTATATCACCATAAGAATCATTTTTATCACAAAAAATGATCAGATATAGAACCAGGAATCTTTTTTAATAACATGGTTTTTCGGTTTTAGATAGAGATTCAGATCTACATAATTATTTTTTTCCATAATACACTAAAGAAATGTTTTTGGATCACTTAAGTCATGAATCCCCACCCAACCACATTCAAAACAGGAAATATTCAATTTATATAAGTCCCTAGAATCTTGGGAGGATGATGTTCATCATATAGGGGTCTAAATGAAAAATGGGTGAGCAATTTGGGTTTGTCACATCAGGACTAAGTGTAAAAAATGGGTAATTACCCAAAATTAATGAGGAAAATAGTATTTACACGTGGTTGGACAAATTGTGAAACAATTATGTTCCACCCTTTGTACAAGAATGTCTTAGATCAAATAGTCTCTGAGGATCCTACACAGTTTTACGGACCATGTGGTGGCCATGTGATATGGTGTTGTCCAAGTTCATAGATTTAGTCATCTCCACATTTATGGTTTATCAACCTTGATCCCCACACATTCTTCCTAGATAAGGTGAAAAACAATTATTAACCATGCATTCATCCTAGAGTAGCCTCTCTTCTTCCATTTATACGTCTACAACCACCAGAACACACCTGTACATCCACACATTCTTAGTAACAATTTCATTAACAAATATATGGTATTCTAACTAAAAAAGTAATGGATTTTACCTAATTATATTTTTGTAAACATATACAATCCCCAAAATATAATGGATTCTAGTAGATTACCACTCCCCAGCATCACTAAGAATCCAAGGTAAAAATATCTGGCCATTGGGACTACATATCTGTCTCTCCCTCTAATGTTTTCAAAATTTAAATCACCATTGTACCATAAAAATAAGACAAATGGCCAGATCGGACCATATTAAACATTCTCAATGTGATCCACAATAGAGACCAGATGATCCTAAAAGGACGCATCAGCCTCTAATTCAATATCATCCAATCAATTACATCAGAAGGTTCAGGGTGAAACTACAAAGCTATAATGAATTAAAAACTTCTTGCATCTATTTATACTACTATGAAATATCTAATCGGTACTCCACCAATTTTATCCACTCCATAATCTAAAACCACCCCACAATCCTTCTCGATAACATGCCCTACTTATGAATCTAACAGTTCCCAAAATGGAAGACACATGAAAACCCGCATGATCACTGACATTCAACTAAAAAGGGAAAAACATCAATTAGAATATAAAATATATGAACTATAGGTCATAATCATATTTTTCATAATCAACTAAACCTACTCTTTTATCACCATTAAGATTCTTTTCCCCAAAAATTTTAATTCTCCTACTTCTATCCAACATATTGATTATGAACATGACATACCTTAGAGTCCCATGTATGGTTCTATATAAATAGTGGCATACTAATTATTTTTTAGGTGATCTCAACATGTAATTTTTTTAAAAGTTTCACCAATTTCAAGGATCCATTCCATTAAATTATCATTTATAACATTGATAGTATTATCTAATTTTCTATCTTTCTATGGGTTCAAATACATACTCTTAATTACCTATACACCAAGATTCATCTTCAAACCTTGTCATTAGAAAAAAAAAAGTAATGTGGATATCAGGATCTAAAATAATATTTCATGGTAGCACATGAAACTATAACATCTTCCAAAAAATATATGTTTCCAAACAAGTCCACTATATAAGTCCCACGAATTGGTAAGGTTGATCCACCTTTGTTAACTAGTAAACAATTACACATATCATGTACTTCTTCCATGGTGGCCACCAAAGACCAACCAGGAAGTCCATGGGGACATCATAACACTTCCATTCTATAGTGGTAAATTCTTGTAACGTACCACCCAACTGATGATGCTCACCCATCACCTGCTGATAGTTGTTACACCACATCAAATAACATGAAACCTATTTCATAATCTATGGCCAACAATAATATATATGAAGATCAAAATATATTTAAATTAATATAGTATGAACCTATCAATTCTATAAATAGACCACATGAATCATCTCCTCACCCAAACACATATGCACAATAACCCGATCTTGATCATAAATAGTATCATCATCACCAATATTTCAGTTATAAAGTGATTGTCCACTATCATTGCATTCCCTCAAGGTAAAATACTCTAGATCCTCACACTAAAAATCTTGGAACTATCACATAAGTGTGGCCTCAACTGATAAATATGTAAGATTCATTTATTTATGGCCCTCAAAAAGCTCTATGAAAACATTGTGAACCAAACCCATCATTTTTCACTTCAAACATGACTCTTGAACTGTATGAGTATTTGAATTCACGCTCAATGAATCTTCAATAATGTTTCATTTTCTTGGTTTATAAGATATCTCAAAATCAAATGATTTCATATACTAGAATCGTCTTCACTTATGTAGATTGAAATATCATAGAGGAAAAATTTACATCAGTCTTTTTTTCATTATACATGATAATAATTTTGAAAAATTATTTATTCCACACAAAAAATAATGAATAGACCCCCTTGATGAACATAATGAAATTAATTGGTTAATTTCATTCATGATACCTGAATATTCATACTCTAATTCAAGGTCCTCCTCCATCAACGTTGCTCTATGATTGAACACAAATACATCACAAAATAATGTATAGTCATTAATAAGATGAGGTAGGATTAGAAACAATGTGGTAATCAAATGCTTCTACATCCCTTATAAGGAATTCATAGCTGTTATAGACAAATTGAATTCAACTTCCTTATTGGAAAATCCAAAATTTAGTGATACTATGAAAGAGATCTCTTTGATTATCCTTTTTTAAAGGGTTATTAATCACATACTTCTAATGATTAAAATAAAAATATTAGGTTTATCCTATGATAAAACTACCTGCACTTTTCATTGTCTATTATCAAACCCTCCATGGAGATGATTTCATCCACAATTTATATATTATCATTCCTTAAATTACACTTACAAGGGTTGGCATATAGAATATTCTCAATCAAATACACTCATGAAAATATCAATATGGTGATAATGATCCTCATGATTCTGTGTGTAAACTAAAATGTTATCCACATAAACAAAAAAAACTATTCCTGGTGTGGGTGGATGATTTAGATCATCAAGGACACAAACATAAATATTTAATTCATTAAATTTAATGTCATCATAATGAACATATACATACCATAAATTCCAAAAAAAATAGTATGTGGTATAAAATAAGGTCTCACCAATATATAATGATATCCTGAGTACAATATGATGTTTAAGAACATACACATTACCAGGAGTTGGTCAAACATATATCGAGTATGTATAAAAGGATACCGCTACTTAGCTTCCAGGAAATTTACCTTATAGTAATTGACACACATCCATCAAGTACAATTTTCATTTTAGAAGGCAACACTTGAAAAAAACCAAGGTGGTGTAATTGAATGAATAAACCCTTTATTCTACCATTACAGGAATTGAGTCTTATGAATGTAATGTTTTTCTTGTGGAATTATATATAGATGAATTGAAACAATATCAAATATAGGAATCAACTCCATAGTGAACTCGATCTCTTTCTCATGTGGCAACAGATATAAATCCGAGAGAAACACAACCTATAATTGATCCACCATAAGAGGAGATACATCATCCTCAACCATCTCATATTCCTTCAGAAGACATGCCACATGGATTGTGATCTCATCAAAATTATGAAAAATTGGCCCTTCCTAACATGCATGGATATCCAATTCCCCAATGTGATCATTGTTCTCACCATCAAAGGACATGAATGGAAACCTTCGATAGTAACAGTCGATAAGGGATCCATAAAATACCATGAAATCCATCCCAAATTTTAGGTCAAAACTAGAAGTCTTGATAATAGAAAAATACCAAAGGAAATGACACCCAACATCTTTTGGAGGGCACTCTTTACATTGTCATTTATTTCCTCATTGTACTCCTAATAGTGTTTCAATTGAATTCTCCCCCCACACACATTCCATATATAGGCCCAAAACCATAAAAAATTAGGAAGATACAAAATAATTTGATTCCTCTATATTAAAACAACACCATAAATTATGTAATCTAAAAGAATCATACCTTATATTGTTGATATCCCAACTACACTACTATTAGCTATAGGCTAAACTGCATGAAGATGAAAATACCCTATAAAATAAGATCCTATATTAGTTCCTAGTGTTTAACTACCCTACTAATATGGAATATCTCATCACAATGTTACATGTCCTCTGCTGCAACCAGAATGTCTAGTGGATCGATAACTACTAAACTTATATAGAGTGGATGACCATGTGCTAGCACTACACACTGCACTAGATCCATCACCACTACCTACATGATGTGGGTCCTTGTAAAAAAATTCTATATAGACCATTCATATACAATAATGAAATTCCATTAATAACCATGGTCAATATTCTACATGTTGACCCACTTTCCAAACATTTAGCAGACAGCAAGGCAACCTCCCTCAGAGACAGTTCTTCTTTGCTAAATACTCTGTCTACCACTACCCTGGTGGAAACACTCACAATGAAATTTCTAACTATAAAAAATTTTTCTATGGATCACCCAAAAATAATGATTTCCCCACACAATGAAAATTATTTTGGTTCCCTTAATAAATGATATCCCGATCCACCACCTCATAAAACATCTTCAAGTACAAGATATTTACCAGATTTTTGATATCACATATAATCCCTATCTGAATTCCCACTGTCATAATAGTCCCATCTCAATCCAAATATGGATATAAATGATTCAAATATAAAAATATACCAACATATCCCCTCACCTCCATACTACCCTATGTCTACCAAATAAAGTATTTGACATGACTCTATAAGATATTATTAGGTTTATATTGTTCTTGGGACTTCTTATGGATTATATTCCATCACATTCCTTTAATCTACTCACTTGGAGCCTGTATATTTCTAAAATGAATCACTAGTCTAGAAAATAAATAATTCACCAGCTTAACTCACATTTTGGGTGGGGACTAATCTTATCCAGATTCATTTGGATAGACTAAATCTAAAGCATTTCTACCTCAGGCCCATCCTTTCTAGAAAACACTGGAGGGGTCTTCAGTTAGAACACTCTAATCAAATAAAATGTTCCCTATGAATCCCCCTTGTGTATTTATCTTTAAAAAACAAAAGAAAATAATTTTTGTTTTATTGAAATTTACCATCCACCTATTTTTTGTAATCTCCATGTGTTCCCGCCCATCTACAAAAGGATAATTTTTATGATATTCTCATGTAACCCAACCGGTAGACAAATTTGTAGCGTAATTTCTCTACAACTCCAAATATACATCTCAAAACACATAACATTGATTTTTTCACATTTTTAAAAAAATGTGATTACATATACTATAAACATGACACCCCACAGACACATATCACATTAGGAATAAACACTAACCCATAACTATTTTCAAGCACTCCCATCATTGTCCATTTTAATAGGAAAAAAATCTACTACAAAATTTTCACATCACAATAAGCACCACTTAAAAAATTCAACATCCAACATTTTATTCATTATACATAATTAAAATTTCACTATTAGAAACATTTCTCATTAATATTACAATATAATAAATATGTGTTTCCAATTCCCAATCCCAACCATAACCCCTCATCCGGGGTGTATCTAACATGTTGCATGTAACATGTATCCCTATGTGATAAAAATGATCTAGGAATATAAAAACTACATTATATGTTGGAACACAGATGAAATATATATAATTTATAAGATAACACAACAACTGCATCACTGATGTATAAATAAAATCCAACTATATGAGCATACCTAAAGAATAATAATCTCACACTTGGAATTCGGATTCTCCTTTGTACATGATTTAGGCACAAAAATGACCAATCAAATTTTGAAGGTTTGAAGGAACATACTCACATATAAAACCTTATCTAAATAATATAAATAACCCAAAATAGACCTCATTTTATTCACCTTGTAACATAATGTCTCAAAATATACTAAATAGGGCCCCAAGATTGTTTTCCACATGTCCTTAGTCATGCCTCAACATACACCAAAGTATTCTGATTAACGTTGAGGATTTAATGGAACACATGGGAAGAATAGACAATAATTATCAGATTAATACACATTAGTAAAATTATGAAATAATAGGAATAACCAAAATGATAAACTTAGATTACCAAAATGTTTTCCCAAACCTATGTACAATCCAAAAAATAAAAAGTAACCATGCTCATTCATTCCATAAATTTCCATGTGAAATGGATAAATAAAATAAATAAATGTTATAGACTTCCAAAAATGGGTCCCAACATCAGGATTATTTCCCTCATCTATGCACATCCATATTCACCAAATCAACCCTAAATAATGGGACCTTATCCATTATCCTCACATGAAAACATAAAGTCTAGTATGGTAACCAATGGTAGTATAAATAGGTTTTGAGTTAAACTATGTAAGCCACAACCAAAATTGTCTAAAAATATCTAGTCTAATATTGAGCATTCATAAGGAACAATAAGAGTGAAGAATTATAAATAAATCATGTTCGATCATTTAAAATCATTTAGATCAATTATTTTCATACTTATTTTCATGTTTTACACATTTTTCATCAAACCTACTTGGTCTCATGCCAATTTTCTGAAATATGTGTCAATTAGTCACATGTTTGAATACATAGAGCCTCAATCTATGAATCTAACAAATATTCATAGCTCCATGTCCAACCATACCAACCATAATACGGATTTCCATGTCCATGCAATTGGGTTCAGGATCATCATTCCACACCAAAAAACAATACTATGCATATGGGCTCCTGGAGTGTCATACTAGCCAACCAATGGGAGTAGGGCATCAGTGAATCATCCTACCAATTTTTTTTTTCATTCACATAATATCATCATCATTAACCACTATATTTCAAAAATATAACAAGTTTCTACTATTTCCATTTAATCACATTTCCATAGATCATTCAATTCATTATGTTCTAAATTCCAAAACAATCCACTTTTTCTATTCATCACATTAGGGTCATTTATTCCGCTTGACATGTATTTTTACCACAAGTAAAATCTGAATTAATCAATTATCACATTGAAAAATTTACCTATCATCACCTAGTTATCAATTATTTTTTTCTCAAACACCTCGTCTTAGGATTCTACCTAGTTAATCACCTTTAAATTTAGTTTATGTCAGAAACCATTTAATTTATCATTTATCAACCCAATATTTAATGTTATAGGGACCATACCACCACTTGAGAGTCCGTAGGCCCAGTCTATTCATACTCATCAGAACCCACATTAATTAAGCGGGATCCAAAACATCATTCAGTTAAACCATTAATATTGTTCAATCATGGGGAAAAAACTCTACATAAAGAAACGAATATGACAACCATGAACACAAAAAAACATCTTAACTATGGTATATAATTTTTATACCACTTAACTAATGTTTTTTATGAACATTATCTTATCCATATCCCTTGATTAAATATCATAAAACCATTAAATCCCCAATTCAGAATCCACAATAACCAAAAGGATTCACGGATTCATATAGCTAAAAAACAATGCATTGAATTTGGATTAAAATAGATCAAATAACAGTGTTTGATTCACATGGATATTTTATTCACACCCAACCACACTCCAAATGGCTATGAATCTAAGATGAAACTTCACGTAGTTTCATAATATAGATTTTATCACTTGTGTTGCTGAAAGGAAAATAGGTGAGGAACTTGGTTTATAAACATTAAAACTCATGGTGGAAAATGGGCAATTCCTTCAATTTATTGAGTCTCATGGATTTTCTAATGGTTTACATCATTATTTTTAAATAGTGTGAAACCATCTAGGCAAGAGGTTCATGGGTCAGATGGCCTCATAGGGGCCCACATTTCTTAAAAACCCATGTGGTGGCCATTTTAATAGTCTATGTATATATTCACATGGTATGGGATCAACCTTGAATGACTTGTAAACTATAAAACCTTCCCATACATGTGTCATTTTTAAGGTACATAGTTAATCCTAACCATACCCCCAACATATTGTGGTATCACTTCATTAATTTATATTGAACCCCCAAAACAGCTAAGAACCTCCATACTTTCTTAGAAAACATTTTATTCTACAAAAATATTATTCATCCAATGATTAATAGAGATTACATTATTAGATGTTTGAAATCTTGGAATGATTACTAGAAAATCCTTACATTTTGTACATGTTATGAAATGAATAATTTACTATTTTTTAAAAATAAAAAAGTTTTCTTATAAAAAATTTCATTGTTTTCACCATAAAACATTTCCATGAATTCTACAAATATAAATGATCTTTATCCAAAAGTGTACATCATTTGAAAAGGTTACATTTGATAGGTCATAGTGACCAGACAATGTTACAGATCAATAGTCATGGTCATTCGAAGTCAAGATACCAAAAATGGTTCTCCAAGTCTCATTCCTTGAGGTCTCATTCACAGTGTTCTGTCCACTACGTTTCATTCGTGGACGTATGTTCATGGATGTCCATTCATGATGGTATGTTTTATTGAAGAATTAAGGAGAT
The DNA here is from genome assembly GCA_963277665.1 of Viscum album. Lineage (NCBI taxonomy): Eukaryota > Viridiplantae > Streptophyta > Magnoliopsida > Santalales > Viscaceae > Viscum > Viscum album. The sequence continues at coordinate 670,089,569 of OY728163.1, forward strand.
CTATTTGTGATTTAATTTTTTATTTGAATATATCCCTTCATGAATGTGCAACGGATTTACAGTGATCTCACTAAAAGTGAAATTTTTATTCACGAAGCCCCACCGATTCACAAGGAAAATAATGCTTCTAAAACGCAACTAATCATCAAAAAATTTGAACCCCATTAAAACCCACCCCATTAGTTCATTATGAAGGAGGGGTACAATGAGTTACGATATCATGATCGCAGTACATGAATCCCTAATGAATCTTGAGACACTCCCATGATATGCCCAAAATCCTCATGAAACGATAATAATATTCTATATTGCATTGATGTGAACACCCTTCATGAATACTTGGTGATTTTAATCCTCAGAACTCGTGAATCTCAGAATATTTGTGAGAACATGAGATCTATAGAGCCATATCCTTACTCAAAACCTATGTTATGTGAAACCCTTTCTTTTGTGAGAACTTAGGCTATATGATACCCTATTCTTCAAGATTCATTAAGATCTATGAATCCCCAACCATTATGAGACCCTCATCTCTAGGAAACCAAAATGTTCACGTGGCACTGAGCTGTGTGATATCCCAACCATTGTGAAACCATGTTCTCTTTGATTCCATATCTCTCACAAGAAAAGGATATTCACTAACCCCCACCCATCACGATACCCTAGGTTATGTGAATCCTTAACATTCCGAAGTCATTATGCTCTATGATTTCTCAACAATTATGAGACCCCGACCGTAGTGAATTACAAAACCTATACATACCCTTGAACAATATGATTTCTTATATATCTTGAAGCCCATAACTTCACCAAAAATGATCCATACTCTAGAGAATGCACCCTTATACCCTTTATCATGATCTGTTAAGGTCTTAGGTGTTTTTCCTCAAGCATGATCAATTTTCTTACATCACTGAACACTATGAAAACATATGATCCACACAATGAGAATTTTCATTTAGGAAAAGGACATTTTTGGTTCCTCCTTATATGGACTCAATGTATAACACATAAAAATACTTGAGTCAATATATGCCTCTAAACTCCCTACAAACATTGAGTTGACCTACTACTCTTATTCCCCATCCCATGTCTCAATTTAAGATTCAACTCTGGGATTTACCAAGTAACATGAATCGAAACAGTCCTCAATAGACACTTCAAAACCCATCACATGACAATAATTTATTTCAAACTAGTAAGGGGTTATCTTGTGTATGTCCAACAAAATCAATTTACTAGAATATTCCACCTATTAGTCGTCACTAAATGAAAATAAAATATAAGATACCCTATATGAAATTCATAGGATGCCTCCTTTTACCCACATGAGATCACCACCAAACAACAACCATGGGAATCTTTTTTAGGTGTAATCAGTAATCATATCCATCGGCCCATTTGCATGTTGAGATTCTTTGATGAACTAAAATTAGAATACCTAAATATGGATCTTCTATTGAAATTATCAATATACCATGTTCAATCACATGATGATGAAATACAATCAAAACTTATCCAAATGAAATGTTATTCCCACATGAATTGACATGTGGAAGAAATGATGGGAATATTCAATGCTTAGTACACACATTCCACAACCTTCGAGATGATGTTAACCTATAATATAACACTATGAAATTGACATGGGAGACCCCCATGAATTCAAATTATGATGATATTATGGGATGATAAATGAAAAATCCCAAACCAACACATTGAATCACCTGATTATATGATGGAACCTTTCCATATTCAATGGACATGGGATTCACTCATTATAGAAAATGAAAAAGGTGCTAGGGAATATTCCATGCATAAGTCCCAACCAAACCGTCACTTCTCCTAGTATCCCTATGGAAGGATCCATGTTTAAGACCCTCATCGTTCCCTCATGATAAATAATCTTTTGAATTGCATATTCCATTCATAATCCTCATACTATCCCTCATAGATACTCCTTTAATGACATGAGTTTCCTTTCCACATGACGTCAAACTACATGGATTATTCTTGTGACATGAGCATAAACTACAGAATTGAACAATGTCAATTTTTTATTAGTTTTATCTAAATAAGGTACATAGGATTTGTCATTGAGGATCAATAAAAAATAATGGTAATTCATGTTTTACCTCGTCCCTACACGGGACACTCCTCCTAGATCCACCTGAAATGAATGTTTTAATCCATACATTCAAGATATTCTATTGCATAGTGTTTTGAACTATTAATAAACATGGATGGGACATATTCTACTATAGGGATGAACATCCTTGATATGACTCTATGGGAATTTATGATCAAACTTTCCAATCTCCATAAAATGTATAATATGTTCCCAGATCTATCTCTCTAATATGTTTTAATCCATCTCTATAGGACATACAACATTTGACCTTGATTGAAATGACTTGTTTTATAGGTGATGGATACATGTGTAAAAAATTCGTGGAAGACTTCTGACCATGGTGTTAACTAACTTGTGGATGACATTAGATGCCATAGGTTTTTTTCCTTGTGATGCCCTGTATGAGATGCATCCAACATCATTTGGAAAACACCTCACCATGCATTAAATACCATGTGATTGACAAGGGATGACTTTAGATTCGTTACTAAGATGCATCACACACAAGATGAAATATGCTTCAAATGGGGAAGTCATTACAGTTTCCCCAAGCACCCCATGATCAATTTTGCCTATACATGCATGCTTTTACCACCTACTCTAACCGAATGCCGCATCCCGTTCAAGACAGAAGTAGGGTTCTTAACAGGTGTCCACCTAGATATGGCACCAGTAATGTATTAACTGAACATGACTCAAATACCGGAGTTAGAAAAAGAATATGAAACAAGATCCAAGGAGGAACCCATGGAAGGGGGAACCAACATCCCATTATCCCATTTATTTCAGGGAGAATAATTTTTATATGAATGTGATTATTGATTTCCACCATTGGACTATGAGAATGAGGGGAAATTGAAATCCAATGAGTTTATTAGATGTTCAGGAGGGCCTTGAAGAAATAATCAAAAATAATAATTGTGACCCAAATATGAATCTATTCTCCTTCAACTATAATAAAATGAAAAAATTCAGGTATATCCAATTTGAGGCACCACTCTGTGAATCACCTCTCTTTCGTTTGCGATAGGATGAGTAATGTAGGGTGCATAATGACTGGGGGGAATCATTTTCTCACTAAAACCACCACTATCATGGGCTACATAGGGGGAAACAACCCCCATTCCATCAAATCCATGGAAAAACTACCTCCTATAATGGCCATGCACGTTGAAACCACCCTCATTTCATCAAATGCACACCAAGACATACATCCTTAATGTCAGTATAGGGGAGACCACCCTCATTCCAGTGGAAAATTATTATCTGAGAATATCGTCAAAGAACGTTGATAGCTCCCTCCCCTCTTATAATGAAATTAGGGATGTTTGAGCCCCACCTATAGAACCCACCACATCAAATCTACCCTGGAAGGCTCCGACCAGGTTGTTCAATTTTCATAAGAGACCAGTTACAATGGATAACGAGTGATTGAATCCTTCCATACTTCACTATAACTAAAACAAATCACCAAAAACCAATCCTAGGAAATGAAAATGAAATAATATGGACAAGAGGCATCTTATACTCTTCATTTGTTCCCCTTCACCACAAACCTAACCCACCAGATTCATCTAACAGGTGAATGAGGTATATCTTTACCCACCTAGGATGATGATCCCATAATCTACATAGGTAGGACTAGTATGCTCTCTAATTCAATTGCACTACCAAAAAATATTATAATCCACCGCATAATGAGGATAATTATTTCATATATCCTCCCCATACATCTAAAGATCAGAGTGGAGGTGATGATTACATCATCACGGAAAAGAGTAGATATCCTCTCCACCCACTCAAAAACAATAACATAGGTCATTCCCATGCCACTATTAACCATATAAGTGGTCCTCTATGATACATCAATAGAAAACAAGAAGGTCCTCCCCATTTCACTACCAAAAATAGTGTAGGTCCTCCCCACTCAATCAATAGTTAGCACATAGGTCCTCCATGTGCCACTACCGACAAGAGTAGAGGACCTCCCAGATATATCAATTGCTAATATAATGGTCCTACCAGTTATGCTACCAACCATAGTGGAGGTCATCCCCTATCCACAAAAATACAAGAAATTGGTCATCCCCATGCTTTCATAAACTAGGGATGATTTCCTTCCTACTCTCTTGATAACTATAATGGAGTTCTTCCCATTCATAAGAAAACTGCTGTGGAGGTCCTTCCCACACCATCAATATCCAAAATGAAGGTACTCCAAATTACTCTACAAACCAGAGTATATTTTCTCCACACTTTATAAAATGCTATCACAGAGGTCATCCCCTTATTGAAACCAAACAAAGTTTTTTTCTTCCCCAGTATATCAACATCAATCATGGATGTATGCCCCATTCTACTACCAACCAAAGGAGAGGTCCTTCCTGATCCATTGATATCCAGAACGGTGGTCCTTCAGATTACAATATAAACCCGAGATGATGTACTCCCAAATCCATAAATATACATCATAGAAATCCTCCACACTAATCTTTCAACTAGTGTGGAAGTACTCCCCCTCCATCAATAGTAAACACATTGGTCTTCCACATGCCACTACAAACCAGAATTGATTACATTCCCTCTCAATCGAAAATCATCATGGAGGTCCTCCTTATTCCTCTATTAATCTATGATGATGTCATCCTGAAAAATTCCTAAACTCACGGGAAGTTCTTCCCCAATTCATTAGTGTAACACCATCATATTTTCAGAATTTTCTTCTCAATTAATTTATTATTTTGATATATATTTTATTTCACACAACACTGAATATAGATTTTTTATGTGAAAGATAAATGTGTGTCTTTCATTATAGAAAAACTCAAAGGAAATCTCGTTCTAAAAGAAAAACTTATATTAGATTGTGGTACATGAAACAATATGCTTTCCTTCTAATACACAATATATTGATGTGAATTGATATCTTATGTTAGATATATGTAACGTTTTTAGGGAACAATATGATACTAATATTATTAAAATATTATTATAGCTACCATGAAGCTATTGAAATAGATATTATTAATAATATTAACAGAAATCTGAAAATATTATTTACAAATATACATCAAATTATTATATCAGTAATCATTTACTATAAGTGAATTTAATAACAATTTGAAAATAAAGAAATTACTTTTCGAATAAAATTATTTATCGACATACAAACACAATTTTATCATAATAATTTAAATTAAAATATTTTGATTAATATTTTAATTGATGTTTATATTTTATATATTCAATTAAAATTTATTATATTTTTCAAATAGATCTGATAACATTTATATAAGAATAAATATAGTTGTATTAATGAAAAGATATATTTTCCTAAAAGGTAATTTTACCACCTTTTAATGGAATCCACATTTTAGAGAATAATTTTTACTCATTATTATTTTTTAATTTAAAAATTAAATATCATGTTAAATTTTAGTGTATAAAAATTATATTGGGGAGCACTTTTGGTATTCCTATGGGAAGTTTCTCTTTCGATGAATAGTTAATATTTATCATTTTTAATTAAACTTTATTATATTTTTTTTATTTATAAAGGTCAATATGTTTATGGTTATTTTTAATGTTAAATTAGATCAATTATACATCAATAAATACAATTTCAGTAAATTTTATCAATTTCACTTTGAAATTAGACATAAAAATAAAAAAAATATATTGATCATTTTTGAAATTAAAATAATCTTCTATTATCTCATCAACAAGATTAAATTAAAATTAATTTCCTCATGTTTTTTTATTTAAATTCGGAAAAATGCATTTCCTATTTTTTTATCATAATAATTCTTAATTTCTAATAATTTCTACATAATTTTTTTAAATAATATATTGAAATGTAATTAAAATTAAATATTGTGATTAATAGAAAAAATATCTTAATAAGGGACTAAACGATACAAACAAAGCAAAAAATAACTTAAAACATGTCTAAAAACGAAAATTATGTTCATATTTCTACAATATCATACCTTTTATCTAATACAATTCATTATTGGATCTACATGCCATTGAAAAAACATAGTTGGAATTCCCATTCCATAAATTTAAAAATGTTCCACTCATCCTCCACTAAAATAATAAACTCATCCCCCCCCCCACTTATTCAGAACACTCATGCACTTTGGATCACCAAAAAGATTCTGAAAGAAGATAAAAAAATATCTCCAATCATCATAGAAGACTCAATTTTGGCATAAATGTAACCAACGAAGTACTTTGAGGAAAACTAAAAGGAGTCATTGGAAAAAGAGATGACATTCTGTGATGATCACTATAGATTTATTTCAATTTGCATTCCTTAAATTCTCATCATTACATGATTATATAATGAAACCAGTATCATAAATATACTGGAATTTTTTTTTATACTAAGGGTTCTATCTACCCATAATCAAACTTCCATAAAATGTGTAATGAACATATTTTTGTTTTGTTTGGCGAACTACCGCATTATGAAACAATGTTGTTATTTTTTTCTTTTACCACATCTCATGGATGAGAATTATGATGGAAATAATATTTATATTATATATATATATATATGATATTTATGATTTTTTAATTATTTATTAATTATTATATAACACATACCTTCAATCATTCCATTTTATTTAAATATGTTAACAATTTGACGAAGGGCTTGTTTTCAGGTGGATGAAGTGGTTCAAACTCGGATTTTCTGGTCAGATCTGTGAAAGATAGTTATGAACCATCCTAGGACTTGGTGTGTGTGATCTGTATATGTGGCTAAAAATGGATTGAGGGCGACTTTCTCTCCATTCTTGGAGGGAGTCTAACTTTGTGGTTGATTCACTCAGTCAGATTGGAAGACAAGAAGTTGTGCTTGTTCTTTATGATAGAATAGTATCCCTTCCTTTGGAATAAATGTCATTTGGTCAAGGGTATTCCCTTGGTTTACACCACTTTTGACCTCCTTGGTATATTGGATCGGTGGTGTTTTGTGACTATCAATATCTTTCACAATAAAAAAGCAATTTTCAGTCAGTCATTTGAGGAAGTGTGGACTACAACCTTCTCAAAGCGATGTGATTCATTCGCACTGTACATGGATTGTGTTACTGATATAAATTGTGAAATAATACTATATACATGAAATAATTATTATAATTTAATTATATTATATATATATATATATTTCAATAATTTTCATTCGAACAACATGAAAATTAACTGAATACAGTGTTTATGGGTACGCACGACCTACCATCTCTATGAATGGCGTATTCCATTTCATATTTCAATCACTTATATGATATTATAAATACACATATACAAAATATATATAATACTTATATAATTATTTATGTTCTAGAAATAAATAAATCATCATACATTTTATAGGATCAAGAATAACAAGACAATGAAAATAGAAAAAACAACGAAAATATCACCCGAAGCACAGTATTGACATGGAGTACTTAATAAAAGTGTGAAATATAGACATAAAAATAATATATTTTATGATAAATTATAATATAGTTCTGTGATAGATGTATAATAAAATTATAATATTATCCATGAGGTTATAATGTTTACAAGGAAATTGAATACTTAAGGTAATAGATTTTCACCTCACATTTTATTTACCTGAGATTCATGCATTATTCAGTACTAATTTATATTTTGTAGTGTGTATAATACCCATGGATGTTCTCAATTGTTATTATAAATAAATTTATGGATATAAACATAATTATTTCAATATATTTCATTCATTGGGATTATTTTTCCAAATTTATGAAATTAGGAAACTAATTTTATCTCAATTTTCATTTTTTTGGACAGATGCCATGTTATGCACCATTATTTTACATTGAATTATATATACAAACTTATACATGTAATATGACTGTTATAATTTTTTTAATGATTTTTAGGATTCATTTACTATTATTATTTCAATTTTATTATGATTCAATGTTACTAAATAAGTAACGATTTATTGATAAAATATTATCGTGTAACTTTATTTTTTATGATTGTGTTTCCACTGAATAAATTTAGGATCCAACTCTCAAGAACTATCATTAAATTTCATACTGTACGTTTATTCATGTAATATTCAAGTAATTATGTAATCTTTAACACTATGATGCATAACATAATAAGGTATTGTTTTATGAAAATATGACATTATTTATCCTTTCTGTCAGAAATCATTGGTCCTTCAAATCGGTGGATTATAAAAATGTTCTCAAAAAAAATTACTATTATCCTATGATGTTTAAATAAAATATTTACCCATATATTACCCTTTTAGAAATTTTTTTTAAAAGGAATCATCTGGCCATTTTTTTATCAAGGATAATTTAAAACTTTTTAAGTGGAAATGGAATGTTTGGAATGTTCAGAATTCCCTGACACATTAACTATAATTTACTTGATACCTACATTGATAGTCTACAAAATTATTTTTAAATATGTTTTTCTCAAATATTATGTAATGGTGATGGTTTTTAAAATTTCCCGATGAAAATTTATTTTGTAAAAAATTATGTTTAAAATGTGTTTACATGATTTTCAAAGATTTCTTTATATGCCTTAAAAAGGTAGTTTTAAATAGAAATGGACATCAATTATTTCAAGGAATATTTTATAAATTTGCAAATTATTTTCAATGAATATGACTTTAAACTGTTTTAATTCTTCTTCTTTTTTGCAATGATATTTTATTGAAAATTTTCATTAATCTGTTTTATGGTTTTTTTCAAAGTGTAAATGATATTTCCCATAAAAATGGTTTAAATAATTTATCTGGATTAATTTATACGTTTATAAATTATTTTCATATACATTTTCTAAAAATGTGATATGTTTCAAAAAAAAACTATTTTTTAAGAAAAATTATGTTCCACGTGATCAGTGAAAATGATTTTGAAATCTAATATGAAATCCTAGTTAGATTTTATGAATTTATTAGTATATGTTCCAAGGATACAATTCAAATTATTTATCTAAATGGTATGTTTTTTATGGCTTGATGTTTATGAAACTCTTTTATCTTCATTGGATTATGACGTGGTATAATCTTATGAAACATATTCTTGTTTTTGGGTTATTCTATGGTGAAATTAGTATGAAATATAAAAAATTTCATTATGTTATGATATGAATAATTATTTATAATACACAATTTATTTCTTTGTTTATTATATGACATTTATGAAAACCATCTATTTTTATGTTTCATGATTTTAAGAACGTTTTATTATCTAATGAAACATATTTATATTATTTTAAAATGTTATAGGTGGGGAATATGTCCCCTTTAAAATCATTGGTTAATGATGTTTATATCTTGAGATAATGTTGAGAATTGTTTCTATGGACTTGGACTACTATGTGGAGATGGTAAACCCAAATCCACTGAGGGATGATGGGGAATCCTGATCCACTATTGAAAGATGGGAAACACGATCTACTATGGGAAGAAGGGGAAACTAGACCCACTATGGGATGAGGGGGAAACCAAATACCTTATAAAGAAAGTGTTGTAACATGGGATTGTTGTGTGTTCCTCCTTGTAGGTTTTATCCCCATGTGGTTCCACGATACGTTCTATCATTGTGTCATGACATATATGGAAAGAAATTGAATACCAATTTGTATTCCAGAATTCTTTATCTTAGTCATATGTTATGCTCTCATAGATTATAATTTTGATTCACTTAGGATACATGCCTTTTGAATTGGTAATCATTATTATATGATTCATGTTTCTAATAGTTTATATTATGTGTGTAATATTATAATTTTAGTATCATGGTCTCATATCCTTATGCTCATGTTTATGTTTATATACCATCTTTGTTAACACTTAATGAGAATCTAAGATCACCCCTTTTAATGTTTCCTTTTCCAGGTTATAAACATTTACTTTAAGTATTGTGTGAATAAAAGGGGTTGTTTTCTTGGATAACCTTGTGGTAGATAATATTTCTCACTCATGTACCATCATTTAGGTTTAAATTCTAAAAATTCACTAAACTAATACGGAAAATCGGAATATTTTTGTGTATTGAGTTATGTTTTTAGAAAAAAATGATGTAATGTCTATTTATGATAAGAAGGGTTCATTAGAAGATTCAATTATCGAGATTATTTATTCAACCATTAGAAACTAGTATGAGAAAATAGTTGTGATATACCAATGAAAAATTATACGGATATGTATATGGATGTCATTAAGGATACTTTTAAGTATGAGGAAAGGTATAGGAAATTGTACTTGAATTTTGGTGAAGGATAGAGTGATTGGTTTTATATCATTACATACTAGTTTGGATACTACATGTTTATTTTGACCTGGTAGAAATGTAAATCAGTGTAACATTTCTGAAAATGTGTTCCTGGACTGACTCGATCATGACCTGGTACATGAAAAAGAGCCTTGTTGCATAACATTTTTGACAATCCTTGGCAATAAAATTTCAAAATTCACAGTCTATTTAAAAAACATCATGAATGATTTAAATATAATATTTTCATTAAAAACATAGGATGAACCATAGGTTTCATATATTAATGATGTGGGATGCATGATTTATAAATCATATAAGTAATATTTTCATTATTATGTAGTTTTTAACTATAATAAGATAACATCACAATATTCTTTTTTGTTTTAGTCAATGGTGGGAACAATAATAAATTGGAATTACATTTAATGTGATGGAAAACCACTTAATGAGTAGTCAAATGGGATTATATCAGGAGAGATAGATGTTGTTATAATGGCTACACAATTTTTAATTAACATGATTAAAAACATGTACCATAAAAAACTCTTAAACTCAACAAGGAAGATAATGATGAAGTTCATTTATATTTGGGGTAATATATACCATTGAGGAAACAAGAATTAGTTTCATTTGTTTAATTAATGTTGAAAAATCACTTAAATGAATACATTATAGGAATAATATGACGTTTTTACTTTGGAATGGAAAGGGAAAATTCATGTAACTATAAAGGAAAAATGAATTGTTCAGTTAAAAAAATGAATATTAATATTAGCCTCCATATGATATCATCAAAGGAAACATTCATTATATGTTGAATGAATTATAATTATGAAAATAGATTTCCTAAATGTAAATATACTCAACATAATTAGAATGGTGGTGCAAGTAATGGGTATATTTCTACTCATGATGAGACTACAAAAGAAATGTGGACGGAAAGATGTTTTAAGTAATAGGATGAGGTATCCTTCTTATGGGTTATGGTTGAATTATAATAAAATCTGTTTTTATGTATTTGTATTCAAGAATTATGTTATATTAATGGTGAAATATATACAGATTGTTATAATTATGTTACTTTCACTAAATATTTGTATGAATATGTTTAACGGTTATGATGGACTACAAAATGTTATTTAATGTCCAGGTGATATCCATTGAAACCCAATTATTAATTATCTAATAACCATTAATATGTTCTTTTTATTAAGTGAATGTTTTTTGGATAAAGATAAGTAGGATATGAATAAGTAAATTGGATGGTAATTATTACCATTGAACTAATTTAGAATTTTTTGACGATGTATTGTATGTCATCATAGAAGATGTTTAAAACAAGTTTGATTTATAGAATATATCTATTATTATTTGGAATAGTGAAACATCCTTGTTTTCAAAAGATGATTTGTGGTAATTCAAGTTATACCATGTTTCAAGATAATTGATAATATGGGTATTCAGATTTTTTAATTTGACAACCAATAGCTACATTGTGATATATGAGTGATCAATATAAAGATAATTTCATGACGTTTTTAATAAATTTCTTGATTGTCATATTTATAAAGGAGTACAAGGTTAACCATTTATAGAAATTTTATTATAAAATTTTAATGTAGTTTTTGAGGTTAAATTATTATCTCACCACATGACCATATATACATATTGGATAAACTATTCTAAAGACGTTGAGATGTTGATAACTGATGTTATATGGGAAAAATTATCATTGATCTCATGATGTGTTAATTCTTCAGGAATGATAAATTCAGTTTCCTTTTTGGAAAATGTTTTGATGTGTAAATCCTTCTAGGAATAAAAATGGATAGGTTTTACTTGAATCATACAAGTATTTATTTTCATGAAGTTTCATCAAATTTATTAAAAAATTGAGAAATAAAATGTTATCCTAATACTATAATTTTTCTTGAACTTGTGGCCATTTAAATCATCATAGATTTATAACATTGAGGAAGCCATCCTTCCTTTTATAAATCACTTATTTGTCATTGAATACCTCAATCACTCCTTATAAATATTAATTCTTTTCCATCAAGTCCATATTTTCCCATTAAACCAGTTTTCTCCCATGTGGAATCTTAGATATGAGTTACTTTGGAAACCATCATGTATCTAATATTTCCTTTTTAAATAAAATTTTAGTGTTCATGTTTACTATTTAGGTTTCAATGAAAATAAATTTAAACTATTAAACTATTGATAATAAAGATAAAATTCAAGGTAAAAAATCAGTTTAGTGTGGGGGGTATAATGTAGCACCTTGATATTTTCTAAATTCTTTCTTTAAAATTAATTTAATCTTATAATATATTTTTATTTCACACAATAATGGATATCGCTTTTGTTATATTAAATAAATTAGTTTATACGGCTTTATACGCAACACCAATTCATTTTTTCATTTTATGAAACACTTATATTAGATTTAAGTGTATGAAATGATATGTTTGTCTCATACTACACATAATATTGTGTCCCTTTGATATATTCTGTTACATGTAGGTTCATGTTTTACAAAACTACATGATATTTTTAATATTAAAATATTATTATAGGTACAACTTATTCATTCTAAAATATGTTATGAATACTATTAACTAAATTGTGAAAATATGAATTACACATGTATATAAAATGAATATTTTGGTTTGTAATTTTTATATATGAATGTGGGAACTATTTTAAAAATAGGAAAATATTTTTTCATGAAAAACATTATTGTACTTAGAAACACAATTTTATCTCAAGTATTTAAACTAAAAACTTTTGATTAATTTTTTAAATAATATATATATATTATGTATTCTGTTAACATATTTAATAATCATCTAAGATATTTTTGTATGTATAAGCTAATTATAAATAAAATTTTAGGCAAAAAAATATATATTTTTTAAAGTGAAATTTCACCTAATTTTATTGGAGAACCCATTTTAAATATGATTTTGAAACTATTGTGATTTTTTTTTTCAAAAATAAAATTCATTTTTAAAATAGGAAGATAAAAATATTATTAGGGCGATTTTTTATATTTTTATGTGATGTTTCAATTCTACTGACTAGTGAATAATAATAAATTTTAATTCAAAATGAATATTTTTTTGAATTTATTAATAAGGATAAATTATGTTCCAATCATGGTTTAAAGTTAAATTTGGGAAATTTTACACCAATTAATCCAATTTAGTTCATTCGATTCAGTTTAACATTGAAAGTATATATTAAACATACCAAACATTTGGAAAATTTTTACATGAAAACCATGTTGTGTCATCCCATTATAGTAATAAATTTATATTAATTTATACCACATATATCATCAGAATTTGAAGATTTTGATTCCATATATGGGGTCAGAAAAACTTATAATGTATCACATTGCCAAGTTATTTTTAAAAAAAAATATTTATAAAATGGATTAAAATTAATTACAGCGATTGAGAAAAACTTTCCTTAATAAGAGGCTTAATCTTCTTCTAAAGGGACAAAATAACCTTGAAATTTTTAAAAAATCCATTTGATATGAATATATATACCATATAATACATTTAATTTAATTTTTATCATTATTTGAGCCACATTTCATAGGTAAATTGTGGAAGGAACTCCCATTTAAAAAATTTACAAAAATCTCACTCCTCTTGCACCATAAGAAGTTACCTACACCACCTAGTTTTTCACACAAGTCATATGATTGCAATCACCCAAAATCTGATATATTAACCTCCAAAAATACCACCCATCATCTAGGAAGCCTCTCTTTTTCCATAAATGGATACAAGGAATTCATTTGGAGAATAACCAAATGGAGTTTCCTAAATAAATGGTATCCTCCTTCAATGATCACTTTAGTTTTAATTCATTATCCACACCTTCAATTATAAATATTATATTATAAAATATTAAAAACATTATCTTGATATTTTATTATTCTATTTTTTATACCTTCACATACACATACATTCATCTAATTGGTAATAAACCTATCATTCTTCTCTAAAATGAACTACCACCTTATGAAATAAGATTTTTCAATTTTCCTTTAAAAACTTTCATGGTTGGGAATTATGATAGAAAATAAGTTTATATATGATATTTTTGATATATATGATTTCTTATTTCTAATTTAATTAATAAAACCTAGATACCTTTTTGATTTACATTTTGTGTTAATACGATAATATCGTTTGGAGTAGTGTGGACTACTACCTCTCAAGGCGATGTGATTTATTCACACTATAGAGGGAATGTATTATAGATTGTTTTAGTAAAATTATATGATATATATGAAATAATAATGTTACTATAATGGTATTATTAATATTTATATATTTTATTTACTTTCATTCTTAGAATACGACAATAAAATAGAAACAATATTTATGTATATGAATGGTCTACCGTCTCCATGAAAATTGTATTCCATTTCATATTTCAATATTTTCTAGATTATTATAAATTAATATATAATTAATATATATATATACCATTGAATAATTTTTTTTAAATTATTAAATAATGATATATGTAAGAGGACCGTGAATAACAAGCCAAAATATATACAAAAAAATAAGCTTTTACCTGAAACAAAATACTAACATGGAGTTCTTAATAAAAGGGTAACAAAAAGTCATAAAAATATTATATGATATGAGATATAATAATATAGATTTAATGTAGATTTTTAATTAAATTTAACTTATTTTATAGGATTTCTGAATGTGTAAATATAAATCAATTACTTAAGGTAAGGGAATTTCATTTTATATTTCAATTTCGTGAGATACAAGCCTTATTAACCACTAAATTCATTTGTGTTATGTGTGTACATAAAATTTATGTTTTCTTTCTTTATAATACTTAAATTTATGGTTATTTCCCAATCCATTTAATTATATTCTATTCATAGGGATTAAATTTCATAAAATACCAAATCAGTTACTGTTTCTCAATTTGTCTTCTTTGAGACACATGACATGCTATGCACATATTATTTTCTATATGGATTATATAATTCATTTGAAATGTTATTTTAGGAATATCATTGTTTAATTATATTTTAATATTCAATTAATTTTATTCTTTCTTTTTTATTTTGATTCCAATTTACAAAAGGATTACTTTTTTATTGCTGTAATCTATTCATATTTAGGATTGTTTTTTGTTGTCCACAGAATGATGAAATAATACATTGAATATCTAAATAACTGTAATAATTTTTCATAAAATCTATTTATTAATGTTATATCAATGTAACAGTACCTTGTTTAGACTCTTTTATTGATAAAATCTATTTATTAATATTATATAAATCCATTTATTGTATTTTATTAAGTTATGAATCATGGTGGAATTCCAAATGAGGAAAGGATGGAAAAAAATTCTGTTGGGTCTTTCATGAGCCAATGTGCACCTTTTTCCAAAGGGCCTCTGGATCCACTTGTTTCTGAACAATGGATTAGTACCACTGAAAATATAATATCCATTTATTAGTGTTTTAATCATGAGAATTTCATTCTAGATGATTATCGGTTAGAAGGAGAAGAAGATCAGTGGTGGACTCTAATCAAGAATATGAAGAATCCTGGTGAGATGGAATCCATGGTTTGGGAAGAGTTCAAAAACTTATTTTTTAATTCATACATTCTTCGAATGCTTTATAACAAGATGGAGAAAGAGTTCCATGAGTTGAAGCAATGGGATGATGAATCAGTCAGTACCTACGAGGAAAATTTCACAATACACATGAGGTACACATTAGGAATTATCACCCAACCTAGTAATAAAGTTGATAGCTTCTTTTGTTGAACAATGTGAAGTCTCAGAAGGGTGTTTACCATAAGATACATTAATAGCTATGAATATATTTTGTGTTTTCCAATAAAGGTTGAAATAGTGGTAGTGTCATATATCAATCTCATGGATTTTACAAGAAGAGGAAGATCGAGTTTAAAATAATCTTTAAAAAGATGGAGAGACGAAGATGAACGCTCTATTAGGATCTAATTGTGGGAAGAATAATGTGGGAAATTGAATTATGGGGTCTAATAAATGTTTTGTGTGTGTAAGGGAAGGACACCAGACAATTGATTTCCAACGTGATGGGAATAAGTTAGCTCAAATTTCAAATTTAAAAAATATACACAAAATGAACCTCCCACGATTCAGTGCTACAAGTGTTAGGGGAAGGGGTATTACGGTAACTACTACTATACCCCAAGGGTTGGTGATTATTATTAATGTTAGCAACCAACTAAGCTAATGGGTGAGGTAAAATCTGATGATATATCTATTATTGATGAGGGGTGTGATAACATTGTGATGAATGGTACACTTAACATCAAATCTAGAACTACTATTGTCATATTTGATTCTGGATCTACCAACTCTTTCAAATCTATAAAATTTTTATAAGGTTGTTATGATTCCACCAAAACAATTATATGTGCATATTTCAGTGCAAACCCTTATTGGTACGATGATTGAATATCACGTATATGATTCTTCTCCACTTGATATTTTTGGAAATGTGCTTCCTAAAAATATTATCAATCTTCCTTTGGTCAAATTTTATGACATACTAGTCATATAATGGATTTTTCTACATAAGTACAACATTAATTTTCATGTAAAAGAAGGTAAATTCAATATTTCAAACCCTACTATGAGAGTCAATCAATGTGACCAAAATTATTAACTTCATATTGATATTTCATCCATTTTATGGATTGTAATCCCCATGAAAAAGGGGCTGTTTATCTCTAATGGTTGGGGAGAAAATTGGAATCAATGATATACATATTGTTCATGATTTTGTGGATATATTTCTATAATATTTTCCTAGTCTTCCAGAAAATAGTGATGTTGAGTTCTCCAAAGAACTAATACCTAGATTCACACTGATTTAAACTACTCTTTATAGAATTTCCCTGATCAATGTTTCAGGAATTTTAAAACAAACTCCAATAAATCTTTGATAATGGATTCATTCATCCATGTGGGTCACCTAGGGGTGAATTGGTTCATTTTGGGAATAATTAATATTGATCAATGTGACTCTATATTTATTAATATAAGTTAAATAAAATTGCAAACAAGAATATGTATCCTCTTCCACATATTGATAACTTCTTTGATCAACTCTGCAGAATGAAATACTTTTCCAAGATTGACCTTCGTTCGAGATATCATCAATTGAGGGTAAAAAAGGAGGATATAACCAAGAAGGAATACCATAAAAATAATCATCACTATTAATATATAGTGAATCATTTTGGCCTTAATAATTCCCCTACAATTTTCATGGATTTAATGAATAGAGTGTTTATAGATTATAGTGATCAGTTTTTGGTAGTCATTATAGATAATATTTCTATATATTCAAAGAGAAAATATGAGAATGAACATTAATTGATAATTGTATTAAAGACCCTAAGGGTGGATAATATGTATGAAAAAATAACAAATATTGAATTTTGGAAGCAAATGTATTCGTATTTTTGGTCACATAATCTCAAGATACGGTATAAAAGTAGATTTGTCAAAGACGGATGCAATTGAGAGCTGGACTAAACAAAACACAAAGATTGAGATATATAGTTTTAATGGTTTATTTAAGAAATTATCAATTATTTCTAGAGAATTTATTATTAATATCAAATAATTTGACCAAGTTGAATCAGATGGATGTTAAGTTTCTCTAGGCAGATGAATGTGAGGAAAATTTTATGGAACTAGAGAGAATGTTTCCATTACACCTATTCGTAGACTACCCTATAGTGGAAAAGGTTTGGTAATATATAAGGAAACAAACAAGAAGGTATTGGGATGTATTCTTCAGAAAAATAACATTTTTATTTCTTATGCATCCAGACAATAGAAAATTCATTAGAAAAATAATCCAACTCATGATTTGGAGTTGGGAGTGGTCTTTTTTCATTAATGATGTGGAGGCATTATCTTTATGGGGAAAAGTGTGATATATATACTCATCATAAAAGTGTGAAATATATATTCAACCAGAAGGATTTGAAATTTAGACAATGAATATGGTTAGAGTTGATAAAGTATTATACCATCTCAATAAAAAACAACTTCGGGAAAGAGATCGAGGTGGTTGATGAATTGAGTTGGAAGGATCATACTGGATTATCCATGTTGAGAATCACAAAAGATAAAATATTTATGGATTAAAAAATGATGGATTATGAAATCCTAAAGGATAGGGAAAATAATATTTTATCAAATTAATTGTCGAATTTCTATACAATTGAAGATATTGGTGGTGTTGAAGGAAGACGAAGAGATGAAAAAATGGCCCGAAATGTTCATGAGATTAAACATGATCAGGATATAATGATATAGTATAGAAACTGGTTAGGTGTTCATTCCATGCCAGATTTAAAGAAAGAGTTGTTAGAGAAAGGTCATAGTTCTTCATTATCTATTCAACTTGGATGTATGAAGATGTATAGGGACATGAAATAATACTTTTAGTTGGATGGAATGAAGAGATATATCAAGAATTTTTTATCTCTAAGATTGTTATGTTGGTAAGATACGACTAAAATAAAAAGGTCAAAAGGGATGTGGAATCCATACTAGAATGGAAATGGCCAAAAATAAATATGGATTTTATCATTAGACTACCCAAAACATCTAACAGGTTTGATGATATATGAGTGGTAGTTGATCGCCGTACCAAGTCATCACACATTATTGAAATTAGATAATGTTTCTCTCTTGGACATGTTGCTAGAATATACATTAAGGAAGTCATAAGGTTTTATGGAGTAACTTGGTCCACTGTATCGGATAGAGTTCCAAGGATTACCTCAATGTTCTAGATACGTCTTCAGAAAGCTCTAGATTCAAAATTTAATTTCAGTACTGCTTATCATCCTCAAATATTTGGTCAGACTGAAATAACTATTCAAACATTTAATGATATATTGATATCTTGTTCTTTGGATTTCAATGGTGTTTGGCATCAAAACCTTCCTCTAGTTGAGTTTTAATACAACAAAAGCTTTCACTCAAGAATTTAAATGGAACCGTATGAAGCCCTCTATGGGAAGAAATGTAGAACTACAACATAATAGGATGAGGTTGGAGAAATAAATCTATTAGAACCTGAGATCAATGAAGAAATGGTCATGAATGGTAGAACCATTCAGCATCATATAATGTCATCTCAAAGTCATCAAAAAAGATAAGCAGATAACCATCGATATGATCTGGTGTTTGAAGTTGGTGAAATGGTGTTTCTAAGAATATCACCCAAGAAGAAAGTTATGAGATTCGGGATGATATGTAAACTAATCCCTAGGTATATCAGCCCCATTTGAAATAATTAATCCTATTTGGATGGTAGCATATCGATTGGAACTTAATCTAAATCATTCTCAATTCTATGATGTGTTCCATGTATCACTTTTAAGGAAGTACATACCTGACCCTTCACATGTTCTAACTTCAGATGTCATACTGTTCAAGTAGGATATTTCTTTGGAGGAGAACCATGATGAAAATCTGGAACAATGAGAGAATGTTCTATGAAACAAGTCTACTCACATTGTTAATGTTTTTTGATGACCACACCAGTTCAAGGAAGTTATGTGGGAACTTGAGGATATGATGAAGAAGAAGTATCCCCACTTTTGTTTTACCCATGTGACAAGTTTTGAGGGAGAAACTCATTTTAGGGGGTTATAAGGTAACAATTCTAGTTTTTAAGGACTATTTTTTAAATGAATTTAGATTTTCATTTATATCATGAAATGCACAATGTCAAAGATTCCTTTCACAATAAACATAATCAGCATATGTTAATCACAAATCATACTCGATGTATGTTACATTAAACAATTTCCCAACATACATTACATGCAACAATAACTCGATTTACGTTACACGCAACACTATGTTGGTGTACGCTACATGCAAAACTATGTTGGTGTACGACACATGCATCAATGATATTCTATGAAACTTTTTTTTTATTTTTTTGATTATTTAAATAAGATAATTATTACATAGGAATTCAAATTACTTATATGAATAGAATTAACTAATTTTCAAATCATTCATTTTAAAATAAAATATATGATTATATGTAACGTCATTATATGTTAAAAAAATTGTCGAATGAAACTATTTTAATAATAAAATTTATTTTATTCACATTTCGATATATAATTTTTAAAAATTAACATCATTTTTAATTCATATCATCAATATTAGCTTAGGGTTACTATTTAGGATTATTCTGAGAAAGATCATTTTTTTGATGAATAGTGAAAAATGGCCTTTTATCTTAATAATTATTAATAATGAATGATATTATAAATTTTTTAAGGTCAAATTAGATAAATAATACATATAATAATAAATTTAAATTAATAATATTCAACTTCACATTGAAATGGAATATAAAATCGTAACAATCTTTTGACCTTATTCCTACATTAAAACCCTGATATTTCAAGTAGTTTATGGGATTGTCAATAATAATAATTTTTTCCACATCTAGGAATTAAATTTAAAAAATCTTACATAATCCATTTTAATTACTATATTATTTATATTCTAATAATACCAAGTTAATATTTGACAAAATTATTATTAAATGTGATTAAAATTAATAACAACGGTTAAGGCCAAATTAAGATCAATTAGGGACAAAACCATATAATTACGTGCCCAAATGACCTAGATAGTTGTATGAAAACCATTTTTATACATATTTCAGCCATAAAAGTTCAATTATAGAGTTTTTTGGTTTTTTATGAGTTTTTTAGTTAATAAAATGTTCACGCCTCACTTTTTTCTAGAAATTATATTTGAGTCAATTCCATTTTATTTAAAAGGACTCCATTTCAACCCATTACTCACAACTCTCAAAAATATTAATTTATTCTTTGATATTCTTATGTAGCCTTCCAAAAATACATCATTCACCCTTTAATCCTACCTTTGGTTAGAAATATTCTCAAGGAATCCTTTTGGAATAAACCAAAGGTGTTACCCAATTAAGATGTAACAACTTCTCTAATGCTCCTTCATTTTATTTCTCAACCCCCTATATTCTTTTATTCAATTATTTTGTGATAAAATCAGTATAATACTTATACTTGTATCTTTTTATTCAATTATTCTTACCTAAACATAAAAACACCACCATATAATGGATTCTGAACTTACTGTTGTTGTGTATGGCGAACTATTGCATCACAGAATGACGATTGTTCATTTCACCTTTACCACAAATCATGGATTCCATTATTATGAAAACATTGTTTTAATATGTAATATATTATATTTATTATGTATATAATCTTCTTTATTACTTAAAAACACACATATTTTTACCTTCCATAATGTGTTAATACGATAATCTCGTTTGAGAAAGTGTGTACTACCGCCACCTCAAAGCGATGTGATAGTTCACACATCACATTGAATGAATTAAAGATACGATTATTGAAATTATATGATATATATAATATTGTAATTATACAGTAATAATTATTCATATATATACATACATATATATATATATAAATATTTCATTTACATACTTTCATTCATTTTGACAATAAAAATGGAAGGCATCATTCATGCATTCATATAATTTAGGTTCTCCATGAACAATGTATTCCAGTATGTACTTCACTATTCTATAGATTATTATAATATAAATATAATGCATATACCTGATATTTACATAAAATAATACATTCTTTAATCATGATATATGTATAAGGATCAACGATATAAGAAATTAAAAGACATGTGAAGAACAAAATAAATATTACCCGAAGTGAAACAGTAACAGAGGATATTTAACATGTCGGTAATATAAATTCATAATAAAAGAAAATATTTTAATAAATATATGAATATTATACTTTAAAATATGAAAAATAAAATTATATTTATTATATAGTAATATTTTATGATTACAGAGGGATTCAAGAAACAAGGTTAGGGGATTTTCATCCAACTATTTATTTCTGTGAGATACAAGCTTTGTTCACCACTCCAACCTTTTATGTGGTTTATGTACTTAATATTATTGTATTATTTATATCTTGTACAATTATTTATGGTTATTCACATATCTATTCTATGATACTTCATTAATGGGATTTAACATTAAAATGATTCAAAATCGTTAAAACATTTTTTCTTAGTCTACCTTCTGGAGACTCATATTTTATTATGAAACAGAATATTTTTTCAAGGTGTATTTACTTCCTTTTTACATGTAATATCCTGAACCTAATTAATTAATGATATTTTATGCTTCATGTGCTTTCCTTTTCTTACGTTAGTTGTATGATCCCATGTTACCTATTAATGTAAAGACCTGAAATGTTTTTCCCAGAGCCAGTTCCTTATTTGATTACATTGGAATACAAACAAGGAATAAGCATTCAAAAGGACTGAGTAGTTTAGTATTATTTGAAACATGATTCATACATAAGTTAAACATTAAAACTTGAAAATATATATGATATAGAAAATCCTTACACAACTTCCATAACACTTAGGTTATTTCAGGATGTCATTCATAATAAACTTCTTCGTGTCCTGATAAAATGAAACATAATAAAGGGGTGATATAAAATGCTCATTAAGGGTATGCAATACATTAGATGATAAGATAAACATTAAACATGGTGAATATTTGAAAACACATGCCTCTAAAAATAAACTTGAACATAATATGGTAGAAAATAAGATGATTATAAATTTCCATAACATATCATCATCATGGTTTTTATACTAGTTGAATAACCACATTTACCATCAATACTATTTTAATAATGATGTAAATTCATTATATAAGACAACATAACCATACCGTCCAGGCCTTGTTCCATGACCAAAAGTAATCCTTTTGTCAAGGCCTTGTTCTATGACCGTATTTTTTCTCATGAGACCTACCGACGTACCGAGGGGATCTACCAGGCCCCACCTGACACTTACAATGTCTAATACATTCCTCATATGAATGATGATAAAAATAAATAACCCAAACATTAATATTGATACTAATATATGAAATTTAAATAGATTTTACTAAATATTAGAATAAAAATAGTAACCATTCGAAGTAAACTAATGAATGGTTTTAAGAGAGAACATCAATAGACAAAATAATAATAAACCATTGAATTAAATATATTAGATGATAAAATTGAATACTAATCCAAATAATACATAATAATCAGCTAGAGTGTTGAAATAGTTGAAGACGCTCTTATAAAATCATTGAGTATGTCTTGAGATAAATACTCTTTTATTTTGAAATTAAGTGTTCTTTTGGAAAATATATATTTTTATAAAACCATAAGTGAAGTAAGAGATTAGTTTCATAATATAATTAGTGATTTTATAAAGCTAATGGTTTCCTAAAACAGATTATAGAGTTCCCTTGAAAATAGATAAGAATTTGAGAAATTCTTTTGAATCTGGATTGTATTTTGGAAACTGTTTTTAAAGCATCCTTTAAAACATGAAACTATCCATAAAAGAGGTATTTATTGAGGTTGGTGTACATATATTGAATAATAACACACGAATTTATGAGGAGTATATATTAATACATAAAAATGTCATTGATTTTCCTAATCGGTTTTCTTGTTTTTATGTAATGGAGTTCTTGTGGAATGGATGTAAATCTCCAGAAACATAGATATAATTTATGAACATCCATAAGTTTTAAATTTCATTTCTATAAATTGGTTACATTGAAAAAGTAAGAATAAATAGATTAATTATTAATGATGTTCACATAGACTATTTAAGTGGTATTTTGATTATTAGGTTCTAGTTTGGTCTTATGAATTAATAATATGTACATATACTGGTTCTTGAATATTATTTACGTTATAATACATATATTATAGTCTACATTAACTATAAAAATGGTTTCATGAACAGTAATTAATGAGAAATTGAATAACGAAACTTTGTCATCCACGATTGCAATAAATTGGAACCTCATGGACATTGATTTCATTTATAAAATAAAAGGGGGGGGGGAGAGGATATTAATGATGGTTAGTATGTTAAAAGGATATTATTATAGTATATAGATGAAACTAGAGTTATCATGGTCAATTGGACAATGGAGGTGAGGTGAGAAAATGAAAATAGATGAACTTGAAAATAAATGAAATGTTGAGAGATCCCTTGTGAAAATTTGGTAGCGTTACAGCATAGCATAAAATTACATAATATGAAATTATGAGATAAAAATGGTATCTCATAAAATATAAATTCAAATGATATTAAGAGGAATACATAAAATAAAACTCCAAAAAATGAGAATGGAAATTCAAAGAGATAACATAAATGAAGTGTCGACTAAAATTGGTTGGTGAAGGATTCCCTTTCCTTGTAGTGTAACTCCTACAACATGATGGATGGGACCGTGGGGGACTAAAGACACATTGGGAGGACTCTTAGAGAGGTAAAGCCACTAGATATTCGAGTATGAAGTATTTTTAATGAAAAACAATGAATGGATGTGTGCGTATTTATAGAAAAAAAAGAAGCAATGTTTTAATAATTTCAATAGGACACCTCATTAGTGGTTTTTTCCAAACCATTGGATTTAACAAGGTATTTGATATAGATTTTATTCATATGTGACACCACATGTCATATGATATTGTACAAAAGTTATCCAGCCTTTTATTATGTCATTTTTATTTCATTAAACGACTGAAAACTCAAAACTGTATTTTTACTATTCCTGAAAAATCAGTTATTTAAGAAAAATAAAAAAAATTAAGACCTACAATTATTCAAATATTAGTATTAAAAAAAGAACTCCATTTTCCAAAAAATTTTTTATAAAAATTATTAATTTAATTTTTAAATCAAATCATAGTTATTCTAAAAATAAGAATTTTAAGGTATAATTATTTTTATATTAGTTGGAAAATTTAATTAAGAACTTATTATCATATTATATTAAAAAAAATAAAATGAAATAGTAATTTACTATTTAGTAGATTCATATTAGTATTCATAAGGATTTTTTACTAATCACCAAAAATCATGTATGTTCTATTAGACTCTAAATCACTTACTGGTCACAACTCCAGAAGGAAGTTTTTTGAAATTCAAAACACAGCTGGGGTAAATTTGTGTTCAATGGATAGAATATAAAATTATATATATATTTATTTTCAAAACATTGGGGTGATACATTATCCCCTCCTTACACAAATTTTTTCCTTGAAATTCACAAAATTTTACCTCAGATATTCAGGTATGTATTTAACATATGCTCCCCGAGCTCCAATGTTGCTTCATCAATCTCATGGTTCCTCCAATGAATGATTACGAGATGAGTCACTAGATTTCTGAATACTTGTCCTCTCTTATCAAGAATCTTGATAGGCTCTTCACAATAAGACAACTCTGTCTCAAATTCTATTTCTTCATAACTGAGAACATGTGTAGGTTCTGACATGGGTTTTCTTAACATGGACACGTGTAGCACATTATGAACTTTGGAGAGACTTGGGGGCATTTCCAAATGGTATGTTACTGATCCAATTCAGTATATAATTTCAAATGGTCTTATGTACCTGGGACGTAATTAAATCTTCTTATCGAATTGTATAATACCCATCCATGGTGATACCTTTATGAAAATTGGATCTACTTCTTGAAATTCCTTGTCATTTAATCAGTTATTAGCATTGATCCTTTGTATAAATTGAGCTGTTTTGATATGGATTTGGATAATATTCACATTCTGCATTGTTTCCTCAACAAGTTCTGTGCCTACAAGAATTATTTCACCAACATTATCTGAGAAAGTTGGTGTACGACATCTATTTCCATACAACATTTCATATGGTTCCATCTAAATACATGAATAGAATATATTGATATCGGAAAATTCTAAGAGTGTTAAATAATGATATGACATACCTTGAAAATAAGGTGGGCAAGACCTCAATATATCTTCCAAAGATTAAATATTCATTTCAGATTATCCATCATTTTGTTGGTTGTAGGAAGTTCCCAAACAAAGATTAGTATCTTGGAACTTTGGAAGACTCTTCTAGAATTTTGATGTAAAATAAGGATCTTTATCGAAAACAATTGATGAGGGTACAACCTGATGTCTTACAACTTCGTTAATATATAGTCTTGAAAAATGTTCAAGTGGAAAATCTTCTCTTATAACATGAAAATGTGCTGATTTTGTAAGATGTTCAACAATGACCCATATAACATCATTTCTTCATGGAGTCTTTTGAAGCCCCAAGACTAAGTACATTATAATATAATCTTATTTCAACTTAGGAATTTGAAGGGGTTTCATGAATCCTCTAGGATTTTGTTTTCTAGCCTTCACCTATTGAAAACAAAACATCTCGACACGTAATCATCAATCTCCCTCATCATGTTTTCCTATAGAAATGATCCTTTAGATCTATAAAATTTTTTGGGCTACGAGGGTGTATAGAGAAATTAAAGATATAATAACCACCCAATAGTTCCCCCTTTATCTCAGGAATTGCGTGAGATAAAAACCCAAAATTCCCCGATGGTTGGGTTAGGATCAGAGCATTCACTAACCTACACTTCAATTTTTCAAAACATTCTCCGCATTCCTTGTTCCATACGAACCAAACACCTTATCGTGTAATCTTGGTCATTATATTGGCTAAACGGGAAAATTTCTGAATGAAAAGTAGATAATAACTTGCTAAACCAAAAAAAACTACATACCTCAGTTATGTTCATTGGATTAGGACATTCTTGTATAACCTCTGTCTTGGCAGGATCTAATGATATTCCATCCTTAGAGACAATGTGGCCCAGAAAGGAAACTGATTGGAGCTAAAAATCACACTTTCTAAACAACCCATATAATTTATTTCTTCTAATACCCTTCAAAATAGTGCACAAGTGATTTTCATGATATTCATGGTTTTTATTGTATACTAGGATATCATCAATTAACACCACCAAAAAGTCAGTAAGATATTTCCTGAAAAAAACTATTCATCAAATTCATAAAATCATATTTTTCCTTTGTTATTAAAAAAAGAATTACGGTAAACTCGTAATGCTTGTACCTGGTTCGGAATGTAGTTTTTGGAATGTCTTCATTCCTCACAAGGAACTAATGATATCCAGATCGATGACCAATTTTCATAAAATATTATGCTCCATGAAGTTGGTCAAATAAATCATCAATTTTTGGAAGAGGATACTTATTCATTATTGTAATACGTTGATTTCCATGTAATCAATTCACAACATCATGGATCCATATTTCTACTTGGAAAAGAGGACAGGGGCTCCCCATGGAGAAACACTAGGTCGAATAGATCCTGTATCCCTCAATACCTCTAGTTCTTTGTTTATTTCCACTAACTCCACAATGTCCATTCTATAAGGGGTCTTTGATATGGTCCTTGAACTGGGAATTCTTTCAATGTAAAACTCAATTTCCCTCTCTGGAGGATGATCAGGTAAATCCTATAGAAATAACTCAACATATTTGTGTACCATAGGTACATCTTTTATCTATACATTCATCTCTTTACCCATATTTATTTCATTCCATTCCTCTCCAATAAATGAATTTAGTAGAGCTACTGGAGGTGGATCTAGATGAGAATCAAATGGAGAGGTTTCTGCTCTAAAAAAGGGATCTACACCATTCTCATAAATTGTAACTTCCATCTTCTTAGAATAGATATTTTCTTCATAATTTGATATCCAATTCATACAGAGAATTATATCATTGTCAAACATTAGTATGATGACAACTTTAGCAACAAAATCTTGTTTATGTGTCATGAGTGGGGCTAATCGACACACCTATGTTGCAATGATAGATCCACTAGAAGTTTTGACTCATAAAACTTTTATTAAATCCAATTGGACATGTCTAATTTTCATTCAAAACTGTGAAGATATAAATGAATGTGATGATGCAATATAAAATAAAGCATTTTCTATGTTTGATGAAATAATCAATGTACCTTCCACCACTTCATTAGGAATAGTAACCATCATAGTTGTTACCACATAAGATTGACCTTTCTCCCTTGGCCTTCTTTAGGGAATATTTCTATGACTCTTAGGACATTAATGTGCACAATTTTTCATCTCCCTGAAAATGTATCACATAACATTGGTATCTTATTTCATCCCACTACACTCTCGAGATAGGTGGAAATTTTCTAAGAACTTTTAACAGACTCCCATTCCCTTCAGGTAAGTTCCGGGGTGTTTCTTCCCACAATTACTGCATGTTGGAAATTCAACTATACCCTTCTTCCACATTTTTTTTATTTATTTTCCCAATGTTTTCAACAACCTTTTTCTTCTCTTGATTTCCCTTAAATTCATAAGACTTAGAGAATTATGTTTATGTCTTGGTGGCACTTGAAAATATGTCTTCAGATGATGAGAAATTCTAGAAGCCTATATCACTTCATAGGTATGGTTTCAAACCATCAAAGAATCGATCAGTTTTTCTCTATGGATTACGTATATAATCCACAGCATTCCTTGTTAGCCTTGTAAAGTAGGCTTCATACTTGGTAAAATTTTATTTCCTTATTGTTCCTGAGATTCAATAATTACCTCTCTGCATCTGCTCATAGTTCATGAGAGAAATATTATTCTAAGAATATTTATTAAAATCCCTCCATTCCATCTCTTCTATTTTTTCCTCCTCCATTGTGTTTTGTTTTAATGACCACCACTTATCCACATCACCCATTAAATGATAAACTCCCATAACAACCTTCTCTATTTCATTACATACCATAGAAAAAATATATTATCAAGAGAACGTATCCACTACTCAAATACAAATGTGTTTGTAGTCCCATTTATGGATGGAGCCTTTTGTCTCATTAAGTTATCTAACATAGCTCCTCCACTTGGTGGATCCAGATTCTCCATACTGGTATGATTATTATTCATAACCTGAGTAAGTTTTCCTATTATTGTTATATGTTGCTCATCACCAGTCACAACACCAGAGCCAACATCATTATCTTGCATCAGAGGGAAATTACTACATGCGTTCGTTTGGTTTTCATTTCATCAACATGGCTATATTTATGAATAATGGAGTACACTATATTATATTATGAATCATAATTTATAATCTTAATGTATAAAAATACATATCATAAATTGAAACTCTATGCATTGATAATCTCTAAATCATAAACATGGTACCTTTGGGGAAACATTTACATTTAAATACTTCATAATGGATTATAATGAAAATGTGAATTATCCTAAGTATATCTCTCAAGAGTGTTGTAACCAAGAGTGTTGCAAGTCCCATTGTCCTGTACCAGGATACCCCGGGTGAAGACCAAAACTCCTTGTCAGATCATTCACTCCTAGGTATATCTGTGTCATGGCTACCTCACATACTCTTATCCAGACATGGATGTGTTTATTGAAAGATCCACATAATATTTTCTTTACCAAAATACCATGATGTTATTTTATGTTTATCATCAATCACTATCGTAGGTAATATAACCTAATCTACATTTTACAGATTTAGATTCCATGTTTTCTACTATGCATTATCTGATACCAACTATTAGGACCCAACCCCAGTTTCCCAGAGTCTGTGCCTTATTTGATTACATTGTCATACAAACAAGGAATAAGACTCCTGATGTACCTATTAGTTTAGTGTTATTGGAAGCAATATTAATGCATAAGTTAAACATTACAACTTGAAAAGAAATACAACATAGAAACACCTTAGACAACATCCATAACTCCTAAGTTATTTCATCATATCATTCATAAGAAAATTATTCATGTCATGTGAAAAATTAATCATAATAAAGGGGTGAGATCAAATGCTCAGTAAGGGTATGAAATAAATTTTAAGACAACATAAACATTAGACATTGTGAATAATTGAGAACACATGCCTAAAAAAACTTGAACAAAATATGGTAGAAAATTAGGTGTGTAAATATTTCCATAACATAATATAATCATGGGTATTCAACTAGTAAAATAACCACATATACCATGAATACTATTTTCATTAATAGGGAAATGAATAATGTGGGACAACATAACCATACTGTCAAGGCCTCGTGCCAAGACCATAAGTAATCCTTTTTTCAAGCCCTTATACCATGACTGTAGTTTGTCTTATAAGTCATACCGATGCATCGAGGGGCTATAGTGGGACCCACATACCCTTACTATGTTCAATTAATTCCCCATATGAATGAGGATAAACATAAAAAATATACACATTTATATTGATACTAATATATGAAATGTAAATAACTTTCACAGAACATTAGGATAAAAACACTAACCATTTGATGTAAATTGATGAATGGTTTTAAGATAGCACATCTATTGCCAAAATAATCATAAACCATTAAATTAAATTTGATAGATGATAACATGTAATTCTTATCGAAATAATACCTATGAATCAACAATAGTTTTGAAATAGATGAAGATACACTTATAAAATCGTCGAGTAAGTCTTGAGATATATACTCTTTTATTTTTAAAAGAAGAGTTATTTTGAAAAAAAAAATTATTATAAAACTATAAGTGAAGTAAGATAGTATTATCTTAATAAAATGAGTGATTTTAAGAAGGCAATTTTATCAAAATAGAAATTATAGAGTTCCCTTGAAGATATATTAGAATTTCATAAATTCCCCTGAATTGGGCTTGTATTTTAGAATCAATTTTGAATGTTTCTTTTAAAACATGTAACTATCCATAAAATAGAGAAGGATTATGGCTAATGTACATATATAGAATACTCACACATAATTTATGATGAGTACATAATAATACATTATAATTTCATTGACGTAATTAGACCATGAATGTAACCCAAATGAATATGGAAGGTCGGGTGGAAAACCCCGACCTTAAATACGAATGTGTTCCCCTCGTGAACATGAAGTCCTAGAATATGAAATTAGACTCATTAATAACTAAATTAAGAACTTATTACACATGTATTTAGTTTATCCGAAATATTTTTAGTTCATTTATGACCTTATTGATAATTTATAATATTGAATTTCGTCGTTCCAGAGTGTACGTTTTCTTGATTTTCATATTCGGTGCTCTTATTCTTAAGTAATGGAATTCATGTGAAATGGTTGTAAATCTCTAGAAATGAAACTAAATATTATTTATGGACATCCATATGTGTTAAACCGAATTTCTATCAATTGGTTACAGGGAAAAAGGATGACTCATTAGATGAATTACTTATGATGTTCACATAGATTATTTAAACGGTATTTTGATTATTATGTACTAGTTTGGTGTTACGTTTTAATAATATGTACATATAATAGTTACTGATTATTAATTTGGTTATAATACATATATTATAGTGTGTTTAATCCATCAAAATGATTTCATGACCAGTAATGAAGGAGAAATTTAAGAATGAAACTTTGTTGTCCACTAAGGATATAAATTGGAACATCATGGACGTTGATTTCATTTATAAAATAAAGGGGGGAGAGGATATTGATGCTGTTAAGTCCATTAAAATTATATAATCCTAGTATATATATTATACTAGAGTTATCATGGTCATTTTGATAGAGGAGGTGAGGAGAGAAAAAGAAAATAGATGAACTTTAAAATAAACAAAAAAGTTGAGAGATCCCTTATGGAAATTCGAGAGCCAAACAACATCGCTTAAAATTTAATAAAATAAAATGATGAGATAAATGGGTATCTCATCATATGGAAGTAAAAAAATTTAATATGAATTCATAAAATAAAACTCCAACATACGAGAATGGAGATTAAAAAACATAACATAAAAGAAATGTCGACTAAAAGAGGGGGGTGAAGGATTCACATAACTTGTACAGTAACTCCTAAATCATGACGTTTGGAACCTTGGGGGATTATGTACACCATGGGAGGACTCTTAGAGAGGTAAACCCCCCATATATTTGAGTATGAGGGATTTTTAATGAAATAAAACGAATGGATGTGTGAGTATTTATAGAAAAAGTGAGGGAGATTTTTAATAATTTCTAAGGGACTCCCCATTAGTGGTTTCTACCAAACCATGGGCTTTGACTTGGTATATTCCCATGGTTTTAGCCTATTGGGACACCTAATGTCATATTATACTATACACAAGTTGACAAACCTTTTATTATGTCATTATGATTCCATTAAACTACCAAAAACACAAAATATTAATTTAGCTATTCACAAAAAATCATGTATTTTATAAAAACACCAAAAATTCACCCCTACCATTTTTAGACATGTAGAATTTTAAAATGATGTCCAGTTTTCAAAAATAATTTTCTAAATATTAGTAATTTAATTTTTAAATTAAATCATAGTTAAATAAAAAATTAACAATCTTATGTTATTATTATATTTATATCACATTTAAAAATTAATTAAGATATCGTTAACTTATTACCTTAAGAAAATGAAATAATATAATTTTTTACTATTTAGAAGTGAAATATTACTATTCATATTACTATTCATAATGGTATGTTACTATTCACCCAAGATCAAGTTTGTTCTATAAGACTCCAAATGACATACTGATCACAACTTTAGATGGCAGTTTTCAAAATTCAAAACAAAGTAGAGGATAAGAAGAATTTCATGGATAGATTATAAATTCAATTCTATATTTATTTCCAAAACCATGGGGTTTTACAAGTAATAAGTGTTTATTGAGAAAATCTCATCTTCTTTTGAGATGTTTATTGTTATGCTTACTTTGATGAAATATTATTATCCATCTCTCAAGAATATTTATGACGTTCATAATCCTCTATTTATTAATGATATCCTCTATTTTTAGAACCATTTTACACTCTTTTTTACTTAAAAAAATGTTTTATGTAAAATATGACTTACACACTCTTTGGATGGAGATCTGTTATATTCCAAAACCATGTTTTAAAAAATTATTTCAAAAGATCCTTGAAGAAAATTATCATGCAAAAATGGATATTAAAAATGATTTATTTTTTTAATAGATTACATTATTTTTTTTCAAATATATTTTAAAATAAAATGGTTTTAAAATGGTTTTATGTAATAAAAATCATTTTCATTGAATAAATCATATTTTCCTCAAGAAATGTAGTAGAAGATCATTAAAAAATATTTCTTATCTAAGATAAAATAATTTAGTATTACTAATGCTTTTACGGAGAAATTATTCAATGTCTCTATTCATATTATTTCTCTAAATGGATTATATTTTTATGGATTTATGTTATGAAACTCATTTCTCTTTCACATGTTACATGCTTTTGAAATCCAGTTCTTTTCATTGGTTATGTTAATGATGAAATGATTATGAAACATGTCTCTTTCAACATGTTAGTATATGTTTATGTGTTTATTATACCAATTTCATCTATGGTGTTATGATATGTTATTTTGTGATATTATGTCACATATATGTATGGTTTCATTTTGTGATGGGTGAGACCTATATCTACCACAAATGCATTGGGTAATGTATGATATCTCATGAGACTAACTATAATGGTATGATAAATGAAATCATGCTACTAAGATGGTCCTGGGAGTTATCCATGACTACTAATATTGGAATGGGAGTTACGCATGACAAGTGATTATGATTCCATATTTCTAACGACACTAGACTAGTACAGTCTTCTCGCATCTATCTATATAATGTTTATGTATTTCATAAAATATTTGTAATATTAATGTTTATGAATATAGGGTCATTATAGATTGAGTTGTCATAAATTTACACCCAAAATTATTCACAATCCTTTCCCATGTTTCAATATATATTGATCTCAAAAAAAGACAAAAGTTGATGCCCTTAAAAAGATTATCAAGGAGAAGTATTCAAGAGGAAAAATATCTTTCCTTTCCCTTTTATTTTCTTTTTATGTTATTTATTTAGTTATTTCCTCATCACCTCTTATGTCCAAATTAGCATAAAAGATCAAGTATAATTTATATAATTTAACTATATCATATTAATGGAATATACATAATCGATATCCTTACTCACCTTCATTTATTTTAAAATTAAATCATCATCCAGGAGGTGCCAATTTATATCCGTCGAGGGCGACGAACAATCATTCCTCAGTTTCTTCTTCAGTGATATTCATGATACCATTTCTTATGATTAAAAAAAATATAATATATGTATTATAACATTTATTTTTTTCTATAAGTAACATATTTACAACATATCAACTGATAAAACAAAATGAGTTAGTTATGATCAATAACCACCATAATAATGAAAATAATTATAAATAAATGTATTATTTAATGATCCATCCACGTACCATATAATGAAAAATAGTAGCTAACCCTTTACACTTATTTATATTCATAGGTATCATATAAACTCAATTCAGGATAATTATACCCATTCTATATGATCTTGAATAATAATATAAAAGTATCTTGATTGTGAAAACTAAGTAAATAAGCACTCTAAAGCAATAAAAATGTATCTTATAACACAACATAAATTCCATTAATGAACATAATAAAATTATAATAAAAAATTAAATTTATATTATATTATTAGTTAAATAATTAATTGTTTTTATTTTAATATCTATAATGTTAAGGTCAAGTGTTGAACACATTCATACATAAGGTAAGGGTTTCTCCCGAAACGTCTATTATTCATTTAGGATTATGATTTCTCTATCTTTACCATAATTAAATTATTAATTATTCTTATGTAATAAAAAAAATATTCTCTTTGATTGTAATATATATGGGTACCAATTAGAATCTTTATTCCATTGATGGGGATTTATATGTTTTTAAGGGTCTTTCTCAGTCCTCCCCCCATACACAAGCCCGATTAATGGGAACGTCTCAATTTCTTACCCATTTTCATGTACCATATACAATCTCATTTATCAAAACATTATTTTTAAAAAATTACTAATATTTCCATGATAAACTATTTTTTTGGTCTTATTCAAACAATTATTTCAAATAAAAATTATTCTTTCAAAAGAACTCTTTTTGCCATGTAAAATGAGTATTTCTCCCATGAAATCCTCTAAGATTTTATTAGAGTATTTTCATATATTTAAAACACTCAGTTGAATTTTATCATTTATTGAGATTGAAATCTTATTATTTCCATATAAAATATGTTATGAAATGGTTTATTACTAGTTTGACTATGGATGGTTATCTTGATACCATTCACCATGATACGGAGATTGGCTAGTGATTATGATTATAGATTAGGTAATGTTATTTACATCTCATTTGATTCTGTTGTTTATGTTTAGAACCATTAATATGTGGAATTCATTGGACTTTTGAAGTGATGGGTGGGGAATGATATATCAATTCTATTCATTTGTAGGATTCATGAGACAGACAGGAATTGGGAATTTGCTGAGGCCTTAATATAGTATTGTCAATCATCATGGTCGAGGCCATGATGATGTGTTTCATATGTATAGAATTATAAATTACCACCTTATGCTATTAAAAATAGATAATACATGTGATATTTGACTAGTATAATATCGTTGACTAAGTTTTAGTCTCTTATGAACAATTTTATTGCATTATTTACTCATCTTTCAATCTTTCCATATTATGATCAATTTTATCATTAAAGGCATGTGTTTTTATTATTTATCATGAATAATGTTTACTTTAATGATAACCTATGATATATTACTAACACATACTAAGAATCTGAGTTCATCCTTTTCTTATGTTTGAAATTTCCATACGCTGTAAGGATGAATATTATGAATCAATTTATGGGATAATATATGAGTTATATATTTTTAAAATGGAATCTCAATTTTTTTCATTTCATGTTCTAATGCAACAATTATGTGTCAATATCATTTTCAAATGATAAAAAATATTTTTTCGTTCGGGATGAAATTTCTTGTAATCATACCAATGAAATAAATTAAGGCACCGACTCCAGGATACTATGATAGGGGTCCTTACACCATTATCCCCTCAGTTAGACGTTTCAGGTTTAATATACCCACATATTGTGACTTCAGAAACCATAAATATCCTCTATATTACCCCAAAAAAACTCATTGAATACACCCTATGACATATCCCATCTCACACTAGGAGGACATGCATACATTCACTAGGGGAATTTTTGTTTAATTCCATAGTTGTATTCATCTTTTTATCTTAAAGGTTACCAAACCATTGAGATGAGAAATATATGAATATCACTCATCTTCTGCAATCCTTTGGGATAGAATTATTTATAGTCAAGGGTCCTCATTCTACTGGATGCAACAGATTAATATTGATGATTACTATGTCAACATAGTGTGACATATTGGTGGAACTGCATGTGGAGTAATTCCCTAAGCGCCATAGTAGTATCTAGATCTATTAAGAAAAACCATAATATTAGTCGCATAATGATAAACAATGGGAAGAAATATTGGCCACATTATGTTAAAATCAATGGAAAAATGATCATAGATGCATGACCACAAACTAATAAAACCATTTTTTGTGACTTGTGACCTTCAACAGAATCCATATTTCATCCTTGTTTCAAAAAGTAATACTACCTCGCATTATTGGTCCTTTCTCCATGGAATTAATAGGAATATCTATCATCCTCATCGTGCTATTATAGACAAAAATATTTCATTGGCCATGATCTATAATCTTCTACTCAAAAAATCCATTCTTCTAATAATTTTTAGGTTAAATTAGGAGATGATACATATTCTGAGTTGTATGTATTTAAATTAAAAATCCTAACACCCAAAACACATGAAAATACAATGTAGCCTTACCATATTTGGAAAACATAGGAATCCTAAATTTCTTATCATGATACCACCCCACATCCCTATCATATTTTATAATAGTTAAAATTCCATGATCACACACATTAGAAAATTATATCCATTAATCTATGTTCTTATACCATGACACTTTTGATAACTACTTATGTATTGATTCTAAATTTCATAAGCCACGTTTCAATACGAAGGTCCTACACTCTGGGTCCATCCTGGTCCTCATCCTTCCTCAGGACCTCCATTTAAAATATCATGTTTGAGTTCATGTTTTAAATTCTCCCCACTGATGAGGTCAAATGTTGTGTGGAATAGAACATATAGTGTTGATTCCCACATGGACATTACTATGACCCCTCTTCATATATATAGTCTTACTCAATTTTTATCCTCATAATCCTTCAAATATGAATAGTCCCCATAACAGTAATGGTTCATGCCAAAAATGGGCCACCTCCCATCATTGGAGAACACCTTGAAGGATATCTTATAAAATTTGACGAGTCTAGTGTTCCAAACATGGTACAAAGTCAATCCTACATTTTTTCACACAGTCCTTGATTGATGTTTTTGGTGAACCATTGTCCAATCATGGTCAATGGTTTTTCACTACCCTTCAACCACCCTGCATTCGTGGTCTAGTTAGTGGATGTGATTATTTAAATACATACCACCGCCTATGGTTTGGTGGCATTACAACAACATTGGGGTCACTCCTACATTCATCATTAGGTGTTGAGTAAGTAGTTCAGTGTCACTCAAAAATTCTAAAGCTGACATACACTCTCCTCTTCTATGAGCTTTTATTTGAATGTGAATGCCTCCCACCACACATTGTTTCCCATAAAGGATATGAATCACATTGGATTATAGGTCCTATTATGGCTTGTACCCGTGTGTTAAAGCTACACAAGCTCATGAGTTCAACCTCTATAGTAATAATTTATTATCCCAAGTCTAGTCCTCCCAAAATTATTCTATTTTTATTCTTATTTGGATTGTTTTTTATAGTGGAGGGCCTCTTTATCCATTGATACATATCAGGGATTTCATTAATTCAAACTACATATATCCATTTGTTATGCACACTATTGGACTCCTTATGTATTAATCATGTTTTAATGATCCCAAATCTTATGAAACCTATTTAACTAATATAAATTATATCCAATTATGTGTATTTATGTTTAATGTTTTATTATTCTTTAAGAAGATCCATGAATGAACTTAATTTCACTATATTCAGTTTACTTATTTATTCTATCATGGATTTAATCTCAAAATACATTCTTTAAAAAATGATTAAGTCTAATACTTTATATAATCATCATTATTTATGTTTGAACACTGTTACTTTGAAATTTCTAAGACACCGTGAGTCTGCCACTAGATAAGTATTTCTGGCACTGTGAAGCCAGACACCGTGAAGCAGACACCGTGAAGCCAGACACCATGAAGCCAGAAACCTTAAATCCAGACACCGTGAATCCAGACACCGTGAAGTAGACACCATGAAGCCAGACATTGTGAAGCCAGACACCGTGAAGCTAGACACCATGAAGCCAGACACCGTGAATCCAGACACAGTGAAGAAAAACACCGTAAACCAAGAGATAGTGAACAAGACACCATGATCACAAGACACTATGACCGAGAGACACCATAACCATGAGACACCTTGACACATTGACACATTGATCAATCTAGACACCATGTGAAGGAGAAAGCATTTTCATGATTTATTTTGACAACGTTTCTTAAACTATTTTTTCATCTTTCAATTAAATTTCGATCTTTCATATTTGATGTTTTTAATTCACTTACATAATTAATGTTTTCATTGTAGACATTTCATCGGACAGTACATGGTACATGGTATAGAATACATGCATCATGTCAGCTCTGACACGTTTATTCCAAGTTTAAAATCGATGTGTGGCCAAGAATCAACCTGCACGATAAAAAAATAAAAAGCATGTTGATGAGCACAATAACGTGGAGGCTACTTGGAGGATGTTTTGAAAGAAAGGAACACTGCATGAAACTCGAAACTACTGAACACATGAAGAATATTAGATTCTTAAATAACATCTTCACTTTATTGTTCATCGTGAAGAACACAAGCTGAATCTCGACACTCTATTGTCCACACAACTTCCATAGAAGGACTAAAAGCTTCATCTACTTCAATCCAAAGGAGTCCAGAGATGCATTGGGATCACACAAGATAATTCTCAACTACTCCCCATATTATTTATCTGATGTGATCATTTTTATTACATTACGAGCAGTGTGTGCTTTTTTATTTTTTGACACACACTGACTTCTTAGCTAAACTAGAGGATACTGAAATCCTCACACCAAACTCTTTATTCATTTTCCTATCCAATGTAGAACTGTGGTAGAGGTCTGGGGAACTAGGTATCCTATGTTCTATTGTAAACCCTAATCCAGGGTGTGGATCAAAGTTATATATAAACTATTTGAGAGGATTATGTCTCATCTTGAGACTGAACCTCTTGGTTAAAAATGTTTTACATATTATTTCAATTTAAACTTTTTTTTTTCAATATTCCGCTGCTAATTAATTTGAAATAAAAAACTGTTTTAAAGTAACTCTGATAGCTGAGATAGGAAGTGTTTGTAATAATTGTGAACCATTAATTTAGTTTCAAAAGATAACATAATAATCAGATGAAGTTAGCTATGAAATAATCAATCTTCGAGAAACAAACTGAACACTTAAAATCGTTATAAATTAAATACAATTTAACAAGTTTTATTAATTGGGGTATTTCAATATAAATGTTTTAAAAATAAATGTTTAATAGGAACTCAATTCACCCCCCTCTTGTGTATCCACTTCGACCAATATTTGGTATCTCAGGATGAATAATTTTTTTCAAAACACTCTCATTGTGCAATGTTTCCAACTCTCATTTTAGTTGTATCATAATGATATCAAAATTTCAGTTATTTCCAAATTTTTATCTCTTTAAATAATATTTCTAAAATCTAATTATGTATAACATATTAGAAGTTGTAGCTACCAACATGCAATCATTCTTTAAGGGTTTCAATTATTCCCAATTGAAAATCAAAATGAAAATCCATTTAGAAAGTATGGGATTTGACATTTGGACTGCTATGGAGACTCAGTATATGATTCCAAAACCTGTTAAAACAACATGGTATGAATCTATGAAAGTTGCATACAATAATAATTGTAATGAAATGAATGCTTTGAATTATTCATTAAGAGAAGATTAATTTAATCGAATATCTACCTGTATGACTGCTTATGAAATATGGGATACTCTGGCTATTTCCCATGAGGGAACAACCAATGTTAAGAAAATGAGACAAAATACATACACTATTAAGTATAATAATTTGAAAAATGAAATATGATGAATCTATTTCTGATATGTATCTCAGGTTTAATGAGATTGGCAATTTAATGAGCTCACTGGGATAATCTATTCTAGTAAAGGAGAAAATTATGATGATACTGAGATGCCTACCAGACAGATGGAGAGGAACCTCTTTCTCTATACGAGATTCATGTGACATTAGCAAGCTATGTGTCAAGGAGCTGATTGGAAAATTGATGATGTATGAATAAGAGATTAAGGTAAATAAAAAGGGAATATGATGAACCAAAAAAAAGTCAGTGGCATATAAGTCTAATTCCTCAAAGACCAAGGACAAGGAGAAAGTTCACATACCTACAGAAATCTCAACTAGTAAGAATTCAGACTCATAAATTTATGAAAAGATTTCTCATATAGCCCGAAGTTTCAAGAAATTATACAGAAAGAAAAAAATTTCAGAAAATAAAATTATAAGGGTACGTATGGCCAAAAAGGTAATTGGAAGAGAGATTGTAAGAAAGATGATAAAAATGATGAGATTGTCTATTATGAATGTAAACGGAAAGGACATGTTAAGGTTGACTGTCCAAAATTGAAGTTTAATAAGAAATATGATCATGAGGACAAAAATATAAGAAAGCTATGAAGGAAACATGGAGTGCTTCAGAAGACAACTCAAGTGGATCTGATGCTTTTGATTCTGAAGAAAATAATCATTCCAACATGTGTTTCTTGACGAAAAAATCAGAGGTACCTATTTCCCCTATGTTGAATGAATAATATTATGGGAATGAAATTGATTTAGATAATGATGATAATATTTCTAAAGCTGAATTATTTGAATACTATAATCTGTTAGAAGATACTTATAATGAGATAAAAGATAAGTAAAAATCATTAATGAAACAGTATGACTTGACTAGTACTATTAAATCTAATCATACTATAGAAAAGGATAATAATTCATAACTATTAAAGAAGAATACTGGACTCAAATAGTCAAATGAGAAACTGATAAAAGACTAAGAGACGTTCACAAATGGGATGAATACTCTGACTCAAATGCTTGGAAAACATTTTGCACCAATGTATATAACTAGTTTAGGATACCAACCTGGATAGAGACCAATTGTTAAGAATAAATTTATTCCAAAATCTGGAGTCTTTTAATTCTAGGAAACCTAATAGACAAATATGGGTGCCTAAATTTTTACTTGATACCCTTTCTGGACCAAAGAAAATATGGGTACCAAAATAATCTTCTGTCTAATTCAGTTTTATAGGAAACCTACATTAAATGTTCTTATAGGAAGATATGGTATATGAAGATTGGATGTTCAATCCACGTGAAAGGAGACTAATCATTCTTCAAGAGGTTGGTCAAAGTTGATGGGGGACATGTCACCTACTGGGATAACTAAAATGGTAATATCATCTTCTTAAGCCAAATTGGTAACACTGATTCAATTTTAATTTCTATAGTACTATTTTTATATGGATTAAAATACAACCTGCTAAGTATTTCTCGGTTGTGTGATGATGGTTTCAATGTAAAATTTGAAAATGATTCATGTAATGTTTTTAATTCTGAATTTTTTTTGGTATTTAGTACATTACGAAAAGAAAATGTATGTACTGTAGATTTAAAGTCATTATCTAAACAAAATGTCACTTGTTTAAATGCTTTTCATAATGAATCTTGGATATGGAATAGAAGGCTAGGACACTGCAATGTGCACTCACTTATCAAACTGACTGGGAAAGGATAAGTTAGAGACCTACCTAAACTAGAAGTCCCACATAAAAACTATATATTCCTTGTCAAAAGGGTAAATAACACAAGGTTTATTTCAAATCATTGAAAGAAGTTTTTACTCCTCAACCTCTCGTGCTGGTTCACATGGATTTTTTTAGACCGTCATGAGTTTCAATTTTAAATGGGAAGAACTATGTTTATGTTCTTGTAGATGATTTTTCTAGGTACATTTTGGTATAATTTCATAATTATAAAAGTGAAGCTTATTATTATTTTATTAAATATTCTATGTCTGTACTGATTCTTAGTGGACTTATGATATATACCTTAAGAAGTGATCATTGTCGTTAGATTGAAAATCAAGAGTTTGAATCTTATGGCTCACACAATGGGTATAGTCACAACATCTCTACTCCTAGACAAACTCAATAGATTGTTGTAGTAGAATGAAGAAAGAGTACTCTTCATGAGATTTCTTGGACAATGATCAATGAATATGATTTTCCA
The DNA here is from genome assembly GCA_963277665.1 of Viscum album. NCBI lineage: Eukaryota > Viridiplantae > Streptophyta > Magnoliopsida > Santalales > Viscaceae > Viscum > Viscum album. The sequence goes on from OY728163.1 coordinate 670,132,504, forward strand.
ATTTACTTTTGGGATGAAGCTATTAATACATATTATTACATTATCAATAGAGTCTTGATTATAAAAATTCGTAAAAAGACCCCTTATGAGATATGGAATAATAGGATGCCTAGGGTTAATTACTTTACAATTTTTGGTTGCAAAGCCTTCATCATCAATACTAAAGATAATCTTGATAAGTTTCCATCCAAACACATTGATGGAATATTTCTTGGTTATTCAATATATAGCAAAGCTTATAGAGTATTCGATAATTGAACCAATTGTGTGGAAGAATATATACACATCAAATTTGATGAAACTAATCAACATGAACCTAAGACCCCTCTTGAAAATCATGAAGAATATATTTCAATTCTAGACACTAATAATAAAAATATTGAACTTGTTGTTAGGATAACCAGTTCTGAAAATTTTCCAGAACATGTTTCTATAGAACAAAAACCGGTATATGAAACTGAAATTGCTATCCCTACCTTTTCTAGACCAACTAGTACCCTTAAAAATCATCATTTAGATGCTGTTGTAGGAGATTTGGGTAGAGGGACACAAACTAGAGCTTCCTTGAGAAGTATGTTTGAACATCAAGCTTTTCATTCACAGCTTGAACCTAATAATATCATTGATGAATTTTGGGTGATGGATATGCATGAAGAATTGAATCAATTTGAATGAAACAATGTTTGGAAATTAGTAGACAGACCTAAGAACACTTTGACCATAGTCCCAAAATGGGTTTTTAGGAATAAAGATGATGAAACTGGAAACATAGTTAAAAAAAGTCTCGACTAGTTACACAAGGCTATAGTCAAGAATAAGGAATTGACTGTGAGGAGACCTTTGTACCAGTAGCCATACTTGAAGCCATCAGAATCTTGCTTACCTATGCTTCAAATTTGAATATCAAACTATATCAAATGTATGTTAAGAGTGCATTCTTAAATGGGTATACAGTAGAGGATGTTTTTTTGAACAACCCCATCGATTTACAAACAACAATTTTCGAAATCCAATATTTTAACTATCAAAAGCCTTATATGGTTAGAAGAAAGCTCCACGTGCTTGGTATGACTGATTGAGTACTTTTCTTATTTCCAATGGTTTTATAAAAGGAATAGATAATCCTACCCTTTTTATGAATCGAATTTCTAATGATGCTTTAGTAGATAAAATTGTTGTAGATGACATTATTTTTGGATCTTCCAAGAATTATTTTTGTATTGATTTTTATAAAGTGATGCAAAATGAATTTGAAATGAGTTTAATGGGAGAACTCAAACATTTTTGTGGATTTCAAATTTTTCAAAATGAAAATGGTATTATTTTAAATCAATGTAAATATACAAAGGATCTTCCAAAACAATATCGATTGTATAGAACTAAAAGAAGTGAAACTCCCATGAGTACCACATGTATGTTGTATCTTGATGAATAAGGAAAATTTGTTTATCAATCCACTTATAGAGAATGATTAGAAGTTTACCTAATAGCTATTCATCCTGACATTAGGATTACTGTGTGTATGTGTGATAATTTTCAAGAAAACCCTATAGAATCTCATTTAAATTATGTAAAGAGAGTTCTCAAATACCTCAAAAATTCAACCAATTTAGGACTATTTTATCCTAAAGGAAAATCATTTGAATTAGTCTGTTATTATGATGCTGACTTCGGTGGATGTAAGTTAGATAGAAAAAGCACCTCTAGACATGTCACATTTTAGGCAAGTCCTTAGTATCATGGTGTAGTAAGAAACCCAATTCTATTGATTATCTACTGTAATAGCTGAATACATAGCTGCTGGTAGTTGTTGTGCACAAATTTTGTGGATGAAACAAAAATTACTAGATTAAGGATATAAATTCAGAAATTTACCTATAAATTTTGATAACACAAGTGTTATTAACATCTCAAAAAATCATGTTTCACATTCTAGGACAAATAATTTTGATGTAAGACATCAATTTTTGAGATATCATTGTCAAAAATGTGATATAACTTTGGAATTCATTTGTACTAAATATCAACTTGCTGATATATTCACTAAAACATTAAATTCTGAGAGAATAGCCTGCATCATACCTGAAATATGCATGATAAATATCAATTATATACCTTACTTGTTTCTGTTTTAGGTCTTAGTCATCGATATATTACTATTTTATACTTTACTTTTTCATGATTATAGTTTCTCGGTTACTGTCTCTCATGTTTACTGCCTCACTATAATGTTTTATGATTACGATCTCAATGTTAGTTTTTTGAACTTACGGTTTGATGTTTACTGTCTCATCATAACACGGACTGAAAAGTTCACTCACAGTCTCACTGTGATACTCATTTACTCTCTCACCGTAATGACCACTCACGGCCTCACTGTAAATATTCTTTATGTTTTTTTAACTCGTATCGCATTAATTATCATTTTCACCTCTCTTATTTTCCCATGTTTCTATTTTTGCGATGTTTCGTATTCCTAAATAGTAAAACAATGTAAGTATCACTCAATTATTCACTCAAGGATTCTTCTACCCACTCTTTTCAAACTCTTCTTCATCCCTGTATCCCTTCTCTCACTTGAACTTTAAGCGATTTCCAATAATGAATCATCTGTCATCATTGAGACCTGAAAAGTGCAGCTTGAAGAAGATGAATATTGCACCTAAGCTGGCACCCGAAGGACATTTAAATCCAAATTTTGAAAACCGCGTTCTTGTAACTGAGAAATATATTTTCCTCAAATGGCTTATGTCTAGTAAGTCCTTGCTATTCAAAGTGTTAGAACAACAAGGCTGGTTAGAATGGTTCTTGAAGGGGGATGGACCCATCTATCAAAGGTTAGTGGCTCAGTTTTACTAGTAAGTATAGTTCTCATTTGATTCTTGTGAGTGTTATGTTTTAAAAAGGTGGGTCAATGGCCAGAGCTGCTCATTCTTTTCTAGGTTATGGGTTGATTGCCTTAGGATGCCCCGGGAAGGAATATGTGAGGATTATCATAGATGAACTCCACCTTCAAATGATTTCTTTGATTTAGATGATACCCTAAAAACCATAACTTGTAATGGCACCCAGAGAAGAGTCATTGATACTGAATTAAATTGAGAAACAATGCCTCTGTTCATGATTGTACATAATTTAGTTAGTCCAAGGAAAGGTGATTTTACTGTTTTAAAATATCAAGATGTGCTTTTAGTTTACCTTATAGAAAATGGGCATAAAATCAACCTATGAAATTATATCATTCACTATATGTGTGAGTTCATCAAAGTCAAATACAAATCTACTTCTCTATTCTACTCTCGGAAAATCTTAGCCATAATTCTTGCCAATGGTATGGTTGGATCTAATGAGAAAGTAATTTTAGACTTTGAGTAATTTCCCTCAAAACCCACTATCAATAGAATGAATATAAATTGGAATCCTTGGAGAAATGGATGGTTCGAATAAAATGATAGAGTTTATGAGAAATTAAATCCAATGTATTATCCCTTAAGGCCACGGGATATTTCTTATCCAGGTTTGGAACCAGAATAGATTGTTGAGTATCCTGAAGAAGAGGAAGAAGAGGATGAAGTTTCATCTAGGGAAACAGTTACTATTGAGGAAGATATGACAACTGCTCATCCTGATGTTCTTAAAGAAGAAGTCCCTGCTCCTAAATAAGCAGTTAATTGGGAACCTCAACCCGAAGCTTTAAAAAAATTAGTTCCCAAAGAATCTGAAACGCATTCTATGGAAGAGCCTACAGTGGAAGAGCTACCTCTTTTTCTAGAGTTCAATCTTGGGAACTCCATATGGAACAATATATTCCTGAAACCATCCATTCTACTAATGATCGGTTGGAGCTAGAATTTTAGATTTCGAGATAGGAAATTAGTGAGGAACCACGAGATGAGTCTGTGGAATTAGACCAACATCCTATTCCTCTCAGTCTTGAGAAGGAGGTATCAATTGAGGGGGGGGACAACAAATCATGAGTCTATTGAAGCCTCACATCCAACTGAGTCAAGTCCTATAGACCCTCTATACAAATATCCTAGTTACTATGATTTGAATGATTCTCAGCAAGTTACAGCAACCAGACATGATATTTCCTCCCTATTTCTGTTAAAATAAGTCTCCAATTTTTCACCTGAGAAGGAACTTGAGCCTATACAAGTTCCTACTTATGAACCCTTATCTAAATAGCCATACTTTGTGAGTAAGGATGATCAGATGGAATTTGGTGCTACTCTCTTATCCGTAGTTGAGAAACTCATGAATACCCAACCTCTTCCTATGAAAAATTTAAGTGAGACAATTTCCTCACTATTATTGGAGAAAATTATTTGTAATATACAACCTAAGATGCTCAATGAGATTCAATAAGTGAGTGTTGAAATTAATTTTCTCATTAATGATGTAAAGACCCTGAAATGTTTGGTTGAAGACATGCAGATAGAGCTGCATTCGATATCTATGTCTGGTTCTCTTCTTATAGAACCTGCTGCTCCTCAAATTCAACAAGTTGGTGTGTCTTAGATTCAATGTTTTCTAGCATCCTTAGATGAAAATATCACTGAAAGGGACAAACAATTTTTGAAGGAAATGAAAGTGCTTATTGAAAATCTTAATAAACTCACTGATGATTATACATAGTGTATTAAAAAGGTGTTGAATAAACTAAAATCCCTAACCAAAACTGTTAAAACTTCTAGTGAATCCTCAAAACCCTCCTTGAATAGAGATCTACTTAGAACTGTAGTCAAAGAAGTGCTTCACACTGTACTAAGTGGCATAAATACAGCTTCCATATCTGAAGTGGTCAAAAACAATGATATAATTCTTGACCTAGTAAAAATCCACTCTAAATTTGATAATTATTCTCAGCAAGAGATTCCCAAGAAAGTGGATTTCTACATCAATAGAATATTCTCCAAGATAGATATGACAATCCATTTCATGTACCTTGAAGAAATTTGTGGATTCTTCCTGTGACTCAAGCTTTGAAGAACCATGTCCAGAAGCTCATAGATTTTACTTGATTGTTGGAAAATATTATTGAGAAGAAGGATGATTTTGACAATTCCATGATGTATGGTGGAGAGATCCTTACAGATTTCATTAAACTCTTGAGGCCCTATCTCCATGTATAGTGTAGAACCATTCTTGCTCCAGCGGCTGCACCTCTCAGACCTGGGCTGCCTACCTTCTCCTCTTCCCTAGCCTCAACTACCATGTCTGTCAGACAGGCACTCAGTCAGATCAGGCCTGTTATTAATGATCAGAAACTGCCTAAATCTTCTACACCTCATACCTTGGATCCCTCAGTCATTGAAGGTCTTCCTTTACCCTCTCTCTCACCAACCTATCTACCTTCTTCTACCTCAAATTCTTCCCCTATGGCTTCCTCTTCTTCTGCTGCTAATGGAAAAGAGAACTCCATCCCATGAAGAAGAACATTTATTCCTTTATTGATCGATATTATATTGATTTTGTATTACTCTTTTGTTTTTTACTGAACCTTGTTTACTCTTAATGGAATATGCACTTTTTTGACCTCTCTTATTTCATCCTTTTGATAATCCCAAAAGAGGGAGAAGTTTTTATATTTTTCTATATGTTAGCCATTTATCTCTATAGTTGAATTCAATATACACTCTAACTGTACGTGATTTGTGATCATCAAAATGTGGGAGAATGTTGAATCCATTTGTATAAATCATGTTTTAGTGATCGCAAATATTATTCAACCCAGTTAAATCATGTATGTTATATCAATTCATGTGTATTTATGATTAATGTTTTATTATGATTTAAAAAGATCCATGCAAGATCTTAATTGCTCTATATTCAGTTTACCTACTTTATACTCTCTTTGATTTACTCTCAAAAGTCTTTCTTGGACAAATGATTAAGACTAATATTTTCTATTATCATCATTATTTATGTCTGAACACAGTTACATTGAAAATTCTAAGACACCGTGAGTATTCCACTCACTATGTATTACTAGCACTGTGAAGCCGACACCGTGAAGCCAGACATAGTGAATCCAGACATAGTGAATCCAGACACCGTGAATCCTAACACCGTGATGTAGACAACATGAAGCCAGACACCGTGAAGCTAGACACCATGAAGCCAGACACCGTGAATCCAAACACCGTGAAGCAAATGCATTAAACCAAGACACCATGGACAAGACACCATGATCGTGAGACACCGTGACCGTGAGACACAGTGACCATGAGACACGGTGACACTTAGACACCATGATCAATCTGGACACCCTGTGACGGAGACTCCGTATTCATGACTTATTGTGACACCGATTCTTAAACAACCTTTTCATCTTTCAATTTAATTTATAACAGTCATCTTTGATGTTTTTAATGCAATGAAATAATTAATTTTTTCTTTGTTGACATATCATCAGATAGTACGAGGTACGAGGTGCAGAACACTTGCATCATGTTGGATCCAACACATGCATTCCATGTTAAAATGTGTAGTGTGACCAAGAATCCATGTGCATGTTACAAAAACAAAAAGTAAGGTCGTGAGCCCAAGACCATATAGGATACTTGGAGGATGTTTCAAAAGAATTGCACAAGGCATGAAACTCAACACTGCTGAACAAACGAAGCATATTTGAAGTTTAAAGAAAATCTTCGCTCAATTTAACCTCACAAAGAACACAAGGTAAATCGTAACACTCTGTTTTCGACACAAAATACAGAGAATGCCTCAATGCTTCATATGCTTCAATCCAAAGGAGTCCAGAGCTGCATTGACATCACACAAGAGTATTCTAAACTCATCCCCACATTATTTCTCAATTGTCTTCATTTTTATTACATTACATGATGTGTGTTCTACTGTCTGTTTGAACACACACTGAATTCTACGCTGAACTGGAGGACACTGAAATCCTAACACAAAACTCTATATAACTTTTTGTTACCCATGTAGAATTGTGGTAGATGTCTGAGGACCTAAACAACCTATGAGTTGTTGCTGATGCTTTCCCACATAGAACTGTGGTAGAGGTCTAAGGACCTGGACAGTCTGAGTACTATTCTAAACCCCGATCCAGGGTGTTGATAAAAGTTACATATCAACTGTTTGAGATGACTAAGTCTCACCTTTAGATTGAACCTCTTGGTTAAAACTGTTGTGCATATTATATCAGTTTAAACTATTTTTTTCAATATTCCGCTGCTAATTACATTGAAATTCAAAACTGTTTTAAAGTATCTTTGATAGTTGAACTAGCATGTGTTTGTAATTATTATGAACCAGTATGTTAGTTTAAAAAGATAACTTAATCTTCATATTAATTTAACTAATAAATAATCATTATTTGAGAAAATAACTGAACACATACAATCATTATAAATTCACTATAGTTTAACTTATATTATTATTTGGGGGATTTCAATATATATCTTTTAAACAGAAATTTTTAATAGGAAATCAATTTATCCCCACTTGAGTATCCACTCCTACTAACACTTTCCTATGTTGTAAAATATAATACCATAAAATAAGAGCCCCATTGGTTGAAAATATATGAAATCAATCTAAGAATCCTATGGTCCATGAAATATTACCATACAATGCTTGAAATAGGTCCACGAATTATGAACATAAACTAAAGAAAACCCATATATTATGATTTCCTTTAATTTAGAGTACAAATATCGACATCCTCTTTAGACAAATTTAAGCTATGAAATTACCTTCTATAAAAACGTTTTTACTCTTAATAAGAGATGACATTAACCCCATTTAAAATGATTATTCCACATAATATTAGTATGTGGTGGTTCAAAAACCATATACCATGCTCCAAACATGGGATTCCCCACAAAAAACATGGTATACCTCAATTCATGTGCAAGATAGTATTACCGCTAATGATATCAATGTCCTACCATGCATTGTTAATAACAAAATGTGAATTATTTCCCATACTAATTGGAAACATATTAACTCCAATAAAACTAATATCTAGAACCATATATGAATTAACAAACTCTTAATCTCATTGGGTCGTATAATGGTCCCAACAACATGACCCTAATCCGTGTACAGTTCTTCTCAAGGTGTAAAAGTGGTACATGACCCCCATTAGATCCATTCACATTATGTATTACCTATAATGTAACATATTGAAACCCTAAAGACCAACATCATCCATGGTCCAAACACCATAAAGTTATACTATTTACTACCTCTCCCCCAATATCAGAGTAAAAACCATAATCTATGTCTCATTTGTTTCCTCATACATGTGTGGTACACATTTTTGTATTACCCTCATTCACGTATGGTTCTACCTTTTCTTTTCTACATGAGTAACCGTGAAACAAACACTTGCACATGCATATAATCCAAAAATTATAATAATTTCCTATACTCTAAGAATCATGAGTTAATATTTTTTCCAACGGTCCATGAAACATGACCTTAAATGTGTACCACACATGTACGAGGAAATAAATTCATTTTTCCAAACCGTATGACCTCAAACTATGTGAAATTGGATTCAAAATAACCTTATATAGTGTAGGTTATACTTTCCCAAAACATTTTTTTCTCCTAAAGAATCTCATTATATTGTATAATTAATTCAAAATTCACATTATTCTTTTGGGTTCCATCAATAGACATCAAACAAAATGAATACTGTAAACACTAATAATTACGGGGGGGGGGAACTACAAAATCATATAAAATAGTTCATATGATTCCTAAATATGGACACATTCATTTCAATATCTGAAAAATTTTGTTTAAACAAGATCTTTTTGGTCATAATATATTCAAATTCTATATGATAGTATATAAATATTTAATGAAATTTCAAAACATATTATCTGGGAGTATCAAACTATGTTTGAACAATGGTCAATTTTTAGGGACTATATGATTAATGATTCAAAGGATAATAGACTCTTTTCATATTTATTATTTCTAGATACAAATTATCTAGTTTAAAATCTACTTTTATAATCCATACATGGACTTAATTACATTAGGACCACTCTATGCATCATCAACCAGAATTCTAAGCCATTTTCCTATACCTTTCCTTTTCCACAGGGTTCTTACTATCGTTTTATCATCATTTTTTAAATGCATAACTAAATCATTATCTTAAAAAATTAGAGGGGGGATTCGATTCATGAATAGATATTACATATTAACTTATTAAAATTAATTTCATAATGTAATATTCTATTCCACAATAATATATGTATTTTATCTTTGGAAACAAGAGTAGATAGAAATATTGTTCAGAGGAGAACTACACTATATACAACTTAGTTCATCATACATTGTACCCTTACCAAATAAATAATATATAATATCATTCATAATATCCAAAAGAATGAAATAATATGAATTGGTGATCTCTTATTTTATGTATGGTCATAAAAGTGAGATATCAATACGACATGAGCATATTGGTATGGGAATGTTAGCATAATATTTGAAAACATACCCTGTATACCCTAGATAATAATTATGATTTATTTCATAAAAGTATCTATATCATTAGAAGTGAATCATAAAATAATAAAATAACATAATCCATGAGATCATAACAGTATAATGATACATATATATTTGGCATATACAATGGAATATTAAATCATATGTTAAGGATACCCACTATGAAATTCAATAATTTTTAAGCATGGGATAACAAACTATGTACCTTATTTGGGACTAATTTAACTTGTAGTTTACCTCCTTTTTAGTACTAGGTTAATATCCCTTTTACCCCCTTTTTCATAATTCATATAACATCCAATTTACCATCATTTTGTTCTTGCAAGAACCTCTCGTATACCCATTTTTAGGCATGGAATAACCTCTTGTTCACCATTTGAGACATAAAACATTTATATTTATCCAATGAATTGGATTTACATATAGGTCCATCCTATCACATATTAAATATATTTAAATTATACAAGAAAATAAATCATTAATCATATCATTATTCATAAATGGAAATTGGTTTCATAAACATTACATAATATCATAACCCATGGGAGTGAAATGAGTTTTAAAAAAAATATGATCATAATTACCATTAATTATACATAGAAAGGATAATGATCATATAAGTATATTAAATCCCTAGTAAATCATATGATACATCTAGGTTTTATTTCATTAATGAATATAAATACCATAATTAGTCCATTAAAACATTATTGATGAAAGAATCCTTTAAATATTGAGATCATTTATTTAAAATCTATTTTCTTCTAACTATTAATGAAAAATTATTCTCATAAAAAAATCAAAAAAATTTAAATAAATATTCAAATCATTTAATGGTCATAATACCCCAAAATTATATTTATTCTATATCATATAATATACGAATTAATTTTAAATTTTCGGTAAACATACAAAATAAACTGGTTCATAAATTGAAAATAGTATTAAAATTAAATGATTATTTAAAAAGTGAAACTTTTTTAAAAATGACACTCAACAAAATTTGGATAAATTCCAAAACAATTTTTGAAATAATTTTATAATACGTTGACTGGTAAGCAAAAAATTTCAACTAAAGAAGAAATATAATATATTTTCTATAATAAAATTTTTCTACTATTTCATAGATCATAATTATATGAAAATAATGGGAAAAATTGTATAACCCAAAATAAAAAATAGTTAAAAAACATATTGAACATATTGATTGATAGTTCATAAAATTTCATCATCATAATAATATTCATAAATATTCCTCACACACAATAATATTTTAATATAAATCCTTTAACACATTATTGATTTTTGAATCATATGACTCATTCAAGAAGGAAAAATATGTTCATATATATATATATATATATGTTCCTTAACATTCATAATAAAAATCATAAAATTAATTTTTTGGGTAGTATGAAAATAACATCAAAGAAACAAACAATGAATATAACATGTATCCCATAAAAATGAAAAGTAGAAGGAAATCACGTAACTTAGTCCCTACAACCATTATACTTGTTAAAACTTATTATATAATAAATATAGATTTTTTATAAATATATTATATATCCATAATCATATATATATATATATATATTAATTGTTTTAGATTATATAATTTTTTACCACCCATTTAATAAAAATTCAATATTGTTATTATTTTTCTCGCTGATAACATCTCAGTTATTCTTGTATGTTTTGGTTGAAATTTTTTGGTCCTTTTAAAAATATTATTAATAAATAATATCCTAAATTTTAAGTATTATATTAATGTAATAAAAATTTATTATGTAAAAATTTAGGTTCATCTATTAAATTTTGAGATAGAAAAATCAATTATATTGTTCATGGAGATAGTAGGTCGTACGTACACATGAATGATGATTAAATTTTTTCAAATTATGTAATTTAAGAAACTTAAATAATAGATCAACATAAAATAATTATTATTATATCATATAAATTATATTGGTTCATAAAAATATATCCTGATTGCAATCATTTTCATAATAAAATTACAAATAAATATCATTACTTTGTGGTGCAAGTAGTGTACATGTATACACAAGACACATTGTCATTTTCCAAGGGATTTGGAGGTTATAAGGTATATTTGATATTATAATTTCATTAGAATAATTATTTCATAAATGTCATATATATAAATTAACGCCATTATTATGTCCTTCCCAAGGTGGCGATGACGTAAAATGAGTTACATCAACTTTGAACGTAGTAGTCTTCCATACAAATAATTGACTATTGAATTTAACTTTTGTTGGAAAAGGATATGGATATAATTTAAAACACCAACATAATAAAAACTCATTTTATTGGATATTTTTTTAATTTATATTAATTATGATGAAATGATTGAATGTCGTAATAGAATAAGTAAAAAAGAACAAGCTTAGTGACGATTATTATCTTCACCTAGGAATACATCCCATGTATATCTTATTGTTGACCAAACAATTGATCTCCTGGGAACACTAATAGAATTAGAGAATGGATATTGATTTTGTGGATAATTTTTGGTTGACTCTATTTGAATCAAATGGATTAATAAGTTTCAATGAGCGCGGGGAGGAGTTTCCCTTTATAATTTATAAAGAGTTTAATTTTTAAATACACAAAAACATTTAAAAATTAGAATTCAACCTCTACTCATGTGCCTAAAAAATTTATAAATATTTTTTTAGATGAAAAGGTCAAGAAACACCTCTAACAAAAAGGATGAAACATGAATTAAAAATTTTGTTCCCTTAACTATTGTGTTTACTAATTTTTCATTTTTAGTTTTCACTGTGGTAACATGTTTATATATATATGGAATTTATATATAAAAAAAATAAAATATATTTATTATATATATTGACCAAAATTATTATAAATATTCATTAAAATTTATAAATTTATCTATATATTTCCATGGAAATTTAATTTTAACAGATGTGCATATAACATGCAAACCAATATTTTAACCTTCACCATGATTTTTAAATTTTACTGTTTTTATAGTTCATTGCGACCAATCATTATGTTTAATTTATTAAATAATATAAAATAATTTTATTCAAAATGTAGAAAAAGTTTTTATCAATTTTAATTCATATATGTGGAATAATTAAATTTAAAATTAAAATCCTAGATATGATTAAAAATAGGTTTTCCAAATAAAAGTTTCCACATGTATAACATGTTTTTATATTAAAATTAAACATGAAATTTAATAATGTGACTTAAGTTGGAATAATTTAAATATTATTCAATAACTTTACTTATAGACTATTAAAAAAACCGTATTTTTTTAAATGATTTGAAATAAATGTATTTTTTTAAATAAATTATTTTTATTTATCACTATTCATCGAAATAATATTCTTTATTCAATTTCACAAAAATATACTCTATAATAATTTTTACATGTGTATTATAAATAATTATTTTTCAAATGTATTATCTAAATGATGAAAATAATTATTTTCTAATTTATCCACAAACAACAATTAACATTAATCTGGTAGAAAAAAGGTATTTTCAATGCATTTAATGAATTTACTAAAAAAATATCAATTTATTAATTTGATTTATTTATATAAAACCTTACTAATAAATATTAATAATTTAGTTCTTAAAATTCATACTTTCTAATTTACTTGATAGGTTATTTTAATATTTTTTTGTATTATGGGGTTACTTTCAACCCTTTTTTGGGTAGTGTATACTAAAAAATTTATTTGAAAATATGTATTTTATAAAATTTTAGTTTCAAATTGTTTTGATAAATATTCTTGAATATAAACATAGTAAATATTGTTTTTCTTATATTTTTAACAAACATTTTGTGTAATATTAGAGAATGTGTTCTATTTTTTAATTATTATTTCATAAATAAATAATAAATACTTATTTATAACATATATTATCATTATTAAAATTCATATAGACATCCATGACATTATTTTATAGCTTTATAAGAGTTGGTGGCTCAACTGACCCAATCCAGAATATAAAAAAAATTTATTGAATGATTACGAATTAGTTTAGTTGAAATATAACTATACTATATGAATAATGATCATATCTAATTTTAATTATTTTGATATTTCAAGATTACTAAAGATTATAATAATACGTAATTGATAGAATATTGTAACATAATTAGGATAATTTGTTATTTTTAATGGTATGATAATCTGAAATGATTAAATTGAATATGATATTCTTTTATATTAATATGAGGATGTAAAATTTATTTAAAAAATAATCATAATTTCATAAAAACTTAAGAATAGCATAAAATAGTTGTTATAATAATCCTTGAATTGGCGAAATAAAAAATTTAGTTCACTACACCTAGAGGTGGCAGTTCCATTTTACCCATGGTTGATGATTTCATTTTCCATGTAATAGTGAAAAATATTAATCTATTTTATAATTTAATAATATTAGACATGGTATTAATAATTTAATTATTTTATAAAATCAATTTTTAGGTGGGACATGTGATATGGTACTATAAATTGAAAATTATTTCTTTTTGGAGGTGGCAATCCACATATATATGTGATAGAAAGTTGATCATTTATTACGGGATAAAGAGTAAGATTATATAATGTGTATCATATAAATATAAGAAATTCCACATATTGGTAATAATAATTTTATAATTCCACCGTGTTTAACATAAATATTATGAAAAAAATAACGATGAAAAAAATATTGGAGTGTGAAGTGTATACATTGAGATTTTTCTCATTCGCTTGATGTACTTTATTGAAATTGGAGATGTTTAACAACATCATGTGACAATATCCTTAAATGAGAGAAATATGAATATATGTGAAATACGAATTGTATATAATATCAGTGTAAGATAATTTTTAAATTTTCATTATAATGTTTTTGACGTTCCACATTTATAAGCAGTGGCATAAACATTTTTTAAATTATGTTCAAATTAATAAAATGCAAGAAAATATAAAAAATTAATTTATTTCAAAAATTATTAGATTGTAGAGTGGGTGTAATATAAGGACATGAATCTATCAAAACATAATTTTCACAATTTTTTAATAAATTATTTTAATTCCATTAATCATTAAATTTTCATTTTTACCATTTTTAGTTTTACCATGGTTAATAATTTTTACACAAGTAATTTAATAATGAAAAAAATAAAATGGAACATGTTACATAATTACAACCTATATATTCTCAATATGAAATCCATTTTATCTTATAAATTATATATATTTAGGAAAATTTTATTTTAACAATAGTGTATATAAGGTATAAATATTAGTTTTCAGATCAAGTATATTCTTGTTCGTAAAGTTTTTTCTGGCATAAAATTATAATTATCATTGGTTTTATTGATATAAATTCTATTATTTAAAAAAATAATTTTTTGGTTTATTTAAATGAAATCAATAACCATATTTTAACAAAATATTTTTTAGTTAAATAATTATTAATAAAACATTTTATACATGAAATTATTATTTATGTTCTCCCAATTATAATTATATATTCTTAAATTCAATTTTAAATTCTTAAATTTTAATATTTTAAATAAAAAATACATATTTCAGAAATAAAATGGTTTTATAAAATTCTATTTATTTTATATAATGTTATAAAAGATTTAGTTTCTGCAAACACTATAATTTATACTAATCCCAATGAAATTAAATTATTTGGGAACAATCCCAAAAATTATCCATATGTTTATATTTACATGAATAAACCAAAAATTATGTTCATTTAATAAAATAAAATTTTTAATGTTATAAATTTATCTTTTATATAGGAAATATAAATAAAAAATTATATTATAGAAAATAATTATTCAGTTTAATTGAATTTCAAACTGAATATTATATAAAATAGATGTGAGAATTAAAATTTATAAATTAATAACTATATACTTGGATAATCCTAATATATATATATATACATAACGACACATAATTGACATGCATTATTTAATAATATGGTATTACTTTGTGGTAGTTGAGCATTGTTGTTCAACCGATAAAGATATCATTGCAATTTCAATGATATTGAATTTCACATGCATATGATTTCTTGCATACTATAGTTGATTGAGTATGGATTCATATTTATTATAGGGGATATCCATATAATATACCTCCTTGTCAGGTTTACTTAAATTATGTTTATAAGGGAGACTTCCATTACAAAGTTTTGTTTCATTCCTTCATTGTTTTCTTTATATGGCCACTTCCTATTATACCGGAATATTTATCTACTATATTGTATTGGTTGAATATTATATTAACATAACATAGTTTAATTTTAGTATGGTGTTTCCTGTAGAACAATATATTGTTACAAAATTTGTTTTATTATATGGATTTTTGTTATTATGGTTCATTTTATCAACCACTCTTTCCCTTGATTAAATTTCATCCTCATCAGATTATATTCTACACACAAATGAAAATACATAAGTGTATCCAAAAATAGATATTTATAAGGTTTTAATTTGTAGATTGGGTTTTTAATAACTAAATTATATATTACTTGTGAACACATTTATTAATTATAATTGGAATATAACAAACACTGAGTTTTTATTTAACCATTTTTTTCAATACCCTTAACATAGTAAGTTAATTTTTTAGTATGGATTATATAATTAAAATTTTAGCAATATTTATTTGGGTCTATTTATTATTTTATATTCCCTTTTCCAATCTTATAATTTATCATAGTCATAATGTTGTGGTGGAAATCCATTCCTATAATCATATAAAATTTTACAAAATGTTAGATAAAAGGGTTTTATAGGACACATATTCCTATAAAAATATTTTAGAGTTGTGTCATATTGATGGGATATAACAATCATATTATAATAATATTGTATGATAAATTCAACATCATTTCATCATGGTGATGATTTTATTACCTTATAAAGCATTCATATCATAATGATGTGTCTAATATAGTAATAATATAACATAGAAAAATAAATAGTTAATTATCTATGTTCTAATTTTCAAATAAATTCTTTAAAATAAACTTGTTTTTATGGGTGTATAGGCTATTACATTTCCCCTATTTGGTTGGATGTTTTGGATTCCTTTCATTATTATCATCACAAAAATGAGGGAACTGACTTGGATATTTCACATGTTCCTAATATTAACGACATTGAAGTATTTGTGGAACTTTGGGTGAACACTTTTTTTCATTCATCATATATACAATGATATTAATTTTATAAATAGAAATTAGATACTCTATTCCATCATCTACAAAAGATAAAAGAAAATCTAATTTAACTAACACATTCATTTGGTCTCTTATTCTAATATTTTCAACATAATGAAATTTCATTTTTTTAAAATCAATATATATATCATCCATAATTTTACAAATATCTATCATTATCTTATGTGGTATCTATAGGATTTGAATAATATTGACATTTTCAATATTAATTATGGACAACTATTTCAGGAAAATAATATGATTTTTAATCCAATTATCATCTTATTAGGTTTTGTGTTAAGAAAATATCTCCACTGTACATGGAATCCCTTTTTAAAATTATTACTCCATGGTTCAACCATTAGTTTAAATTACATTTGTAAACATAATGGAATAATAATTATAATAATCATAGAATTATCATAAGAAATATCAGGAATACCCAACCTCAAAATATATTTCCATCTAAAAACCATTAAAGTAGAATTCCATTAAACGTAAATAACTCTTAGTTGAATATATGAATCTTTACTTTCGTATATTGTATAATTATTATTCTAATTCTATTACTTATTTATATTTATATGGGATTGTAAATAGAATTTTAAAAATGATTATATATATTTTATGTGTGTTAACCCAAGTTTAAAATAATGCATATTTTATTACGTCATGTAAATTTTGAATTAATACACAACACTACATTTTTATAGTTATTACACATATTAACATATGATTAAGATCATACATAATCATTTATTATCCAGAAAAGGTTGTTATTTGAAACAGAAAAACAAAATATCTAATTTAATAAAATATATAGGTTTTATTATATACTAATATATATATTCCTTGTAAATTTTATAATTTTCTATGATCATAATCTTTAAAAAAAGCTACAACTTCCCTTTAATAAAAATAATTTTGATACTAACAATAAATATCTAATATTACATGTTTTTATTATAATATTACTTATAAATATAAAAAATTGATTAATAGGTCCAGTGTTATTTGAAGAATTAAGAAAAAATTTGAACCATTAATTAAAAATAAATCACTCATCATTATCCCATGGGAATTTTTTCACTCTAAAAATACCAATTAAACCATAATAAGTCAACAAAAATGATCAAAGAATCATTGAATAATATAATATTATAGATATATTATCTATATTACCTTCCTTCATTACCTAGGGAAATGAATACAAAATATTGGGTGATCTCAAATGATTAGTAAGGGTAAACATAAATGATCAAAATCAATTATAGTAATTTAGTTTATGATTACTATATGGTTAGTATAATGAAAATTTGATTCCTAAATATAATTTAAAAAATTCATACCCAATAAAAAATGACCATTAATCCAATAATCATTGTATATGGAATTATGATAATAACCCCATCTATATGGATATTTGAATGATATGGTTGTGATAATAATATAATAAATAGCATAATTTGAATAAGCAATGGATCCATCCCATGACAATCATCATAATGTGGAAAAAAATAATATAGTGTCTTTTATTTTCCCTTTAATTTCATACATTTCAACTCATGAGATATAATTATTTGTCCAATGAATTGGATGGATATATTATTTTCGACCCACCAATTAAGAAGACATGGTTAATTGGATAACCAAAAGTGAATCAGACATGGTTTCTCATATGATTAATATATTACTCAATGCAATGAAGGGTTATATATTTCTAGGACAACCCAATACATAAAATTATGTATATGTACTAGTAGCACCCCATTATTTTGTGACAGATTATTTTCCAATGATATTATTTTTTCAGAAATTTTTTATTACACATAACACTGAGTTTGTCTTGATTTATGTGCAACATGAGTTTTAAAAACATATCATATTATCATAATATTATGATATGGTACTGATCAACAAAACATTGGAATTGAAAATATGAATTAAATTAAATTAATTATGAATATAATATTTTTACACAAGTATATAAAATGAATTAATTGGTTACGAATTAATTAAAAATGAAGATGAAAAAATATTTTAAAATAAAAGAATTACATTTAAGAAAATAATTATTATGAAAATGAACATATTTTACTACAAATACTAAAAATCCATATTAGAGAATAATATTAATTAAATATATATATTACATAATAGTACATCACCTATTCTTTTTCACAATTATATAGGTATGTAGTTATTTTAAATAAAATAATAATACTTTTCAAATATAATAATTCATACTAATATTGAGCATATTTAAAACACAAATAAATTGGATATAATAATTGAAGATATTTTTTAAATATTTTTGTAGATCATATAATATAAAACATTTAGTTACAATCATTTTGAAATAATAATTTATATTTTGGTTTCATGCTAGAGAATTGACTTATATGAATGAAAAAATGATTAAAATGTATAATTAGAATATGAACATAAATATAAAATAATAAATTATAAATAAATTATAACTTCTTATAGAATCATAAAATGTCAGCCATCTTTTCAATCATCATTTTTATATTTCCCTTCATATATGGTTATGTCTATTTTACTAGTCTGTTGTAACCACATAGTTTCCAGTGATTTCAACAACACATTGCACCACAACCTCCCCATCAAAATAATTGCATCATAAAATCCATCAAGACCTATACATCCCACCAATTGGATCTATAAATGAATTATTTATTACATCCATCATTCCATATATTATAAGAAAAAAACCAACTCATCAAGTATTACATGCTTTATGGGCCTAATAATGGGAATATCAAACTTTTTTGGTGCACTCATCAAGGATTTCACTCCCTTAGGGAGAATAATAATTGGCCATAAGAATTAATAAGAGTTAAAAAACAACCATGAAATATATTGCATCACTATCTAAAACAAAATATTATATGTAAATATCAATTAAATAATAATCTCTCGATATTTCATTAACAAAAAAAATCAACTTTAATGTAAATAATATAAACATTATTTTGAAAATTTCATCAACTGATGTAAAAAATAATAATTGTCTATAGAGAATGTATTCAGAATCTTGGAATGATAGATTATTTCTACTGCATATAGAATCATGTAAAAATATATGTGTTTCAGTGCATACAATAAACATCAACTCATAGTAATGTTGCTCTATAGCATTAGTAAATTAGTTTATAATGAATTTAACATTCCCATTAAACATCGACGTAGCATTATCTTACATTGAAAAATAAACAAATACAAAATATATAATGATAATTATATTTTATAGTACACATAATTAAAAATATATAATCTAAAAATATATTCGAATTTTAATGAATAGAAAATGGAAATAATACCGCAAATAAATATTTTTTTAATTGATAAGTGGGTTTTTACTACTCATGTATTTAAAATGATGAAAAATATAAAATAGCACATAATTCAATGTATCTATATATAAAAAAAGAATCAATTTTTTTAATTTTAAAAAAAAAATAAAAAAATAATTACAATAGTAAATTAATTTAATGATTTCAAATAGAGCCTTATAAATGCAGTGATATGGGTTAAATTTAAAAATTATTATTTTCCATTATCCTTTAACATTATTTTATATAGAAAGAAGTAAATGAAAATAAAAATTGATAATGAATGAATGGAAAATTTACAAGTATTGAAATTAAATAAATGTATAAAATAATTTGTTTTTAGTAAACATGCATCCATCAATAGTATAATGAATGATGTTAAGTTGATCATTAGAGATTCATACAACATAATCATTTTTTAAATGGATAAAACTAAGATGAAATCCATGTTTTATAGACTTTGTGGATTTAAATATTTATATTCAATAAAATCAATCAAAATATTGTAATAATAGATGAGTTTTTTTGCGTACAGTAAACGTCATACAAAAGTGTTACTACTTTCTAACATTAGTAAATTGACAGAAATAAATTAAACATGTCCATTAAACTTGTATATAACCTTGTCCAAAAATGAAAAATAAATACTATAATATAATATAATTATTATTATATTCTAATATGATCATATTTAAAAAATATATAGTAGGGAAACATAGTGGAATTTTAATGAATACAGAAGAAAGAAACAATACAACAACCGAACAAATTTTTTTCTAATTGAAGAGCGATTTTTTCTATACATGTATTTAAAAATGAGGTAATATATATCAATGGAATAAATTCCAAAAATTTAATTATTCAATAGGATACATATAATTTAATTTTATCTAATCATAATAAAAAAATATTTGCAATAGTAAATGTTGTCAATGATATAAAATGGAGACTTAAAAATGTAGTATATGACCTTACCTCTATGTTTACATTCAAAATGAAAAAATGGTGATTATCTAATATTGATGATGATAGGTCATATTGGAAGATATGTGATCAGTGTGTGATTGTTGATGTATGATTATGAACCATAGATTTCATCAATGATAATTAATGATATGGATGAAATAAAAAAGAAAGAAAGGACAATAATTATAAAAAAAATAATATAAATACTCAAATATTTTTATAGATAATCAAATTTTATAAATTAAAAGCATTGAAAGTAAAAAAACAATGAAATATATAAATAGAAAACATGATTTTTTTATTCTTCTTGGGTTTGTAAATGGGTAAATTAATTTCTTATGAAATCCACTAAAACACATGTTAATTTATGGTGACAGATATAGAAAAAAATTCATCCAAATTCTAAATTAACCCTATAATATTAAAAAAAAATTGTCAAATTTGGAATATAGATAAATTTTATTTTGGTAATAATTTGTTAAAAAATTTGATAATTTAAAAAAATAAGTGAATACAACAATTATCGTTTTACTATGTAATTTATGTTGAAACAGTTCGAAAATTACAATAATAGACTTTTGGGGATTCGGGGTCGTAGAAAAAAGTATTATCAAACAACTATTTTATAGAAACATGTAATGGAATATAACTGAAATTATGGTAATAAAATTAATTTACATTTATAATTTATTTATTTATATACACTCAGAAAATAAAAAATACATATTTTCCTACTCTCAAATTCCATATAAAATGAATATTAATACTCCTCGATTTATTATAGAAATGTAGAAGAAAAAAACATCACATAATCAATCAATAATAAAAATATTTATATAATCAAAAGTATAAAAAATTAAATAAATTCATACAATAGAATAAAAATTAAAAATTAAAAATTATGAGAGAAAAAATGTGATAAAAATTAATAAAACGTAACATGTAAACAATGAATGTATATAAAATTCATAGAAAAAGGTGTTCACTAAAAAATAATTCATAAAAAATATATATAATATTTTATCTAAAATAAATCAAACAATGTAGAAAACAATAAAATACACGGGGAAGTAAAAAAATCCTAAATACTACTAAATTGAAAATAAATCACAATGAATACATAATAGGAAAAAAGATACTGGATATAATTATTAATGTACATAAATGAATAAAAATAGATATACAATAAGAATGTTTTTTCCTTATTAATATTAAAAGAGTATTTCTCTGATATACTATGATAATATTATATTTTTATCAAAACAAAGAACCCATATAAAATTTAAAAAAATATAAAAAACTTTACTTTAATGTATAGAAAAATCTATAGAAAATTTTAAAAATGATCTTATCAGGCATATAACATTGAATTCAAGCATGTTGATAATACATATCATGGATAATTAATAATGAATCACCCATGTATTTGTGTGTGTTATACGACATATCTATTATTATGTATATAAAATCTTAAAAATGGTTTCTTATTATGTAAATCACCCATGGAGTGGTGTCAAGCTATGGGGACATAAAAAAACGTTACACTCAAAAGGTCCATATAGATGATGGATTGCATGTCACGTACCTATGAATGATATTTAATGGAAAAAATTTAAATTAATGTAAATATAAAAAGATATTCAGATCAATTAAGAAAGATTATATTATATGTTTCATTCTTCTGAAAATTTGATAATAATTATCAAATTAATTTCTCTTATATGGATCAATGATAAAAATTATGTTATATCATAATTTATCAGAATAATGGTTTGAAATATCAATGATATTTTTTATAAATGATGACCCAAAAATATATGAAAATTAAAAAATAATAGAAAAAATATGACAATGAAAAATTAACTTGGTTCATTTTTACAATTTCATTCCAAAATTTGAGATGGTGATAAAGAAACATGAATTAAAGGAGACATGTATGATCCATGGGAATACTTTTAATGATCATACAATGTTGAATCAAAATATATTTCATGATTTACATTTCATTTTAATGACATAAATCAACTAATGAAACAAAACTAGTGAGATACAAATCAATAATGGAGGTGGGGTGGTCCATAATCCAACTGTGTTTGTGATAAATTGAAATAACGTGGATTCCATTATATAAATGAAACTACTGAAGAGGTGGTAAACTAATTTAGAGTTTATTCAAGATCTATTATATATAATTATGTTTGAAAACATTTTTTGTTAGCTAAGGTATTAGCTGCTGAATTATTGAAATATAGGATGAATCACACCCATGATGAATAGGAGATGAAAATCAAGCCCTCCAAGTGATCATGATGGAACTAAATAGTAGATCTAGTATAGTGTACATGCGAGAACATAGTGATTTCAATTTACTGACAAACTCAAACCTGATTATTGATCATCAACTTGATATTAATGAATAATGTGAAGATATAACATTTTACAACAAAAAATACAATGAAGTCGAGATGATTGAGGGATATGATCACCTCAGTTTTGGCAACTGGTCAGTGAGTTGATTACTCCAAATTTAAATCCATATTGGGGAAAGATAATTTCTTGGATATATTAGGTGGTTTGTTCATGTGAGAGGTCAGGCACCGGTGGTCCGACTGGGAAGAGAGAATTATAGGAGGTATTAGAGATGAATGGTGAGAAATAAAGGGAAGATGTAGGCATTTAAAAATTGCATCAAGTACGTAGAATATCATCATAACAACGTTGATCGTGGTAACCCCATGTTACATGTGTGGAGCCAAAAATTGTTTGATGGAAAAGAATGAAATAGGTGATTACATGTGTGCATGTAAAAGGATGTATTTTAATTACCTGGTATTTTATATTAACTGATTACCTTTCATCTAATTTTTTTATATATAAGAAATTATAATTAATAAAATTGTACTAATAAAAAAATTATTTTTATAAAATGTATTTTTTTGTCATAAATTTTGAGAAAATATTTTTAAACAATTTTTGAATTTTTTGTTTTTTATGTTTAAAAAATGAACATCATTTTTCAAATCATCATATAATAAATATCTTATGTTGTTATTTTGAGAATATTCATAGAAGATTGATTTTTTGATGAATAGTCAACACAGTAATTTTTAAAAGAAAATATCATTTTTTAAAATTATTTATAATGCAAAATTATTTTTTAAATTGATTTTATATACAATTTAGTTCAATTATATATGTATGTATATATTAATCCATGTTAGGTCATTATAATAAATTTTATTTTTAAATTAGATATATTTTCATTGATAACATTTTATAATTTTCTCTTCGAGGATATGGTTTCCCATCATGTCTATACGTTAATTTAAAATTCAATTTTTCCACATCGGTTAATAAAATTTTATAGTGAAAACAGTAAAAATTATTTATCATGGATAAAGTAAAAATGGGTTTACTAGGTTGTTAAAGTACAATGATAAGGCTTAAAAGGACATAAGAACTTTTATAAATAGATTTTATGGAAACATTTATAACCTATAATGACTCAATATATACCAGAATACATTTTGGATATTTGTGGAATGAGAAACAATTTCAAAAAAACTTTTCTTTTCAAAAACATACTAGTATTCTACACACTACACATATAATATGCCACCCCTCTCCCCTATTCATGAAATCATAAAACCATTAGTACACAAAAACCCACCAAATATTCCATTTCCTACTTCCCTCATATCATTATAGAAGAATTACATTTTCCAAAAATACATCGTAGGAATTTCTTGGTGCAATATTAATGAGGAAATATGAATAATAGGTAACGTTCTTCACGGAGTATTTATTTTATTTCTTCTTACACCAAATTAATTTCTTATAACCATAATTATATAATGAAATCATTATATTCCATATATTGATATGTTTTAATGATTATTTCATGATCTAAATCATTCTATACAACTATAATGTAGTTTATGAAATCAATATTTGTGTGTACATCACACTACCGGCTCACGAACCGGTGTTATTCATGTTTTCCATTAACACCTCTCACAATATGGTATGATGATGAATATAAAGAATATGTATGATATTTATGAAAAATTTATAACTATGGATTAATTATATAATATATTTAGTTTTTTATTTAAATTACATGGTTGGTATGATAATGTTTCTCGTGTGTATAGTGGAATATTGCCTCATGAAATGATTTGATTAGTTTTCACAATTGCTTTATATGGAAGATGATAAGGATATTTTAATGAATTTATGTGATATAAATGAAATAATTTTTATATTAATCAAATATTAATCAATAAGAAATTATAATATATCATTTTCTTTCATATATTTTCACTCACAAAATGATGATAACATCGTTCGTGTGTGTTTGGACTACAATATTCACAAAGTTTTGTGACACTATTGTCATTAACAGATCACATTGATGAATTATATAATTTCAAATAATAAAATAATATATTTATGATATTATTATAATTCTGGAAATAAAATATATTAATTATCTTCATTCAATAATGAATGTTTAAAATGGAGATGTTAGTCATAATAACGTAGGACCTACTTTCTCTATGACTATAATGTAATTCATTTCTCAAAAAACCCCTCAGGATTGGCCTCAAATGTATAAATAATTTATAAATATGATAATAATATCATTATAATTATTTTTTAGGTGATGGAATCATCATTATCTTAATAGGACCAAATTTAACGAATCATAACATGAATAAAAAACAAAATTGTTATTACCTGAAAGGTGAGTTTGACATGGAATCGTTAATGAATGGTAAATAAAAGGGAATAATTAAATAATATAGTCTATGATATATTTATATGTTTTTAATTATGATTTTTTATAGTAAATAATATTTATTATATAGTAGTTTTATTGAGTATGAATGAAGTCTATATTTAAGGTAATGAATTTTCGTCTCACATTTTTTTCTCTAGGACACATTCCATATCAACCATGTTTTGTCTTATATGTTGTGTAAAATTCACATGAATGAATTTAATTATTCAAATAATTTATATTATTTTTATTTAATTATCAATTTATATATATATATATATATTGGGTTTTAGGAGACAAAAGTAAAAAAATTGGTATGGAGTTTTGTCTCAATTTTCATACTTTGAGATATATGATTATGTTATGCTAATATATTCTTGTTTGATGTGTACAAAAAATCTTCTAACATTTTGGATCATTAATTTATTTATTTTAAATATATTTTATGTTTCTATAAAGATATTCTATCATAGATAATATGTAATAATGTTGTAAAAATCGTAAATATTTTGTCTTACAGTCTCAAAGATTATTGGGAATATTTATTGTTATGTTTCTGAGGATATTATTTTATGATTCATCTCTAATTAAGGAAATTAATATTATTTTCCTTAGTTTATTTCATGACAATAAAAATTATTCTTTTATTTTGGTCTGATTATATATTGAAGAGTTAAAAACAATTCCTTTGTTAAAAAAAATATTTCATTATTTATTAACATAAATTTTCCTTCCAATACATTTTTAAATGAAAAATGATTTCATAAATTATTTAAAATTATTACTATTATTTTTTATATTCCTTTTTACCCATGTATTAATTTTTTTAATATTATTACAAAGGATTATTCATTTAATTTTGTAGAAAATTCCATATAGATTTTACCTAAAACATGATATAAGTATTTGTTTTTCATGTGGTTAAAATGAAATGTATTATTCATCATCATTACAATTATTTTTATTTAATCTATTTTATATGATTTCAATGATATTTTTAATGAAAATTATTTTCATAATATTATATTTTTTTAGAATTTTGTATTCAATGAAGAAATAATATTTTTCCCCAAGAAATGTTTTAAATGGTCTTCTATATTACATTATATGTTTTCTAGTTTATTTTACTAGAAAATTATTTATAGTTTATTTAAGTTTTAAAACAATATTTTAATGAAATTTAATCTTCCCCAAAATAAATTACATGTTATTTTACTTGGAAAATCATTTTTATCAAATATAAATTCCATTAACATCAACTATTATTTATAGGGTATATAAACCAAGGATACCAATTTTACTATTTCTCTTAATGGTATACAATAACATGAGGTTAATGAAACCAATTTCACATCAATGGGTTATACCGTTAAGGAATTATCATGATACTCATTTATTGTTTCCACTATTTTTTCATTTAGGAGATGATAAAATGATTATAAAACTTGTCACATTTAAATAGTTTCCTATATAGATTATTTTTTAAGAAAATCATCGTTTTTAAGGGATATGTTATGATGAAATGATGAAATTATTATGAAACCTATTTATCCCATGAGTTTTGGTATAATGATATTTATTATGATACAGATTTCAATTCATAGTTTATAATATAATAAAAGTTTTATGATCTTATGGTAAACAAATGCATGGATTATGTGATCTATGGGACAGATACCTCCCTCTGATGCATAGGGTAAAGATTAATTTAATATAAACTCAAATGGTACATTAGAGTTTATCCCAATAAAGAATTATGGTACATGAGATGTTATCGGATGCCCAAAATAGAGGGAAAATGTGTTTATCACATTTTTAAAGTAGGTACGTGGGTGGTTATCACAATCCTGATTAAGATATGAAAGACTAGGTGGGTATCCAAGAAATATAATTTCCTATGTTTATGTTTACGTGACAGATTTATGTATTATTCCAATTATATAAACTCAGGGATCTTGTTTATTGAATTAGTTATCATTAATTAATTATTAATAACAAATCATTGTATTATGACTCAAGATTATGATCACTAACATGTTGGGTATGGTTTAAAAATGATATGATAATGTTATCAATCCTTTATACTCACATTATGTTAATGTATTTTACCACTGTTAACCTTACTGGACGTCTGAACTCACTCGTTCTTATGTTTCCATTCACCATGTTATGAAAAATTGATCCATTGATGGTAGGTTTCTGAGGAATACTAAGGGGGGATACATTTATGGGAGATGTTAGAAATAATTATCAAAATTAGAATAATTTGTACCCATTATCAAAACACACTAAACATATATCGCCCACATGCATGCGTTATGTATTGTATTGAATATTTAACTAAAAAGATCTAATATATATATATATGAAAATACTATGTTTCGATATTGTGTGTTGGAGGGATAGTTTAGTTGATCATTGAAATCTTGGATGAGAATCATTTAGTGATATTAATATTGATATTTATATTGATATTTAATGGTACGTCTGTACGGATAAGTACACGGATGAGTCTAAATAAAAGAAAATGACTCAAAATTTTGGTTAAGGATAATTAATGTGAATTACATGAAATTATATCCCTATATTGATACAAAATTTGGATATGGATATGAAATAGAGGTACCTAGGTGTGATATCTCCAAAAATATCCATTATGATGGACCAATTCTTCACCAGGTGCATAAAATATGCATTTTTGTACAACTGGTTTGACACTCCCATGGGTGGAGTTATTCTATGAAAATTCAAAAACAATTATTGAGAATTATGATTTAATTAAATAGATGATGAATATTAATAACCATGGATAAAAAAATATTTTCATAGATATAATAGAATTCCTCAAGATTAGATTCCCTATAAGTCATTTTTCATGATTATATTTGTTTATAGTATTAATATTGACATTATTCCTTTTTTGTTTTAGTTAATGACTACAAAAATAAGGAAATCAGATTATATTGAATGTGAAAGGCATGTTTCAGATAAAAACCCAAATAGGATAATGACTGGAGTGATGGATTTTGTAATTATTTATAATTATTTATCATAGAACATGATTAAAATCAGTCACCTTATCCAACCCTTAGACTCACCTATGAAGAGAAGGATAGTGTTTAATGATGTTTCAAGAATTTGAGAAAAATGAGGAATGAATATTTGGTAACCAATATGTAAATAATTTTTAAAAAACAACACAATGGAATCTCTTAGTGTGAATATAATATTTTTTGGTTTTTTTAAATGATCTGTTGTGGGATCTCACTAATGTAGTTAGATTTTTGGGTACTTAAGTGCAGTAGAGTGTTTGACCAAAGCCGTGTCTCAATGGTCGAACTCAATTAAACAACATACGAACTTTTATTTTGAAAATAAAATAAAATGGAATAAGAACACTAATTAAAATTATATGAAATTATGTCTATAAATCTAGAATAAGTATATTGGAAGAAAATTGTACTTTTTTGTTTTTTAAATGAAATATTATTAATAAAATGAAATGATAAGATGTTTTTAGAATGAATAATGGATCTAACTCAACCTATTAATTTAATTAATAATATTAATAATTTAAATAAATATCCAAATAATTTTTATCCCCTTATTTGTTAACTCTCAAACCCTTAGTGAATTAGTTTTACCACAAAGATGAAGTGAATTAAACCCTAGTGTAGCTTCGGAACATAAAATCATAGAACCCTACTTTAATTGATGTTTTAAGGATATCTTATGTTTAGTGGTATATTAAGGCAAATATACATTCTATAAATGATGAATAATTGTGTTTAGGGATTATATATGAAATCTACAAATAGATCATGTGCGGTTTTGTACTACAGATTATGACCAGACACTCCCAATTCACACAATTAACAACCACACAAGTTTTGAGATTTGTGATAAATTTATTAATTATTATAATTCAAATTAAAAAAATCAATAAATAGATCATATTATGTTAATTAAATTTTTACATTAATTCAAAAAAATTAAATACAGTGTGAGGTTTAAGGATTACTAAAAAGAACTACTCTTCAATGGGCGGTGAAGTCCTCATAGAAATGTTTTACATGTGAAAAGGATAGAATGAGTATAACCCAATATAGTTTTAACTATTGATTCATTCCAAAATAGTATGACTATATATGAATATAATTTTAATAAAATATAAGAAAATATGTGAAATAAAAATGTAACAAATAGGTTTGTAACGAAAAAAAACATAACAATATGAGAAAATATGGAAGGAACGATGAAGGGATCCTTGCTTCAAGATCTCTCCATATGACTATAGAGAGATCTGGAACCGCCATGGGGATAAGAGGACTCCAATGGAACTCCATATTGTCAAAAGTTCACTCCTTGATTGAACTTGAAAATGGGGTGCCCAGGGTACTAATTTATAGCCAAAATGGGAAGTGGTTTTTAGAAAACAGATTTTGAGATACCACTTCTATCCGGGTTATGGATTGGTAAATTTCCTTATCTCAACATAGAAAAAATAAAAAGATTCAGTCTAATATTTGTAAGGAATTTTTTCCTAATTTAGAGGCCACATTAATATTACAGCGTCATATATGGATGAAATACATAGCCAAATCATTTACTTCATGCAGACCTTGTCCCCTAGAAAGATTGGTTCATATGCCCCCCTTAATGGATGTTTTTGGATTTAGTTTCTTGAGATTATTTTTAGCTAATTATGTTATTTATAATCCCAAAAAATTCCATCCTGTTTTTATGCACATAATTTTTTAAAGATTCAATATAGTGAAAAAATATACATGGTCTTCCATGCAGTTTGGAACATTTTCGTTGTGGATCATCTCTGACCGTCTAAATCAGCTCCTCCTACAACAAAATAACTATAACAAAAATATTTTTCCTTTTAAAAGTGAATAAAATTACTATTTGAATGAAATTGGATGTTCAATTTGAGATAATATTAGTAATTTTTAATAAAAAAAGCGTAAAATTGTGATGTACAGGTGAAAAAAATTAGTGAATCGTGATGTCATCACACTGCCATAATTAACTATTTTCACTCTAAGGAAAAACCTCATATCATATACTCCAAAATATTGTCAAAAGACATGTATGTTCATATTCCTAAATATATAGTGGAAATATATGAAATGTAATAATCCCATTAAGGGTCAATATTAATAAATTTTAAATTCATTGTCTCATAAATTAAATAAAAATATAATCCAATGAGATTAATGACACAAATCATTTCCAAACAAGTCATGAGTCCACTATGCCACTAATTACCCATGTGTGTGTGCCAACCATTTCAAGATCATTTCACCAACAATTATCTATTATATTCAGATATGTAAAACAATTCTTCTTACTTAGTTTAATTCATCGAATGTGTTCTACATTCCTTTACATCGATATTTCATGACAACCTCACATAAAGTTTAATGAATGTCAAACCTTACGATCCTGACCTAGATATCCCCAAATATTTTACATTTCATCACTCCCCTCTTTTAATAATTTTGTTTATTTCTGTGTTGATTTTTTTGTTTTTTTGGGAGTACAACTGTCAGATATCAGGTACACATGCACAATTAAATTTTGTATAATAATGAAATTGAACCAAAGTGAAATTGATGTATGAAACGACCAATGATATATGATAAATTTTGATATCTAACTTGTATATACCAACAATTGTGTAAGAAGTAATTCACAAGTCATGGTTGGGTGATACGTTGTGCTGAGAAATCAATGACACAATATTCTATTATAAAATATGACAATGAATAGTGTCAAAATATAAAAGGTTTAATAATATCGCAACTAATCATATCATTGAGGACTTCAATTTTCATAAATATCGACCATTGATGATGAAATATTTATCATTATTATCATTATACCAATGATTTTTTAAATCATTTAGTTCACAAATGTTTCATATGAGAACGATACATGTTTTTTTGTTTTCTAGAGATTTAATTGAAAAAATAATAGAAAACACAAAAAATATAGAAAAAATGAAAAATAATATAAAAGCATACCCCAAAATGATATCCCATCCCCCACACATAAAATATATCATTATCCTCAATATTAACTTATGAGATTATATATGAATGTGAAATGTATAATTTTAAATTGGAAAACTAATGTAAATGTGAAAGCGATAGGAGGAACCTGGTATTCTCATGTGATGATGGGGTTATGTAGTGTGATGAAATCAAATGAAATTGTAGGAAGTCCCTCAATGTACTGCTTTAAATGTTTTGGATGGACTATAATACTTCTTCTAGTTCCCTCTTGGGTGATATTCACTACACCATAAGGAAAATCATTAGAAACATCGTAAGGGCCTAACAATCTGTAAGGCAACATACCAGGAATTATCATTAGCCATGAACTGTAGAGTATAACATTATATCTTTAATGAAGCCCCCTTTGATGTATAATTCTATCATGATATACAATTGATCATTCCTTATACAGCCTTTATTTCTCATATGATGGAAATTATATCTCTTCATGCTCTTGAATTTGTAGCTTCCTTTGAATTCTCTCTTGGTCCAAATCCTTGTTGAATTTTATTATAGCCTAATATGCTTGATCCACAGCTTCTACAGAGAGATGGAATGATTTACCAAAAACAATCCAAAATTTGAAATACCAATTTTAGTCTTGTATGTTGTCATATAATCCCATAACTCACTATCCAAGTCCTTGCTTCAATCCTTCCTATTTGGCTTCCACGTTTCTCCAAAAATTGTTTCAAATACCAATTTGAAACATCATCATAATAATTTGTTTGGTGGTGTTATGGTGTGGATGTTTTGTGTGTTTCCCAATAATTCCAAAGGATAGAAGCCAAATTCTGATTACAAAAGTGATTCCCATGGTCCATGATGATATCATTTTGTACATCTAACCTACAAAAAATATTTTCCTTGACAAATTCAACTACAAAATGATAATCATCAGTATTGTTTTCCTAATCCTCCACTCATTTACTCACATAATTAAATGCAACCAAAAAACAAGAAAAAACAAAATGAACATGGAAAAGGACCCATAAAATTGATTCCCCCATGATATTAAATCTCAAATAATAGTATCAGTTCGTGTGTAATCTCTTGGCTCCTATATATGTTCCAGTTTTGTTTTCAACATGAGTATGAATTAAAAAACACATGAGCATCGTGGAATATAATAATCTAATATAATACATATTCTAAGAAATTCCAATATATTTTTTGGGGTCCAAAGTTTCCACCACAACAAATTTATGACAAAAATATAAGGCAAACTCAAACTCCTTATCTGGAACACTCCTATGAATAAAGTAGTCACTACACAAGCTTCAAATGTAAGAATCATCCCCAACATAAAATACAGACCCACACTATATCTTTTGGACAATATTTTTTATATATTTATTGGAATTTCAATGTCAACAAGGTAGTTAACTAAATCAGCAAACCAAAGATGCATTCCTCAGAAGCAGTAAAGATGCTCATTAGGAAAAGAGTCCAGAAGTGGTACTTGGTCCATGGTGTCACTCTTAAATGATTGATTAAGCCTACTCATGTGGTCCACCACCATTTTTTCTAGCCCCTTCATGCCCTTTATCTCAATATCTAAATATTGAAGAAGCAGTATCCATCAGATAAGACTAGGCTTCACATCTTGCTTTATTAAGACACCTCAGAGTGACATGGTCAGAAAAAAACTACATTTGAGACCAATAAATATGAATGAAATATTTATAAATAAAATATGATGGCATGAAACTCATTTTCCATAGTAGTGTAGTTTTATTGGGCTAAGTCCAGTTTCTTCTATGTATATGAAATCTCATGTGAAGGTCCCTCCACCCTTTATGATAAGATAGCTCCAACTGCAAAGTTGGATTTTTCACACATAATCTAAAAAGGAAGCCCCCATCATGGGGGATGGATGATCAGTATAGTGGTCTGACCATTCTTTATATCCTTAATGGATGTCCTACATGAAACATTAAACACAAAATCATAATCATTTTGATGTAATCGCTACATATTAATATCAATATTACTAAAATAATTTATGAAGTGCCAATAAAATATATCATTCCCTATGAATGATCTAACATCACACACATGAATTATTTGGTATGGATGAAATAATATCTACCTTAGAGCTATTAACCACTATCCCATGTTTTGACACTACATTCTCTAAGACAATACCAAGAACTACCATGAAATGCCACATTTCAATGTTCAAGACCAGATTATTCTAATTACAATTATTCAAAACCATCCCAAACTCAAGATAAAATAATCAAATGAAAAAACATAAAATGTAAATTCATCCATAAATACCTCCATGCTGGTCTTAATTAAATCAGAAACAATACTCACCATGCTTCTCTGGATGTTACCTAGGGTGTTGAAACATCCAAATGGAATCCTTTTTTAGTAAAATACACCAAATGGACCAGTGAATGGTGTCTCCTCATGACCCTTCATAGCATTAGAAACCTTAAATTATCTACAATATCTATCCAAGAAAGAATAGTGTGTTTTCCTAGATAGTATCAGTATAATTTGATCAATAAAATGGAGGGTGATGTTGTCCTTGCATGTGGATTGGATTTGTTTCCATTAATCAATACACACATTTCAACTCTTTTTCACCCTCATTGGAACTAACTATTATTTTTCATTTTAAAAATAGTAACAACACTTTTCTTAGGCACAACATGAATAGGACTTTTACACTGTGAATACGAAATAAGATAAATTATACCTACCTCGAGAAATTTTTGACCCACTTTATTAACAAATTCCAAAAGGGTTGGATTAAGTCTCCTTTGTCGTTTCCTAACTTGTATATCCCCATCCTAAAAAAGAATCATATCCTTGGATATGGAGGGGATAATATCAGATTTTCAACCAAGCTCTACATGATTTCGACCATATTCTCCCTTAAAAGATTTCGATGATTTTTTTCTTGTTCAAAAGGGATATTGTAATAAATTATAACATATAATATAACAACACTCAATAAGTATGATTATATTATATTCGATGGAAATGGAATGAGTTAAATTGTAGGTGGTGATGTATGGATGGATAAATTGAAGGAACTGAAATATGTTCATAATGAAAATAATTTTCATAAAATACATCATCATAAATAAGAGAATTAATATTAAAATACAATTGAATAATCAATAGTAATGTCATAATCAGAGTTTACATGATAAAAATAAGAAGATTAATCCATTTGAAAATCCAATTTAAATTATGATTATGCATTATAAAATGGTGTGTATGTGCTATTATTCATTAATATAAAACCAATTCTCATAATCTCTCTATGTATAGGACAATAAAAATCAATGAGGGTTGTAATTGGTGGTTAAACTGAAATATTACAAAAGCAGAATGGTCCTCTGAGGGGTACATCATGGTGTCCATAACATAAAATATGACAACATCATCTTAAACCATTATAGAAAGTGTACCCTTCTGGACATTTATGATTGTTGTTTCATTTTTGGTGAATTACCTACCCAAGATAATTAGAGCATTATAAATTTCGTGATCATCCTCCATGTTAATCACGTAGAAATATACATTGATGATCATATCTCTTACTTGAGAAAAGTACATCCTCATGGACATTTTCTGCATATGTTGTAACCCTATTCACAAATTGCACCACTACTCTAATCATCTTCAACTCACCAATATGTATAGAAGATAATAAATAGTGAGGCATCACATTTATAGAATCACTAAAATCACATAATGCATTATAAAACTAAAAATCCCTTATGGTTCATGGTATGGTGAATGTCCTGGGATCCTTTCACTTTGTAGGCATTTCTAGAGTTGCTGTAATTAGTGTTGAAACATTTTTTTCAAGATTCATCCTATCATTTCCCTTGAGCCCTATTCATTTTCATCAAATTTCATTTTACAACTTATTCATACCTTTGGATTTTCTTGATGGCTTCGACTTGAGGGATTTTGATATCGACACACTTAAATGTGTCAAAAATCACTTTTTTATGTTGCCTCTTTAATTATATTATTGGGTTTTCACAAATCAATGTGGAATGGGAAGGGGTTTATGATGAACATCATCTATAATTTTCTTACCATTGTCATTCTTCTTGGGTTTCTCATCAGTGGTTCTTGAATTTGGATTCATTGATGTGGAGGTGAATCCTGGTGGAATGTTAGGTGAAGAAATATCAGTTTTTTTATTTCTACATCTCAATGTGATGACGCTATCATTCCCCTTTGTATGTGGAGTAGTTTGGGATAGAATATTTCATGAGTTCTAACATAACAGTTCATGGAGGGCTATGTCAATCTGGCACATCTGAGTCTTTAAATCCCTTACCACTGAACCATGAATCTTCATCTTATTTTATTGATTAAGATAAATTTGTTTTAAAATATCATCAGTATTAGAATATACCTTCAGTTGAGAAGTACCTTATTGTTGAATTATTGTTTCATATGATTCCAATATAATTTTCAGTTGTTGGAAACCAAATTTGTAAGGTGGACGCTACTATAAATATTGATGAAATAGGTGTATTTTTTTGTTGTCCATATCCAAACCTCATGTCAAATTGATCATTCCACCCTTGGTTCTATATTGGTGAATATGAATCATACTACTTCTAGGGATGTTTTTTCTGCTAATATGGTCTCCCATGGAATTCTATCGTGCAATCCTCTATCTCTTGTAATTTTGGGAAACAGGTCATCGGCTGGTTTATTTTAATGAAAATGCCACAAGGTATCATTAGAGTGGGTTGGGTTGTGTTTTTAGCCAAATAAATCTTCATCAACATAGTTTTAAATTCCACTAAACTTGTTTCAGTTGAATAAACATTGAGGGAAGAAGTAATTACCTGATGTAGTCCTCGAATATGTGGTGTACCTAGATCACCAAATTTCTGGTAGCTTTGTGTTTTCTTTTCAATCAATGAATTTAAAGCTATTGTTGTTTTATCCACCAATGTTCCTCCATATGATGTATCCACCATGATCATATCCATACAGTTGGGTCCTTCATAGAAGTACTGTAAAAGGCATTTCTCACTAATTTGGTGATATGGAGAACTTGTGCACAACTTGTTGAATCTCTTTAAGTAATCATACATTGACTCTTAGAGTGATTTATTTATACCATAGATCTCCTTAAGAATGGAAGTTGTCCAAGATTATAGAGAAAATCTTTCCATGATAATACATTTCAAATTATTCCAACATGTTACGTCTTCATGTTGTAAAAAATACATCCAATCCTTTATATCTCTTTCTAGAGAAAATGGGAATTCTATTAGTTTAATTTGATCTTCTAATTAATTTCTTGGTTTATTTTTACAAAAACCACATTAATTTATCTTAAATATTTTTTTGGATCCGCTCTATATAATCCATGAAATTTTGGAAGCATTTGAATTGACCAAAATTAATTTGAAAGTCTGATTCGAGATTTGGTTATGCAATACATCATTGGTGATAGTTAATATCTAGTGAAACCAATTATTAGAAATTTATATTAATTTAATTATTATTGTTTTCAACAATTGGTTCTTTATTTCTATTTTATTCAAAAAAAAATCCAATTTCAGTGGTATTAGAGTGTAGGAATCCCCTAGTTTGGTAAATATAGACACTTCCCCTAGATCGATATTGTCTAATTCGAGCCCTAAGGCTGTGTTCAAATTTGGGGTCTATATAAAAGGGATCTTCAGGATGGGATCATGTAATAAATCATTAAAATTGGTAATATTAAACCATAATATCATTAGAATAATTTTCAATTGAATATTTAATAGAGAATAAAACAGAGAAGAAGAAGAAAGAGAGAGAGGAAAAAAAACAGAATTTGAGAAAGAGGAAAGAATAAGGATGAATAGAAATAAAACAAAATTATAAAATATAAGTAAAAAATACATCTAATTAGATGAATAAAATACTTCACTCCCCAGAAATGGTGCCAATTAAAATGGTTTTTTCTCGGGAGCACTCAAATGAAGTGTGATTTTATATACTTAGGTGGAGCAGAGTGGATGACTAAGGTCACCTCTCAAAGGATAAAGTTAATTTAACAACATATTAAAGGTATTATGCAAAAAATAAAAGGGATTAAGCAGACTAATTAAAATTATTGTGGGTTTTAGTTTATAAATTTAGAATATGTATGCAGGACGTATATTGTATTTTTTTTTAAAATGAAATTTTATTAATAAAAGAAAACAAGAATATGTTTTTTAGAAAATATTTTTTAGAAAGTGTAATCGATAAAAATATAAATCATTAATTAAGTATTAATAATTATCATTTAAATGAAAATACATTTAATTTTGATGCCAAATTTTTTAACCACTTGACCCTATGAAAATTTACATTACCACAAAGATGAAGTGAATTAAACCCTAGGCCTGCATTAGAACATGAAATTGAAAGATCCGTCTTTGATGGATGTTCTAAGGATATAACATGGAAATTTTTAAATTAAGGGACATATATATTTTAAAATATAGACCAATTGAGTTTAGGTATTATATTTTTACTCCGAAAATTGATTATTTGTGGTTTTCTATTACCAATTAAGATCGTGCTCTCACAATTCACACAATACTTGGCCTCATTTGTTTTTGATTGTTGTTCAATTTCATTCAAAGTTTCATTTTATTTAAAAAAATATTAATAGATCATATTATTTAAATTAAACTATCTCATTAATTCAATATAATTCATTGAAGATGAATTTTGGTAGATCGATTACTAAAAATAAGTACTCTTCATTTAGTGGTGTAGCCATCTTATAAATGTTTTCCATGTGAAAAGGATTAGAAATGGTATAACTAAATTTTGTTTCTACACTTGATTCCAACCCAAATATGATGAGTACAGAAGAATATATTTTAATAAAACGGAATAAAATAGAATAAATAAAAGAGTAAAAAACAAGTTTATTATGAAAACACAAACATTGCAACTTGAGTAAATGATGATGGCTTTGATGAAGAGATACTTGCTTCAAGTTCTATCCCTATGATTATAGAGATTTATAGAACCACCAAGCTGATGAGATTAATCCAATGAAACACAAAATTGTAAGAACCTAAATCCTTAGTATAACATGAAAATGTGGTGCCCAAGTTTCGAATTTATATTCAAAATGGGAAGTGGTTTTCAGAACCCAGAATTTGAGATACCACTTGTGTATCTGTGTGGGGTTGGTAAATATAATTATCTCAACATATAAAAAATATATAGGTTTTATGTCAACATATTGATGGTCTCCATGTAAAATTTGGTGGCCATGGGAGGATTATTACATGATATGTGACCAAAATATAGAACCAAATCATTGACTTTATGCATATTTTATCCCTTGGAAAGATTGGTTTAGAAGTCCCCCTTAATCAATGAATTAGGTGTATATTTATAGATGTGAGTTATATCCAATGACCATATGAAGCTCTACACTACATTTCATCCCATTTGGAGGCATGGTTTTTAGTAAATGTGAAAAGCATCGGATAGTTGTGTTTGGGCTTCCCTGTCATTTATCCCATTTTCCTTACGGATCATTTATGACCCTCCAAATCTACCCCACAGACAACGAAATCACCATAAAAATAATAATTTATCTTCTTAAAAACTATAAAATTTTAATTATTGAATCAAATTAAATGTTAAATTTGAGATGCTTTTTAAAATTTTTAATAAAAAACAAGTTTAAAATAGTGATGTAAGGGTAAAATAATGTAGTGAATCGTGATGTAATTAGTGTCTAAAATAAGGATACAATGAAATTAACATTACTGAAAATTAAAATTATGGTAGCCTCAGTTATTGATATAATGGTTTCCTTCTGGTATCATCGATTGTTAAATTTTTTAAATTTGTAAAGTATGTGAATTATCCAAATTGATATAATATACAAAAGTTCATAAAATGAATTATCAATGTAATAATTGGGATGCACTAAGAGTATTGAAACCCACATAACATGGTTGTCAGGTACTAGTCCTCCAACCACCAATACTATCTCTCAAAACACATAGTCCCTTACATAAGTCCCAACCACATAACTAAAAAGATAATTTTATTTATGATTTTCCCCATAGTGGAGTGAATGTTGTTTCTAGTATGTTTCCACACATGTACACACCATGGGAAACATCCTAAAAGGTAACCTATCAAGATCCCTAATCTAGGAAAATCACACTTAACTAAGGACTTCTAATAATACTAGCTCTCGAAAATAAAGGTGTATCATGTTTTCAGGAGTCATATAAATTAGTATTTTAACCTTGGTAAATTATATGGAAGTTACATTAACCCCCCCAACCCATTAAGTAAAATGTCTTCATTGTGGGATGTATATCTCATACCATGTTGTAGCACCACACTTATATCTGGGATCCTACTCTGATTATAATGTTTCAAATTATACTTACTGAAATCAAGGATACCACACCTTAATATAGTCATTGGTTATTAGTCTTCTCGACACTAACATTTTTCTAATAGATGAATTGTACCCTACCTATGGCCCACCGATGTTCCAAAAAGGATAATTAGACAAATTTATTTCCCCATGTGACTATACATGTTCATTCTATTATTCAATTTTCCATCTTGCACACAGAAAGATAATCTTCCTAGAAGGTCACTGATTATGATCATTAATCCTTAGTAATAATTTGTAAATGTGGTGTTCAACAAGGTAGGCTCCCAAAAAGAATAGTGATCCTTGTAATAATGAATCATTTAATTTATAATTTTAACCCTTTAAAATAATGGTGTGATACAGTCACCCCAACCCCTTTGAGAACAACATCCTAATTGTAGACCCTATATCTCACCTAGGTAGTACCAATACACTTCTAGCTATGATCCTCCTCTAATACCAATTTATAGAAATTCCCCCATTTTATAGAAAATACACTCCGCCTTAACCTAGATATCAGATCTAGTACCCATGGAAACATATTTTACCCATATAAATGTCGTCCTCTACCAGGGCCCCACCCTTTTTACCCAAATGAAACATCATAGTACTAACTATCCACATAGTCCAACACATGTTCTTTTTAGTGTGATATATCCTCACCCACACACACCTTTGGAAATATCCCAGAAGGTCACCTATCCTAATGAGTACACTGGTCCACTAATTTTGGACCATAGAGTTATATTCTGATATATTCCATAAAATAATGGTGCACATTATTAACATGAGTCATATCATTTATTCTTTTACTCCATTACCATTATAGAGATTCATAGGAAAAGTTGTAAAATTAATTATTTTTATTTTTTATGAAGAATAGAATACATATGATATATAGAAGGAAATGGATATTATCTATCAATATGATGAATCATAGATTTTGGTTTGATATGGATTTTGGATGAATTAAGTATGAATATCTTCGAATTAATGTATTATGGAATTTATATGGATTTTTTAATATAATTGTTTTTACAAATTTGAAACAAATTTTTAGAAAGGTTTTAATTGACCATAAAATTGATTTAAAGTAAAGGTAGAATATTTATTATGGGAGTAAAACCCTTTAATTTGTTTCATATGTTGCGATAATGATGATGGGATGAAGATAAGTTGGATATGAATAATCAAATATTAATGTAATAATTATATTGGAAGTAATTAAATATTTTTTGAAGAATTAGTTTATGCAATTATTGATGGAGTTTTGAAAATTTTAAGATTTAAGTATATATCAATAATTTCTAATTTTTGTAATGATTATGGATCAATGGATTTTTTTCAAAATGTTTTTATAGTTATTTAGTTTTTTTTTTCAAGAGAATACATGATAATGATATTAACTTGTTTCCTATGTGATGAATAAGAGCTACATAATGTTTTTTGGGGATTAATGATAATTTTTATTTCTAAATTTATTGTCCTTTTTTATAAATATTACATTTATAAGGGATATAATGTTAACCAAATATGTAATTGTTTAGGATGAAGTGTGGATGATGGTTTAGAGATTAGCATATTACATCCCCATATGAATAATTATCCACATTGGATATTTAGTGATTTTGTTAACTTTATATAAATATAATTACCAATAATTGTTTTATGAATCATATTTTATGCTTGAGATATGATAAAATCATCTTATAGAGAAATACATTAAGTGGATGTTGATTAAGGCCCAACAATATGATGATATCATTCCTATAATATAAAAAAATATTTACAGTTTTTTTTCATATGTTCCCAATATAGATGGTAAATGGGTGTTCTTAATTATTAGGAAAATGATCATAAAATGTTATTTTGTATTGACATAATCTTAGAAATTTTCAAGCCACTTTGGTGAATGGTTTTTTAGTCATTATCTTTCTACTAACAATTTTTTCTTTCACTATCCATCAATATTTTGGTGTTATTTTTCTATTCAATGTCCATTTTTTAATTTCCAACTTATGTTATAAAATTTATAAACCCAGTATGTGTTATAATAGATTAATAGTTACCACCACTTTCTATTTTTCTAGAGGATGATTTATTAACCCAATTTACTATCTGGGTTTCTATGAAGAAATTTTCAAAATTCAAACCATCAATGATCACGAAGCATTTTTACGGTTAAATTCATTTTTAGGGGGTAGAAAATAATTACAGAAGAATTTTTAAATTTTTTATCTCAAATTAATTTCAA
This sequence comes from Viscum album, assembly GCA_963277665.1. Taxonomy (NCBI): domain Eukaryota; kingdom Viridiplantae; phylum Streptophyta; class Magnoliopsida; order Santalales; family Viscaceae; genus Viscum; species Viscum album. The sequence goes on from OY728163.1 coordinate 670,175,081, forward strand.
TTTTTTTGATATTTTTCCCACACATTACAATGCATATATCATGACTAACATGAAACAATAAGTTTAAATGATAGGTGTCATAATGTTAAAATATGTTTATATGATAGTCATCACCTTGTTATTAGATAGGGGAGTATTAATTTAATTAACTAATTTAGAAAAATATATGTTTTAATGATTTATATATAATTAATTATTTAGTAACTAATTAATTAATAATTATAAACATTAACAATTTGATGATAATATTAATGTTTTTCTAGATGAAAATGTTTAGTCAAATAATAATATTTACTAAACAAATTAAGAAAAATATTTTTTTAAATGATTTTAATTAAATTTAGTTATTTTATATTTACTCAAACGATTAAATATCACTGTATTTTTTATAGAAAATATTATATAATAAATTATAATTCCCAATTAAAAACAATATTTTATTTAAAACCAGTTTTGACTCTTTTTTATGATCATATTATAAAATTAATTTTTAACTCTTTTTGAAACCATACACTGAATAGTGAACATTTTTTTAATTTTTGAAAACTAAATTATATTATAGGTAATCGTATCAAATTTATTGAAAAGAATATTATTTTCATGATGATTGAAAAATACATATTTTTAATTGAAATCTACAATTTTATTTAAATTATTTATAAAGTAAAATCATATAAAAATAGGATTTAATAGAAAAATAGTTAAATAATATATATATTAATCCAAATTATGTAATGTTAATCAATTTCATGTTAAAATAAGATATAAAACACTTTAATATTTTCAAAATTGACTCCTTAAAAACTCACATTCTCATCACATCTACGAGGTTAATTTTAGATGAATATATTCTAATTTTATGAATTGAATTTGAAAAAATGGATAAAATACTTTTAATTTGAATAATATATATCATATAACATTGTTATTTTTCCCAAACATGAATAGTAAAAGAATTAAAAAAATAATTAATGCGGTTATGGTAAAAATGTTTTTACTGAGGGTTGAAATAAAAAGTTAAATTTTAAAATGACATTAAAATAATATAAAATATATTTTATGGAGGTATGTAGAATTTTTTTTTATAAAAGTCAAGAATAATCCATTATAGAGATATTTAAAATGAAAAAAATGTGGGTACATATTTTCCATTTAAAAAAATTATATGTGTTTCACTTACCTTAGTTATAAAATGTCCCCTCCCTCCTATCTTCTTCAAACCTTAAAACCCATTTGGTTTGGAAACTCTAAGAAAAAAACTTATCAAAATAACTATGTAATTCATTTAAGACATATTTTAGGAAGATATAAATACTCATACGAATATTTTTGGAAGCCAAATGAGGATACCTGAATAATTTTTAATTTTATTCAATGAGATTTTTCATTTTATTTATTTACCCCCCCTAATCCAATTCATATTAAAACATAATTATATAATAATAAATGTATCATAAATATAAAAAAATTATTTGTTTATGTTATTGACCTAAAACCATCTCTACTTATATAAAATGGGTTAAGATATAATTAGTCGCGTGTACGATGCATATCTCTTGACAAATCGATGTCTAATGTTTTTCTATTACCACCTCTTAATGTTTTGTATTACGAGGGATGTAAATAAAATATACCTATTTATAACATAATAACACCTAAGGATAATTATATCATATATTCCATTTTACTCACATTTTTTGGTTATATGATAATGTCGCCTGTGAGTACATATGACTATCACCTCACAAAGTGATGTGACTTTTTTCACCATCACATTACAAGGATGATAAAATGGATATATTTAATGAAAATATTTGATTTAAATGACCTAATTGTGATATAATTAAAGTATATATATTAAAAATAAATATAATATTTGATTTTAGTTCTTACCTTTTCACTCAATACATGTTGATAGCATCATTCGAGTATGTGTAGACTATTTCTTTAACATAACATTTCCACTCTCTTTTCATCTCCTAGTAACATGGAAGATCTATATAAGTTTATTAAATGAAATAATATGTTATATAATATATAATTATAATTTTTTAAATATAATATATTACTCACAAATTTTAGATAATGATTGCTAAAATATATAAATGTTACACAACATATGTACTGCACATCATCTATATGATCGTAGCATGCTTCATTTCTAAAACAAATTCATTATTAATCTTAATATTATAACCGATGTATAAATATTTAATTTTTTCATTATAATTAGTACACAGATTATGGAAAACTGATCATATTATGTTGAAATAGAATAGCAAAAAAATATATAAATGAAAAATGAAATTATTAATTAAAAATTAATATTAACATGTAATTTTAAATAAACAGTAAATAAAAGGAAATATTTAAATAATATAAGGTATGATATATTTATGTTTGGTTCTACATTAGATTTATAATAATATTATATTTATTTTATAATTGTATTGAATGAGTTTAAAGTATGACAAGAGATACAAAAGGGGATTTTAGTCTCACTTTTATATTTCTATGGGACACATGCCAAATTAACCACAAGATTATTTTATGCGGTGTATATAAAATCAATTAATTTATTATGTAATGATTCTAATTATTTTTATTTTTATTTTTATATCCACTTTATGATCTCTCTTTATTGGGGTTTACACATCAAATGATACCAAATCATAAAGGTATTATTTTCAATGTTTTCGTTATATGAGACATATGATTAACTTATGAGAATATATACTGATAAAAGATACATATACATACCAATTGAAATTTAATATATTGAATTAATTTATCCTCATGATATTTTATATTTCATTTATTGATATTTCTTCATGGGTATTTTTTATAGTGTTACCAAAGTGGTATAGGTTTTATGTTATACACCCATAATTTATCAAGATTTTTTATGACTATGTTAAATATTATAGAACAATATGAAAAATATATAAAGGAACACATTTATGTTCTTATCCTATGGTTATTTCATGAGAATACATTTTTCAATTTATTTTATTCAATTTATGTACTCAACATTTCCAATAGAATGTCTGTAAGAAAAATCAACTTCATTTATATTTTTGGAAAACCCCCATTTAATTGAAAAACCATGTTTACAAAAAAATCATAATATATTTTAATATTACTAATATGATTGATTAATTTAATTTTTACTCATGATTCACATTTTACGATATTTTTTAATGGAATCATTATGTCATTTTCCAAATGATGCATGTTTTGATTTTTCCATAAAATTAATTTGAATAATTATTTTTTACATGTATGAGAATAAATTAATTTTCCACTATAATAAACATATTGTTATTTAAATAAACCTTTATATTATTTTAATAAAATTTAAAATGAAATATTTTTAAAAATGAATTATGATTTAAAAAATGGTTTTCCAAAGAAGAAAAGATATTTTCTATAATAAATTTATTAATTTATGTTGATGATTTTTTATAAGTTGTCATATTTATTATAAAATGAAAAGGGTTTCCAAATATATTATTTAAACAAATTTCAAAGAAATTTTATCCTCCTCAACAAACGTTACAAGTGATTTATCATTCAAAATAATTTTTTATACAAGTGAGTTATCATCCTCAATAAATTTCTAGATAAAATACTTTGATTTATGTTATTATTTACTGTGTATATGAACAAATTATACCAAAATTATTATTTTTATAATTGGTTTATGATGTAATTTTGATAGTTAAATCTATCTTTATTCCATGTGTAATTTAATGAAAAATATGTATGAAACCAATTTCATTTTCGGTGGGATATTCATTGATGAAATAATGAAATTGTAATGAAACTTTTATCTTTTACATGTTTTATTATGTGATGAAATTTTTATGATACCTATAACATTCTTATTAGACATGTTATTATGAAATAGAAATATTATTATAAAATCATTTTTTAGGTGTTATTCTGTGATGAAATGTATTTTTAAAACCATTTGATTTTATGTGTTATGATATGATTAATGTAAGATGGGTTTTTTATAGATAAATTTTTGGATTTTGTGATGGATGGGTCGTAAACGTTCATCAAATGAATTTGGTAATGATTAATTTTATTTATGTTCAACGGGTATATATGAGGATAAAATAATCATGAAAGATGGTACACTGGAGGAAATTCCAAGCTCGAAGTAGCTACACAGGTTTTAATCCCAACCCTATAATGTTATTAATTTATTCATGGATATAGATACATAATTTTTTGAATGATTATGTGTAAAAAATATTTATTTCTTATGAAAATGTAATTCACATGTGGCTCATGTTCATTAATTTACTTATAATTCATCTGTCATAAATGTAAAAGCATTATTCTATGAATCATGATTATGATTTATGATATGAATATTATGGTTTTAAATTGTTAGTCTAATTTTATCAATCCTTTATGTTCATATTATGTTTATATATTTACTTTTTTTACCCCTAATGAGATTATAACTTTATCGTTTCTTATGTTTTCTTTGCCAAATTTTCAAAGAATGGTTTTATATATCATGTGGCTGTAAAGAGTACTATTTTGGGAGATCATTATGGGATCCATTTAAGATATTACTCTAAATTATAGGATTTTTTATCGAGTCTCCAAATACTATAAACAAAATTTTCTTTAAGGGTTCTTTTTGTAATCTATTAAAAATTCCTATAAAAAATGTAATATCGATGTATAAAAATGATTTTCCATATAATAATGTCCACAAAAAGATGTGGGTTTAATGAATATTTACAAGAAAAAAAGTATCATAAAACCTTTAATAAAACAATGTGGATGGTTTAAAAATAAATAATCCAAAATTAAAAAAATGAAACATTGAAGGATGTTGGAAAAGACAGAGAAACTCCCTTATAAAAATAATTATTCCTATTGAACCATAAAATTTGTGGATCGATAATGAGATTTTCTAATTCCTAAATTAAAATTCCCATAAGTAAAAATATATATTTTTGGTAAATCCTGAATCATTGTTCCCATGAAGATAAATTATTTCTAAAATTAAATGGACAATGGAAGAGAAGTTTAACAGAATATTCAGAAACATTTTATAACATTTTTGTAACAATATGTGTTATGAGTCACATTAAAAATTACATTTCAATACTTTTAAATGAAAATTATAGAAACTATAAATTTATTATAATATTTTTTAATTCATTCATGAAAAAGATATAATGGTACCAAAATGAAATGTTTTCTACATGGTTAAACATTTGACAATTAGAGGAAAATCCTTTTCATATTTTTAAACATCCATCTTTTGAAAAACCAAATTATAAATTAACATAATGAAACATTATTTTGTAAAAAAAATGGATGTATAATATACACAATATTAATTTACTAATAGTTGTTCAAAATATGATATTATAAGATAAATGTGAAGAGGAAAAAATGAACATGAGTGATATAACATAATTTAAGAGGATGAGTATTAAAATTTTAATAGTTTTTATCCATTATGGAAGAGAATTCATAAATAAGTTTTTTTACGAATGAAACATAATCTCTATAAATATAATAAGGTAAAATTTTCAAATATATATATAATGATCTTGGGGAACCATTTTGTCTCAAGAAATCATATTAATATATGAAAGAAGTTACTATTTTGGGAAATATAAACCATGTTCCAATGAAAAGAATATAAGAAATGTAATTTACTTTAAAAATATAAATAATAATTTAATTAATTATAATTCATTAGGATGTATTAATCTTATATAAATTAATATTTGTTTTTAAAATCAAGAAAATCCTCTTTTTAAAGAGATAGAAACCATTACATGTTATCAATATTTACATGAACATGTTGTAACCTCTAGTATAAAAAATATATTAATGTTTTATTTTTAAACCATATTAATAAATATTACCATTCAAAATCCTCATTTTAGTAATTCATAGTATATATAAATATATTTATTTATAATTTAATTCTTATTTTTAATAATTGGTGTGAGTAATGGTGATAGATTTGAACTAAATTGAATGTAACATTGTATTTAATCATTCTCCACCAAATGTTCATAATTATGAGATCATTGAAGGAATTGGAATGTAAAATAAATAATTAACTATAATGATATAATTCAATTCAAGGGTAGATTTAGTTATGATCTATGAAGATGAACTCAAGATTGTGTATATTTTGGGGATTTTTAGGAAAAACGAACTTAAATGATAGTGATTTTTCATAAATTTTGTATTACTACTATAAAACTAAAATCAAATAAAATTACTAAATTATTTATATTGTATATTATCAATAGACATGATCTCTAAGTCATATATGATATTATTTAATATCATTTTTATAAGGGTGGTTAATCCGACTGAAGTAAGTACATACAATAATTTCTTGGGTGATTATGAGGTGGATTAATTCTAATATTTATATAAAATAATCATAATGAAATTGATAAATTATTATGATTTTTTCATACTATAATTAGATATTATTATATTAATATTTAATATTAATTGAGTAGTATGGATAAATTCTATTTACAATTCAAATGTTCATTCAAATTGATGAATTTACAATGACTATTTTTTCTTATATTACTCTGATGATGTATAATTTCACTAAATAATATATCATAGATATTTCGTAAACATCATATTTATACATTAAACCCATTCATATAAGCATCCCTGGAAGTTAGTAATGAAAAATAGAATGCATCATTCCTTGGAGGTGGTAGTCTGCACGAATGTGTGGATGATGATTTAATTTTGAATAGAATGGTATAAGTGTGTACCATGGATTATCATTTAGTAATACTAAATATTATATATATATATATATATCTTCTTTATTTTCATACATTCATTTTGAAAAAAAAATTAGTTGGTGAAGGAAAATGAAATGTGTTTCTTTATAGAGGAGGTAGTCCAAAGATACACACGATTAAAATTTTCTTATTTCTTAAATGATGAAGGGAAATGTTTGATAATTTGTATCCCATAAGAAAATAAAATCTAAAACATTTTTAACAATTATTTTATAATTTCTTAAAGGTTAATAAAACATTGAAGGAAGATGATTACTAGAGAACAAAACTAATGAACGATAAGTACTTATTTTGATATTTTGAACATTTATTGAATATCTAATAGCAATGAAGGGACTTTGGAAAATATTATAGTCCCATTATATGATGATGATGATGTTTAATTCTAGTGGAAGGGAGAATATAATATTTTTAAGAGAAAACATGTTTTTTTAGTGGTCATGAATGGGTAGTCATAATATCATTTTAATGTTATAATAGTTTAGTTGTTTTAATTATAATCACATATAACAAGTATTTCCCATGTTAAACATGTAAATTAGCTCCATGAATATGAAATTAAAGAGTATATGGATTATATACGTCTGATAATCCCAAAAAAATGAAATTGAACTCCTGTATTAAACATGTTTTTATGTTCTTTTTTGGATTTTCATTTGGACTATTTTTAGTTTCACGTGATTACTAATTTTTACCTATGAAATTTATATTAAATTCATTAAACTAAAATTACTCATATTAGGTAAATTTAAATATTTATTCATAATAAGAAATCAATTATTTCATAAAATAATTTGTATATTTTATAAAAATTAGTTTAACTTCAGTATTGTGACTGTAAGAACCCATTATTATAAAAGGATTACTTTAAATCATAAAGTTTAAATGAAAGGTAAAATTATCCAAATCATTGATTTAAAAAATATATTTTTTTTATTATTAAAAATATATATGTTATATGGAATAAAAATAAATTTAAAATTTTATAAATTTGTTTTTAATTATGATAAAATCACAAAAACAATTTTTATTGGAATATACTACATATTTACATTAATCTTTAATAATAGGTAATCTAAATCCAGCATATTGTTTCAAAAATGTTTATCATTATTTTTAAAATAAATATTTTTTTGATTAAAATGTTTTAGAAACATCTAGTTTTTTCTAATGTAGATATAGATTCTATAGTTATGGTAAAAAATAATTCCTTCATTATTCACATAAAAATTAATTTATATAAGAAAATTTAAATATTTCACCCCAATGAAATATTATAATTATTGTTTTTAAAATAAATTATATATATATATAATTTGAGCTGTAATAGTTTAATAATTTTGTATTTATATTTGAAATAAAAAATAAAAATATTTTAATTTAAAAAATATTGCCTTTATTTTAAACTCATTATGTGAAATAGATAAAATACATGTGACAAATAACATATAATGTTAAATTTTTAAATAATATTAAGGTATAAATTTCAAATTATATATCCCATCTTTATCATTAGGTTATATTTATGAATAATGTACACTCTTCTGGTAGTCGAGTGTAGTGATTTCAATATGATTGTTATCATGTAATTTTCAACAAGCATAAATTTCATTGGCCTATGATTTATCTCATTGCATCATTTTTTGAGTTATATGTAGTATTTTTCCATAGAAAACCTTATAATACTAACTCCTTCACTTTATTCCATAAATGAACTTCATATGTGATACTTTCACTACACAATTTCATTAATTTCCCTAAAATATTTATTAAAACACATTATTCATTTAATATACAACAATTTAGATTTTATATTATAATTTTAAAATAAATTATTAACTTATCATGGTTTTTTTATTTGCAATCTGTTGTATAATGGGATAATAACATTTTTATTTATTTATGGAAAATCAATAGTGAAATTTTAGTTCATTGCACCCTTGTAAGAATAATGATAATTGTTTCCCTATCTAAGTATTTTAGCTCACCATTATAAGAATACCGGGACCGTAAGGGGTGCTCCGTATCTAGGTTTACCCTAGCTTCGCCTTCCTCCCTTTTGCCTCAGGTCTGCTCGGTCCTTCTCGGCGCTTGATCGGTTTTCTCATGGTGGCATCTCTTTCGGCGGTGGCGCGTGCGACCATGTGGGCTCGACCGCATTGGTGTTTTTCTCCGTGTCTTGTCTGCTTTCGCCTCACTCCATCTACTCCACATAGTGCTACAAGGCAGCGTGATGACAGTCCAATGGCCGAGAACCCGTCTCTATGTCAGAAGGCTGCTGGCGCATATACTGTGAGAGCGTTGAGTTGTTCCTCATGGTCGCTGAGTTCTTTTTGGATGGCGGAGATGGGATTTGGGTGCAGGATTACAGAGAGGTCTAGCGAGCTGTGGATCGGGTGGTCGTGGTTACAATGATTGTATCTTTATCTTTGTCTCTTGATTCAAATTTTAGTGTAGGCTGTGGATCTACGATCAGGTGTTCTTGACTCCTCCATTTGGATTACTTCACGTTTATTTTCTTGATTCTATGTTTTGATGTGTATTTCTCATATTATCGTGATGTTTCTTGATGAAATAGGCATTTATATGTGGTTTATCTACAAGAGAAGAGGTGCCACCTGCATTTTAGGGATTTTACTTTAGATTATTCAATTCGTATTGAGGTCGGGCCTCAGCATGGTTCGTTCCAGCGGCAGTGTTCCTTTCCTTCCTTTAATTTTTTCTTCTTGTGAACTTTGTTTGGATGACTGTCATGCTGTTTTGGATGATTTTGCATTTCCCTATCTGGACAAAATTTGGATCTTCATTTTGATAAGATCAATGGAAACAATGGTCCTGGAATTCTTGATGGATATGGATAGAGATTACTTGTTGGATTATGGATGTGTTTCAACTAGTACAATAAATGGGTCTACTTCAGATGAGGTCCATAGCAAGAAGCTTTCACCTTTTCATTCCATTTGGATTCAGATGTTTGAGGGTGTATGGCTCTTCCATCGGTATTGTGCCTGTGCACCCCTGCATAGGACAGCTTGCTGAGTGGTCATGTGATGGATAATGATTGTCGTCATGATTTAATAGATGGGAAGGGGACAATCCGGTAGTCTTGACATGGGTTATCATCTTTTATAGTTTTAAGTTCTTGTAATGTTTGATCTTTGTGGTTTCTCACTTTTTCCTCAAAACTATTTATAATAAAAAAAATATTTTTCATCCAGTCAAAAGAAAATGTTCATAATTATGTGAATAAACAAAATTTTTTTCCAATTTCCAAACACAAAAATGTTTGAGTACTGGGGTTATAGGAGTATTTAGGATATTTAATGATTCAAAAAATATAATTATTGATTCAAATTTATTATACATTATTACTTTCTATATATAATGAATGTTTTTAGCATTGGATGTTGATGTGTGTGTTTGGTGATCCTCAATTTTATCCTAAATGGATTTTCTTTATCTTATACATATTATTCATATATTACTTCTTGTTAATTTTATTATTATGATCCTTCAATATTAATTTTTTTAATAAAGAATAAAAAATTAATATCCAATTTAAAAATTAATATAGATATTTTTAGTAAATACATTGATAAATTAAATTGAATTTCATTCCATAAATTTTTTTCTAACATTCATTATCTTATTGATATCTAATTCTCCTTAGGATAAACATTTTAAATTTATATAGTGACGATAGCTAGATGATTATTTAATTTATTATTTAAAATAATAATTTATTCTAGTGTCATATAATTATTTAAATCATTTTTATTTGTTGGTGTATAAGAAAAAAAATTGTAGTGTAATTAATTATTTTTCATTGATAATATCATCTAATAATGAATCAAAAGATAAGTCACCTCCCTTGAGGTATTCAATATAAGGTTGTTACTAAATTGTATTACCTTGGACAAAAATGTGAAAGAGCTTCAACTGGAGAATTTTACAACCGTTCTTAATCCTCTATTATAGATTAGTTAGAAAAATCACTCTCAATTATTTTTTTGGGGGTTTTAGTTTGGTTCCTCATCCATGAATTTTTAGAGGGGGGGATTGACCATTTTTATTATATCATCGTGATATTTTCTCTCCCTTATGATCATAGTGTATGTGGCTAAGGCATAGAATATTTCTATGGCGTTAGGAGCCTATTTATTTGGAAGCACGAGGGAATTCAATATTGTGACCTATTATGCATATTATTGTTCTGAAACACATCAACCCATCCATTTTGCTATATAAAATGTTGTTTTGTGGTCCTTAAACATTTTAGGACATGTGTCTATTTTTAGAATACTCTACCATAATTTATAAGAGTTTATCTGGTTTTTATATAGTTGAAAACAGAATTTGGTTAATTAAAGATAATAGAATAAAAAAATATATATTCCCTAATAAAATTAAATTAATAAAGAAAGGATGTAAAAAAAAATTAAAAACAAATAAGTAAGGAAATATTTATAAATAAATGAAATGTCAGCTAATCAAGTTCTTATACTAGAAAAAATAACAAATATTATTACTGGAATATCATGAACCACTTTAAATAATATCATAATACATAAATTTTACATTAGTGATACATACAATAATGAATATATACCATGAGTTATTAATCGAAATGTCGTTTATATTGGTTAAATATCAATTTTATGTCTGATTTTGGTTTTTTGAGATTTTCTTGGTAAAAATATATTTAAAAAAATATTAATAAATCATTATATTTTGTTTCTTTATTGAAAAATTATATATATATATATATGAATATATTTCCGTATATATTTATTTTCATTAGTGATAAAATTCAATATAGATTTCTTAAATTTATAATTTCTATGGAAAGTATACTGGTTTAATGTACATTCAAAAATATTTTCATCTATTGATGAATTTTTTGAATAATATTGGGTTGAAATATATTCATACAAAATTGAAAATAATATTTTGAATTATAGTAACCTATTTCAAATTTATTATGAAAGCAGTTTTTGTATAGATAATTAAATTAGGATTGAAATTATTTAGGAATAAATATTCAGTTAATTTAATGTACAAGTTTCTTTATGAAATTTAATATATTTATTGAATATAATAATGTAATTTAATTTTGTGAAATTTGATTATATTCTCTAGTAATATTTGGAAATAGTCTCAATATGTTTTTGACAATAACGGGTGTTGAATATAAAAATTCCTGAATTTTTTAATTTAATTTTATAAATTCAGTGGTTTACCAATTTTTTTATCCTTATAGTATTAAAAAGATATTTTTATGTTAGTAAATTTAGTTTAGGATATATATGAAATGAAATTCAATTTTTTTTGGCCAGGTTGTTTGGATCAATGAATTGGAGTTGTGGACCGGCTCGTTTCCTCATTCCATGATAAAAACTTGTCAACTCTACAGAGCTCTATTCTATTAAATGGGATAAATGGAAATAGAAAAGAAGAATCTGAAATTATATTAATGGTTTGAAACATCCGAAATAATCATTTGTCACTTCTGATTTCATTATCTTGATGGGGGAGATGGTGTTCCCATTTCAATGACATACAGTTGATGAAGAACTCATTTATTTAATTCATTCCATGTCAATTCAGAGTCACCGATGAAATTATGAGTGAAGTGAAATGATGAAATATCAAAATATTTGTATTAATTATGTTGACTGGTCAATGGTTTTTAAATAAATCTTGAAACCCTCATAATAAATCTCTTGTTTCATATAAAATTATACATCAAAAATTTATATTCCAGAATCTATAGACCCCATAATAACTCCCCATTATTACCATTATTTCAAACTCTCCTTACCATATATCCTTTAGAGACCATGTTTTCATTCCATTAAAATTTCTTATTTCAACAATCATGCTACTCTAATCAGCTTTAAAATGTTAATAAATCCTTCTTATTCAACTATAATCTATAAAATAGAACACCCATTTATATCAAAAATTTTATAACTTTTTTATATACAGATTCCAAAATATTTATTTTAAATTTATTTCCAACCATGGAACCTTTTTCTATACAATATAGAAGTTCACATAAGAGCCTCCACGCTATATAAAAATAGTCCACCGACATATCCATAAATAAAAGTACCATAGGTTGTCTTCCACAAGTATATTTCACCCAATAAAAATCCCTATAAATATAATTTATTTCCATCTATTAAGACACTATTTGTTAATTTCATACATGATAAATATAAATCCATCAAATATGGGTGTTGATGTTATACATCCAATAAAATTTTCTAGAAAATTCATACAATTACAATAATATTTTTTTAAACCCCTTACCAAAAAATGTAGATATATTTTTAATAGTCTACCCTTTTTCATGACTTAAGTATAAAATATTCATGATGAAATAGTGAATGTGTCTCTTTCACACACACCATGATATAGCTTTAAATATTCACTTTTATTCCTTCTAGAACACCATGTTTCCAAACAGTATATTGGGAACTTTATTCTATAAAATTATTGAATGGAAATCCAAAAAACAGATTGGTACATGATTAGCTCCATCATTTGGCGATCAAAACAAGGCTAAATAGAATATACCCAAATAAATTAAAAAATAATTACCATAGAAAATGATCATGATGTAATTAGTTTTATCAGTTTTCTAATCTATCATTTATAAATTATATTCATTTTTGGGAAATTAATATGGAAATAAATATTCCACCATCACCATTATGTGAAAAAAAAGTATAGGTTGTCTATTCCTCTAGAAAAAATTTAATATGGAATTTTTTGTATAATTAATGATCATTAGAGATGGTCTATTTTTTTAATATTTATTTTCATCAATGTTGATGGGTAAATTTGTGAGGTTTTTTTGGAAATTATATCTAAATTGCAATGTAAAAACATTAAATATTTTTTTTGAAATTTTCATTTTTTTATACCTTCTATTGAATTGGGAAATTTGAAGGATGTTGGGATCATAAAAGAGTGTCATCTACATCATAATGGGAAGAGGAATAATCAAAATGGGGGCTAATAAGTATTTTATAGGGGGTTCCAAATACCTTAAAGTATTATTTTTTAAACAAAAACTACATATTTTATCACTTTGAAATAGTTATCTTACCATTAATGTATACAACCATGTATATTTTTAATTATATAGAAAATTATTTCTTGAAAAATATCTATTGTTAAAGGTAATGAGGTTTTTTAAAACATAATATTGACTATTGATTTATGTTTTATTTCAAAATTACCTATATTTTACCTATAAATATTCTTCCTTTACTCATTTCTCGTTTTAAATAAAAGTAAAAAAACAATGATGGTTATTATATAAATTTTTATATGGAGGAACAAATTTAATTCAACATCAATAATCCAAGGGGATTATTCAATGATCATTATTAAAATAATAATAAATTTTATCAATTATTTCATTATAGCATACCTATAAATTTCCTTCCTAGTAAACTAATTTTACATGAAAAAAAATTAATTTGTTATAGGTATTATTTTATTTTGAAAATAAGGATTTAACAGATGAACCAATATGTGAAATACAATAATTATATATTTTTAATGATAAATTATCAATGATAATAAATGTTTATTAGGGGAATACATATTTATGTAAATGAATATAATATTATGTTTTTTTGGTCATATGATTGTAGGGAAACATGAGTATAATTTCATTACAATCAGAAATCAATCATGAAAAAAATAAAAAAAATGTAGTATATTATTTATAAACATTATAAATCTCATTACCTCTATCCATGTTAGAATTATTCTTTATTTTTTTCCATCAACTAGTTAACTAATTGGAATTATTTTTACAAAGTACCATTTATTCTTCTTCATCAATTAAACCACAACATATTTTATATTTTATGGAATGAAATATTCAAGAAATTTTCCAATCTTCAATAATGTGAACTCTTTTCTCTACAACAGAATAGATGTGCATAATTATCTCAAATTTTTCATAGTGTAAGAAAATATTCTAAAGTGAAAAAATATAAAATTCTATTTTTTACCCTTGAATTTAATATATTTAATTATATTTATGAAACTAAAATATTTTTATCTCATCTTTGAGGAAAAAATATAATTGAATTTGGAATTGTATCCCTGAAGGGGCCGAAAAATTAGTTGTATAATAATTGTTTAGACATTTTATGAAAAATATTTTAAAAAAAGTATTGTTTGACAATATTTTTTACATTTTTTAATTGAGAACTATGTATCATTCACTGTTTCGTTAAATATTATTCATTTTCCACACTCAGAAAATATAAGTCATGTTTAAGAGAAACTTATCTTCATTCCGAAATAAGAAAATCGTATTTATATTTACTTGCTGATTGATCAAACACAAATGGATATATATATTCCTAAATAAATTTATTTTTGAGATGTGAGGTTTATGCCCTCTACTAGGCATAATACATGATTTTAAATATATCTAAATAAAATTGGGGTGAATCCTCAAAAATAATATCAACTTTATTCATGGATCTTTTGGGAATTTGAAGAATTCATTTATGGTAGATAAAAATATTCCTTGATATAGATTATTTCATAGATTTTTTAAATAGGTTGAAAATCCTAAAGCCACATATTTATTAAAATATGTGCAATAATTATGCTTAAATTCATTTCATGGAAATGGAAAATCAATTTTCACTTTTTAATCACATTATAAACCATGTGAGCACTTCAAGAACTACACACTCCCATTATATACCATGAGCTACCTTTCTATCATGTGATATCCTTTTTTAGATCATAGTTTCTATTAAGGGCATAAAAACAATCACATTCTACCTACAGTGAAATTCATTAATGAGGTACCCTAATATAAACACTGATCACTATCACATACTCACTATATATCCATGAAGATCATTTGTGCATGAATTTGTTTTTTCTATGATACAAATGGTTAACACGTATAATGAAACCATGGTATTCTATATTATCATATACTAACATATTGGATCCTAATTCAGGTGATTCTTATATGATTCACTATTCATGAGATCCCATCACTGTATAGTTTCCTAACCATGAGACACCAACATATGGTAGCCTATTACTATGAGTCAGTTACTCAGTATCCCCAAACAATTATTGAACACACACCTCAATACGGAATGATTACATTGATATGGGGATTGATGAATGACGAGAAAATTTATCATCAATCCCTTGGCTTTTGATACCCCCTTTAATCTATCTAACTATTCGAGTGTTTATCCTCCATTGTTGGCAGTTTTCCCTCATGTTGTTTGTTTTCATAATA
The DNA here is from genome assembly GCA_963277665.1 of Viscum album. NCBI lineage: Eukaryota > Viridiplantae > Streptophyta > Magnoliopsida > Santalales > Viscaceae > Viscum > Viscum album. The sequence goes on from OY728163.1 coordinate 670,191,215, forward strand.
TATTCCCCTTACCGACAACTTGACTTCCCTTCTGTTACTCTAGGATTTCCTCCTCTTTACATTTTTTTGTGGTTATTTCCCCTTCCCCCTTCTATTATTCTCTTTATGTCTTTCCTTTCAATTCATACCCCATTTTGGACTAACATTATAGTGCCTACATTGGAAAAGGAAGGATATAGGATATTGTTGATATATTTATTTGATTTTATTGGTTTTTTGGGTTTTAGGGTTATTTTTTTAGTTCTCACCATCAGTGATATCTGATTTTCATGTTGAACAATGTTCCCTAAGAGGTCATTTTGTGCCCAACCACTTCCATTTTTCTCTAGATCTAGCTTCCTATGCCCCTCTCATAGTTGGTTTGGTGCATCTGTCGACAAATATCATTGGTATGTTATCTTCAATTGTTCATATAGATTCATGGGGGATCATCTTGATTATCTACGACACATAGAGATTTCTCAGCTAATGGTTCTCTGGTTTTGGTTCCATGGAGTGTCCCCCCTCTACCTCTTCTTATAAAACCCTCTATATTGTCCAAACTCATAAGATTCAACTTTGGTGGATCTGTTGGAGCTTCCAGAAGGTTTGGGTATCTACGCAGTGGTTTTAGATATGACATGGTTGCTACAGTTTTAGTGGGTGGACATTGTCATGATTTTATAGTGGTTCTTTAATGGTCTATGAGAGGTTCATCTCTAACGACATCTTTTTTCATTGATGAATCAGTCAGTGATGGTGAAGAAGGTCAATGGTTTCGTGATACAATGTCTAGTAGAAAAATTTATTATGAAGTTCCATAGTTGTTTTTAATGATATTGTGTTCTTTGGATATTGAAAAGGATTCCATTGGGTCATTATATTAATGGATGGTCATGATGATATTTAGGGATTGGGTATTGGTGAGTGGATCTTCGAATGAGGTAGTATAATGGTGCTTTTTTGAATTTTAAAACTTTAATCTTTTTCTTCAAATATTGTTCTAAAGGGGGTTATTTTTGTTTTGTGTGGTGATGAAATTTCTACAATGATGGGTTGATGGAGTCGACGACAGGATGATATTTCCCTCAAGATACTCTTGTTATTTTGAATATGGTATTTGTGTTTTATGCCTAGTGAACTTTTTACTTTGTTGATTATAATTTTTTTGTATTTGAATTATGAATACTGTGGTTATCACTAAATCATAATATATCTTTTATAAAAATAAATATTTATTATAGTCAAAATTAATCTCGATGAAACCTACTGAATCTAGATGAAATAATATAGTAATTAAAAATCATCAAAGGAAATGATCATGTAAATTCCATTTGCATGGTCCAGTTCATGAATCCCCTTACAAGGTCAAACAAATGAAGTCAAGTCCATTTAATCCATTCATGAGGGAGAGTTAGGAAATTCAATTCATTATTCCAGTACTTTTTTTGATGTTTTTATTCATATGTGTAGTTTAAACATCATGGTATCCACTAAATGAGTCCCACATCTATACATCACTTTGTGAACTCACAATGTGGATTCTACTTTGAAATCATAAATCAAAAACCCCAACCTATTTACTCACTATGAAATTTTTCCTCCGCAAATTCCCCGTGTGGACTGAGGTATGAGAGAAACACACACTACTACAAGAATGGCCTATATCTGCGCTAAGAAAGGGCTTTAACAGCAACAAAAAAGCGTTGTAAAGCTCAGCACTAATATAGGGGGGGGGTCCCTTTTATCAGCGCTCCAAAAATCACTGATAAAGGGACCTTTTATCAGTGTTAAAAAAGGCAGATAAAAGACCCCATTATCAGCGCTTTATTAGCGCTCATAAAAGGTGCATGATCAGCACTTTTTTTAGAGCTTATAATGTTCTAATATATTTAAAAAATAATAATAAAAATAAAAATAATTCTAGGAGTTCTTTTATCAGCGCTCAACACCCCCTTTTTCAGCGCTAGGAGGACTCCCATGTGATGCCCTTCCCACACATCCTCATACGTGTCCACCCCCTTCGCTTCCACCCGAACATGAACTCGGGACCTCCCCGCTTTCATGGATACTCCTTTACCACTAATCCATTCCATTTTGTTCTCTATTTAATGATATATCTATATATATAGTTATATTTATTAATATATTGATATAGATTCATATTAATATAAATATATTTATACATATAATAGTATATATATATATTAATTAATATATTAATATATTAATTTATATATTGTTAATTATAATTTTTTATACGTATATTTACTTGTATATTAATATATACATATAAGATTAGTTTTAAATACAATTATGAAAAAATATGGTTTTTATGTGTGTTTATAAATAAATAAATAAATACATACATAGATAGATATATACAACACACATACACACACAAAGACACACACACACAATCACATATATATTTATGAATAAATACATATATACGTGTATTTGAAAATCCATAGAATATACTTATAAGATTAGTTTTAAATACATTTATGAAACAATATGTTTTTTATTTGTGTTTATAAGTAAATAAATAAATAAATACATACATATATATATATATATACAACACATAGACACACACATAGACACTCACACAGACACTCACACACACACAGACACATATATATATTTACGAATAAATACATATATGTGTGTATTTGAAAAGCCATAGAATGATAAAATGACCATAATTTATAATCAGGAATCTCATTTCAACGCCACAACATGTCAAATCGATGAATATGAAACTATCTTCTATATGATATGTGGTATAGGCCAAACAGACATATGGATCAGAAGTTATACTTGTTTGAATGTTATCAAATCAGGGTATCCTGACTAAAAACTCAGTTTTGGGGGCCTTCTGGGCCTTTTTTGGGCTCGAAAAATGTACACTCTTCTGGTATTCGAGTGTATTGATTTCAATAGCATTGTTTTCAGTCATTTTCAACAAGCATAAATTTCATTGGCCTTTGATTTATCTCATTTCATCATTTTTTAGTTCTATGTGGTATTTTTCCATATAAAACCTTATAAAACTACCTCCTTCACATTGTTGCATAAATGAACTTCATATGTGAGACTTCCACTACACAATTTCATTAATTTCTCTAAAATATTTTTTAAAACGCTTTATTCCTTTAATATACCAAAATTTAGCTTGTATATTATAATTTTAAAAAAAATTATTACCTTATCATAGGTTTTTAGTTTGAAATCTTATGTATAATTGGATAATAACATTTTTATTTATTTAGGGAAAATCAATAGTGAAATTTTAGGTCATTACACCCTTGTAAGAATAATGATAATTGTTTACCTATATAAGTATTTGAACTCAACCTTGTAAGAATACTGGGCCCGTAAGGGGCTCTCTGTTGCTATAGTTACCCCAGCACCGCCTACCTCCCTTCCGCCTCAAGTTGGCTCAGTCCTTCTCGGCGCTTGATCGGTTTTCTCATGGTGGCTTCACTTTCTATGGTGGAATCGTGTGACCTTGCAGGCTTGGCCACATTGGAGTTTTTCTCTATTACTGGTCTCCTTTCACCTCACTCCATCTACTCCAGATATGGCTAAAAGGAGGAATGATGACGGTCCATTGGCCGAGAACCACTCTCTGCATCTGAAGGCAGCTGACGCATATCCTGTGGGAGCGTTGAGTTGTTCCTTACGGTCACTGACTGCTTTTTGGAGGGCGGTGATGGGATTTGGGTGTGGGATTGTGGTGAGGTATGGAGAGATATGGATCAGGTGCTCATAGTTATAGTGATTGTTTCATTATCTTTGTCACTTGATTCGCATTTTAGTTTTGGATTTGGATCTATGACTGAGTGTTCTTGACTCCTCCATTTAGTTTAATTCGTATTTATCGGGATGATTCTATGTTTTTCTGTGTATTTCACGGATTATCATGAAGTTTCATGATGGAAGAGGCATTGATCTGTGGTTTTCTAAAGTAGAGGATGTGCATTATTCACTTTGGGTGATTTTGCTTTGGATTTTTCTATTCGTGATGAGGTCAGGCATCGACATGGTTCATTCTAGTGGCATCATTCCTTGCCTTCCTTTGATGTTTTTTCCCTGTGAATTTCGTTTGGATGACTGTTATGCTGTTGTGGATGATTCAGCATTTTTTATCTAGACAAAATTTGGATCTGCAGTTTGATAAGATCAATGGAAACAATGGTCCTAGATTACGTGTTGGATATGGATATGAATTACTTGCTGGATTATAAATGTGTTTCAACTATTACACTACATGGGTCTTATTCAGATGAGTTCCAGAGCAGGAATCTTTCACCTTTTTATGCCATTCGGATTCGGATGCTCGAGAGAGTATGGATCTGCCATCTGTACCGTTCATGTGCACTACTTAACGGGACAACTTGTTGAGTGGTCATGTGATGGAGAATGATTATCACCATGATGTAATATCTGGGAAGCGGTAGATCCTATAGTCTTTACTTGCGTTATCATCTTTTATAGTTTTATGTGCTTGAAATGTTTGATCTTTGCAGTTTCTCACTTTTTCCTCAAAAGTGTTTATAATAAAAAAATCATTTTCAGTCAGTCAAAAGAAAATGTCCATAATTATGTGAATAAACATATTTTTTGTCTAATTTCCAAACACAAAAATGTTTAAGTAATGGGGTTATGGGAGTATTTAAGATTTTTAATGATTAAAAAATATAATTATTGATTCAAATTTATTATACATTATTACATTCTATATGTAATGAATGTTTTTAGCATTGGATGTTGATGTGTGTGTTTGGAGATCCTCAATTTTATCCTAAATGGATTCTTCTTTATCTTATACATATTATTCATATATTACTTCTTTTTAATTTTATTATTATTATTCTTCAATATTAATTTTTTAATAAAGAATAAAAAATTAATATCCAATTTAAAAATTAATATAGATATTTTTAGTAAATACATTGATAAATAAAATTAAAATTCATTCCATAAATTTTTTCCTAACATTCATTATCTTATTGATATCTAGTTCTCCTTAGGATAAACTTTTTAAATTTATATAGTGATGATAGCTAGTTGATTATTTAATTTATTATTTAAAATAATAATTTATACTAGTGTCATATATTCATCAAAATCATTATTATTTGTTGGTGTATAAGAAAAAAATTGTGGTGTACATAGTAATTTTTGATTGATAATATCATCTAATAATTAATCAAAAGTAAAGTCACCTAGAAAGATTTATTCTATATGATGTTGTTACTAAATTGTATTACCTCAGACTAAAATGTGAAAGAGCTTTAAATTTATAATTTTACAACTGTTCTAAATCCTCTATAATAGATTAGTTGGAAAAATAACTTTCAATTATATTTTTTGGGGTTTTATTTTGGTTCCTCATCCAAGAAATTTTAGAGGGGGGAATTGACCATTTCTATTAGATCATTGTGATATTTGCTCTCCCTTATGATCATAGTGTATGTGGAAAAGGAATAGAATATTTTTATGGCGTTAGGAGCCTGTTTTTTTGGAAGCATGGGGGAATTTTAAATTTTGTGCTATTATGCATATTATTGTACTGGAACACATCAACCCATCCATTTTGGTATATAAAATATTGTTTTGTGGTCCTTAAACATTTTATTACATGTGTCTATTTTTAGAATACTCTACCATAATTTATAGGAGTTTATCTTGTTTTTATATAGGTGAAATCAAAATCTGGTTAATAAAAGATAATATAATAAAACAATATATATTCCCAAATAAAAATAAATTAATAATAAAAGGATGTAATTAAAAATTAAAAAGAAATAATTAAATAAATATTTATTAATAGATGAAATGTCAGCTAATCAAGTTCTTATACTAGAAAAAATATTAAATTTTATTACTAGAATATCATGAACCACTTTAAATAATATCATAATACACAAATGTTCCATTAGTGATACATACTTTAATGAATATTTACCACATGTTTTTGATAGAAATGTCATGTATATATTTGTTAAATATCTATTTTATTTCTGATTTTTGTTTTTTTATATTTTTTTAGTAAAAAGATTTTTTAAAAAATATTAGTAAATCATTATTTTTTGTTTCTTTATTGAAAAATTATATATATATATATATATATATATGTATATATATATATATGAATGTATAGTTGGAGATATTTATCTTCATTGGTGATAAAATTATATATAGATTTAAAACAATTTATAATTTCTATGGAAAGAATATTGGTTTCATGTACATTCAAATAAATTTTCATCTATTGATGAATTTTTTGAATAATATTAGGTTTAAATACTTTCATACAAAATCAAAAATAATATTTTGATTTATAGTTACCTATTTCAAATTTATTATGGAAGGAGTTTTTGTATTGGAAATTATATTGGGTTTGAAATTATTTAGGAATAAATATTCAGTTAAATGAATGTACAAGTTTCATTATTAAATTTAATCTATTTATTTAATATACTAATGTAATTTAATTGTGTGAAATTTGATTATATTCTCTTTTAATATTTGGAAAATGTCTCAATATGTTTTTGACAATAACAGGTGTTGAATCTAAAAATTCATGAATTTATTAATATAATTTGATAAATTCAGTGGTTTTCCAATTGTTTTATCCTTATAGTATTAAAAATCTATTGTTATGTTAGTAAATTTAGTTTAGGATATATAGAAAATGATATTCGCATTTATTGGGCCAGGTTTTTTGGATCAATGAATTGGAGTTGTGGACCGGCTGCTTTCTTCCGTCCATGATAAAAACTCATCATCTCAACAAAGCACCATTCTATTAAATGAGATAAATGGAAAGATACAATAATTATCTTAAATTATATGAATGGTTTGAAACATCCTAAATTATCTTTTTTCACTTCTGATTTCATTTTCTTGAAAGGGGGAAATGGTGTTCCCATTTCATGGACATACACTTGATGAAGAACTCATTTATTTAATTCATTCCATGTCAATTCAAAGTCACCGATGAAATTATGAGTGAAAGGAAATTATGAAATCTCAAAATATTTGTATTAATTATGTTCACTAGTCAATGGTATTCAAATGTATCTTGAAACCCTCATAATACATCTCTTGTTGCATATAAAATTCTACACCAGGCATTTATATTCTATAATCTATAGACCCCATAATAACTCCCCATTATTCATTTTATTTCAAACTCTCTTTACCATATATCCTTTAGATATCATGTTTTCCTTGAATTTCAATTTCTTATTTCAACAAACATGCTACACTCTAAGCTTTAAAATTTTAATAAATCCTTCTTATTCCAATATAATCTATAAAATAGAACACCCATTTATATCAAAAAAAATATTACTTTTTCATATGCATATCCCAAAGTATGCATTTTTTGTTTATTTCCAAGCATGGAACCTTTTTCTATTCTATATATAAGTTCACTTAAGATCCTCCACACTATAGAAAAATAGTCTACCTATATATCCATAAATAAAAGTACCTTAGGTAGTCTTCCACAAGTATAATTCACCAAATACAAATCCCTATAAATATAATTTAATTCCAACTATTAAAAAACTATTTATTAATTTCATACGTGATAAAAATAAATTCATCAAATTTGGTTGTTGATGTTATACACCAATTCAAAATTTTTAGAAAAATCATAAAATAAAAATAATATTTTGGAAAACCCCTTACCATAAAATATAGATAAATTTTTAATATTCAACCCATTTTCATGACTTAAATAGAAAATATTCATGATGAAATAGTGAATGTGTCTCTTTAAAACACACCATGATATAGCTTTATATCTTCACTTTTATTCCTTCTAGAACACCATGTTGCCAAACACTATATTGGGAACTTTATTCTATAAAATTATTGAATGGAAATCCAAAAAACAGATTGGTACATGATTAAATCCATTGTTTGGTGATTAAAACAAGGCCAAAGAGAACATCCCATTATAAATTAAAAAACAATTACCACAGAAAAAAGATTATGATGTAGTTAGTTTTATCATTTTTCTACACACGAATTTATAAATTACTTTTATTTTTGGGAAATTAATTTGGAAATATATATCCCACCATCACCATTATGTGAAAAACTATTATAGCTTGTCTATTACTCTAGATAAAATTTAATATGGATTTTTGAGTATAATGAAGGATCATTAGAGATGGTCTATTTTTTTAATATTTATTGTAATTAGTGTTTATGGGTAATTAGTGAGGTTTATTTGGAAATAATATCTAAATTGTAATGTAAAAACATTAAATAATTTTTTTTTTTCAATTTTTCATTTTCTATACCATCTATTAAAATGGGAAATTTGAAAAATGTTCTGATCATAAAAGAGAGTAATCTCCATCATATTGGGAGGAGGAATAATCAAAATGGGGGATAAAAATATTTTATAGGGGGTTCCAAATACTTAAAATATAATTATTTAAAAAAACAGAGTATTTTATTAATTTGAAATAGTTATCTTAGCCTGAATGTATACAACCATTTATATTATTAATCATATATGTAATTATTTCTTGAAAACTATCTATTGTTAAAGGTAGTGAAGTTTTTTTAAACATAATATTGACTATTTATTTATGTTTTATTCTTGAATGACCAATGTTTTACCTATAAATTTTCTTCTTTGAATCATTTCTAGTTTTTCAATAGAAGTAAAAAAATGATGGTTATTGTAAACATTTTTATATAGAGTAACATTTTTAATTCATAATCAATAATCCAATGGGTTTATTTAATGATCATTATAAAAATAATAAAAAATTTTATCAATTATTTAATTATAGTATACCTATAAATTTCCTTCCTAATACACTAATTTTACATGAAAAAATATATTAATTGGTGATAGGTATTATTTCATTTTGAAAACAAGGGTTGAACTGATGACCCAATATGAGAAATAAAATAATTATATATTTTAAATGATCAATTATCGATGATAATAAATGATTGTTATGGGAATACATTTTTATGTAAATGGATATAATATAATTTTTTTGGTCATATGATGGTAGGCCAACTTGAGTATAATTTCATTACAATCCGTAATCAATCATGGAAAAATAAAAAAAATTGTATTACATGATTTATAAACATTTTAAATTTCATAACCCCTATCCCTGTTAGAATTATTATTTATTATTTTTTTCCAGCAACTAGTTAACTAATTGTAATTAATTTTTCAAAGAACAATTTATTATTCTTCCGTAATTAAACCACTACTTGTTTTATATTTTATGGGATGAAATATTAAATAAATTTTCCAATCCTCAATATTGTGAACTCATTCCACTACAAATGAATAGATGTGCATAAGTCTCTCCCATTTTTCTTAGTGTAAGAAAATAATCTAAAGAGAAAAAAAATATAATCCTATTATTGTTACCCTTGAATTTAATATATTTAATTATATTTAAGAAAATTAAAATTTTTTATCTCATCATTGAGAAAAAAATCTAATTGAATTTAGAATTATATTCCCAATGGTGGCGAAAAATTTGTTGTAAAATAATTTTTTTTGAAATTTTATTTAAAAATATTTTTTAAAAAGTATAGTTTGAAAATATTTTTTACATTTTTGAATTGAAAAATATGTATCATTCACTATTTCATCAAATCCTTGTCATATTCCACACTCAGACAATAAATGTCATGTTTAAAAGGAACTTATCTTCATTCCGAAATAAGAAAATCATATTTATATTTACTAGCTGATTGATCAAACACCAATGGATATATATATTCCTAAATAAATTTATTTTGGATATGTGAGGTTTATGACTTCTAATAGGCATAATAAATTATTTTAAAAATTTATAAATAAAAGTGGGGTGAATCCTCAAAAACAATATCAATATTATTAATGGAACTTTTTGTCATGTAAAGAGACCATTTATAGTAGATAAACATTTCATTGATGTAGCTTATTTCATAGATTTTTTAAAATAGGTTGAAATTCCAACAGACACATATTGATTAAAATATGTGAAATAATTATGTTAGAATTCATTTCATGGAAATGGAAAATCAAATTTCACTTTTTACTCACATTATAACCCATGTGAGAACTTCAAGAACTACACACTTCCTATATGGACCATGAGCTACCTTTCTATCATGTGATATCCTTTTCTAGATCATAGTTTATATTAGGGGAATACAAACTATAACATTATACCAATAGTATAGTTCATTAATGAGGTTCCCTACTATAAACACTGATAACTATCACATACTCAGTATATATCAATGGGCATCATTTTTTGCATGAAATATTTTTTATATGTTACAAATTGATAAATTTTATAATGAAACCAAGGTATTCTATATTATCATATACTATCATATTGCATCCTAATTCATGTGATTCTTATATGATTCAATATTCACGAGATCCCATCATTGTATAGCTTCCTAACCAAGAGACACCCCCATATGGTAGCTTATGTCTAGGAGTTGGTTACCCTGTATCCCCAAAAAATAATTGAATACACACCTAAACATGAAAGGATTACATTGATATGTGGATTGATGAATGAATAAAAAATTTATCCGCAATCCCATGGGTTTTGATTCTCCCTTTTATCTCCCTTCCTATTATAGGGTTTCTCCTCTAGTGGTAGTTTTCCCTCAAGATGTTTGTTTTCATAATCTATTACCCTTACTGACTAGTGGAATTCTCTTCTATTTCTGTAAGATTTCTTCCACTTTATATTTTTTTGTGGCTGTAGCCCCTTCCCCCTCCTACTATTATCTTTATGTATTTCCTTTCATGTTAGACTCCATTTTGGACTAACATTATGGTACATACATTGGAAAAGGAAGGATATAGGATACTATTTATCTATTTATTTGATTGTAATGGTTTTCAGGGTTTTTGGTTTATTTGGTTAGTTCTCACCATCAGTGATATCTGATTTGAATGTTGAACAATGTTCCCTAAGAGGTCATTTTGTGCCCAACCACTTTCATTTTTCTATGGATTTAGCTTCCAATGCCCCTCTCATAGTTGTTTTTGTGCATTTATCACCAAAGAGCATTGGTATGTTATATTCAAGTGTTCATCTAGATTCATGGGGGATCATCTTGATTAGCTGTGTCCCATAGGGATTTCTCAACTAAGGGTTCCTTGGTTTTGGTTCCTTGGAGTGGCCTCCCCTATAAATCTTCTTCTAAAACCCTCTATGTTGTCCCAACTCACAAGATTCCACTTTGGTGGATGTGTTGGTGATTCTAGAAGGTTTGGGTCTCTACGAAGTGGTTTTAGATGTGACAGGGTTGCTACAGTTTTAGTGGGTGGTAATTGTCATGATTTTCTAGTGGTTCTTGGATGGTCTATGAGAGTTTCGTCTCTAACAACATCTTTTTTCATCGATGAATCAGTCGGTGATGGTGAAGGCAGTCTGTGGGTTCGTGATACAGTGACTAGTTGAATGATTTATTATGAAGTTCCATAGTTGTTCTGTAATGATATTGTGTTCTTTGGATATTAAAAAGGATTCAATTGGGTTGTTATATTAATCAATGGTCCGGATGATGTTTTGGGATTGGGTATTTGTGAGTGGATCTTCGAACGGGGTAGTATAATGGTACTTTTTTGAAATTTATGATTTTAATATTTTATTCAAATATTGTTCTGATGGGGTTTATTTTTGTTGTGTATGGTGATGAAAGGATTACAATGATGGGTTGATGGGGTCGAAGACATGTTTATTTTTCTCTCAAGATACTCATGGTATTTTGATTCTGGTATTTGTGTTTTATGTATAGTGAATTTTTTTTATTGTAATTTTTATGTATTTGAATTATGAACACTATGGTTACCACTAAATCAATATATATATTTTATAAAATGAAATATTTTTTATAGTCGAAATTATTCTGGATGAAACCTTTTGAATCTAGATGAAATAATATAGTAATTAAAATCATCAAAGGAAATGATCTTGTAAAGTCCATTTGCAAGGGCCAGTTCATGAATCCCCTTGAAAGGGCTAGTTAATGATGTCTAGTCATTTTAATCCATTCAGGAGGAAGATTTAAGAAAATAAATTCCTTATTCCTGTACTTTTTTTGACGTTTTCATTCATATGTGTAGTTTTAACATCTTGGTATCCACTACATGTGTCCCCCATCTGGACATCACTCTGTGAACTCACAATGTGGATTCTCCATTGAAAACATAAATCACAAACCCCAATCTATTAACACCCTCTGAATTTTTTCCTCCACAAATTACCCTTGTGGACCCAGGTATGAGAGAAACACACACTACTACAAAAATGGCCTATATCAGCGGTAAAAAGGGTTATTCCTGGGCTTAAAAAGCACTGTAAAGCTCAGCGCTAATATTGGGGGTCCCTTTTATCAGCGCTTTATGTTAGTGCTGATAAATGTCCAAAAAAATTTAAAAAAATTAAAATTTAAAAATAATGCGGGGATTGATTATATCAGTGCTCCACACCCCCTTTATTGGCACTATGAGGTCTCCCGCGTGCTTCCCTTCCCACACATCCTCATACGCGCTCACCCGCTTCGCTTCCACCCGAACATGAACCCAGGACCTCCCCACTTTCACAGCTGCACCTTTACCACTAATCCATTCTGTTTTGTTTTATATTTAATCATATATCTATATATATAGTTATATTTATTCATATATTGAAATAGATTCATATTAATATAAATATATTTATTCATATATTTATATATATATATATATTAATTCATATATTAATATATTAATATATTTATTTTTAGTTATAATTTTATATACGTATATTTATTTTTATATTAATATATACATATAAGATTAGTTTTAAATAAATTTATGAAAAAATATGTTTTTTTATGTGTGTCTATAAATAAATAAATACATGCATACATAGATATATCCAACACATAGACACACACAATGACACATGCACACAAACACATACATATTTAAGAATAAATACATATATTTGTGTATTTGAAAAGCCATAGAATGTACATATAAGATTATTTTTAAATAAATTTATGAAAAAATATGTTTTTGATGTGTTTTTATAAGTAAATAAATAAATACATACATATATACATATATACAACACATAGACACAGACACAGACACTCACACAGACACTCACACACCCATAGAAACATTTATATTTACGAATAGATACATATATATGTGTAATTGAAAAGACATATAATGTTAAAATGACCATAACATATAATCAAGAATCCCATTTCAACACCACAACTAGTCAAATCAAAGAAAATAAAACAATCTTCGATATGATATATGGTACAGGCCTAACGGACATCAGGATCAGAAGTTATACTTGTTTTAATGTTAACAAATTGGGGTATCCTGATAAAAATCTCAGTTTTGGAGGCCTTATGGGACTTTTTTGGGCTCAAAAAATGTACACTCTTGTGGTAGTGGAGTTTAGTGATTTCAATAGCATTGTTTTCATGTCATTTTCAACATGCAGAAATTTCATTGCCCTATGATTTATCTCATTGCATCATTTTTTGAGTTCTGTGTGGTATTTGTCCATAGAAAACCTAATAAAACTACCTCCTTCACTTTATTGCATAAATGAACTTCATATGTGAGACTTCCACTACACAAATTAATTAATTTCCCTAAAAGACATTTTAAAATTCTTTCATTGTTTCATATAAAAAAAATTAGCTTGTATATTATAATTTTAAAATAAAATATTATCTTATCATGGTTTATTAGTTTTCAATCTTATGTATAATGGGATAATAACATTTTTATTTATTAAGGGAAAATCAATAGTTAAATTTTAGGTCATTACACCCTTGTAAGAATAATGATAATGCTTAACCTATCTAAGTATTTGAGCTCACCCTTGTAAGAATAATGGGCCCATAAGGGGCACTCCGTAGCTAGGGTTACCCCAGCGCCGCCTTCCTCCCTTCTGCCTTTGGTCGGCTCAGTCCTTCTCATTGCTTGATCAGTTTTCTCGTGGTGGCTTCCCTTTCTACAGTGTCATCGTAAGACCTTGTAGGCTCGGTCATGTTGGTGTTTTTCTATTTTGCTGATCTGCTTTTGCCTCACTCCATCTAATCCAGATAGGGCTTCAAGGTGGAGCGACGATGCTCCAATGGCCATGAACCAGTCTCTGCGTCTAAAGGCTGCTGGCGCGTATCCTGTAGAAGCGTTGAGTTGTTCCTTGCGGTCTCTAAGTTCAATTTGGAGGGCAGCGATGGGATTTTCGTGCGGGATTGCGGTGAGGTATGGCGAGCTGGGAATCGGTTGGACATGGTTATCGTGATTGCTTCTTTATCTTTGTCTTTTGATTTGCATTTTATTTTAGGTTTTGGATCTACGATCGGATGTTCATGACTCCTCCATGTGGTTTACTTCACATTTATTTAGTTAATTCTATGTTTTTTTGTGTATTTCTCGGATTATCGTGATTTTTCTTGATGGAAGAGGCATTGATCTGTGGTTTATTTGCAATAGAGGATGTGCATCCTTCAATTTTTGAGATTTTTATTTGGATTTTTCTATTCGTGATGAGGTCGGGCCTCAACATGATTCGTTCCAGTGGCAAAATTTCTTGCATTCCTTTGATGTTTTATTCTTGTCAATTTCATTTGGATGACTGTCATGCCGTTTTGGATGATTTCTCATTTTTCGATCTAGAAAAAATATGGATCTGCATTTAGATAATATCAATGGCAACAATTGTCCTGGATTACTTGTTGGATATGGATATGGATTACATGTTGGATTATGGATGTGTTTCAACCAGTACACTACATAGGTCTGCTTTAGATGAGGTCCAGAGCATGAATCTTTCACCGTTTCATGCCATTCGGATTTAGATGTTCGAGAGGGTATGGCTCTACCATCTGTACCGTTCCCATGAACCCCTGCACGGGATAGCTTGCTGAGTGGTTAAGTGATGGAGAATGATTGTGGTCACGATGTAATAGCTGAGAAGTGGCAGATCTGGTATTCATGACTTCGTTTATCATCTTTTATAGTTTTATGTGCTTGTACTTTTTGATCTTTACGGTTTCTCACTTTTTCCTCAAAAGTGTTTATAATAAAAAAATTTAATTTTTAGTCAGTCAAAAGAAAATGTTCATAATTATGTGAATAAACATATTTTTTGTTTAATTTCCAAACAAAAAAATGTTCGAGTACCGGGGTTATATGAGTATTTAAGCTAATTAATGATTAAAAAAATATAATTATTTATAGATTATTCAATTTTTTATTGAGAAATATTATACATTATTAATTTTTATATATAAAGAATGTTTTTATCACCAGATGTGGATGTGTGTGTTTGGTGAACCTCGATTTTACCCTAAATGGATTCTTCTACATTTTATACTTATTATTCATCTATTACTTCTTTTTAATTTTATTATTATTATTCTTTAATATTAATTTTCTAAAAAAGTATAAAAAATTAATATCTAATTTAAAAATTAATATAGATATTTTTAGTAAATACAATTATAAATCAAAATAAATTTCATTCCATGAATTAGTTTTCTAACATTCATTATCTTGTTGATATCTAGTTCTCCTTAGGATAAGCATTTTAAATTTATATAGTGATTATAGCTAGTTGCATATTTAATTTATTATTTAAAATAATAATTTATTCTACTGTCATATATTCATCAAAATCATTTTTATTTGTTTGTGTATAGGAAAAAAAATTGTAGAGTAATTAGTCATTTTTTATTGATAATATCATCTAATAATGAATCAAAAGTTAAGTCACCTCCCATGAGGTATTCATTATGAGTTTGTTACTAAATTTTATTACCTTGGACTAAAAGGTGAAAGATCTATAACTAGAGAATTTTACCACCTTTCTTAGTCCTCTATAATAGATTAGTTGGAAAAATATCTTTAAATTATCTTTTTGGTGGTTTTAGTTGGGTTCCACATCCATGAATTTTTACATGGGGAATTGACCATTTCTATTAGATCATTGTGATATTTTCTCTCCCATGTGATCATAGTGCACATGGATAAGGTATAGATTATATCTATGGCGTTATGATCCTATTTATTTGGAAGCATGGGGGAATTCAAAATTGTGAACTATTATGCATATTATTGTACTGGAACACGTCAAATCATCCATTTTTTGTACATAAAATGTTGTTTTGTGGTCCTTAAACATTTTATTACATGTGTCTATTTTTAGAATACTCTACCTTAATTTATAGCAGTTTATCTGGTTTTTATATTATTGAAAATAGAATCTGGTTAATTAAAGATAATAGAATAAATCTATATATATACCCTAAAAATTAATCTAATAAAAATAGGTTGTAAAGAAAAATAAAAAACAAATAATTAAGGAAATATTTATAAATAGATGAAATGTCACTTAATCAAGTTCTTATAATAGAAAAAATATCAAATTTTATTACTGGAATATCATGAACCACATTAAATAATATCATAATACATAAATATTCCATCAGTGATACATACATTAATGAATATTTACCATGTGTTATTGATATAAATGGAATGTATATATTGGTTAAATATCAATTTTATGACTTATTTTTGTTTTTTGAGATTTTTTTGGTAAAAAGATATTTAAAAAAATTAAATCATTTTTTTTTGTTTCTTTATTGAAAATTTATATATATAAATATATATATATATATGTATATATATATATATGAATATATTTTTGGAGATATTTATCATCATTAGTGATAAAATTCTATATAGATTTCTGAAATTTATAATTTCTATGGAATGAATACTGGTTTCATGTACATTCAAATATATTTTCATCTATTGATGAATTTTTTGAATAATATTGTGTTGAAATACTTTCATAAAAATTGCAAATAATATTTTTGAGTTATAGCTAACTATTTCAATTTTATTATGGAAAGAGTTTTTATATAGAAAATTAAATTGGGTTTGAAATTATTTAGTAATAAATATTCAGTTAAATGAATGTACAAGTTTCGTTATGAAATTTACTTCATTTATTGAATATAATAATTTAAATTCATTGTATGAAATTTGATTATCTTCTCTGGTAATATTTGGAAAATGTCTCAATATGTTTTTGACAATAACGGGTTTTGAATCTAAAAATTCATGAATTGTTTAATATTATTTTATAAATTAAGTGGTTTACAAATTTATTTATCTTTATAGTATTAAAAGGCTATTGTTATGTTTGAAAATTTATTTGAGGATATATAGGAATTGAAATTAACATTTATTGGGCCAGGTTGTTTGGATCAATGAATTAGAGTTGTGGACCGTCTGGTTTCCTCCGTCCATGATAAAAATTCATCAACTCAACAAAGAACCATTCGATTAAATGGGATAAATGGAAAGAGACAATAACTATCTTAAATTATATGAATGGTTTGACACATTCGAAATAATATTTTATCACTTATGATTTCATTTTATTGATGGGGGAGGTGGTGTTCCCATTTCAGTGGTATACAAATGATGAAGAACTCATTTATTTAATTCATTCCATGTCAACTCAAAGTCAGCGATGAAATTATGAGTGAAGGGAAATGATGAAAAATCACAATATTTGTATTAATTATGTTCACTAGTCAATGGTTTTCAATTGTATCTTGAAAACCTTATAATACATCTCTTGTTTCATATATAATTCTACACCATGCATTTATATTCCATAATCTATATACCCCATAATAACTCCCCATTATTCCCTTTATTTCAAACTCTCCTTACCATATATCCTTTAAAGAGAATGTTTTCATTCAATTTCAATTTCTTATTTCAACAATCATGCTACTCTAATAAGCTTTAAAACGTTAATAAATCATCTTTATTCCACTATAATATATAAAATAGAACACCCATTTATATCAATCAAATTATAAATTTTTCATCTGCACATCCCAAAGTATGCATTTTATATAGATTTCCAACCATGGATCCTTTTTCTATACTATATAGATGTTCGCTAAAGATCCTCCATGCTATAGAAAAATGTTCTACCTATATATCCCCAAATAAAAGTACCTTAGGTAGTCTTCCACAAGTATATTTCACCCAATACAAATCCCTATAAATATAATTTAATTCCAACTATTAAGACACTATTTATTAATTTCATACATGATGAATATAAATCCATCAAATATGGGTATTGATGTTATACACCCAATTAAATTTTCTTGAAAAATCATACAATAATAATAAGATTTTGGATAACCCCTTACCAAAAAATGTAGATATATTTTTAAAAGTAAACCCATTTTCATGACTTCAGTATAAAATATTCATGATGAAATATTGAATGTGTATCTTTCACACACACCATGATATAGCTTTAAATCTCCGCTTTTATTCGTCCTAGAACACCATGTTGCCAAAAACTATATTAGGAACAAGATTCTATAAAATTATTAAATTGAAATGAAAAAAACAGATTGGTACATGATTTGCTCTATCGTTTGGTGATCAAAACACGGCCAAATAGAACATCCCAGAATAAATTAAAAAACTATTACCACAGACAAAAGATCATGATGTTATAATTTTATCATTTTTCTACACTGGAATTTATAAATTAATTTCATTTTTGGGATATTAATATAGAAAGATATATTCCACCATCGACATTATGTTAAAAAAGTATAGATTGTATATTCCTCTAGATAAAATTTAATATGGTTTTTTTAATATAATGAATGATCACTAGATATGGTCTATTTTTTTCATAATCTATTCCCATTACCGACAAGTGGACTTCTCTTTAATTTCTCTAGGATTTTCTCCTCTTTAAATTTCGTTGTGGATGTAGCCCCTTCCCCCTCATACTATTCTCTTTGTGCCTTTCCTTTCACGTTAGACCCCATTTTGGACTAACATTATGGTGCCTACGTTGGAAATGGAAGGAAATAGGAGACTGTTGATATTTTTTTTTGATTGTACTGGTTTTCTGGATTTTTGGGTTATTTGGTTAGTTCTCACCATCAGTGATATCATATTTGAATGTTGAACAATGTTCCCTAAGAGGTCATTTTATTCCCAACCTCTTCCATTTTCCCTGGATTCAGCTTCCAATACCCCTCTCATAGTTGGTTTGGTGCCTCTGTCACCAAATAGCATTGGTATGTTATCATCAAGTGTTCAAATTTGGGTGTTGATGTTATACACCCAATCAAATTTTCTAGAAAAATCATATAATAACAATAAGATTTTGGAAAACCCCTTACCAAAAATTGTAGATATATTTTTAATAGTCAACCCATTTTCATTACTTAAGTATAAAATATTTATGATGAAATAGTGAATGTGTCTCTTTCACACACACCATGATACAACATTAAATATTCAATTTTATTCCTTCTAGAACACCATGCGAAACACTATATTGGCAACATTATTCTGTTAAATTATTAAATGGAAATCCAAAAAATAGATTGGTACATGATTAGCTCCATCGTTTGGTGATCAAAACAAGGAAAAATAGAACATCCCAGAATAAATTAAAAAACATTCACCACAGACAAAAGATCATGACGTAATTAGTTTTATCATTTTTTCTACAGTAGCATTTAAAAATTATTTTCATTTTTGGGAAATTAATATAGAAAGATATATTCCACCATCACCATTATGTGAAAAAACGTATAGCTTGTCTATTCCTCTAAATAAAATTTAATATGGATTTTTGAGTGTAATTGATGATAATTAGAGATGGATTATGTTTTTTAATATTTATTGCCATCAATGTTTATTGGTCAATTTGTGAGGTTTATTTGGAAATAATATCTAATTTGTAATTTGAAAACATTAAATAATTGTTTTTTCAATTTTTCATTTTCTATACCTTCTATAAAAATGGGAAATTTGAATGATGTCGGGATCATAAAAGAGAGTCATATCCATTATATTGTGGAGAGTAATAATCAAAATGGGGGCTAATAAATACTTTATAGGGGGTTCCAAATACATTAGAAAATTATTTTTAAACAAAAACCACATATTTTACCACATTGAAATAGCTATCTTTTCATGAACATATACAACAATGTATATTTTTAATTACATAGGTAATTATTTCTTGACAAATATCTATTGATAAAGGTAATGAGGTTTTTTGAAACATAATATTGACTATTAATTTATGTTTTATTCCTGAATGACCTATTTTTAACCTATAAATATTCTTCTTTGAATCATTTCTGGTTTTTTAGTAAATCTAAAATACAATGATGGATATTGTATAAATTTTTGTATAGAGGAACACTTTTAAATCATATTCAATAATCCAATGGTTTTATTAAATGATCATTATTAAAATAATATTAAATTTTATCAATTATTTTATTAGAGTATACCTATAAATTTCCTTCCCAATACACTAATTTTACATGAGAAAATATATTAATTACCCACCAACTGGGGGTTGCTATCTAACCCATCTCCCTCGCTGTAGGGCTTGAGCACGCTGTCCACACACAGAGGACCCCAGAATACCCGCATGCAAACCGTTCATGAAGAGGGTAGACAATTCTGCAATTAACAATCTCATACGGATCTGTACGGGGGGGGGGATCATGATGGGAGGTGGTGTTCTCCGGTATGGATGGGGTTCAGTCCACATTGCTTTCAGTGCCTATTATGGGCCAGGCACCTCTACAGGTGCAGAGTTTAGAGCCCTCCTTATGGGTCTCACTCTTTGCAGAAGGAGAGGTCTCCGGGTGATGGAGGTTGAATCAGATTCGGATGTTCTGATTAGATCTCTTCAGGGTGCTTGTGATGTGGCTTGGAATCTGGTGTACGTTTTTAGAAGGTGCAAAGCAGAGACCAATCAGGGCAGGTTGATCCATCATAGTGCGAGAGAATCCAACTTTGCGGCTGATGCATTGGCTCACGAGGGCAGGCCAGAGGAGACTTTAATAGTGTATGACAGTCTTAATTCTCTTCATTCCGAGTGTGTCAATGTGATCCAGAAGGACTCACTTGGTCTTCACTAATTTCGACCTTCGTGATTTGTATCCTTTGATTTTCATGTCTTCTTAAGAAAAATTAACCTTCTGTCCAGTGATAGGTATTATTTTATTTTTGAAAACAAGGGTTTAACTGATGAACCAATATGTGAAATACAATAATTATATATTTTCAATGATCAATTATCCATGATAATAAATGATTATTAGGGGAATAAATGTTTATGTAAATGAATATAATATTATGTTTTTTTGGTCGTATGATGGTAGTGAAACTTGATTATAATTTCATTACAATCAAAAATCAATCATCTAAAAATAAAAAAATGTTGTATATGATTTATAAATATTTTAAATCTCATTACCCCTATCCCAGTTAGAAATATTCTTCATTATTTTTTTCCAGCAACTAGTTAACTAATTGGAATTATTTTTTCAAAGTAACATTTATTCTTCTTCATCAATTGAACCACTACTTGTTTTATATTTTATGGGACGAAATATTCAAAAAAATTTCCAATCTTCCATAATGTGAACTCTTTGCACTACAACTTAATAGATGCGTATAAGTATCTCCCATTTTTCTTAGTATAAGAAAATAATCTAAAGAGAAAAAATATATAATCCTATTTTTGTTACCCTTGAATTTAATATATTTAATTATATTTAAGAAAATAAAATATTTTTATCTCATCATTGAGAAAAATATCTTTTTGAATTTGGAATTGTATCCCTGAAGGGGGTGAAAAAATATTTTTATAATAATTTTTTATAAGTTTTATTTAAAAATATTTTTTAAAAAGTATTGTTTGATAATATTTTTTACATTTTTGAATTGTGAACTTTTTTTCATTCACTGTTTCATCAAATCATTGTCATATTACACTCTCAGATAATAGAAGTCATGTTTAAGAGAAACTTATCTTTATTCTGAAATAAGAAAATTGTATTTATATTTACTAGTTAATTGATCAAACACCAATGTATATATAAATTCCTAAATAAATTTATTTTGGAGATGTGAGGTTTATTCCCAATACTAGGCATAATATATGATTTTAAAAATTTATAAATAAAAGTGCGGTGAATTCTCAAATACAATATCAATTGTATTCATGAAATTTTTGGGCATTTAAAGAGACCTTTTATGGTAGAAAAAAATTATCCATGATGTATCTTATTTCATAGATTTTTTTAATAGGTTTAAAATCCTGAAGACACATATTGATTAAAATATGTGCAATAATTATGTTAGAATTCATTTCATGGAAGTGGAAATTCAATATTCACTTTTTACTCACAGTATAATCTAAGTGATCACTTAAAGAACTACGAACTTCCTTTATGGACCATGTTCTACCTCTCTATCATGTCAAATCTTTTTTTAGATCATAGTTTCTATTAGGGGCATACAAACTATCACATTGTACCAAAAGTGAAATTCATTAATGAGGTTCCCTACTATAAACACCAATCACTATCACACACACATTATATATCCATGGACATCATTTGTGCATGAATGTTTTTTTCTATATTACAAATTGTTAAATATTGTAATTAAACAATGGTATTCTATATTATCATATACTAACATATTGGATCCTAATTCATGTGATTCTTATATGATTCACTATTCATGAGATCCCATCATTGTATATCTTCCTAACCAAGAGGAAATCCCATATGGTAGCCTATTTCTAGGAGTTGTTTACCCCGCATCCCCAAAAAATAATTGAACACACACCTCAATACGGAATGACTACATTGATATGGGGATTGATGAATGACTAAAAATAATTTATCCACAATCCCTTGGCTTTTGATGCTCTCTTTTATCTCTCTTCCTATTCGAGGGTTTCTCCTCATTTGGTGGTAGTTTTCCCTCAAGATGTTTGTTTTCATAATCTATTCCCCTTACCGACTAGTGGACTTCTCTTAAATTTCTCTAGGATTTCCTCCTCTTTAAATTTCATTGTGGCTGTAGCCCCTTCCCCTCCTACTATTCTCCTTTTGTCTTTCCTTTCAAGTTATAGCCCATTTTGGATTAACATTACAGTGCTTACATTGGTAAAGGAAGGAAATATGAGACTGTTGATCTATTTATTTGATTGTATTGGTTTTTGTGGTTTTTGGGTTATTTGGTTAGTTCTCAACAACAGTGATATCAGATTTGAATGTAGAACAATGTTCCCTAAGATGTCATTTTTTGCCCAACCACTTCCATTTTTCCCTAGATTCAGCTTCTAATTCTCCTCTCATATTTGGTTTGGTGCCTCTGTCATCAATGATCATTAGTATGTTATCTTCAAGTGTTCATCTAGATTCATTGGGGATCATCTTGATTAGGTACGACCCATAGGTATTTGTGTTTTATGTCTAGTGACTTTTTTATTTTGATTATTTTAATTTCTATGTATTTGAATTATGAAGTCTGTGGTTACCACTAAATCATAATATATCATCTATAAATTTAAATATTTTTCATAGTCAAAATTAATCTGGATGAAACCAATTGAATCTAGATGAAATAATCTAGTAATTAAAAATCATCAAAGGAAATGATCTTGTAAAGTCCATTTCCAAGGTCCAGTTCATGAATCCCTTTGCAAGATCCAGTCAATGAAGTCTTTTCCTTTTAATCCATTCAGGATGAATAGATAGGAAATTAAATTCATTATTCTATTTCTTTTTTTCACCGTTTTGATTCAAATGTGTAGTTTTAACATCACGTTATCCACTACATGAGTCCCCCATCTAGACATCACTCTGTAAACTCACAATGTGGATTCTCCTTTGAAAACATAAATCACAAACCCCAATATGATTACACCCAATGAAATATTTCCTCCACAAATTCCCCTTGTGGACCCATGTAATAGGGAAACACACACCACTAAAAAAAGAGCTTATATCAGCGCTAAAAAGGGGCTTTTACAGTGCTAAAAAAGCAATGTAAAGATCAGAGCTAATATAGGGGGGTCCCTTTTATTAGCGCTCTAAAACACACTGATAAAGGCCCCTTTTATCAGCTCTAAAAAAAGCGCTGAGAAAAGAGCCCTTTATCAACACTTTTTTAGCACTGATAAAAGGGGCCTTTATCAGGGCTTTTTGTCTACACTGATAAAGGTCAAAAAATTAAAATAAAATTAAACATAATCAAAAATAATGTGTGGAGTGAATTTATCAGCACTCCATGCCCCCTTTATCAGTGTTAATAGGTCTCCCGCCTACTGCCCTTCCCATGCATCCTCATACGTGCGCACCCCCTTAGCTGCCACCTGAGCTCGAACCCCGGACCTCCCCCCTTTCACAGCTGCACCTTTACAACTAAGCCATTCTGTTTTGTTCTCTATTTAATGATATATATATATACAGTTATATTTATTGATATATTGATATAGATTCATATTAATATATTTATATTTATTCATATATTTGTATATATATATATATTAATTCATATATTAATATATTTATAAATATATTTTTAGTTATAAATTTTTATATGTATATTTATTTTAATATTAATATATACTTATAAGATTATTTTTAAATACATTTATGAAAAAATATGTTTTTTATGTGTGTTAATAAATAAAAAAATAAAAAATACATACATAGATAGATATATACAACACATAGACACTCACAGACAGAGATGCACAAACACATGTATATTTACGAATAAATACATATATATGTGTATTTGAAAAATCCATAGAAAGTACTTATAAGATTATTTGTAAATACATTTATGAAAAATTATTATTTTGATTTGTGTTTTTAATTAAATCAATAAATACATACTTATATACAACACATAGACACACACATAAACACTCACACTGACACTCACACACACAAAGAAATATATATATATATATATATACGAATAAATACATATATATGTGTATTTGAAAATCCATAGAATGTTAAAATGACCATAACTTATAATCAAGATACAAATTTTCAACGCCAAAACTATTCAAATTGAATTAAATGAAACATTATTTGATATGAAATGTGGTACAGGCCTAAGGGACATCTGGATCTGAAGTTATACTTGTTTGAATGTTAACAAATCTGGGTATCCTGACTAAAAACTTAGTCTTGGAGGCCTTATGGGAATTTTTTTGCTCAAAAAATGTGACAAGAGCTTCGCCTGGGTCACTAGTGTGTAGAGCTCGTCACAGGCTTTGATTTTATATACTGTAGAGCTCAGACGGACTATCGGATCAAAAGTTATGGCCGTTTGAATTTTGAGTTGTGTTGTCAACATATTTTAGATCTTTTATTTATTGTTTTGAATTTTTGTGTCCTCATATTTTAAAAGAATTATTTTTAATCGATAATAATTATAAAATTATGAATTAATAATTTTTTTAAATTATTTATATGTCATTTTTACTATTTTTATTATATATTAAAAGTAATAGTCTATTTATACGTATCTATAATATATTTAAAAAATATATATTTGTTTTATATCAATATAAATATACTTATATAAAAAATATTTTTGTTCATGAAAAATTATTATTTTTTGAAACATAACATTTATCAGCACTCAGGAAAATTCGCTGATAAATCCACCCTTTATCAGTGCTACTAAAAGAAGCCTTGATAAAGGGCTCCCCTTTATCAGCTCAAAAAAAAGTGATGATATAGGGGGGCCTTTATCAGCGCTTTTTTAGCACTGATAAAGGCACCCTTTATCAGTGCTTTTTTATAGTGCTGATAAAGGTGAAGCGCATCCCATGCCCATTTTTGTAGTAATGACATGTTCACACTCTTATGAAGTCACTCTTACATTAACCCATTCGTGAATGACCAATATGAAAAAAAATAATGTGAAATATCTTGAATGGAAAATTTTACATAGTCTCCCTTAGATAATTAACATCTCTGGAAAAAAACACATGTAATACCAATTACAAACCTATTATGAAGGTGTCATTCATAAAAACCACTCTATATAGTCCATTAGGTAAATACCATAAGGGATACACCAATCCAAATCCATTTTGAATTAGTGAAAGTATTTGGTCCCAAAAAAATAAAACTTGTCCCTTGAATTTTATCATTAACACCCTTGCGAAATCATGACACTCACTATTATATTTTTATAGCATACTAGAATTATTTTATCTAGAAATAAATTTTTCTTCACCATTAATCCTCAAAGAAAACAATTATTTGAGATACTCCGCATTTCTTATAAATTCCCTTTTACTCAAGGCACACCAATAAGATTCTCTGTTCAACATTTATTGAGATACTACTAATAGTATCATTAAATTTCTTGAGTCAATATACATATCGTGTATTCATATAATTCATTGATTTGAGATAAATATGTTTTTTCTCCATGGGATTCGTCCTTGCTGTATACCACAAAATGTAACTTGTCTCTAATCATATATTATGTCATCTATATAAGGTATTCCATAGTTCATAATACCCACATCATCTCACGCTCCCACCCCTTTTATAGAACATACCTTCATAATCAAATATTTCCTAGATGTAATCCATAAACCACATTTTAAAAAAAACTATACTAGGTTTTTTATTAAAATCAAACCCCAATTAATTATCCCCTATCAGTATTCTATTTTCCCAACATTCATTGTATATAAATCCTCTATGGTCCTCCTCCAATTTGTTATGCCAATCTGTATCATCTTATATCTACATATCAACAAATAGGTTAAACCAAGTCTGTATCTATCAATCATAATCAACACTAAACCCATTTTTAAAAACTTAATTCAACATGATTGATCACATATTATCACATATTTCTAAAAATGATCATAAATTAGGTGGGATATGTTGTTTTTTAATAAATAAATACCATGAAGGAAATTCATCATAGATATAAACATGGAATATCTGTTATTCAATCCTTCATGACTCAGAATTTCATATCACACATCAATACATCATATAATTAATCAGCATGTTTTATTTCTGACAAGTTATAATAAATTTTGAAACAAATACTATGTGGGATTTGATTCATGTTATTGTAGGATACAAAACATGTATCATTATTTTTAATCTTTCTTCTTCAGTTTCCATATGAACCAAATTCCACTAGTCTAAGGTGAATTCTTGATCGATCTTGGATAGGGGAAACACCTAGGATACACAAGAAATTTCATGGCAACAAGATCACCATCATGACTCATATGATAAATGGTATTATACTATTAGAAACCCATTATGAGGTATCAAGACATTATATTCCATTATAATATAATGTTCTAGATATAATTAAAAAATAAAAAAAATCATAATGACAAATGATAAAGAATATACTTTATAAAAATTTGAATAGACAAAGAAGACATTTTTAGAAAGTTGTAAAATGTACTAAAATAAGCTAAATTTTAATGGTAGTGTTTAAGGATGGTGATAAAAAAACAAACCTACTAGTCCAACAGACCAAAGATACAAGTAACACTATTACAATGTGATCCTTGAGAAACCTATATGATCAAATTATCTATTCACATCCCAATATATGTGGTATCAAACCAACAAAACTACATGTATTACTCCTTAGACAATACACAAGATATGAAGTATATATACCCACCAATTTAATTGTGTAATCTATGAGATAATGTCTAGCAGGAGACTCCTATTAGTATATTACATTCCTTTTAAAAAAGACAATAAATATAATATTTTTTGAATAAATAAATGAAAATATGTTTTCTTTTATTTTTGAGGATTTGAAAACAAATGAACGTCCAAATTATCATCTAAATTACATTTCCAATTTGAAATCCTAACCTATAAATATTTCATTTATCATTTGATATATTCATATACAATATCATTCCCCACTTAATTAAAACCATCACATGCATGTTTGTTACAAATAATGAGTGAGAGAAGATATATATCACAAATGAATCAACATAATGAGAAAATGTATCATAGGTAAGTCATACATGATAGAAACAACTAACATTTTGATTACATGTTAATGAAAATGTATCATATGATACATATCATAAGTAAACACCAAGGGTCTAATAATACAATTATCGATGTATATATGAGGAACCCCAACCGGAAGGTATTATGGTCTAATATATCATAAACAAATTCATTTTCACCTTTACTCATTAGAGGCCCATCCTTTAGCGGGACCAAAATCAACTATGGGATCCAATTTAGGGAAACAAATAAAATGGTGTGTTAGCCATCACAATATTACTAATATAGTATCTTATGGTACATAGAAATTTTTTTAGGGATGTGTCTTGTTTCAAGCCAATGCATTTCAAATAAAAAACCAATCTAATGTTTATATCCATATCCAAATCTTTCACACTTCATACATCCAACTTAATAAAAGACCTAACCAATATGTGTAATCATGAAAAATATTTTTACCATCCATCATATGGTTTATATAAATAACATCAAAAATATAATTAGAAACAAAAATGATATAAATAATAAATAATTCAATCTTTATATCACATAGTTCCAATCAATCCCATTATTTATTAGTCATAACTATTATATTTTATAAATATCATTAGAAAATCAATTATAAAATATACATAATCCAATAGAAATGAAATAAATGATAAATCCAAAATCAAAATAAACTAAACCAAGAAACTATTTCATTATATAATTCATTAATCCTTTGCTGTCATATAAAAATATTGAAAAAATGTTCACACCATGTCAAACAATATTGATAACCTAAAACACCTAAAAATTATCTAGAGGAAATCCATAATTTGAAATTTTTCATACACAATAGATGTGTAAAACAAAATAAGAAAAATCCATGGTATTGAATTATAAAATTTAGGAAAAAAAATCAAAGTAAAACCCATTGAAAAAAAAATTCAACATACCATATACATAATTAATTTTATCAAGAAATAATTTAATGCTATAAGGAAAAAAAGGACATTCTAATAGAATAAAATTGTATTAAAATAACATCCTCAAATGGTGAAATAATTATTCCCTTAAGGAAAACCATTTAAAGAGGTCTCTGAATATGGCTCACAATGTTTAGAACAAAAAATATAAAATTTATAATAACCCTAATAACGGATATCATCATACCATTTCTAGTAGGGTTAGGTAAGAATATAATTTTTAAAAAATAAATATGAAAACGAATGTAGATCCTAAACTATTCTAAATTGATGAAATTAAAGAATAAATTACTATGAATCAGCTATTGAGGGGTTAGATAGAGTAAATTGGCCCCTAAATGGTTTCTAGGTAATGGGTTCCATAGTGGGAAAAGTTGGGAGGAAAACTAATATAAAAATAATGGATAAATACTAAAATTACCACAATTTTGAAAGATTCATTTTATTCATGAATTGATTAACAAGCCATGCGGTTATGACAAAAAACGTTGTTGGTTCCTATTTTCCACTACATGGATTTAAATTCATGTATCATGTTGTTTGATATAGAATAATACGAAAAAAGTAAAACATTCCCCTAGAGACTCCTCCATTCTTAGGGATGATTAAATAAGAAACAAAATAATAACGTTACATGTTTTTGTAACAATTCACCATATCATTCCACATTCAAGAACAAGACATTTCTTAACAACATAACACATGTTTAAAGGCCAAAAACAACTTACCTAATACATTTTTCAATTAACTAAAAAACATCCTTAATCTGTTTCCAAGTATATTATACAAGAATACAAAACAACATGAGTGAACCAATATATAATAACACTATATTCATTAAATAACAACACGATATTAATCACATAATGTGGACTCATCACTGAATTAAAAAAATGTAACAATCAAAAGGATAAATTTCGACAACAAATCCCCTAATCTTATATTAATTCAAGTATATAAAATAAAAAATACCACTGCTAAGAATCACCGAAATTAAAATCTATATTAAAGGTACAAACATAAAAATCGCCTCCAGATCACCAAATGTATCAAGATCTAGAACAATTAAAAAATTCCTCTCGATTTTACATAGAAGTGTAATCCACAGGAATAAAGAGAGCACCTGGAGACCTAAATATTTTATCCCAGATATTTAGAATTTATCTAAAATTTTTAATAATTGGATAGAGTCGAATCAATTAATTAACACCTCTAATAATGGATATGTTTCTACTAAAAATTTAGGAACTTAAATGATTACAAAAACTATATAACAACTACAATACAACCAGATTGAAAACACCTATGATATCACTTTCTCATAAAAAATATTAAAGGATTCCATAATAGTTAAAAGAGAGAACATATTCCCCATAAAAGAAGAACGAGACACCCAAACCATGATCATGAATATACATTGAATGGAATGGTTCTGAACTCAGTTCACACAACTACATACATGGTAAATCATGGATAATCTTGTAGAACAACAACACATTAGTGTAATGAATGGAAATATAAACGTATTATCTTAATCAATTTAATATAATACTAAGAGATCATCCCTATTATGAAATTTTGTACGCAATGAATCGCCATATTTTCATTTTATTTTAAACACCGTGAACAAATAAAATGTTCAACAAAACATAGAGACACAAAACATGACCAAAATATCAATTTTTCCATTAAAATAATAAACAGATATATGTAATACACATGATTAGGAACATAATATGGTAAATGTATAGATTATATTAGTAAACACTATCAATTCTAGAAAACTTCATTTGAATCTCTATTATAATAAAAAGTCTAGACTTGTACACATATCGGGGCTTAGTCCAAGGAATTTTCCCCTTATAGCATCCATTTAGCATAAAAAATATATATTGGTGACATAAAATAATTCACAAAGAATATGGAATTTGATATATCTATAAAATTATAATAGAATTTATATATTTTTTATGTTGATAATAATACAAATGGTATTTTTCATTACTAAAATAGTAAATGTTGGTTGAGAAGATTTCTTATAATCATCATCACATTCCTTTTTTCCTTCCCATTAGTCGAATCCCATTAAATGGCTCTACAAGATTTCCATGGAAATATTTTTTCACTCTTCAAATCTTATATTTACCTCATTAAGGTGGAGTTATCCACAACTTCGATATAATTTAAGGGTAGGCAAGACCAAATTATCGATTAATGATATTTCACATAAAGGCCAATGAAAAAAAATCATTCCTTCAATGATTCATCACTATCCCACACTCTAGAGAATACAAAACATATTATGAAATGGTCCACAAAATCATACACTAACTGATAATAATGATGAAAAAATAAAATCCTAATTACATTATCAAATCATACCTTCTCAGGATAAAAAACCTTGATGGAGGGGGCTTAAAATATACCTATAAAAAATAACGAATAATATTCTATGTATAGTGAGATAGCACTAATCAATAATTAACACTTAATGAAATAATTTGGGGAACCAAATCCAGCAGTTTTGATGAATATTTAGTGAATATAAGATATTTTCAAAAAAATATATCTATTATATCACAATATGGAGTGATTTAATGCCAAAAAAGGATATGAATAGAGATACAATCATGATTGATACAAGAGACATGTTGAAAATATACAAACCAATCCATCAAGATTCATTTGATAGGAAAATACTTGGAACAAAACTCAAAGATTGCTAGGATTGTAACAAAAATAATTCTTCGTTGATCATTTCAATTTCATTTTTGAGGGTCACATTATAGAAAAATAGAAGAAAATTAATTCAATAAATCCAATTTAAATCCCAACTTATAGACTATAAAAAACAATAAAAAAATAAATACTATAGAACCAATTTAAAAATTAGTTTAAAAGTTGTTTGAAAAAATCCCAAATTACCAATTCAAAAAAAAACCAATCAATAAAAAATCATTATACCCCGTTTAATTTCACATATGATGATCCTTGAAACATTTCAAGCACATCATTAGATGAAACCATTTTCATATATGATAATTTATTTTTCAAATGAAACACATTGCAAAAATCGTTCTGAATAAAAATAATATATATATTCTTTTTAAAAAATAATATCACAAATACATCCCAACCAATGACATGATTTTAAAAAAAATGTAATCAAAAAATAATATTTCAAAACAATAAAACCATATCAAATTGAAATTAAAATCCATAGTATTTAACTTAAATACACTACAAATACATCATCAAACATAATATATTCAATATAACCTAGGGAATAGAGATAATATAAATTTTCTCTAATGTGGCCGGTTTGTCCTCAATGAATTCAAAAGTTTTCTCCAACTATGTGTGTGTGTCAATGGATGTTTTCCTGAATGGTGTGTATGACCAATTCATGGTTTAATATACCATTCACCTAAATTATTATTTATTATATTTCTTTTAAATTAATATGGAATACTTTTATTTCATAATATTTCTCCCTTCGTATTCAAAAAATTTAGAGTGGTAGTAAGCCATATAAAATAATAACAAGTATAAATATTCATATATCTTAAATTTTTATGAAAACTACTAACCACCCATAAAAACATGAGGACTATCATAATGAAGAGTTTACCCATACATGTCTTTACACTCATTACTAGATACCCAATCATCAAATATTCATTTAACCATAGAAATTTAGTTAGAAAATAATTCAATATCATCTATAATAATAGTACCCAAGCATAATCTTGATCCAACAAATAAAGTAGCCATCACAAGGTCCTAGAGTATTCTAGACATCCTCAAAATAACATTAATAACTGGGAAGTCACATGTTAACATTTTGTAATGATTCCACCCTAGGGAATCTATAGATAAATGGAATGTTGTAATTGGGACCTGGTATTATGTGTTTAAATATTGGATAACATTATAAAATAATTATTATCAATAAATATAAAAAATAAAACCAAATAAGTGATAATTATAAATAATATTCAAAATCCACTACCAAAAATTTTACAATTAGAAAAATGTAGTTTAATAAATCTTTTACATTTCACACATTAAATAATAATATAAAGATGTAAAGAAAGTCAATGCACATCAAGATCCCACCTATCCAACAAACCCATGATACCAATAAAAATATCACCATGTAATTCTCATGTATCCACCATAAAGAAACAATCACTAATATTCTGATGGATATTGTTATGAGACCAGCCAAACTTATAGGATAATATGTGAAATCCATCACAAGATATCAAGAATATTCCTACATGTTTTGGAATATATGGTGTGTTCCAAAGGATTAATGGTTACCACTATGAGTCCATTTAATTACTTTAATAATTGAATTAAAGTCTACATATTTATGAATTATTAAAGAAAAATAGGTTTTAATTTCATTTTTATGGTTTGAATAAAACATATGAATTTTAAATTTTAAATCAATTCAATTTTTGAATATCAACATTTAAATAAATCATTTACCTTTTGAAATGTATCTTACAAAACAATCCTCCTCTTTTCATTTAAAAAATTATAGACATTCTTCACAAATATAAAAATGAAAAGAAAACCATGTAATGTTAATTCTATAAAATAAATTAATCCACAAAACAAAGGTAATCAAATAATGAGGAAGATATGAAAATTCATAAAAATAAAAAATGGAAATGAATCATATGATTGATATAGAGATGCAAGGAAAAAGAGTCTAATGATACAGTTAATAATGTATTTAGCTATAATCCCAAAACTCCCATTAAATTATTCTAATTCATTTAATAAAATTGGACTCAACTATCCTAGTTAGCTCCACTACTTCGACTAATATCAATAAAGGCCTCCATACAAAGAATGTAACAAAAAAAGAAGAAACTATTACCATACATCCTAATGGATATAATGTAATATATTAAAAAATATATCAAGATGGTGGGCCACTTTTTATCCAATTAAAATCATTGACCAATAAAAACAATCTCAATTATATCATCATAATAATTTTCATCCCACAATCATCACCACCGATAAAAATTTCCCTAATTAATAAATACATTTATGGATTATAACTCAATATTCCATGGAATGTATTTACATATAAATCATCAATAAATAAAATATTGATCGAAATGGTATAGACAATAAAGAAAATAATAATAATTTCATATTGTTAGAAATTTTCCCTTTACATGTCATTTATAAATTGGGCATTTTAAATTTTCTTATGAAACAAATATTTGGAAAAAAATAATTCAAGTTAAATCATAATAAACACTAGATACCAAATCATAATCAACACAATAAAAAAATGCATCAAAAATATTTAAAATAATTTAGAAAAATGTAACCGCACTTTTAAAATCATCATCATAGAAATATACAACAACAAAAATTTCATTAGAAAAATTTTTGTTCGAATTTTAGAATAAACATTGTTTTCATAAAACACCATTTCAAAACAACAAACATTTTAATTATGTTATTCATCTAACTTGTTAATGTAAATACTAATAAAACCTTGAAAACCATTTAATTTTTTATTAAATAATCAATATCATTAATGTTTTTCAACATTCCATTAAAAAATCAATAAATCATGTAATTCACAAATAAAAGGAAATAGAATTTTAACCCCACCTACAGCTATGAAACAATTTAACCTTTGAGGAAATAAATTGGAATATGTATCTTAATAAGGAACATATAAATTAAAAAAATACCCAACTAAGAAATATACTATTTATTGAAATCATCCATCTATGGCCATTATGGTCAGGGTAGTGGAAAAAATGTGGTAAATTAAGAGATAAATGATAGAGTCTCCCTAAATTTTTTATCAAGATGAAATTCATCGAACAAGTCACTATGAATCAGCCATATAAGGGATTTTTCAGAGGAAAATATCACATTTATGGAACAATGTTTGGATTACTACAAATGATAAACAATGTGGTGTAATCCTAAAATTTTAGAAAAAAGAAAAATATTAAAACATCAAAACTTGAGATAGTCAAAGGATTTAATTACACTGTTGGCCAACCCAAAAAATATCCATTTTATACGCACAATTTAAAAAAATATTTTGGTGGATAGATTCCAAAAAATGGTTTGCAAACTACAAATCTAGAAACATTGATTAATAAAATCACATAAAAAATTTTAAACTAAGATATCCCAATCCTAAGGAAGAAATAAATCACACTAAAATAGTCAAGAATGTGACATTCCTGGGTGATAAATTAACGTTCAACACGATTCCCCAAAAAATTATATTTAAATTCTATTTCAAGCATAAGATTACCCACCACATCTTAGAATACCATGAGTTGGGAATATTTTACTCGTTCTTAAGTGTATCTAATGTTGATAGACCCCTATTTGTTATTAAATTAGATATTATTATTTCTTGTAGTGCCAAACCATTACTCTATTACTCCTTTGTGATGATCAGAGTATATTCTTATGATTATATTTATATTAATAATCATCCTCATCTAATGATTAGATAATGATTTTTTGGTGATTATTCATAAATTATACATACCTTATTTTATTTTTTACCAATAACCATGATGAATCAGAATTTCTGAATCATGTGTCAGTCCCACAAAAATAAATTTTGGGTACCTTGGATCTACTTATATAGTTAGTACTACTCTAATCTTATTGGAAGTTTCCATAGATGTATTATCTCAAGTGGACCCTTAACTATTCATGGATATTTGACAATAAAAGGAATAACTAGGGTCCCATTGAAATGAAATTTAAGGGAATGGCATGTCTCATTATGCATCATAGAAAACATTGGTCATTGATTTGATAATAAGTATATTTAATAATCCCTCTCATGCACTAAATCTCAACTCCACAACACCTTCCAAATCCTGTGAAGTAGATAAATTATATATTTGATGTCTAAGGATATAAACATGAGAATATAAAACTAATACAAAAAAAAGAAATTCCAATACATATTTATTTTTGCATCGATTAATTGTTTCAATCATAACCTCAGAATAATGAAAAATAATTACAGCATTGGGATTTAGGAATGATTCACAGAAATTTAATAAATATTCATGAGAGGACTAGATTCAAAAATAATTACCCTAAAAGGTGTGATATTAGGTCGACATTACATTCACTTCATCAACATGAAATCAGAAGAAGTGAACACTTACCAATAGAAAATGGTCTCACATGGATATTCATGTTGAACTTTTCTATAAAATGAATCATGTTGTATTTTTCTCTCAAAATGGAATTTTTACAAGCTTGACAATAGTTTTATTATTAATGAAATTTATCATCTATTCATTCATAATTGTGATGCGTCATTGATATATGTCACGATTTTTTCACTTTTGATGAAATTTAGCACTCCCTAAAATCCAATTGGAATTACCAACTGCAATAATAACATACATGATCACTAGATAATACAGTAGTAATATAATGATACCTCAATCCTCTATGAATAACCTGATGAGTGACCGGCCCTAGCATCTAATTCTATTAATTCCATGGCCTTGTGGCCCCAAAAAACATTTTCAACAACAAAACACCTCCAGTGTCAGTTGTTGATTAGTCTTACTCAAAAACACAAAAGTTACAACATTATCTCGTCTTTTGAGGCAACTCATGAATAATAATAATGATAAAGAACTATAGGTTAGACTGAAAATAATATGCACTAATAAAGAAAGAATAACACAAGAAAAAATATTACTAATTAGATAACCTATCCATAGAATATAACAATATCTAACTCCTGTGGTTTATGATCTATAGGAAGAATCCTTCCATGTCATGGAATCCACCTATGAGAATCCTCCAATTCATTATGAAGTAGCAGGAAAAGCAATTATTTTCTCGATAATACTAACCCGGCAAACCAAAATTGGAAAACCAGCAATGGAATCATACCACTAAAAATATATTGTTGGCTCATATTTTTACTACTTTAAACACTCATATGTAACATCAGTGTTTAACAATTGTTTTAGAGGTTAATATTAATTTATAATTTACATGAATCACCAATTGAGGTTTTCTACACATCCCACACCCACATGAAAAATCCGAGGTATTATTAAAATATTTGAAGACAGGTCATCACTTTTCCATCAATTTGGATCTTAATGGAATTAACTTGGAGAATCTCAGGTGACATATAGATATTGTGTATAGTCTTCAGGTTGAACCCACCTGATCACCTTAAACTATCCCTTTTTAATGAGTGGTGATTTTTTGACATGGAAATATATAATTCAGACATTCTAAAAAATTTGAGATCATTAAAGTTATATAATTTATCTATATAACCATTTGATTATCATTAATTTTCACCAGTATAGGAATATAAATTAAATATTTAGGATGGTCACCCAAAACAAAATCTACTTGTGGTATCCCTATAGTTACAACTCCCTATCACATCATGTATAGACTAACATGAATAATGATTCATAGTTGAATGGTTGTTTTATGATGAAAATATATAAACACCTATATTTACAAATATCATATTATTTTTTAGAACATAGGTGTTTATATATTTTCATCATAAAACAACCTTTCAGCTACATCACTTTCATGTTATAAAGGAATCGATAAACAATTCATTTTTTAAATTACATCTACACTATCAAAAAAAATACTCAAACTCTCCAATTTTATGAAGAATGAAATTTTGGGTATCAGGACCTGTCCTCAGGGCCCATGCCATTACTACTCCAAGCCTGCCATCCATAGGCTAGGGGATGGCGACTAGCACCAAAGGCGTGATCCTGATAAAAAGGGAATGCATTGCCTTCTAACCTATAACAAACCCATAGTCATAACACAAGCAACAAAAGAAAAAATTAATAAAATAGAAAAGTAAGGTGTGCTGAAAGAAAGTGGGACAGTATACAAACCCAACTGAACTAAAAGTACAAGTAAAAAGGGAAAACAACTCCTGGAACATCCACCGGGGAATCCTACATGAAGGGTAGGTATATAACTCAAACAACTCGTCCCTATGGTACGTCCCGTCTAGTCCAGCTCTGATCAGCCTCTTGTTTGTCACCCTTTTCCTCGATCACTCATGTCTGTCGTCTGTATAGAACAAAACAAGGTGCGGGCGAAGCCCGTGCAGGGGTGAGTATAGAAATACTCAGTAGAGGACTTGGAGACCCCCAACGGTCTCCCAGAATCCACAAAGTATAAACCACAATATAAAGATATAAACACGAAGTATCAACCAACCGTACATAGGTATATTCCCATACATATACCTATGTTACCAGTCACAATCCGGCTCCATCTCTCGAGCCCAAACACAACCCAATCCAAAAATTAAGTAATGTCAAACACATCGATGATAATGATTGAAAGACAAGACTCATCTCATACTTGCATACATCCTTAGTAGAGTGATAGAGATGATCATCTGTAATCATTGATTTGGCTAAGATGTCGGACCCACATAGGATACAGGACATGCTAAGCTATCGAACCCACACAAGATACATGAACAGACATTAGAACTATCCGACCCACGAAGGATCATTGTATAGTAGTCATCTCTGTCAAACCCACGAAGGATTCTGGTAAAGTAGTCATCACTGTCGAACCCATGGGTGATTCTGGTTCAGTAGCTATCACAGTTGCAGCCAGCCCTAGGGTTCCCACACACAACACACTCGATTCTGGGAGGGTCCACTTATCGATCCAAGTGTTGATACATCAACTATCATGAATTCCTGATTTTCATGTATCCTGTAGTTCTATCTAATCATAAGGAACTCAACGTGACAGACGATGCGTCAATTAGACGCTCGGTCTGAGAGTTATTGACATTTTTTGTTCTAAGAGCCTGGTTGGATTTACGCACGATCCAAACCCGGCCCTTTTCCAGATTTTTCCAAAACTCACTTATAATATCTCAAAAGGACCGCTTCATCATGAGGGTCTCAGTGCCGTAGGCGGCACGTCAATCGGATGCGCTGTCTATGAGTTATTTTTATTTTACCAAAGACGGGCCCAGCTCATCAAGCCCAATGGGCTGGCAGGTCGACCTAGTCCGGTTCGGTGGGTCTGACCTGGCTGGGGGTTATCCTAGCTCGGTGGTGAGTTGAAAACTCACGGTCCCGGCCTGTAGTGAAATATTTTCTGGTTCGCCCAGCGGCGCCAAGAGGCGCCGCTGCCTCCTCTACCTCGGTCGTCCCTAGACAGCCGGTTCGGTCCAACGCACGCGGCCCGTACTGCTGGCCACGGTTCATCTCACCTATCACCTGTGGGCGTCGTGGTTCTGCAGCCCCGCCCACACGTGACCGTTCGGTTCGCCCAGCCGAGCGGCCCACAGACACGGCCTGCATCCTCGTCCATGCGGCGCCTCCATGTGTCGCGGTCCTCCAGCGGGCCAACCGGCTGGAAGTCCCGTAGTCCGGCTCCATGGCGGCCATCTCGGCCAGCCTCCTTCGCACCTCCACCGCAACATGACGGTGCCGCTGTCCTACTTCCCTACGCGTGGAGTTACTGCGCATCGCCACCTCCACCACATCCCGAGCTGGCCGCAGCCATCGGCTCCACCGCGCGGTGCGACGACACTGTGCTTCTTTATCCATCGCGGCCCTCCCAGCCGCGGTTCCTCTTTCATCCACCCCAGTTATTCTCCGGTGTAGTGCGACGTCACCGGACCCTTTTGGCTCTGCCTCTGACGTCAACCAAACATGATTCAATGGAGGGACTTCGGGTTATTCTTGTTCGTCCCACGCCTTACACGTTAGGTGATAACAATAGGGCCACTTTCAATCCAAAAATAAACGTCAAATTACATGGAAATAATTTATACGTAAAAATAATCCAATTTCACCTCTACCTATATTCAATGTACGTTGTCAAAGCCATGGAAAGTGGTCTTACGTTGATTCATTAACGTCAGAAAATGTCCGAGTATGAAGTGTCACTGAAGATCCTCACGGGTGTCTTCTTCTCTTGCATCTTGGTCAAAGATCGTAGTCAGTATCGTCATTTTTCGGAGATGAGGAGCATTCTTCATCGAGACTTTGATGTTCTTCCAACCAAACTCTCCAACGACTATGCCTATCCAAAATAAAGAATATAATCTCGTATTTTAATGTTGTTATAAGGAATTCAAAAGAATTAAAACTATCAAATTAATTAATTATGTCATTAATTAATTGTGTTGGCACCATTAAGTGGAATTCCAAGAGTTTCCCCTATTTATGGGGAGCTCAAGGGGTTTAAAGAGGGGTTTAAGGGGGTTGAGCTTGTGTGGGCCCCACCACATAATATCCTCCCATTGGTGGTTATGTGGGGGTGGGACCTACCTCCAAATTCCCTTTAGAGGATTAAACCACCACCTACATAAAGATTATGTTAGTAATATTTTTATTATGTTTATTTAGAAAACCCCCCAAAAAATTAACTTCCATCCTCGATACAAAGCAACTACGGTAAAGGTCTCCTTAAGTGAATACAGGCGCTGATTGTTCAATGGTGCCCTCAGATTTCAATTCCGAGTGCCGGTTCAAAATATATAAAAACCTGTACATATGTTTGCTGAACATACCCGAACAAAACAACAAAAATTGATTCCTGACACACCGGTGCTCGGAATCAAGCACCGTCAGAAATTGTGGACTCGTAAAATTTCCATGAATTTAAGAAAAATAATTTCCACAGAATTTCCAGGTCTCTTCCTTCTCCACACCTCAGGGATTTATGTCCTCGTAAGCAATAACACACACTAAGGGATCAAATGGGGGTACTGAGCATGCATTTGAGCCTCTCTCTTCCATGTACTCTCCTGGAGGTTCCCATGATGCCATCGAATGCGCACCAGAAGAATCGACCTCCCACAAAGGACATGCTCCTGTCGATCCTCAATCTCCATTTGAAACTCCGTCAAATTTTCCACATCATAGATGTCTAGCAGTCCATGATTGATAATGTGGGGCGGGTCATGCACGTATCTCCTCAGCTAAGACACGTGGAAGACGTTGTGCACTCGGTGCAATTGAGGTGGAAGAGATATGAGGTAAGCAACCTCGCCTACTCTACTGAGGACCTGGAAGGGTCCAATGAATCACAGAGACAACTTGCCGCCTCATCCAAATAATCACAGACCTCGTCAAGGTGAGACTTGTAGAATAATGTGGAAGCCATCCCCAAACTACGGTTGTATCTGTCTCCTATCAGCATAGGACTTTTTTTCTACTCTGTGCAGTCTTCATCCGCTCCTGGATGATTTGCACCTTCTCCGTCATAGCCTGCACTATATCTGGTCTAACAAGTTCAAACACTGCTAGGTTAGTTCATCACAGAGGCAATCTTAAACTTCTACTGTATAGTTCCTCGTATGGTGTCGGCCAGATGGTAGAGTGGTAGCTGTTATTATACTCAAACTATACCAAGGGAAAGTGATCCTCCTAGCTATGACCACGGTAGAGTATTCATGGACGGATCATGTCCTATAGATTCTGAATGGTCTTCTAAGTCTGGCCATTCATCTGAGAATGGAAGGCGGTTCTCAAGAGAAGCTGCATCCCAAAAGCATCCTGCAACCCCTTCCATAGTCGGGATTTGAAACGAGCATCTCGATCGGAGACAATCATCAATGGCACACCATGAAGCCGTACGATATCCTATACAAAAAGGCATCCCATGCTCTCTACCATGTCTTGCTCTCCGATCAGTAGAAAGTGGGCCGACTTGGCGATTCGATCAATAATCACCCAGATAGAGTCGTGTCCTCTGGATGTACATGAAAGACCCATAACTAAATCAATGGATATACCATCCCAATTCCAGTCTGGGACCTCTAAGGGATGAACCAAGCTTTCTATAACCTGGTGCACTACCTTCACTTGTTAACAAGTGAGGAATCGTGAGACAAACTCTGCTACCACCTTCATCATAGCTGGACATCAGTGCAGTCGTCTGAGGTCCTGATACATCTTCACTACTTCTGGATGTACCACTAAAGGAGATGTGTGGAACTGCCTCAATTCTACCTCCTAAAGTACAACTGGTAGCATGGTTTGTTCTTTGAAGAGAATGACATGCTCCCCACCATCAGAAAACCCATCAGGTTCCTGACCTGAGGATATATGAGAACATTGTGTCTCACATTAAATGTCCCAACTTTTTGTCACTCTAACTTGCTGAAGAATTGGAGGACTGACTATGACAGACTACTGAATGGCTACTCTATCTCTATCCAAAAAGGATATATGCAATGTGACCAGCTACTCTGTCAACTCTCCTAGTAGTCGAATGCCTGATCTCCTACTAAGAGCATGTACTATAACATTCCCCTTCCTAGGATTATAGACTATCTTGACGTTATAGTCCACGAGGAACATGAGCCATCATCACTGTTTAAGGTTCAGGTACTTCTGCGAGAAGATGTACCTGAGGCTCTAGTGTTCATAGTAGACTGTAAAACAATCGCCCATAAGATAGTGTCGCCAAATATTTAAAGGAAAAGTCCACTACTACAAACTCCATTTCATTGGTATCCTAGTTCTGCTTGTGATGTCTCAACTGTCATGAACCATAAGCGATCACTTCTCTCTCCTACATCAGGACACGCCCGTGTCTAGTCCCTGATGTGTTGCAGTAAACTACCTACCCTACGCCCTCCTCCAGTAGCATCAAGATAGGCATATTGTTCAACCACTAACTCACCTCCTGAAAGATCTTCTGGAATCTATCTGACTAGACGAAGTGTTTCGCCTTCTTCATAAATGCTGAAAAAAGTGCTTCAACTCAGGAGAAGTTTGGCACAAATCCTTGATAATACCCAGCCAGTCTCAGAAAACTATATACCTATGTCACACTCTTGGGTGGAATCCAAGAAAGTGCTTCATTGATCTTCGCTGGATACACTACAAGTCCAGCCTCCGAGATAATGTGTCCAAAGAAGTGAACCTCTTGAATCTAAAACCAGCACATTTAGAGCTTAACATAATGCTGGTGCTATCAGAGTGTGTCTAGTACTACACATAAATGGTAGGAATGATCCTCCCTAGTAGTCGAATAGATCAGTATTTCGTTGATGAAGACTAAGACAAATCGATATATGTATGGCTGGAAGATCATGTTCATGAGACTCATGAACTCTTCTGGTGCATTGGATACACCGAAATGCATAACCAAGAACTCGTAGTGGCCATACGGACACCTGAAGGCTGTCTTCGGCACATCCTAGTATCGAACTCTAAGATGGTGAAATCCTGACCAGAGTTCTATCATCAAGAACCATTGTGATCCCTTGAGCTGATCAAATAGGTCATCAATCCTCGGTAGTGGGTACTTGTTCTTCACGGTCACCAGATTCAGGCGATGGTAGTCGACACATAGTCGCAT
Source organism: Viscum album (assembly GCA_963277665.1). Lineage (NCBI taxonomy): Eukaryota > Viridiplantae > Streptophyta > Magnoliopsida > Santalales > Viscaceae > Viscum > Viscum album. Next base: position 670,234,531 of record OY728163.1, read on the forward strand.
GTTCCCATCCGCCTTCTTGGCAAACAAAATCCTAAATGCCAACGGCGATACACTAGGTCGGATAAATCCCTTCTCCAACATGTCCTCCAGCTGTACCCGCAACTCACGAAGCTCGCCAGGAGTAATCTGATATTGTGGAGTAGATATTGGTTTCATCCCGGGGTATAGTACAATGTATAAGTCTACCTCTATGTGAGGAGGTAGTCCTACAACGTCGTCAAGGAAATATCCTTGTAATGATCCACCTCAACAGGAAAATGTGGACTCCACACATCAATCACTTCGAGGATGAGACTAGCCAAATAATGTGAAATTTTCTACCCCCTCCTCTGCGTAAGTCCATCATGCGCAACAAAGGCTCCCTTCTCACAGGTGAAGGTGAACCTGGTCCCATCCGTACGGATACATCTCACTTTTCACCTCATATAGTCATTCTAAGCATGAACTATGGATAAGTTGTCCATACCCAAGATGACGTCGTAAGGCCTCAAAGCCGCTACCAGAAGATCCCAGCTGAAACTCTCACCTCCTAGAGTAAGCTCACACTGCCGGTACTAGTGCGTTATTATTGATTCTGCTCTCATAGGAGTCTATAGACATAAGGATTGAGCCAACGGCTCCATCAGAATCTCTGATCTCCGAACAAGGGTAGTGGAAATAAAATAATGACTCGTACCTGTTTCTATATGTACTCCAGCAATGGTGGGATATACACAGATAGTACCTTGAATCATCTCAGGTGCACCATGGTCGTAGGTATGGACTGCCTATAGTTGAGACCACCTCTGTCCGCCATGTCCCTTTGGTCGGGGTGGACCTCCTAGTGGTGGTGGTGGTAGAGCCTCGAAATTGCATGCACCACTCGCTGCTCGGCCAGCTCCTCTTCCACGTCCAACTTCTCTTGGAGGACCACCACAGTTGACCCTCTACCTCTGCCTGGGAGGTTGATCTACTATGAGCTGGTCATCTGCTTGGTGGGTCAGCTAGTCTCGATCCATGTGGCCCCACCCACCGCATGTGTAGCACTCCCTGCTAATTGTATAGCTGGCTCTATCTTGTGTGCCTTCCACAACCGAACCTGTATCCTGGGGTTGCCCGCCTGATGGAATGGTCTGCTTGGACCTCTACAACACCTATTTTTTGCCAGCTAAAGAAGACTCCACTAAGTGTCACCCTGTGGTGGGTCTCGCTGCTGGTGTCTACTCAGTAAGGAAACTCTCCACTAGAAGGGCTCGCTCCAGCACCCCCGCCCGCATCGAGATGATGAGGGGAATCGTCGAAGCCCTAATCTCATCCCTAAGCCCCTGCTCTACGGTCTGGGCCTTGAATAGTTGGTCTCATACCATATCTTTGGAGTAGCGCGAGAGGGCGGTGAACCTCACTGAGTACTAGGCTACTGTCAGGCTTCCCTACTGTAGTTCAAGTAACTCCTTAATCTGCACTGCATGAAGGGTGGCTGGAAAAAACTCTGAGCGAAAGAGACACTATAAGGATATCTAGATTAATGATGCCTCATCATGAACCTATATAATTAGGCTCCACCATATTCTTACTGCTGCATGTAAGAGACTCATGGCACGGATCACTATGAGGTTAGCTGGTGTCCCTACAAATCTGAAAACACTCCCATCAAGCTCCATCCATTCCTCAGCTATCTGTGGGTCCGTCTCTCCCCAGAACCTGGGCGGCCTCTAGCGCTGGAACTCGTGCAATGCACTCTGGTGGTTTGCACTCTCTACTGCTGGAGCTGGTGGTATCGGTGGCCCAGCTTGTAGTGGTACCACTGGTACCTCTGTTGTGATGGGCCCTGTACCGAGGCCTTGTCGCTTGGTGGGCTACCATATCGTATGAATCTCAAAACCCTAGATGGATACCATCGTGGGGCCATCCTGAAAAGAAACAGGTGCAACATCGTTAAAACAATATACCTTGTGAGTTGACACAATGTAATCACGAAAAAAACTTTTTCAATGAAAACACGCACACAATCAGTGTTTTCGTGCACTGAGTTGGTAATCAGAAGTCAGAGTCCTAGTGTATGGATACCTCATCCTCCACACCAATGCTAGTTTCCCTAAATTGATAAAAACACCAAAAACACTTAACAATATTGTTTTTTAATGAATCAGAGTCCACGTTATGCGGTGGAACCAACTCCTCTGATACCAATTTGTCACGAACCGTCCTTGGGTCCCGCACCGTGACTACCCCAGGCCCGCCTTCTATAGGCCAGGGGCTGGCAACTATCACCAAAGGCGTGATCCCACTAAAAAGGGAATAAATTGACTTTTAACCTATAACCCACACACAGTATGAACATAAGAAGTAGAGGAAACAAGTACTAATATAGAAAAGTAAGGTGTGTTGAAAGTAAGTGGTCTAGTATGCAAACCCAGATGAACAACAAGTACAAGTAAAAGGGAAAAAAGCTCCTGGATCTTCCACCAGGGAATCCAACATGATGGGTAGGTACAGAACTAGGACAATTGGTCTCTACAGTATGTCCCATCTATTCCAGCTCCGATCAGCCTCCTGTCTGTCACCCTCATCCTCGATCACTATTGTTCATTGTCTGTATAGAACACAACACGATGTGGGCAAAGCCCATGCAGGGGTGAGTATAACAATACTAAGTAGGGGACCCTGAGACCCCCGAAGGTCTCCCAGAATCCAAAAAGGATAAACCACAGTAGAAAGATACAAAAAAGAAGTATCATCTGACCCTATATAGGTATATGCCCATACATATACCTAAGTTACCAGTCACAATCCTGCTCCAAATCTCGAGCCCAAACACAACCAAGTCCACAATGGAAGTAAAATCAATCTAATCGATGATAATGATAGAAAGACAAGAATATGCTCACACATGCATACATATTTTGTAGAGTGATAGAGATGATCAGATGTAGTCACTGATTAATCAAAGATGTCGGACCTACATAAGTTAAAGGACCAGCTAAGCTGTAGGACCCACACAGGATACAGGACCAGCTATTCTGTCGGACCCACACAGGATACAAGAATAAAAGTCATAACTATCATACCCATGGAGGATCTTGGAACATTATTAATTGCTGTCGAACCCACGAAGGATTCCAGTATAGTAGTCATCATCATCGAACACACTGAGGATTCTGGTTCAGTAGTCCTCGCAGTCGTAGCCAACCCTAGGGTTCCCGCACACAACACGCGTGATTCTAGGAGGGTCCGCACCTCAAGCCCAGTGTTGATGAATACAATATGATGAAGTCCTACGTTGATGTATCATGTATTTCCATCTCATCATAAGGAATGTAACGCGATAGAAGGCGTGTCAATCGGACGCCCAGTCTGAGAGTTATTGGCATTTCTGTTTGAGGGGCCTGGTTGGATTTACACGCGATCCAAACCCGTCAGTTTTCCAAATTTGTCTGAGACACACTTAGAGTCTCTCAAAAGGACAACCTTGTCATGGGGGTCCTAGTGCCGCAGACAATGTTTCAATCAGACGTGCGATCTCGGAGTTATTCACATTTAAGCAAAGAGGGTCCCGAACCGTCAAGCCCAGTGCGATGGCAGGTCGGTCGGGTCTAGTCCGGTAGGTCTAACCCGGCCGGGGGTCAGCCCAACCCGGTGGGGCGTGGCCCACCTGCGGACCCGACCCGCACTGCGGGCCGGTCCAGTTTTCCTGGCGGTCCCATGCGGCGCCGCCATTCCCTCTGCCTCGGCCGGTCGTAGTCGGCTGGTTCGGTCCAGCGCACACGGCCAACATTATGTGTCGTGGTTCTTTCCACATGGTGCATGTGGGCTCCGCAGTTCTCCATCCAGACTGGAACATGGACGACCGGTTTGCCTAGCCGAGGGGGCCATGAACACGGGCCGCGTCCTCCTTCAGGCGATGCCAGCGGCCGCTGCGGTCCTCCAGCGGGCCGGCCGGTCGGCCAACCGATCATCCCAGGGTCTGGCTCCGTGGCGGCTGCCTCCCCCCCCCCCCCCCCCCGCACAGCACCTCCACCACAGCGTGATGTCACCGCGGGCCTGCTGCCCTCCACGAATTGTGATGGCGCCGCGCTACCACTGTCGTGGCCCAAACATGTTGCGGCCTTCGGCTCCACTATGCGGCGCGACAACACCGCCCTTCTTGATCCGTCGTGGCCCTCCCAACTGTGGTTCCCCTTTTATCTGCCATGGTTCTCCTCTAGCGCGGTGTGATGGAACTATTCCCTTTCGTCTCTACCTCCTACGGCAACCTAACAAGATTCAACGGAGGGACATCGGGTCATGTTTGTTCGGCCCGCGCCCTCCGCGTTAGGTGATATCAATTTGGCCACTGTAAATCCAAAAATAAATGTCAACTTACATGGGTATAATTCATACATAAAAATAATCCAATTTCCCCACTACATTGATTCCATGTATGTTTTTTAAGTCATGGAAAGAGGGAGGATGTCGTTTCATTGACGTCGGAAAACGTACGAGTATAAAGTGTCGTCGACGTTCCTCACGGGTGGCTCCTTCTCTTACAGCTTGGTCAACAATCGTTGTCTGTATCATCATTCTTCAAATATGAGGATTGTTATTCGTCGAAAGGATGATGTTCATCCAACCAAACTCTCCAATGATTATTCCAAACCAAAATAAAAGAATATAATATCTTATTTTAGTGTTGGAATAATGAATTTAAAAGAATTCAAACACTAAAATTAATTAATTAAGTCATTAATTAATTGTGTTGGCACCATTAAGTGGAATTCCAAGAGCTTCACCTATTAATGTGGAGCTCAAGGGGTTCAAGGGCGAGTTTTAGGGGGTTGAGATCATCTGAGACCCACCACATAATATCCTCCCATTGGAGGTTATATGGCGGTAGGCCCCACCTCCAACATTCATTTGGAGGATTAAACCACCACCTACATAAAAAATATGTTAATCGTATTTTTATTTAATTTATTTAGAAAACTCCCAAAAAAATTAACTTCCATCCTCGATTAAACGAAACTGTGGTAACGGTCTCCTTAAGAATATAAATGCGCCACAAGTTCAATGGTGGCCTCAGATTTCATTTCTGAGCACTGGATCAAATGATATAAAACAATGAACGTAAGTTTACTTATGGTACCCAAAAAAACATCAGAAATTGTTTCCAATCACACCGGGCCTCTGAATCCAGCACCATCAGAAACTGAGGACTCATAAAATTTCAATGTATTTAAGAAAAAAATTTCCACTGAATTTCCGGGTCTTTATTGTGGGAATAATTTATTTAAATAAATAATATAATGTTATGACATATTATTTCTGAAATATGGATTCATCAGTAAAAATTACTAGTTGATTTTGGATAATAGGTGAGGCTTCTCTCCTCCTTAACGGGTGGGCGATGCCCTTGAGGCTATGGAGGCTATGACAGCTTCAGTGAAACATTCTCCTCCAGGGGTGGGGAATTAGCCTCAAGATAAGGGTTCCATGTCTTCTCCAAATGCAACCCCACTTCTTTTCCACAGTATCAAAGTATCTCCAAATGGTCTTGGTATACTCCATGGTCATCCAGTTGTCCTGATTTCTCCACAGGAATTCACTAATGCATCTTCAATTCTCTCTGTGGACGTGGTGGAGATGTATGTGTGATGTGGGCCTCTCATTGAGATTTTTTATGGGTATGTGAACAAGGAATGGGGATTAAGTCAATATTAGGTTTTCGGATTCATGGGGAAGAGAAAAATGCTTTATGTTTCGCTAATGTGGAAGATCTACTGTGGGCCTAGTGTAGATCTGGAAGATCTGTTCTTGGATTTCATGTTATTATTCTTCTATGGCCTTTTGAACTTCACATGAATTGAGACCCCTCCACATTGGTAATCTGGATTCATCTTCCTAGTCTCCCCCATCCCTTTAAAACCCAACTCTTCTATGATCTATTTAAAACTCCATTTTCCACTTCCTGTGCATTGATTGGAGGACAACTACCCTGAAGCACCAAATCGTGGTGCACATTTGTGTAGAAATAGAACAATTGCAGACTCCACTAAACATGGTTTGGATCATGATTGAGGGAGAATATAGGTACGTACAATCTATTTTTTATGAATCATGGATGATTTTTTCTTCTTCTTTTTTATGCAGGGACGCTGTCATCATGATTTCTACAAAAGTACTCCTAGTGTGTGTCTAGTTGAACCTCCCTTGATTCTTGAAGAGCTTACAACTCCGTTTGTAACTAGAGAGGCTTGTTTTTTTGGTTCTGGTTCACCAGGGACCGAGAAGAGGTGCACGGATTTCTCATGAGATACATGAAATCCCCCTCCCCCCCACAGAGCTCCACTAAAATGGTGATCCATGGTGTATAAGAACATTCCGGAGGGGATCCAATTATTAAGGTTCATCCCAATGTGGAGGTTCTTCCAGGTTCGAGGCTAGGGTGTTATTCAGACGTAGTGAAGAAAGAAAACACTCAATATCCAAATCCATGGGTTTCATGAGTTTTTTCTAATCTAATATGAGATGTTGTTTTTGGTTATTTTTCAAGTGGATCAGGGAAGGAAGTGTAAGAGTCTTTATTTGGGCTCACAGATAGGGTCGCCAACTAGTTCCTATTTCAACCACACAGCTATTACTATCTGGTACAAACATTGATTATGTTGAATTCATGGAAGTCACTCATAGTGCTGGTAGAAAGATTCACAGTGTGGGTTGTGATGACACAAACAAGTATCACAGTACATGGGCTGCAGATATGAGAAGCCTGAGGTACATAATTTCCCTAGCAGGTCTCACAGACCAGTTCATCTGATATTGATATGGGGAAGTTTAGTGGAATGGATACACATACTCTTAACTATATCGTAGTGTTGGAAGGTGGAGAGAACCATGTGGTGGAGGGAAGGTATGATGAGGAGGATTATCATGGAGAGATCAATACCTCGTGACTAGACGGCTATCAAGAGGAATGAGAATCGGACATGGAATCAAATTTTCAGACTAAGGATGTAGTTATTTTAGAGAAATACATTATATTTTCTTCAATGAAATGAAAAACACCATCATTTACTCAGAATGATTAATAAAGAACTCTGGGAGGCCACACAATAAAAAATACTAGTCCATATAACCTAGCCCTCCTTTCAACAGGTCCTCAAGAAAAGTGATTATTCCTCATAATTCATCCCTACAGGAAGTGAAATATTATCCAAAGAATCATGAACCACAAATGGTGATCTCATATATCACCGACCTAGTAAATTCATGAAGGATATGATTTTACAAGATATTCTTTAGAGAGTGAGTGAATTGATTGAATGAAACGTGGGGGAAACCATCCTAGATGGAAATGAACAATTCTCAGATAAGGGAATCTTTTTCATCACTACGCATTTGTAATTTGAAAGGATAGAAGTGAAGAGGTTCTAGGAAAACATTTCTAATGAGAATTGTACATGGGCTGGAAAAGAACATAGAATTTTGGTACATGGATTCAACGAGAAGAATATTAATTTAGGAGATCTCATAAAAACATGGGGAAATATGGTTAACAGTTTTGAAATCCTCCTCAATGGTGATCAGGATGAGATGGATCCAAACCATCAATGAACTATACTAAGAGGTAAGGTCTCTAAATTGATGAAATTGAAACTCATAGATTCAGCTATTTCATATCATGTTGCATGACTATTTCATGTGTCTTGATTGGTTCCTCACTTTTCTCTAAAAGTGTTTTTTCATAATTAAAAATATATTTGGAGGATTTTTTATTATACAAAAAAATAAAATATAAATAAACTACATGAAATATTTTAAACTACACTCAACCCCCTTAATTATTTAGGTGATTACTAGAGGATTAAATTATAGAAATATCTTTAGGGATTATATTCATATAGAAAAGGATTGATATCATCATGAACAAATCCTTGGAATGGTTACCTCATGAAAATATATGCAGTTATTTTCACCCTTATTCTAAAATGGTTGAGATGATCTGACTATATAATATGAATGAATAATGTTTTTTTCATAATGATGATGTTCAAGTGTGAGTAATATATACATTTGAGAATAACATGACTAAATTAATAGAAATCTAGTATCAAAAATAAGAATGTTATGATGATAGCACAATTCATTTCCATTAACATTGTGTATTGGGTCACATGGTCTAGGATTTATTCATCATTAATGATATACTATTAAATAGTAATACATGATAGTTATGTTATGCTGATGAATTAAAAAGATCCTATGGAAAATGTGTTGACCATTCTTCTAAAGAAGGAGGGGACGTGTTGGAAAACACATTATATTGAAATTCATAATATTTTGATGAATTAATGATTCATAGTTAAATGTATTATATGGACTCAAAAATTATGGTAGAACTAAATCAACTATTCATAAACCACATTGTCACTACCTGACCCTACCCGGGCTCGAGCCGCAACTACCTGAAGCCCGCCTTTGTAGGGCAGGGGCTAGCGACATGCCCCGAAGGCTAAACAACTCAGAGATGCCTTGGCCTAAGTACCTGTACACACACACGCACCCCACTCAAAAAAAAGTGCAAAGTAAAAAAAGAAAATTAATGTACCAACTACTAGAAATAAACCATAAATGTTCATCGACCTCTAAAAAGTGAAAATCAAGTGCTGAAGGTAAACTGAAAAATAAAATTGGAAAACATGCACCCAACCAAAAAAGGTTCCACAACCCGACAACACGTAAACAAAAGAAAAACAGCTGGAAGGGTCTCCCACCTGGAACCCGACTCTGACCACCGTACATGGTCCAGGCACCCAAACTCCTTAGATCCGCTAAATTCACGACCAACCTGTCTGTCGTCTGCAAGGGCACACCAATTACGAACAAAGACCAAGAATGGGTGAGTATAAATATACTCAGAAGGATACCCCAATGGATCGAGGGAGAAACAAAGGAGGTACTGAAGGGTGAGCAGTAGATCGATCAAGGGATAGTAAAGGAGTAAAACCGAGAGTGCAGAAAAGTACCAGTAGAGTATCAGTTCAACCCAATAAGAGAAAGGAGGTAGAATTTTCCATACACAAGTAGATGGAAACAGAGAGAAGATTAACTTCTCGTCTAGTCTTCGATACATATAGTTGGAGAGTAGACTCTTCCAACCATGAGAATATAGACACGAAAATCACATGGCATACCCTGCGCGTCTTCGCCTCTTCAGGATGGAGAGTAACCAAGACCCAAGAATTGGGTACTAGAACAAGGTATATACATCTATATATGCTCTGTCAAGAAACCTAAACATGATCATAAGGGGATCTCCATCCCACAGCTCAAACAAAGAAAGTGAGTAGCCAACAGTCCTAAAAGTAAACACCATCGATGCCCAGCATCTTACATATCTGCCTGAAACATCAATTAAAGGGGCTCAAATCACTACATGTTGACACTATCCGATTTGTGCGGCATTGACTTGCCCGCACGGTTTTAGGACACGTCGCAAGAACGTGTCTCGGTGGGGAAATCGCCCCTCGTACTTGATAGTTATGGAGCAATTTCAAACCACACATCGTCACTACCCCACCGTCGAGAGGTCTCCTAAAAGTCGATAGGCGACCCCATGCCTAGCCCCCCTGGAGGGTAATCCCTGGAAGTCTACGGGTTCCCACTGGGGGGATAACGGACAAAAGTCGTCAACGAGTCCAAATTCCCTGTCCCGTAAAAGGGTAATCCATTGGAGGGAGGCTCAGAACCATCATCGGGGACCACTTCCCAGCCCAAATAAAAGTAATCCCAGCATCAGGGACCACTTCCCAACCCAGATGAAGGTAAACCCGGAACTGCTCTGGCCATCCCTGTTGGATGGTACTGCTCGGTGAACACTGCTGTACTGGCCATCCCTGCTGGATGGTAACCCACTAGCCAACACTGGTGGAAACAACCTCCTGGGTATAGGATCAGCGTCTGCGTAATGTGTTCGTCACACCGAATCCATAAGAACTCTACCAGGGAACTCGAAGAAACTCTGTCGGCCAAACCATCAAGAACAGAACCAGGGAAATACTCAAACCGGCTGGTCGAAACCATCGTGAACAGGGCCAGGGCGAAACTCAACCCTCTTGGTCAACAAAAGAGAACAAAACTAGGGGAAAAATCCACCCTACTGATACAAAAATGAGAATAGAACCATGGGAACTCAACCCTACTGTTCAACATTAGAGAATAGAACCCTGGTAAAACTCAACCTTGTTGGTCAACAATCGAGAAAAGAGGGACCCACTACGTCGCATGAGGTCAAAGATACGTAAAGCAGAACATGATATGAACATGGGGCCCACACATCATGTGGCCCCAACTCAACCCCAACCAAGCGCACAAACGATCTCAGGTACAAACAACCACATGTACCTCCTTGAGTTCTCATATACTCACAGAGTATACCGCATATCTAGCCCAAACGCTATCATGCACACGACACCCAATGTCAACGTGAAGGGAGAAAACATAACCAATCCAACATGCCACCTAATTGGCCCAAGAACATCCAACTAAAACTCTTCAAACATCAACTTCACTCACACATGAGTGAACACAATCTCACACCAAGGGTTCTCTTCCGAACACATCATGAAGAACCGCCATCGGAGCACCCTTCACATTTCCACATTTAATAAGATCACGTAAGATGCTCCTCTCGCCTAAATAGATTACACTATTGTAAACTTCACTGAAAAACATGTGAGAGAGGCTACTTACTCACCTCAAATGGATATCTAACGGAAAATTCACCCAACATCGCTTTATCCCCAAACGACGTCCCATGATCCCTAGCCTCGACCCCGAAAATCATCGGGCGCATCGCACCATTGAGATACCCTCAGGAAAACATGTCAAAAGGAGTACTCACATGGGTCTAATGGATATCCAGTAAAAATGATGCATTTCCCCGTACCGCACACAAGCGGTGTTTTGTGGGCCCCTCATCCCGGTCCTGAATCACAACGAACGTATCACACCGTTGAGATCCTCTCAAAAAAAGTACACAAGATAGACTATTCACTTGTCCAAAATGTACACCTGGTGATAAAGCTGGAAATCACCGCCAACTCCCAAAATGGCCCTTGTGGGGCACGTACCATCATGCATAATTAAAGCAGGCGGATTCCACCAAAGAAACGCCCTCAGAAAAACACCCAAAAACAACTGCTCGCATGCCCCGCACGGACGTCCGATGAAAAAGTTACTAAATGCAGCTCGTAGCATAAAAGACAGGCTATGTGTCCTATGCCTGAACTCTGGTTTCAACGCCCAAAACCACACTGGAATACTCTATCTCAATTCCAGGGTCACAACGCCACTGACGGTGCTCAAAACAGACATCGGATATGTCTGTGCTGCCTCAAACAAAACCCCCGTAAAAACGCCAATCTGCTTAAAGATATGTCGCACCACCGAATCCCCCATTTTGGGAGTTAAAAACCCATGAAACCAGCTCAAAACATTCTCCTAGGCTTAAGGAACGTTTCTCCGAATACGTCACACAAAACAGACACACATAGGAGAAGTTATGGGTGTCCGAGTTGAGGGGTCAAAGCCACTTGGGCTGGACCGGCCTGGGCCGGCCCGCAGTTCGGCCACACGGGCCGGCCGTGGACCCGCAATCCACTATTCAATGGACCTGCCTCATGGTCGGTCGCGTCTTCCATGTGGAGACCTGCCAATGGCAGGTCTCGATCTGGCCGCGGGGTCGCACGGCGTGATCCTGATCTCCGATGCGTGCCGCAGAGCGCCCCCGCTGGCGCCCGCTCACCGTCGCCCGCAGCTCGCCCGGAGGAGCCCCCTGGCACCTACCAGGTGCACTGCTGGAGGCCGGGGATGCAAGATCGCCGCACGTCGCTCTATCAAACCACATGAAGCCGCCACCGATCGCCGCAGGAACCCCCTAATCCGGCCGGAACCACTCTAAAACCACCGAAAAAAATCAACGGACTACCCAGGCCTCATTGGCACTCGGATTTTCGATCTGAAAATACCATTGGGAAGCTCAAATCGGGATCTACACTAATATGGGTTTCTATTGACAAAACAAAATAAATTGGATGCATATAAATGGGTTCAATTAAGGTGAGGGAGTTTAAAATGAAAAACGTACTACCCCACCTACAGGGGCGTAGCCCGACGCTTCACTGATGATCTGCCGGAGCTGTTGCACCTCACTAGAGAGGTGGAGGAGTGGATGGAGTTCCCCCTTTGTTGTGATCACCTTGTGCCAGGGAAGAACACCATGTGGGAGAGGGTGAGGGGGGTTAAGTGTTTAAAGAGAAAACACACTTAACCACCCGACTGTTGGCCTGAACCCGAATTTCAGGCAGGGTCGAGATTAATCTTCCCCTAGAGAAAACATCACATATCGAGCACAACGACAGTATTGAGATTTTAATATAAGGCCCTATTCAAACTTTATCAAATTTAACATCTGAAGCTGCTAAATTTCGAAAACGCCCCTGGGGAAATTTTCCAGAAAAAGCCCGCGCCCGCGACACTTACACCCCTCCTAGGATAAATGACACGCTCCAGACTCAATGGTTCCCTCATTTTTTCAATATGTGCTACTGTTTATGAGAAACATGAGTTTAACCATCAAATGAATAAATTAATTATTTTATTTATCCGTTTAACGTTCTGGTAGGGAGCGAGGGGTCCAAACATCTCACTCCGACATGTTTTATGTCGTTCCTAGGGTAAACACCCCATTTTGTACCCATCAGTACACTCATATTTCTGATCCAGATTACTGTTTAGGATTTATCTAATTTATTTTTCATTCCCAGTGTGAATGAACATAAAATTTAATTCCGGCCACACCGGGGCTCGGAATCGCACGTCGTCTAAAGGAGATTCTTGGGAATAACATCAAGAATATTCCAACGTCTTTTATATCAAAAACCGGGTTCATACATAATTCCAACCACTATGATTTTATTCACCGAAAAGCAAAACATAGGAACAAATTAGTGTACTAAGTCCACACCTGGATCTCCCGTACCCAAAATAACTCTTTCACAGACCTGCGCCACCGCAAACAAACCAAAATATTTGATCTACTCACGCGAGGTCTTCCCTTGCCGATGACGTGAATTGGAGCATGCTCACTTCTTCTTGGGAAAGCCATGTGGAAGATGTCATGAACCCACTCCCGACCTGGGGGTTAGTTCAAGGCGGCAGGGAACCTCTCCATCTCTCTGCACTGTCTCAAACGGCCCGAAGGCCCTCGGGGTAGCTTACCTACCCAGCCGAACCCCTACGTCGCACGTCTCGACTTGAATCACCTTTTAGACCTAGGACAATTACCGGTGATTTACCTACATCAGAATATCCATATGGTGGAACATCCAAGGATATCTGGTCTTGCATGATTTCACAATCGATGTCCCACAAACAAAACTCTCTTACACGCTCGAAGAGCGAAGGATTCGACACCATCGTCTAATGAAAAAGGTCTCACGCCCTTTACCTTACCAACATGGGGTTACACCGACGACCCACACCACCATGGTAACAACTCAAAAAAGGATCATGGAGAAAATAATTTTACACAAAGAGTCTAACAATTATAGTGAAAAAAGTAGAAGAGTCGTAAAGCGTACCTCTTGCCACCTCATTCTCAATATGATCGTAGACATCCAAAGCTCGCGGTTGTCCGCAATCCCAACTTTCAGCTCCCGGATCCTGACGTGGAACCCCTGGTGGTGATGGGAAAACCTTTTAAGGTTGTCCTCCACTTCCAGCTCCTCCCCCTACACAGCTAGCAACTCCTCTCTAGGTGCTACTTTGATCACAGTAAAACCTCTGTCTTGGTGGTGTACCTGCTGCCTGCCTGATATTCTGAGTGTTCCTGGTTTGGAAGTCTCGTGCCAGGTGACATCGTCCATCGCAAGAAAAACACCAGAAATCCTTAGTATGCCATGGTGCCCTTCGGTGCCACTGTGGCATACGACCATTCCCCCGAGTCCAGTTATCGTAATGCCACTGGCGTCGATGTTCTACATTCCGATGCCCGCTAGCTGTGGCAGACGTCTCGGCTCCATCATGCCTACTGCCACCACCAACATTAGTGCGTGACATGAAGCTCTATATTACCAGCTCTTCCTCTAGAACCCCGACATTATTGGGAGTGACCAAGGTACTATGATAGCGTGAATCGCTCCGCTGAGAACCTGCTAAAACTTCCGTGCTCAGAATTTTTCGTCATGGACCATGTCCAGTTAAAAGCGCACATGGACTGTAAAACTAGTCGCGTACTCGGCCACCATCATCCATCCATGCTGAAACTGCAGGAGCACCTGAATCTGAAAAGAGCGTAAGAAGAAAGGGAAAAACTCTTCCTGAAACAACAACTAAAAGTCACCCCATGAAAGCGAAGAATTGTCAAGAAATTGAGTCACAAGACTCCACTAATGCACAGCTGCTCTGTGGAAAAGGCTGGAGGCCAAATCCATCATAAGATACATCGACGTCTGCAGAAGCATGAAAATTTGAACCACTATCCCAAGAAAAACCTCTACTGCCTGAGTGTATGGCTCCCCATTTAACCTCAGAGGTCTCTGTCTCTAGAACTCCCGGATCATGCTCAACCTACGCTTAAGCTCAGTGTGCTCTGCTGAAGCTGTCTCCTGCTCACAGGGTGGGGGTGCTACTACCATCCCACCCAGAGAAAGAAACTCGCATGATGGGTCCTGGACTGAGGCCTCATAGCTCATAGTGTCATCATTACGAACTAAAGCTGGTATCCCTGCTGGCTGTTTTTATGGAGACATCCTGAATTTTATCATGGAGTGTCGCGGTAAGATGATCATATATGTATTTAACAGTCACAATAATAATGAGATGGCCCAATAAGGACAGAAAAAGACTCATCATATGTGATGAACAAACCAATTTTTCTCTGCAAGAAATTTCTCAGCATTCCAAGTCGAAAAACGGGTTACCAAGGTCCTTGTGAATGGATACATCGGTCACCGCACCATCAATGGAGTCCCTGGCTTGAGAGCTGCTCTCGAGACACATTAACACTGTTTCCCAAAACACCAAAAAAATCCTTTTTAGGGACATCCGAACAATGTCCCAAGGATCAGACCACCTCTGATACCACTTTCTCATGACACGACCCTACCAGGGCTCGAGCTGCAATTACCCCAAGCCAGCCTCCATAGGCCAGGGGTTGGCGACGAGCGGCGAAGTAAAACCTATTTGGGGAGTCCTTTTCCTATGTACTTGTACACACACACGCTGCCCACTCAATGAAAAAGTGCAGAGTAAAAAAGAAAAGTAAAGTACCAACTACTATAAAAAAACCATAATTGTGCATCGACCTCTAAACAGTACAAAGAGAGTGCTGAAGGTAAACAGAAAAAATAAAAGGGGAAAACATGCGCCCAACCAGAAAAGATTCCACAACCTGGAAACATGGTAAAAAAAAGAAAAAAACTTGGAAGGGTCCCCCACCTGGATCCCAACTCCGACCACCGTACGCGATCCATGCTCCCAAACTCCAAAGCTCCACAGAAGTTACAACCAACATGTCTGTCACATACAAGGGCACACCAAGTTCGGGCAAAGCGCAAGCATGGGTGAGTATAAAAATATTCAGTAGGATACCCCAAAGTCTAGAGGGATAAAAAATGGAGGTACCGAAGGGTAGGCAGTAGATCGAACAGGGAATAACAAAGGAGTAAAACTGAGAGTGCAGTAATGTAACAGTATTGTATCAGCTCAACCCAACAAGAGAAAGGAGGTAGACTCGTCCAGACCCAATGAGCTGGAAACAGTGGGAAGATGAACATATCGTCGAGCATTTTCAACATATAGTAGGAGAGTAGACTCTTCCAACCATGAGAAGCTATACACGTACAAAACGTGGTATACCACGCGCGTCTTCACCTCTCTTGGAGGGAGAGTAACCAAGACCCAAGGATTGGGTACTGGAATAAGGTATATACATCTATATATTCTCTGTCAAGAAACCAGAAGAAGATAGTAAGGGGATCTTCATCGTGTAGCTCATCCAAAGAATGTGAGTAGCCAACGGTCCCAGAAGTAAACACCATCAATGCCCAGCATCCCGCAAGTCTGCCCCAAACTGCAAGTCAAGGGTCTCAAATCACTACACCTTGACACTATCCACTTTTGGCGGCACTGACTCGCCTCCATGGTTTTAGGTCACGTCGCAAGGATGCGTCTTGGTTGGTTAAGAGACCCTCGTTCATGAGAGTTCTAGGGGAACATCAAACCACAACTCGTCATTTCCCCATAGTCGAGATATCTCCTCAAAGTTGACAGATGACCCCCTGCCCAGCCCCACTTGAGGGTAATCCTTGGAAGTCGACGGGTTCCCACTGGAGTGAGACCCAGAAAAGTCGTTGATGAGTCCCAATGCCCAGTCCCTTAAAAGGGTACTCCACTAGAGGGAGGCTAAGTACCGTCATCGGGGACCACATCCCATCCCAACTGGAGGTAGACTCGGCATCAGGAACCACTTCCCAGCCCAACTAGAGGTAAACTCGGAACCGCACTGGCCATCCTTGTTGGATGGTACTGCTCGGTGAACACCGCTGTACTGGCCATCCTTGCTAGATTGTAACCCACTGACCAACCCTGCTGGAAACAACCTCCCGTTTAATGGATCAGTGCTCACGTAATGTGTTGGTCACTCCGAATCTAGATGAAATCTACTAGGGAACATGAATCATCTTTACCGGCCAAACCATCGAGAACACAACCAGGGGAAAACTCAAACCGACTGGTCGAAACCATCGTGAACCAGACTAGGGGTAATCTCAACCCTTCTTGTCCACAAACGAGATCAAAACTAGGGGAAAACTCAACCCTACTGATCCACAAATGAGAACAGAACCAGGGGAACTCAACCCTACTGGTCAACAAACGAGAACAGAACCAGGGGATATCTCAACCCTGCTGGTAAACAATCTAGAATAAACGAACCTTCTACGTCGCAAGAGTTCAAAGGTACTTAAACGAGGACACGAAACACACATGGGTCCTACACATCGTGTGGCCCCAACTCATCCCCAACCAAGCCCAAAAATGTTCTCAGGTAAAAACAACCACATGTACCTCTAAGCGTTCTTGTGTACTCCCAGAGTATGCCACATATCTGGCCCAAAGGCTATCATGGACACGACACCCAATGTCACGGTGAAGGGAAAAAACATAATAACTCCAACTTTCCACCTCATAGGCCCAGACACGGCCAACTACAACTCTTAAAACATAAACATCACTCACACTGGAGTGAATGAGATCTCACAAAAAGGGTTAGCTTCCGAACACATCAAGAAAAATCACCAGCGGAGCACCCTTCACATTTACACATTTAATAAGATCACGTAAGAGGATTTGCATGCCTGAATAGATTACACCATTGTAAACCTGGTGGAAAAACATGTGAGATAGTCAACTTACTCTCCTCAAATGGATATCCAATGGAAAAGTCATCCAACACCGCTTTACACCCGAACGGCGTCCCGTGATGCCGAGCCTCAGCCCCGAAAATCATCTGGCGCATTGCACCATTACGATCTCCTCGGGAAAACACATCAAAAGAACTGCTCACATGGGTGGAATGTATTGTAACACCTTAAGCTTCTACGGTATGCTTCTCTTTGAATAATGCGATTGTGTGTGTTGTACGCAACATCAAGTTCTAACACACCAAAACCAATCAACCTAGCCATTATGAATAGTAATACAAACTTATTGAAATTTAAAAATTTTATTTTTCAAAATGGACTTCATTTTTGGATTTGGAATAACATAATTATCCTAGTGTAAAATTTTGGAACTTTTGGGATAACATTTATATTTTGATGAATACTGAAAATTACAAAATATTAATTAAAAACAACATTTTAATCGAAAAAATTTATATCGCTAAATTCTGAATTTGAGTGGTTTTAAAGTATATTTAGAATATATTTTTACAATTTAATACAATTTTGGTCATTGTAAATAATTTCACGATTAAACCGGACATAAACAAGTGTCAATCTTTTGATAGTTATTATCTCTTAAAACACGCTTTTTGTTTTAACAACAAGAAATAATTTTAAATTAATTTTTGCAACTAATGTGTTTTTAATTTGGAAAAATGGATTCCATATTTGGAATTATTATGTTCAAATTGTGTAAATTGTTATCTTTTATTTTTAGACATTTTGAATAATTACTTCGGTAAATATTTTATTTACCATGGTTAAAGGGTAAATCCGTCAAATAAGGGTAAAACAAATAACATTATAATAATATTATATTACCCTAAAACGTTTCCTAACCTTATTTGTTGATACATGTCCGACCATGGGAATCTTTGGGTCGATTTTTGGGCCTCATGGATCCATTTGTAAGTGATAATGACACTTTATATTAATTAAGTTAAAATAATTACAAAAATGACATAAGCAAATATCTTGTAGAATAAAAACATTTTCAAATGGTTATTTATGTTGGATTTTCCACTATAAATATTCATTATAAATGAAAAATTATTTCCTACATAAGGGTATTTTATTTATGATTTTTAGACATTTAATAATTAATATTTTGTATGACACAATAATGATGCATTATTTTCCTTATTAATGAAAGAATGAAATAATTGGTATTATAAATGTTAAAATTAATATAATTTGAATGTTTTGATAACATATATGAATTTTATTGATTAATATGATATTATAGTATGGATTAAATGAATTTGTTTCGAATTAATAAAGTTGTTAAGACTGTGACAAAAATCAATTATTGAATAATGTCAAAATTGACATAAAAGAGTTTTTAAAACAAATGTTATATTATTAATTGATATTAAATTCCTAAAAATTTAAGGATCGGCCAAGAGACTTATATCAAGATAGGTGTATCATTAATGGAAAACTTGGGGTCTCTTGGAAGTATATAGTATGTTTATTAACTATATAATATAAAAATTCAACGTGACATGGTAAATGTTAAACTAATTAATTAAGAGTTAAAACTAAAAGATAAGGTTAATATAGTGACCCAAACCTATCTAAAACCTATTGGTTGAATTTTTTTCGACCTATCAGCACCATAACCTTTAAATAATCAACTTTGGAGCCATTATAAACCAAATATTAATTTATTATAAATTAATATTTCTATCTTTTCCAATGGTGCCCCTCACACCTCTTATAAAAGGGCACTCCCCCTTCCCACTAATTCACACATTCAAAGCCTTCTGGATCGGACAACCTCGGCCCAGATACCCTCTCAAATATCCTACCTTCTTCCTATAAGCCTTCCTTTAGTAATAAATCCAACCTATGGAGCCCTTTTGATCAAATCAAAAGGAAGAACCCGAAGAAGAGGTAGTGTTTTCACAACCCTCTTTCATGTTCCTTTCTTCTTCAACCTCTTATTTCTTTGTTATTCCCATTATAAAATATTAACTCCAAATCTTATATATACTGTGAATTTATAATAAATATGGTACAACCATATTCGTTATTCTATCCATCCTTTGAATGACATGTCACCATACGTGCGTACGTACAACATACGTCTCCACGTTATGGTGTAATTGTTATTCAATAAATTATTATTTGGATGGGTGTAATAATGATGTGTAATTCATATAAATAAGAAATATTACATGATAATTATTATGTATATATGATATAAAATCCAATTATATATTATTTTAATATCAAAAGAATGATATTTTCACTCGTGCGTACGTACGGACTACCGTCACCACGAACACGATGAGATTCATTCTCCACCGTATCCATTAAAGTAAAATTTTTATTTGAAGATTAAAAATATTTTTTGTGGAATTGATATCATTCAAGATATGAATAAGATAAAACCTATACCTAACAAACATGGCTTATGTAATAAAACATATAAAAGAAACCGAGTAAGTTAACACCCGAAACGACGATAATTCTATGATATTATTAACAAAGCAATGTTAAAAGATCATATATGATATCATATTAATGTATATGATTCCTGTATAATTTAATAACAATTATTTCACAATTATACATGAGTTTAACCTACCCCCAACCAAGTAAAAGTACAAGGTAAGGCATTATTTCACAATCTCTTCATTATCCGAGGTAGTTTATACGTAATAATGTACTGGGACATCGTTTTCATCCACATCCATGTTTCTTAAAAACATATTTCAAATCATTTTTACTATTTACTAGAATATGGGTTATAGTCAATTATACCCTTTTTTGACTTTTTATAAGTGTTTTATAAAGGAATATTTATGTCGTTTTCCAAACAAGTTCATTTTTACCCTTTTCGACATAATTAAGGTAAAAATGTTTTTTAAACTTATATGGCGGGTGCCGCTATTTTCTACCATTATAAAATCTTTGAAGCTTACCATACAATATTATAAGAAATTTTTCAAGGTAAATGTTTTATTTTATAATTATTTTACATTTAAATGATTCAAAAAAATATATATTTCTCTCAAATAGTTTTTATTTCATCTATGTCAACATCCTTTGATGGATTTTAAGATTATTCGAAGTTGATTTGTTGTGATAAAAAACATCCATATTGTATTGATGGTTTTGTGATATGTTTGACTGTGGATGTATTATTTTTATACCATTAATGGTTTATGGAGAAAGTATTGACATTTCGAATGCTGGTTTTAATACGAATATTTATGTTATGTTTAAACCTGTTCATATGAGGAATGCATTGGACTTCATAAGTGATGGGTGAGCCATCTATAGCTCCTCGATACATTAGTAGGTCTCATGAGACAAACTAGTGTCTGGGCACAAGGACTTGACACAATATTATTTTTATTCTTGGCACGGGGCCTTGGCTATGTTGTTATGATAGTCTGACATTATGAATTCCATCATTATTAAAGTGGTTATTGATTTTGCATGTTATTATTCGATTAGTATAATATCCATGTGAATAAGTAAATGGAATTATTTCATTTTATTTCTGCGGTATTATGTTGAAGTTCAAGTTTAAAAGGCTTTTATTTTTGTCATACATTGCCTTAAATGTTTATTCTTATTTATGAGAGTTTCTACTATATTTTTATCTTTACTGGGCATTTGAGCTCACCCATTTTCTATGTTTTATTTTTCCAGGATGTGGAGAAGTAATTTATGAATGACCTACAGGGATAGTATGAGGGGATAAGAGTGTGGACTATGGAGACTATATTGTTTTAGTTTTCATTTTATGATGTAATGTAATCATTATTAATTTAACTAGTTATTCCAATGCTACTAAACTAATCGGCCTTTCAAGACTTTATCATTATTGTGATCATACCAATGTTATGTAATAATGCACTGAATCTGGGTATCTAGGGTCGGGTAATTACAGTTGGTATCAGAGGAAGATTAGTACAATCCTTGGAAGCTATATTTAGGTAAACTCTGATTAGGGCACATAGATTTAAGATGGACATTAAGGATTAAAATTGAAGAACTTATTATAATTTTGGTATAGTAGATATTTTGTGAGTTTTCCGAGAAATACATCCCTGTCTGGATACGAGCAGGTAGAGGTGGCTCTGGCATAGATGTACCTAGGGGTAAAACCCAAAAACACCACATTGAGATAGACTCGAACGGGAACTGGTGCATGAAAATGAGAATTGATGCACTCTTGGTTACGACACCCCCAGAGGATATGCGTAGGATAACTATAATTTTCATTACAAGCCAATATGAAGGGTTTATGAGTATATACTTTCTCAAAGAAAACATTTTTATGATTATGGATTATATCCATAAATAGGTCAATTTATGATAAGTGTTTTAAAAGTATGGAATTAGGAATTTTGATTCATAAACTGATCCAGTTTATGCCATTGATTAGAAATGGTTCTTAGTTGAAGAAATTGAAACTGTATCAATGCACACACTCCATGTAGGTATTTCTCTCCTGAGAAAGATAATTATAGTGGAGCAGGTGATGAAACCGGTTCTGATCAACTTATCACCATACTGGGACAACTCACTTAGGTTTTGAATAATAACCTTACCCATATGGAGCACCCTGATCCACAGTGTGGAGGATCAATGTTAGATCGCTTCATGAGGTAGAGACCACCAACATTCAATGGGAGTACAAATCCATTAGTAGCTGAGCAATGGATAACATCCCTAGAGAAAATATTTCAGGCTTTGGGGAGTAGTGAAAGGGAAATATTTGTGATGACAGTTTATCGCATCATTGGAGATGCTAATCAATGGAGGTAATTAATTCAAAACATGAAGGAAGATGATGAAGTATCAAATATGGAATGGATGGAGATCAAAGATCTGTTTTTAGAAAAATACTTTCCTCGTGACCATCGAGCAGATATGGAAGGTTAATTTCTGAGTCTGAGACAAAAGGAGGATGAAAATGTCACAAAGTATGAGGCTAACATTACGAGGTTAGCAGGGTATGCTGGAGTTTATATACATAACCCAAGAAGTGGGATTGATTGTTTCTCTTATGGGTTCAAACCATTTCTCCATCGAGAATTAGTCTCACAATTCTTCTCGTCGTATGAAGACATTGTCTCATGTGCTATCAAGACAGAAAAAGAATTCTCTAAGTCTTATGACTTTAAAGAAAACCAAGAGAAGAAGAGATCTTCTGATCAATCTGGGAATGGATATAATGGGAATAAGGGAAAAGTTGAATATCCATCCTGCCGTAAATGTGGGAAGAAACACCCCGGTACTTGCTTAAAAGGAATTGGAGTCTGTTAAAATTGTGGTGAAAAAGGCCCCCAAGATCGTGATTGCAAGGGGAATAAGGAAGCTACTGTGGTCAAATGCTAAAATTGAAGGGAGATGAGACAATATACAAATGAATGTCCTAAGCATCAGGGGATCTTACCACAAAAAGGCCAAGGGATCATGGACAAGCATATTCTATCACTACTGCTGAGGTAGAAGCTTCAAAAGACGTGGTGGCAGGTAATTTATTGGTTTCCTCATGTTTAGAAAATGCATTATTTGATTCTTGATCATCGAATTGATTCATATCTTCCCAGTTTTCTAAGAAAATTTGATATTTCCAATTTGATTTAACAAGGGTGTTGCCAGTTAAAACTCTTAAAGGGAAGTATCATTGCAATAAGGTTTTGTGAATCAGTCCCCATTAGAGAACATAAATGTTCTTTATCCGCTGATCTCATCGTCATACCTATGATTGAGTTTGATATAATACTCGGTATGGATTGGCATTCAGACCATGATGTGAAGATTTATTGTATGAAGAAAAAGGATAAGATTTCTGATGATGATTATAAGGAACACCTTATCTTTATAGTAGAATCATCACCACCTAATTCTTATCCAGATCCACCTCCAGTAGCTCAACTAAATTGAATTATTGGGGAGGATGAGAATGAAATGTCTGTGGGTGAGGAAAGGAATGTTCAAATAGTGGATTTACCTATTGTGAAAGAATATGTAAATGTGTTTCCGGAAGATTTACAAGGACATCCTACAGAATGAGAATTTGAGTTTTCCATTAATTTAATTCCTGGATCAAAGCGTATATCGAAGACCCCTTATAGAATTGCCAATGTGTAATTAGTTTAACTAAAGAAACAACTAGAGGAATTGATTAATAATGGATTTATTCTCCCTAGTGTTTCTCCATGGAGAACCCCTGTTCTTTTTGTTAAAAAGAAATATGGATCTATGAGGTTATATATCGACTACATGGAGATCAATGCTATAAGAATAAAGAAAAATTATCCCCTACCTTGCATTGATGATTTATTTCACCAATTGCAAGGAGCTCAATTCTTTTCAAAGATTTACCTTCCATCTGGATACCATCAGTTGTCTATGAAGAAGGAAGACATTCCGAAGACAGTATTTCGAACATTGTACTGGCATTACGAGTTTATAGTAATGCCTTTTGGGCTGACTAATGCACCCTCTATATTCATGGATCTAATGAATAGAGTTTAAAAGGAATATCACAATTATTTTGTGGTGGTATTTATTAATGATATCTTGGTATACTCCAAAAGCTACGAAGATCATGAAAATCACTTGTGCATTATCCTGAAGACTCTGAGAAGACATGAATTATATTGGAAGTTTAGAAAATGTGAATTTTGGCTTCAAGAGATTTGTTCTGTTGGCCATATTGTCTCTAAAGATGGAATCTCTGTTGATCCTTCTATGACCAAGGAAATCCATGAATGGCCTACACCGACGAGTATAACTGAGTTACATAGTTTTATTGGTTTAGCATGTTATTATCGACGTTTCATCCAGAATTTTTCCTGGTTGGTTATCCCATTATCAAAGCTCACATGTATAGGGGTTAAATTTGTCTGGACAAAAGTGTGTGAATATTATTTTGAAGAACTGAAGAGAATATTAGTCAATGCTATTATATGTACTCTACCATAGGGGAATGATGGGTTCGTTATTTATAATTATTCATCGAAGAAAGGACTTTGTTGTGTCCTTATGAAGAATGTTAGGGTCGTTTCCTATGCATCACGACAGTTGAAAAATCATCATCAAAACTATCCTACTCGTGATCTCGAGTTAGCATCTATTATCTATTCTATGAAGATATGGAGGCACTACCTCTATGGTGAAAAATGTGAGATTTATACTGATCACAAGAGTTTGTAATATATTTTCTCACAAAAAGAACACATCATGTGGCAAAGGAGATGGCTTGAATTACTCAAACATTATGATTGTAAAATACACTACAACCCAGGGAAGGCAAATAAGGTGGATGATGCTATGAGCAGAAAAGATCATGGAGTTTTGAACAATATGATAATTTAAAGGGAACCAATTTTCATGGATCTAGTGAATATGGACATGGGAAAAACCATGGAAGGCGAAACATGATTGATTTTTCAAATGGATTCCAATACATCTTTACTAGAAAGGATTAGGAGTCCTTAGACCAATGATGATGAATTTCAAAAGAATATTAACGTTGTGAATGATGGGAGATTGAATGACTTTGGGTATGAAGATAGAATTTTGAAATTTGGGAAGAGACTTTGTGTTCCCAATATACCTTATCTATAAAGGGAATTGTTGGACGATTCCCAAGTTCCAATTTCTCTATACACCCTTGGAGTAAAAAAATGAATAGATACTTGAAGGAAAATTTATGTTGGGACAAAATGAAGAGGGAGATTGTTGATTTTGTGTCGAGATGTATGGTTTTTAAACAAGGGAATGCAGGAAGGCAAAACCCTGGAGGAGTCATGCAACCTCTTCCCATACCGGAGTGGAAATGGGATAATATTATGATGGCCTTTGTCATGGGCTACCAAATACTCCTAGAAGGAACGATGCCATATGGGTTATTGTTAATCATCTTACCATGTCAGCACATTTTCTTGCTATAAGAGAAGATCTACCACCAGAACGTCTAGAAAGACTATATATTGATGAAGTAGTTAGACTTCTTGGAGAACCCCTATCGATTGTTTCAGATCGTGATCCCCATTTTACATCAAAATTCTGAAAGAGTCAATAGAAATCCCTGGATATTAAACTTCAATAGAGAACTTCCTACAACCCTCAAACAGATGAACAATCATAAAAAACTATTGAAACCTTAGAAGACATGTTAATATACGGCTCACTTGACTTTCAGGGTCTGTGGGATCAATATTTACCTCTAGTAGAATTTTCCTATAAAAATAGATTCCATTCGAGTATTCAGATGGAACCATATGAAACATTATATGGAAAGAGATGTCACACACCAACCTGTTGGGATGACGTTGGTGAAAAAAACTTGTAGGCCCATAACTGGTGGAGGAAACAATGGAAAAGGTAAAGGTAATCCAAAACCACATCAAAGTAGCTCAAAGTAGGCAGAAGATCTATATCGATAACTGAAGGAAGGATTTGGAATTTCAGGTTGGAGATCATGTTTTCTTGAAGTTATCAACATGGAAGTGAGTTATATGTTTTAGTAAGAAGGTTAAATTTAGTCCTAGGTACATCGGAACTTTCGGAATTCTAGAACGAATTGGTGCTATAGCTTACAATTTGGCAATGCGGTCATGTCTCTCCATAGTTCACGATGTGTTCCACATATCACTGTTGAGGAAATACATTCCTGACCCAACAAATGTACTCACCTATGAGGAATTATAACTGGAACCCGATCTATCTTATTGAGAAGTGCCTGTCAGGATTCTTGATATGAGAGAACAAGTACTGAGAAACTGGACGACTCATCTGGTAAATGTTTTGTGGGGAAACCTAAGATGTAAGATGCAATGTGGGATCCCGAGGAATTTATGATGAAAAACCACCCGATTCATTTCATGCGGTAGTATTCTAGAAATTTCGAGGACGAAATTATTTGATGGAGGGGAGAATTCAACACCCCAAGCTTCTACGATACGCTTCTCATTGAATAATGTGATAGCGTGTGTTGTACGCAACATCAAGTTCTAACAAACCACAACCAATCAAACTAGCCGTTATGAATAGTAATACACTATTATTGAAATTTAAAAATTTTATTTTTCAAAATGGACTTGATTTTTTGATTCAGAATATCCTAATTATCCTTGGGTAAAATTTTGGAACTTTTCAGATAACGATTATATTTTGATAAATAGTGAAAATTACTAAATTTTAATTTAAAAAAACTTTTTTAATTGAAATAATTTATAATGATAAATTATGAATTTGAGTGGTTTTAAAGAATATTTAGAATATACTTTTTCCATTTATTACAATGTTGGTCATTTTAAATAGTTTCAAAATTAAACCGGATATAATCTAGTGTCAATCTTTTTATATTTATTATCTCTTAAAAACACGCTTTTTGTTTTAACAACGGGAATTAATACTAAATTAATTTCTTCCACTTCTATGTTTTAAATTTGGAAAAATGGATTCAATATTTGGAATTAGGATGTTAAAATTGTGTAAATAGGTAACTTTTGTTTTTATACATTTTGAATAATTATTCGGCAAATATTTAATTTATCATGGTTAAAGGGTAAATCCGGTAAATAAGGGTAAACAATTAATATTATAATAATAATAAATTACCATAAAACGTGTACTAAACTTATTGGTTGATACATGTCCGACCATGGGCATCTTTGGGCTTATTTGGGGACCCCATGGATCCACTTGTAATTGATAATGACTCTTTATATTAATTAAGTTATAATAAATACAAAAATGACATGAGCAAATATATTTTAGAAAAACAATTTTTACATGGTGTGATATATGTTGGAATTTCGACTATAAATATTAATTAGAAAGATAAAACGATTTCCTACATAATGGTATTTTATTTATTATTTTTAGATATTTAATTATTAATATTATATATGACACAATAATGATGCAGTATTTTCCTTATTAATTAAAGAATCAAATAATTAGTATTATAAATGTTAAAATTAATATAATTTGAAAGTTATTATGACATCTATGAATTTAATTGGTCAATATGATATTATAATATTTCTTAAATGAATTTGGTTAGAATTAATAATGTTGTTATGACTTTAACAAAAATCAATTATTGAATAATGTGAAAATTGACATAAAAGGGTTTTTAAAACAAATATTATATTATTAATTGATATTAAATTACTCAAAATCTAAGGACTGTCCAAGAGAATTATATCATGATATTTGTATCATTTATGGACCAAATTGGGGTCTCTTGGATGTATATAGTATGGTTATGAACTATATAATATAATAATACAAAGTGACATGGTAAATGTTAACTAATTAACTAAGAGTTAAAACTAAAAGATAAGCTTAATATAGTGTCCCAAACCTGTCAAAAACCTATTGGATGAGTTTTTTTCGACCTATACCCACCATAAACTTTAAATAATCAACATTGGAGCCATTATAAACTGAATATGAATTTATTATAAAATAATATTTCGAGCTTTTCCAAAGGTGCCCCTCACGCCTCTTATAAAAGGGCACTTCCCCTTCTCACTAATTCACACATTCAAATCCTTTTGGATCGGACAAACAATGCCCAAATACCCTCTAAAATATCCTAAATTTATCCTAGAAGACTTATTTTAGTTAGAAAGCCAACCTAAAGAACCCTTTTGATCAAATAAAAAGGAAGAACCCGAAGAAGAGGTAATGTTTTCAGCACCCTCTTTCAAATTAATTTCTTCTCCAACTTCTTATTTCATTGTTATTACCATTCTAAAATAATAACTCCAGTATATTATATATACTATGATGTTATTAGAAATGTGGTACAACCATATTCATTATTCTATAAATACTTTGAATGACATGTCACCATACGTGCGTACGTACGGCTTATCATCTCCACATCGTGGTGTAATTGTTATTCAATAAATTATTAATTGGATGGGTGTTATAATGATGTGTAATTAATATAAATAATAAATATAACATGATAACGATTCTGTATATATGATATACCATCCAATTATATATTATTTTAATAACAAAAAAATTGATATTGTCGCTCGTGCGTACGTACGGACTACCGTCTCCACGAACGCGATTAGATTCATTCTCCATCGTATCAATTCAAGTATAATGATCATTTGATGATTAAAAATAACTTTTAAGGACTTGATATCATTCTGGATATGAATAAGATACAACCTATCCATATCAAACACGTCTTATGTAACAAAACATATAAATGAAAATGAGTAAGTTTACACCCAAAACGACGATAATTCTAACATATTATTAACAAAGAAATGTTAAAAGATCATATATGATATCATATTAATGTATATGATTATTTTATAATTTAATAACAATTATTTCACCTTTATACAGAAGGTTAACCTACCCCCAACCATGGAAAAGTACAAGGTAAGCGTTTATTTCGCAATCTCTTCATTATCCGAAGTTGTTTATACGTAAAAATCTACTGGGACTTCTTTATCATCCACATCCATGTTTCTTAAAAATGTATTTAAAATAATTTTTAATATTTACTAGATTATGGTTTAAAGTCATTTATACCCTTTTTTTACTTTTTATAAGAGGTTTATAAAGGAATCTTTCTGTCATTTTCCAAACAAATCCCTTTTTAACCTTTTCGACAGAATTAAGTTAATAATGTTTTTTTAACTTATATGGTGGTTGCAGCTATATTACGCCATTATAAAATCATAGAAGCTAAACATAAAAGCTTATAAGAAAATTTTCAAAGTAAATGTTTTATTTTATAATTATGTGACTTTTAAATGATTTCAAAAAAAGAGATATTTCTCTCAAATAGTTTTGATTTCATCTATGTCAACATCCTTTGATGGATTTTAAGCTTATTTGAAGCTGATTTATTGTGATACAAAACTTCCATATTGTTTTGAAGGTTTGGTAATATGTTTGACTGTGGATGTGTTATTTTTCTACCATTCATGGTTTATAGAGAAAGTATTGACATTTAATATGCTAGTTTTAATAGGAATATTTATGTTATGTTTAAACCTGTTCATATGAGGAATCCATTGGACTTAATAAGATACAGGTGGAGCCTGCTATAGCTCCTCGATGCATCAGTAGGGATCATGAGACAAACTAGTGTCTTGGAATAAGTCCTTGACAAAATCTTATTTGTATTCTTGGAACGAGGCCTTGGCTATGTGGTTATGATAGTCTGGCATTATGCATTCCATCCTTATGAAAGTGGTTATTGATTATTTATGAGATTATTCTATTAGTTTAATATCCATGTGAATAAGAAACTGTAATTATTTCATTTTATTTCTACCATATGAGGTTGATGTTCAAGTTTAAAAGGCTTTTTTTTAGTTATACATTGCCTTAAATGGTTATTCTTATTTATGAAATTTTCTGCTATATTGTTATCCTTACTGGGCATTTGAGCTCACCCCATTTCTATGTTTTATTTTTCTCAGGATGTGAAGAAGTAATTTATGAATGACCTTCTGGGATAGTATGAGGGGATAAGAGTGTGGACTATGGAGACAATATTGTTTTAGTTTTCATTTTATGATGTAATGTGTACTTTATTAATGTATCTATATATTTCAAGGCTACTAAACTAATCGGTCTTTCGATACTTGATCTTTCTTGTGATCATGCCAATGTCATGTAATAATGATCCGAATCTAGGTATCTAGGGTCGGGGTGTTAGAAGGATATCCATATAAAAATATGCATTTCGACATACCGCACATGATCAGTGTTTCGTGGGACCCGAATCTCTGTCCTAATGCACAACGAACGGATCACATCGTTGCATCCTCTCGAAAAAGTAAACAAGATGGACTATTCACTTGTCCAAAATGGACACCTGATAATAAAGCAGGAAATCACCGCCATCTCCCAAACGAGCCCTTGTGGGGCCTGGATTAAAGGGAAGAATTAAAGCGTGCAGATTGTGACAAAACATTGCCCTCAGAAAAACACCCAAAAACGACTGCATGCATGCCCCGAACGGACGTCCGATGAAAAAGTTTCTAAAAGTGGCTCGCAACTTAAAAGATAGGCCATGGGTCCCATGCCTCAACTTCAGTTTCAATTCCCAAAAACATAGCAAAAAACTTCGGCTCAACGCCAGGGTTTCAACGCCACTGATGGTGCTCAAAACTGACATCGGATGTGTATGCGCCGCCCCAAACAAAAACCCCCGAAAAAACATGAAATTGCTTAAAGGTGTGGGGCACCACCGAGGCCCCCATTTTAGGAGTTAAAAGCCCTCTAAACCATCTCAAAAAATTTCCTTGACATATGGAATGCGTCACCGTAATCGACACACAAAACGAAGAACTGTAGCCGAAATTTCGGGCGTCCGAGTCGAGGGGGCAAAGCCTCTTGGGCTGGACCGGCCTGGGCCGACCCATGGTTCGGCCGCACGGGCTGGCCGTGGACCTGAGGTCCACGGTTCCGCCAACAGGACATGAGGTCGGTCGCTTCATCCACATAGAGACCCACCAAAGACGGGCCTCGGTCTGGCCGCGGGGTCGCGCGGTGCAACCCTGGTCTCCGCTCCGTGCTGCGGAGCGCCCCCACTGGCGCCCGCTCGCTGTCGCCCGTAGCTCGCCCAAAGGAGCCCCCTGCCTCCTTCCTAGAGAAACACTGGAGGACTCAGATGATGAACCGCCACAAACCACCCAACCGTACCACCTGATGCTGCCACCGACCACCACCGGAACCCCCAAATTTAGTCGGAACATCTCCAAAACCATCAAAAAACTTCAACGGACTACCCCGACCTCCTCAAGACTCGGGTTTTCGATCAGAAAAGACAATTAGGAAGCTCAAATTGTGTTCTACACAAATACGGGATTCACTTGACAAAAAAACAGAAATTTGACGCATATTAATCAGTTCAATGAAGGTGAAAATGTATAAAATGAAAAACGCACGATCCTACCTCCAGGGGGGTAGCCCGACGCTTCACTGATGATCCACCGGAGCTTCGGAACCTCAATGGAGAGGTGGAGGAGAGGATAGAGTTCCCCATTTTTTAGGAGCTCCTTACACCAGGGAGGAACAACAATGGGGAGTGGGTAAGGGGGTTAAGTGTTTAAATAGAAAAAACACTTAACCACCCGCCCGTCGGCCCGAACCCGAACATCCGGTGGGGTCGAGATTAAGCCTCCCCTAGGGAAAACACCACCTCCCGAGAACAATAGAGGTCTTGAGATTTTAATTTGAGGCCCCATTCAAATGTTATCAAATTTAACGTCTGGAGCCACTAAATTACGAAAACACCCCTGGGGCCGTTTTCCACAAAAGGCACGTGCCCGCGAAACATACACCCCTCCTAGGGTAAAAGACATGCTCTAGAGTCAACGGTGCCTCGATTTTCCAATCAAAGCTACCTTTTTAGAGGTACTTTATTTTAACCATCAAACAAATTAATTAATTATTTTATTTATCCGATTAACATTTCGGTAGCGAGCGAGGGGTCCAAACGTCCCGCACCGACTTGTTTTGTGTCCTTCTTAGGGTAAACACCCCATTTCAGACCCATCCTTATACTCAGATTTCTGATCTGGATCATAGTTTAGGAGTTATCCTATTTATTTGGTGTGCCCATTGTGAACGCACTGAAAATTTAATTCCACCACACCGGGGCTCGAAATCGCACGCCGTCTAAAGGCACTGCTCTAGAATAAACCAAGAATATTCCAAAGTATTTTATAGAAAAAACCGGGTTCTTACACACATTCCCTATATATGTATGAAGCTAGTTCCTTCTACTATACCACATCATATAAATAGATATAATCAAAATAAGAAAGGACAATATGTTGGGGAAATTTAAGAGGTTCACTTACCAATATGAGAATTCATGGAATTTATTCCCCTAATATTAAGAAAATTATCATAGTACCACAAAATGAGAAAATATTCCCCATTTTAAAACCCTCATATAATTTGAAATATTTATGATGAAATAAAATTCTCTTCAATGACATATTATACACACAACCCCATGTCTAATTAAACTGTAATATAGTATTCCACTATAACCCATATTTTAAATTGTAATAGATAAATTACTAAATATTTTTTCTTTAAATATGCGTTAAACAAATTCATTTATTGTCAGTTATTGAAAATAAATGAATCATTTTAAAGAAAAGTGATATTTTTCAAAAAATATTTTTTGTACGCACAAACTGTAATTTTATCTAAATAAATTATTTTAATAACAATTTTGGAATGATTTTATAGAAATTTAAATATTATAATATTCTGTAAAATGTAATAATTTTCATATAATATTTTTTATTTCTATGCATATGAAATGAATAAATTCATTTTTATTCTCAAAACTTATTTCATTAAAAAGAACTTCTTGTCGAGCCTTCATTGATAATTTTAAAATGAATTCATACAACTTATAGAAATTGAATACTAGAAAATAGATTCCATGTTTGTAGTTAAGAGGTTACAATTTTGTAAGAATAAAGAATTTATTTTAGGTCAATATGAATAATATCCAGAGTAATAGTTTTCCACACTTTTGAGGGAATCAATGAGTAAAATAGGGTTAAAACAATGGAATATGGCATAAAAAATTATCTAAAGTATTTATTTATCCAATTAACTATGTATATATCATCCTTTTCCATCCATTTATCAAATATTGTGTAACATGGTGCTATATTTCTATGATTATTATCTTTACATTAATTTATGAAAACATTATATAAAAATTCCCCTCTCTTGAATTTAATATCTCTAAAATTTTTACATAAGGATAAAAATGGGATAATGTTTTTTATAAATTACTATTTAAAATAAAGATCGTCTTCTTAACCATTGTAATAAATTTAAAAAATTTAGTTATTTAATAAATACCATATGATTTTATGAAATACCGATATTGTATTTGTTTAAATAGTAGAAAAGAATATATTATTTCAAATATATTATGAAACAAAAATTGGATGAGATATTATGTTAGATGGATATATTAGATAAATAAAACATACTTTTAATTTTTAAAATAATTATAAATAATTTCCATCTTTATTTTCTTGTGTTTATGGTAAAATTAAATGAATAGTTTAAATAATGTCATTAATGATATATTATAAAAAAATATTTTATTAAATGGAATTCAAAACATAAAAATTGCATATTCTGCCATGTTAATGGAATATGGGTGAAAATATAATCCATCTCCAATTTATGTGTCACTATTCCATTTATTGAATCATTCTTAACCCTTAAATATTGAAATATGTTTTATGGGAGTTAAGGTAAAAACAAGATAACAAATGTGTTAATTAAAAGGATAAACATTTAATTGACTCCAAAATAGTACTTAATTTCATTGGATGATGTAATTTTGATGATGTAATCTTTTATTTTAATTCAATAAAATTATGAATTATATTTATTTAAAAGTTCTTCATTGTATTCTAATTATTTATGAATTACCTAGTGTTTCTACTCCTTTCTTTATAAACAAAAAACCATCCTTATTATTCATTGAGCCAATTTCATACTTCTAGATCAATAATACGATTCCAAATTAAATTACAAACATATATATATTTATTTATATGGTGTGGAGGATATTTTATTCATAAAATTTCATTTCAAGGATACTTTGTAATGAGATTAAAGGAAGCCTATTGAAGAAGAGTAAAACATTCTTCCTGACCTCATTCAATTCATTTCCGACTAAACCACATCAAATTAAATTTTACTAAAAACAAAATAATAACTTATTAACCATAAATATGAGTAAATATTTTTATTATTAATGTATCACCATTTTCCACCCACAATTCCATCAAAATGGAGTTGAACGTGTCTTTCATGTTTTCGTGTGGATTATCATCTCCATGCAGTGATACAATTTATTTTCTAGCACGTTCTTTCATGGTTTGAAAATATTGATCTTTTGAAGAGAATACATTATATTTAATAAGTAATTATATTTTTTCAATAATAATACTACATCAAAATTATTATCTTCCAATCTTATATAAAATGATAATGTCGCAGATACATACTTGTAGACTACCAGCACCATATAGTGATCAGATTTTGCCCATTTAATATTTAATTTGATGGTAATAAAGATAATTTTAATAATTATTTGTGATATATATGATGTAATAATGAGTATTTAAATTTTTATTAATATATAACATTAATTTATTACAT
Organism: Viscum album; assembly: GCA_963277665.1. Lineage (NCBI taxonomy): Eukaryota > Viridiplantae > Streptophyta > Magnoliopsida > Santalales > Viscaceae > Viscum > Viscum album. The sequence goes on from OY728163.1 coordinate 670,269,183, forward strand.
CCATTTAAAATTGAAAACATTGTCTATACATACGTACGACCTATCATCCCCGGGAATGTTGTAATTTATTATTATATCTCTAAATTTTTTGGATGACACTAAATATGTATATAATGACTATATAGGATATTTGAAACATTATTATAATTACCTATATTAAGAAACCATGATCAATTTAAAATGAAATTAACATGTGAAATTAAATTCACATGAAAATATTAACAGTTATCATCTGAAATTAACAATTTTTAATATTCATATAATGATAATTTTTTTAGAAATATATTAAATTTATGTTAATTATATAATAGTATAATTTTCGATTTATTAAATTCAATGTTGATGTTATGGTTTTATGGAACAATCTCATTATTTATAGAGAATTTTTATGATTAAGTTTCCAATTATAAATTTTCATGATATAAATATCAAGAAGAAAATTAATTTTCAAGTACACTGGTAATTTTTAAGAATAAATTTTTTACTTTAATTTTCTTCATGTTTTGTTCTCACTGCAGTAAAAGAACATTTTTAAATAAATCTGAATATTTCTATCTTTGGTTGAAAAACACATTCCTTCTATATCCATGTTCCCTAAAATTGGTTTCATGGAACATTTTAATTTTTTGTAATTATTTTTTAAATTCACTTTTAAAAATTATTTTATTTCATAAAAATTAATATGATCTTTCATTTTTTCAACAATGTGATTTCAGACTTTTTTTAACAAAATTGTGAAATGAATGTGTTATTTTAACTCATGCCCTATGAATGGTATTTACCGCCATATTATCAAATATAATCATTGAATATTAAATTAAAATTTTATGTGGTTATTATTAAATGGAATGTTTTCATTAATATTAGTAGGATTTTTTATTTTAAAGATCTGCTTTCAATGTGGAAAGATTATTTTAATATCAAAATATTTAAACTGATATTTCATAAGAATTTTCGATTATGAAAAAATCCATTCATTTTAAAAATTCTCTACTGAGTATATGATTCCCTTAAACATTAATTATTATTTATTGTGATGTTTTATGATTTTTGATTCCATCGTAATTATAAAACATGGTTCATTTCCACGGGTTATACGATGTTCTAATGATAAAATCTTAAAAAACAACACTTATTTTTAGCATTTATGCTAGGATGAAATATTTATCAAAACCATTTTCATGTCGTGAGTAATGATATGTAGAATTTTATATGATCTCGTCTCACATATATTTATTATTTCTATTATGTGAAGTATATTACTATATATATCCAACCAATTCATTTAATAATGATTGATATCTCATGAGATAAACTAGACTATAATAAGTAGTGAACATAGTTATTTAAAGGACTCTTTCCACTATGAAATTTTTGGGAGTGAAACATGAATAAAATTATGAATTGAGGAGTGAACCTAATCTAGTATGATAGTTCTAGAAGTTATCCATGAATACTAGGGAAATTATTTTGAATTCTTTTTTATGGGCCAAAAAATATCTTATGCCAATGTTATGTTCACATGGATTATGATATTTGATTCCTTTTAGATTATTTTCTTATTAACTACAATTATTTAATGTGTGAATAAATATTATGATATATGATATACAATATGTGTTTTTGAAATGTTAAGATCATGTTCTCATACCCTTTTTAACTTTTTATAAATATGTGACAATTATTATCTCCCTTGTTTACCCTTACTAAGAACCTAAAATCACAGGTTATTATTTCCCATTTCCTCATGTTATGAAGAATATTATAATGTATGATATATGTGGTAAGGGTTATAAGTATGATGATGTAACTGTACGGTGATTTTTTCCCATTATGAAAAAAATAATCTATAAACATTTCCAATGATTCTAGATGAATATGATTCAGGGGAGGATTGTAATGTTATCTAATTAATACGCATCAAATAAGATAAAATATCAATTAATGAAAATTTTATGTCACTATAGCTTATATAGAATAATGATATAGTTATATTTGACAAATCAGATGAGGAAACATGAGAAAGATAATTTCGGATAAGTTAATGATCAAGCATTAACTAGGTATAATATATGATTCCATATATTTAAAAGAATGTGTCTTGATTTAGATTTCTAAAAATTATTATTCATGCTTATCTAGTTTAATAATATCATTATTTCTTAAAACACTATGATTATTAGTTTAGTTCAATGGTAGGTATGAAAAATTCCATTTATATGCTGACACAACATCATATATCTTTGAATCAAGATGATATTCCCAATAAAAAATGTGAGACCAAATTTTGATCAATTTATATGATTAAACACCTTCCTCTTTGAGTGTTTCTTCTAATCCAATATATTTTAAGTAATTAAAATGTACCAATTTAACTATATTTTAGATATCCAATGGTCATGAAATTTATTTTTTATTTTTATTTTTATCATTTGGAAGGTGAATTGGATCAATGGTGGAATATTATCATTTACAAATGAAAATTGGTTGAAATTATCTCCATATGGTGGGAGGATTTTAGGGGAATATTTTTTAATAAGTAATTTTCATGTGTTATTTATATGAAAATATAGATGAATTTCATTAATCTAGTGTAAGAGGATAATGAATATCTTAGTATCATTGATGAAAATATTACAAGACCTTTGAGTTACCATTATGGTATTATTATCCAAACTAAATATAAATTAGATCGATTTTGAAGTGCCTTAAAACCATGTCTCATAATTTTTCTATTTATAATATTTATCAGTAGATATGAGTAAAACATTTAATGTACTATCTACATTGAAGTATTGACTGTAGTTACAAATATATATCTTGGTTTATATATTAATAGAAATATGGAATTCAATGAAAATTACACCAAAAATAGAGAAATGATTAATATAATTCCATTATTTTCATAGTGTATAAGGAAACATAAAAGAAATTGACTAAAGGGTACTGGTAATGGTTTTATGTATTTGAAGGATGGTTATCAAGAAATCTAATTCCAGTTTTATGGGATGATCATTGTCAATGATGGCGGAAATCACAATAGAATTCCCCACCCACATACCAATGTTTCAACAGAAAGGAATACTTGAATTATGATAACCATTTCTTGAACCTGAATTTTAAGGGTGATGATCGACAATAGAAACATATTAATCCCAAGGAAAATGTCAAATATCATAAAAATATACTTTCAGTTTTTTTGTATAAAAATTGTGAATGGTAGATTTTCAATCATGTCTTGAATTTTTAATCCCTTATATAATTATAGATTTACTCACTCCTATATATTTGCATTTTTTTCTATGGGTATCATAGTACAATATAAATTATAATATAATGAATTAGATGAGAAAACACATAATGGTATGTAGATCACATCTCATTTCTATAACTAATCATAAATTTACGTATTAGGGAATGTGATTCCTACTGACCTCTTTCTTCTGCTTTTATTTTAATTAGATGTTATTTTGGAAATAGAGAAGAGTTTTTTTCATAAGGCCCACTTTAGGTTTTGTGGAAGGGATCTCACATTTTTTATTGTGGTACAATATATTATTTTCTATCATAATGAAGATTAATAATAAATTTCAAAGGAAATTGTAACATTAGTTAGGAATTTGATTCCTATTTGAATGGAGTTTTTATAATAGAGGGTATGAGAGAAAATCGGTATTAATTATATACATATTATAAAAGTGTTTTTGATGTTTTTATTTATAATTTTCCTAGATTTTCTCCAAAACAAGATTTTTAATTTTTACTAGATATTATAATTGTTGCTTCAACCATTTTAAATAAGACATTTAGAATATCCCTGATTGAGTAGTAGGAATAAATGAAGAAACCCCCAATATCATTTTAACAAGAAATCTATTGGGTAATGTGTCTCAAAATGGGTTTCAACACTTCTTTTTTTAAGAATACATATATATCAATGAGATTATACAGTGATTATCACAAATATAAGAATATCAATATCATGAAAAAAGTATCTTCTACATTATATTGATGACTTGTTTGATCATCGTGCATATCTAAATGATTTTTCATGATCATCTTTAATTATATATATCATAAATTATGTGTAAATAAGGTGGATATACCACATATTGAATTCCATAAAAGGTATTGAAACGTTGAATTTTTTGGGATTTCATTTTTTCTTATTAATTCCTTAATTATCCTCACGGATTTAATGAGTAAAATATTTATATATTACCATGATCTGTTATTTTATTGTCTTTATAAATGATATTTTTAAATATTTAAATTTGAACAATTTTTATTAATATAATTTGAGTATTTTTTTAAATTAATTTAGGAAAGATAATTTTTATGAAATTAAAACATACATAGAAAATTTGGAAAAAATAATTTTTCGTTCATATACTCTCACGATTGGGTATATCAGTGGATCCTTCAAATAAATAAGTTACTGACCATTTGTTCAAACCAATGATTATGTGTAAGATACATAATTTTTATGCTTTTTGTTGATATTATAAACAAATTGAGAGAAACTTCATAATATTGGTTAGTCCAATCACATTTTTAACTCGAATGGGAACTATATTTATTTGTTTATATTTGAGTGTTGTAAATTCCATGGAACTGAAGGTAAGGTTTGTAAGTGAACATTTGTTACAATACCCTTTATTGGAGAACGTTTTACGACATAATGTGATTAATGAAATAAGTAGTTTTGATGTTTCTACATAGAGAATGATATGGTGATACCTTATAACTCACTCTAATTGATGGATAATGAGTAAAATTAATAAACTCATGATTTTTAAATTTCTGTAGTATTTTTTTCATTAATAATAAGGATTCATAATCTTTACTAATAAAAGTGTGATATTTATACTTATCACACGTATTTGAATTATATTTTCACTAATAATTATAAGAAGATATCCCTAAGAATATTGTTATATTTGATTAATTATATTGAATAATGAATAATTTAGCTCATTGGGAAAGAGGAAAAGGTGGTAGTTTTATTAGTTGATGATATCATGCAAGCGTATATATTATGAGGCTCAAAAATAATAAATATTTTTTATTTTAAAATAATTCTTTAGGAAATCCTAAAAGGGAAAAATATTATCTTTCCCCAATTACTGTTTAACCATCTATCCTTATGAGTATTAAATCAAAGAAAAATTCAGATATGGGATTATAGAATAAGGTAAAAAAATTCTAAATTCATACATTATTGAGATAGAATGATAATATAATTTCATTGCCTTAAATATTAAATAATAATTATTTACGTCAAGAATTTTACCTTATTTCACAATGAAAATACTTTAATGTTTATAGGATCAAAGAATTAATTTTTGGCTATTATAAAATAGTACCATTGAAATACAAAGTGGACACTTCCAAATGTGTCCATTTCTATCATATCACAAAACTGTTGAAATATAAACATCATTTGTTTTAATTTTTAATCATCATATGGCTTCCATGATACCATTTATGACTCTATTCACGCTTAAATTTTGTGAAAAACTTTTAAAAAATGTGGATGATCAGAAAAAGTTTTATTAAGGGGTAATAAAGCAAATAAACCATTAGCATGGAGAAATTATACTATCCCATTTAATGATCATTGAGAAAAAAAAAATTCAAAATAATAACTCATATATATTTTATTCAATTAAAAACATTTAAACCAATATAAAGTAATTAAAACTCTTTTAGGTGAATTTGAGGATTATATACATAGAACCCTTTCAAACCCCTTTCAATTTAAATAAATATTTTCTACCTTAAAGTATCATTATTACCCAATTCACTGGTGATCTATAACAGGTTTCACCCATTGTATAAGCTATATCAGGCTCACCTCTGAGCTATAATGGGTATTATTCCTTCATATAAGATATAACAAGCTCACCTGTGAGCTATAATGGGGCCCAATCCTTTGTATAATCGATGTAGAGCTCAATCGTGATCTACAATGAAGCTCAACCCTTTATATACTCTATATTTGTCTTTCCTTACTCATATAATGTGCATATACAATTTCATGATTAAATAATTTTCATCATAAACGCCTTTTGAAAACATCTTCAAATCCCATTTGAAACAAAATTTTTCTATAAAAATACAAATTTCATATAAGAAACCAATTTCAATTCCAATATTAATATAAAAGGAAATATGGGATTTATTTTCCTTTTAATATACATTACAACTTATAGATGAAGAAAATATCAATTAATTGGTATTGTAGAAGAGAGGTCGTTAGCACCATATATTAGAAAAAAAAATCATTTTGTAGTTTTTCAAGAAAGTAAAACGATTTTTATAAAAATATTCAATTTGAAAACACATAATGAAATTCAAGATATACATTAAATTTCATTTACAATCCTTTTATATTCATATAAATAAATATTTAAATTCTTATCATGATGAAAATATTGGTTAAATAAATGATAAGTCTTTCAAAGGTGTCTCATTACACATTGAGCATTTAAATATTAATACCCAGGAATTAATACATTTACCAAAAAAATTAATAACATTAGTATAAATAAAATATAGATATAATATCACATAACGACTTTATATACACCTTATAAAATAATAAATGTACATATTATCAAGAAACTCCTCAATGAAAGTAGATTGATAAGAAATCCATTACCTTGAGTCTTACTTATCTCATATGTTATTTATCATCCTTAATAACAATATGAGGTTAATTTATAACTGATTCAGAACATTTTTCATGTTTATTAGTTATTTTATATCACTTATTACCATGTTATCACAATTATATAATTATTTTGTTTTTTATTGTATGTTTTGTTGATATTCAGTACTTGAGTCCAAAAATGAAAAAAATGATGTCAATAGACCTTGTGTTAATAACTAAATATTCTCTAGAATAATAAAAACGAAAAAAGGGTCACAATTAAACATATATCATACATTTAAATCAAACTATTTGTTATGGTAATCAAGAATAAACAAAATATTAAACATAGAGAAGGTACGATGTAGGTACAAATGAGTAACGATTAATTTTTTAATTGATTATAATGGAAATAATGTAATTATTATTTTTTCTTCAAATAATTATCATAATATTATTTAAATCATAATATGAATTTAAATATACTTTTATATATAATAAAATCGATGTGGTGAATAAAAATGATTCACATCGCTTTGTGGAGGTGATAGTTCACACGTATGAATGAAAGACATTATAATTTTTATGATAATGAAATCTAATAAAATAAATGATATATTATTAACATATAGTGATAATTATGTCATAAATTTAATATAAAAAACATTAATTCCATCATTATGACTAGTCTTGATAGACAGTAATGAAAAACAAACTATATATGTTCAAGAGGTTGTAGTGTGTTGTACACAAAAATGAACTATTAATTTCCCATTTAATGAAATTGGAGATGGATTTAGGTGACAATATACACATAATAACATCTCAGTATATTTCAGATATAGTTGATATTTTTTCATCTAGGAATTATGTGATTTTAAGGAAGTGGGTGGTAAAATAAAATAGAAATACTTAGAGAAAATGATATATATTCTTTTGTTGATTTCTTTTTAATAACACATTAACACCTCTATGGATGTTTTTATACCTAAAATAATGCCTCACGAATTTTGGTAGTGGTTCTTAAAAGTGGTTTGGGTAGATATTGGCCTAACTAAATGGGTTTTTATATGTGCAGTTAGTGAATAGTGGGTACCCTTTTATAGGAGAGGGGAGGGGAACACGTGGAAACACATAACATATTAAATTAATATTAATTTATTTTTAAATAAAATTACTCTATCAAGAGTTATTTATATCATAATATGAGTATTTTTCTAATTACTCTGTTGAAATAATTTTTTGAAATGTATTTATTTTATTTTAAACATTATCTTTTTTGGTTTACCATAAATTAATCTATTCTAATTTTAATATTGGTAACAAAATATTAAAAATTATTCTATTATAATGATTACTTATGTGGGGTAAATTGACCATAAATAGACACATTATGAACATTTCTTTCTTATAATATCCACTTGTAATTTTTAAACAATTATATTTTTTTAATTATTTAAATAAAATATTATTTTTATAAAATGTCAATAGTGTCGATTTTGTAACTATACATTTAATTGAATTTAAATAAAATCTAAAAAGAAACATATAATACAAAAATAGTGGAAATAAATTATTTCATTTTGATCTATAAAATTATTTAGTTCCCTAATTGAATAAAATTAGTTTTATTTTAATATTTTAATATAAATTATTTTAAATTTATATTAATAAATTAATAATTGTGTCACTATTTTGATAGTATATATGTTAATTATTTAATATATAAAGATTTTAAATAAATTTTAATGATTTAAATAATTTAATTATATTTCATTTTATGATTTATGATCTAATTTTATCATGTTTTACCCTATATGAAAATTATAATACTTATAAAAAATTCAGGGGCTTTATGTTGTCACATTCTTTTATTTTAAAAATATTTATATCAATTTCAAGGAAAAAATCCATTAAATGATTTAATTAATATCCTTAGGTGTTAATGGTATACTTTTATTTATCCTATAAGATTTGGGTAGGTGTTAGAGTATTTTTTCTTTTATTATAATATTATTTATTACACCAAATTACAAAATCTTCCTTTGACGGTGGTAAATACAAATTACCATAGATACTTTTCATAAAATAAAAAAATTCAAAGGAATATATTAAATTAATTTATAAACAATAATTTAAAATATTTAATGTATTTATTCAATATTTAAAATATTTAATTTTTATCAATTAATATTAAATTAATCCCTGTTATGAAAATGAAAAAATGGGTTTTTAATAGTAAAAACCATCAAAACTTTTTCATGTGTTTTTATCTAATTTCATTGTTAAATTATGTCTAAATAAAAAAAATTGGATTAAATTATAAATACATAATCTAATGATACTTTAACATCAAATAAATTTATAATATAACAACATAAATAAATTATAATAAAAAGATGTTTTGAATTAGAATGTTGTATTTTTCACTAATCATTAAAATATGGATGTTTTAATAAAAATACCAAAAAATAAACTGAAGAAAATTAATGTGTCCCTATTCAAAATAAGAAATTTATTTTTTGAAATATAAATTATAAAAGTACCAATAATTATATTTAAAATTTGTTCTCCGTCAAAAGTTGATAAAATGCCATTTTTATAAAATACTTATTTTATCCTTAAAATTGTATTGTTCTTATATAGTGTAATATAATATGAATAAAAAACATTAGATTGAATTTATATTCCATAAATATAATTTAAAAATAATCTTTTTTTATAAATTATAAACCATATTATCCATATTATGTATTTTTTCATAAAAGAATATCTTCTTTATTCAACTGGTTTTTATTTTACTTTCTAATTAATTTTATAATAAATTAATCATTATATAAAAATAGGTAAACCATATTTTCCTAATTTAGAATATACTGTTTATAACTTCCATTCTAATGGATAGGATAAAACTACCATATTTACTATATATTATTTTTTATTTTACATATGTATTGCATGTGACGTAAGATTTCAAAGAAACCCATTATTGCGTATCAAGTATGATTTTAGAAATATCATCCATATTATAATAACATTACTATATATTTCATATTAATAAATTTTTAAATGAATTATTCTCTAATTACCTAGGATGTTACATCCTTCCCCCCTTTTGGAAATTGTTTCATCGCAATTTTAAATTTGGGCTCTATAATTAAGGTGTCGCTTTAAAAAATTACTACATTGAAACCCCACATGAGATAACTAGTCTATAAAACCTCCACTTTAATATAATTAAAGTGAACTACCAACGTCCCCTCATACTAGTATTCTATATAGGAAAACAAGGATATGGAATATGAAACTATCCATCAATTTCTAATTGATAGTGATATAAAACATTATTAGAAAACAATTAACAATATAAACTCTATAAATATGTGATCATATAAGGTGACATTTGATTCATCAAAAAAGAAGGTATTAGGATAACATTATTCATTTAAAGCTATTTTATTCAATATACTTTTCTTATATTTGATAAATTCCTTTAATAACTAATAAAATAAGGAAACATAATTTCTTGAAAAATTTATATTCCATAAGCACAGTTTCATCCTCATAATATTATTAGAATTATGATGTACATCCCATTGAATATCCATAATCATAAAGGATAAAATAAACCATCAAGGTTACAAGTATCTTAATATTTTGGTCCAAAATTAATGGAATAATCCACATTAAATAATGTTCTTATATAATCATAACCCCACAAAACATCTCTTAGAAAGATCATTAATGACTTACAATCACATATCATTAATCCTCAGATGGTGTGTTTAAACCCATGAACTTATGGTTATCCTGTAAAAAATACTAGGCTCTTTGGAGCTTCCATCACATCAACATATTTATCCACATCAATTGTATTAGTACAAAAATATTTTCTGAAACATTTTTTTCTGGTCATAATTATTTCTTCCATGTGTAATTTACTTCAGACAATTTTCCTTATAATTTCCCAACTCATTACAGATAAAGAATTTTACATTAGACTAGATATGATTTATCTCATTTCTTGTCTATTACATACCCTTATCCTTGCAAACGTGAACAGTATGACCAAACATACCACACTGGTAACACTTTCTAGCTCCTGACATGATTTTTCTAAAATGTATTTTAGCACACTTGGAACGTGTTTCGGGATTATCTCTATAATTATTCGTTGGTTTATTTTCCATTTCCTGGAACCTTGACCCATTTTTACTTTTATCATATCTTGTCATATAATTATTGAAAAACTCCATTTGAAATTTCTTATCACAACGAACAATTGTTTTATAACTTTTAAATTTTATGGAGGTCAAAGGTATTCATAAACCTAGTTTCAGTCCTTTATAACATCAATTAATTTTACTACCAATGTATTAAATAATATATAAAACATTCCTAGAAATTCTTCTGATTTTATCTTCATATATGGAAATTGAATCATTATCATCTTCCTTTAATTCATCGATTTTTTCTCCATATTATGCCAAAAATATTAGGGAAATAATTCTAAACGAAAATATCCTTAAATTCTTCGCATTCCATTTTATAAAAATAATTTTTCTCTCTAGTATTATTAACCAATAAACCCAATCAATCATATTTTCCTTCTAAATAATATATTGAAAGAGTTAACTTTGACATTGTAAACATCTCATAACATCAAATATTGTATCCAGGGTATTGATCCATCCTTCAGCTAATAGTGGGTCATATTATCCATTGAATGATGGGGGATTTTACCATATAAAATGTTACAGTATTGACGTATTCGTATTTGGTTGTTCGGGATGATCTCGTTCATGGATGAAACACCCATTTATTACTTGTTTAAACTGATCTATAACAACAAAAAACTATTTATTTTAGATTTATAGAACATCGTGATGTTGACTTGAAAGGTTGTTTTACTCCTAATGTCTTCTAATTATATATTTTCTATTTCCTTGGTGGAAATACATTTCGAATATACATTGTTAAGATAATTAAACATGTTAATCCTAAAATTTTATATCATTTTAACTTAAACTAAATGTATTGTCTTCTATATGAAAGAAATTACAACCATCCTAACCTCTACTTTTATCTAAACAATCATCTACTACAACTATAAGGACCCTACCTTAAATGTTACAAAATATTTAGTTATGTAAATAATATAATTTATCCTATGTGTATTTTTAAAAAATTAGTTCCTTATAGAATTATGATTGACTATTACATAAAATAAGCCTATATATACAAGGTGTACACATCCAATAATATTCATTTCTTTCATGACAAAAAATTTTGAAAAATAAACATGGTTTCTTTTCGGGTTTAATCACCATAACATTTCCATGATTCCATCCATGACTCTATTCTTCCTTAAATCATATAAAAACATTTAAAAACATGATATGATTACAAAAATATCAGTAATTGTCATAAAAATAATTAAAACCATTACTATAGTGAAAACATGTTATCCCATTTAATGTTCATTGAGTGAAGGAATCTACATTTTTTTAAAAGGATGGGTTTGAACTATCATTTTATTATTACAGAACAGTTGTATTTTTTTCTAGGTAAATAGAGAACCATTACATATTCCAAAGGGCCAAAGAATGTTTTCTAGAAAACAAGGCTTGAAAACAATGTTTTTGAACCAGACGGCCCATTGGTGAATAATACTTCTATTGTACCCAGTCTGCAATAGTACCTGCTACAGTACCTCTACTACTATAGTTCCTACTATAGTTCCACTTCCGTTATAGTCCAACCGCTGCTATAGATCTACTGATACTACAGTGCTACTATAGTAACTTAGGAATTCCTCCAATGCCTAGATTTGATACATGGTGGTTTGGATTCCATGTAGGATCTTACACTACTTGGTAATAGGCTCGTTGGAAATGAAAAAAAACATTCACATGAATAACACCAATACATAATTCCCAAAGAATAAAAAAACCAATACAAATTAAATAAAACTCCTTTAGGTGACCCAGAGCATCACACACAAAATACCCTTTCAAACCCATTTCAATTAGAATAACCATATGAGTAAATTCTAATATTAATATTACCTTTTTAATTTGATATATATAAGGGGGATCACCCATCATATAAGTTATATCAGGATCACCCATGAGATATAATGGGTCACATCCATTCATATAAGCTATAACGGGCTCACCTGTTAGCTATAATGTGGATCACCCTTTGGTGTGAGTTATGTCGGGTTCACCTAGGATCTATAATGGTGATAAAACCTTTGAATAAGCTATATCGGGCTCCGCTATTTCATATAATGCTCATATAACATTTTATGAATAATACATGGTCATCAAAAAACCCCCTTTGAAAACATTTTCCAAACCCATATAAAAAATATTTTCATATATAAATACCAGTTTCGATTTATAACACATTTTCAAAACCAATATACCCAAAAAATGAAATAAGGTATTTCATACCTTTTACAATACATTATTCCTTTTATAGGAATCCAAATATCAAATAATGGTTACAACGGAAGAGAATTCGTTTTCACCATATAAAAGAAAAACATTCCTTTTTTAATATAGTAAAAAATTTAAAAAGTTTCATATAAAAAGATTAATTTTGAATAATTAGAATTAAATTCAATATTTACATAAAATTTCATGTTTAATCCTTTTATATATGTATAAATCAATTTTTAAATTAATATCATGATGAAAAATTTTTAATACAAAATCTTTAAATGATTAAGGTTTCTCATTCCCCTTTGAACATTTAAACATTAATCTCCATGAATTAATAAATTTAACAAAACATTAAATATAATTATTAGATATTTAATATGTATATAAAATGTAATATGATTTTTATTTACTCATTCTAAAATATTAAAGGTACATATTATGAGGAAATTCGTCAATGAAATGAGATTGAGACAAAATCCATTACAATAAGACTAACTTGCCTTGTACATTATTTATCCTCCAAAATAATAAACATAGGATAATTTATAATTTACTCATAACATTTTTTATTATTATAAATCAATTTTTGTAATTCATTACCATGTTATAACAATTACATAATTATTTAAGCACATATCAGATGTTTTGTCGTTATTCGGTACATTAGTACAAAAATGAACATTGTATGATGTCAATAGTCAAAATGGTCATAAGTAAATCATCACAAAAATAGTAATAATTACATAATTACTATATTTATACAACCATAATGCCTTTATATTAAACCATTAATTATATTATTGAAAAATGAACAATGTTATAATCTTATAGATGGTAGGCTGTTTGTACGCATGAGTAACATTTCTATTTTTTATTGACCATTATATAAATAAGTAAATTATTATTTTATCCTTCCAAAATGGTAATAATATTATTAGATTCATAATAATAATTAAAATATACAGATATATATATATATAATAAAATTAATGTGGTGAATAAAAATAATTTGCATCGTTTCGTGGAGGAGATAGTTGAGACGTACGCCTAAACATCATCATCAATTTCATATGCTTGGAAAGTAAGAAACAAATTGATATATAACTATTTTATAATGATAAATATATCATAAAAATATTATAAAAACATTAATTATGTCATTATGACCAGTCATGAGAGATGATAATGAAAAATGATCTATATTGGTTCGTGAGGTGGTAGTTCACCGTATAGACGAACGAAATATTCATTTCCCATTTGTTAAATGTGTAGATGGATTTTTATAATTATATTAACATAATTACATATCATTATGTTTTGTATCATGGTGTTATTAGTTCATCTATTATGAAGGAGGTTTAATGGAAATGGAATAATAAATAAAATAAAAATAGTTAAAGAAAATGATGCATCTTCTTCAGTTTACCACCTTTGAAGAACACGTTAACAAATATAAGGGTGGTGTTCCGCATAAAATAATTCCTCATAATGTGGGGAGATATTATAGTATTTTTAATAGGAATATCATTACAGAACTAACTAGTTTTTTAAATGTCAATATAAGAGAAGAGTTATAGGGGAGGGGAGGGTCACCTTTAGAAAATCATAAAATATTAAATTAATATAAATCCTATTTTTAATCTGAATTAATCCAACATAAGTTAATTATTTTTTAATATAAGTATAGTTTAAAATCATCTCACACAATAATTTATAGACACATAGTGGTTTATTTTAAACATTATCCTTTCAATTTACCCTAAATGTATTTACTTTAAATACAATTATAGTAAGAAGTTTCAAATAATAAGAGGTCAAAAATTTTATTTATATCGGTTAAATTGAACATAAATAGACATGTTATGAAATTTTCAACCATATGATAACAAATTTTAATTATCAATATTTTTATGATTTTTACATAATTTAATAAAATATTTTGTATATAAAATATCAACAGTGTCAATTTTGACTCTATTCATATCATTAAATTTAAATAACATCCAAACAGAGAAATAATTTCTATAAAAACCATTAAAAAACCTTATAATATGTAATATGATTCAATAAAATATTAGGGGTTCTCTAATTTACTAAAATTAGATTTATTGTAGTATTTTTCATATAATTTTTTTTATTTTAATATAAATAATAATTATTTTATAACTGTTCGGTAAGTATTTATGGTAATTATATAATCTCTAAAAATTATAAATAAATTACCATGATGTAGATAATTAAATTATATTTTTTGGTTATATTTAGGATCGTTGTTTTTTATGTATTTTCCTATATTAAAATAATTATACTTATAAGAAATAATAGGGTGGCCTGTTGTAATATTCAATTGTTTTTATAATATTTATATCACGTTGAGGGACACAAGTACATTAAATGAGAAAATTAATATCCTTATTAGTTAATGATAGACATTTATTTATCCAATAGGATTTTGGCCTTTGTTATTATAATTTTATTATCCTTATCATAATATTTATTACCAAAAATAACCAAATTTACCTTTTACTGTGGTAAATAAAAATTACCAAAGTTACTATACATAAAATCCACAAAATAGAAGAAAATTATTTTTATAATTTCGAACCACTAGATCCAAATATAGAATCATATTTTTTATAATTTAAAACACATATGTTTCAATAATTAATTTTAAATTAATCATTTTTGTGGAAATGAGAAATGTGGTTTTTAAAAGTAACAAGTATCAAATTATTGACATACATTTATATATAATTTCAATGTGAAATTATATCTAATGTAAAACATTGGATTAAATTATAATAAAATAATCTAATTGGAATTTAAAAATCAAATAAATGGATAATCTACAAATATAAATAAATTATACAAAAAATAATTTCTGAATTGAAATGTAGTATTTTTTACTATTTATTAAAATACAAATGCAATCAGAAAATAACAAAAAATAAATAAATTTATATGATCATATTCCAGAGAAGAAAGTTATTTTGTAAAATAGAACATATAAAACTATCAAAACTAGATTTAAAATTGGTTCGACTTCAAAAGATAGTAAAACTTTTTTTATACTTATTTTATACATTATTTTTTATCCATTTATAATGTCAAATAAAATGAATTTAAAATTATAGATCTAATTTAAAATTCATTAGTATAATATCAATATATGGATTTTTTTATTTTATAAATATAATTATTTATATTAAAAAGGTTTTTCATAAAAACAAATCCATTTTATTCAATTTGGTTTTATTTTAATTGGTAATTAATTTTATAACTAATGAATCATTATATAATCATTTTTACACCATATTTTAATAATTCAGTTATCACGGTTCAATATTTAAACTCTAATGACTAGGTGATATCTACCATATAAACTGTATATTATTTTTCCCTATAAAATAGTATTGTGTAGGACATATTATTTTAGGGAAATCCATTGTTTCATGTTGAGTATGCTATTGGACATAGCATCTCTATTAAGTTAAAATAATATCTAGTTCATATAAATACATATGGAAAAAAACCTTATTCGGTAATTACCTAGTATGTTATAGATATTTTTCAGGAACCATATATTTTTTCTATCTTTACTATATCCAAAGAAGAAGATATTAGTTGAGTCTCATAGTTCATCAATCTTTATAAATCCTAGAATTACAAATATGTATTGATATTTGAAATATTATTTCATTTTATAAAAAATAATGACATATATGCAGGGGATGTATCTTGGTGATTGGAATAATAACATGTTAAGGCTGAGAGACATAAGTTTATAGTGATGTTACATGTATTTCCCCTAGATAAATGAATGTTGTAAAATATTACTCTTTTATCAGCATACTCCCTAAAATGTCTTATGTAAATAATGTTTTATGGTTTTTAGTTGATCAACCTATTAATTTAGTGCACATAATTTATAATAGATATGAATTCTTTCTTGCCCATTTTTTCATTTTATACATTAAATACGTTTTATGGTTTCATGGAGTAATAAATTCTATTTTATTTGAGTGGGATCCAGGGATTACATCATTGTTTTCGTCAATTATTCTATTGGATTTGGATAAAATGTTAGGTTTTAGTATTCTTTATCATCCTCATACATTTCTGTAGTCTTTTATAACTATTCAAACACTAGATTATATATTTTTATCATGTTCTATGGAATTTAAATGAGGTTGGGATCACCACTTTCTAATAGTTCAGTTTCCTTAAACAAATTACTTTAACATGGGTAGTCATATATCTCTTTATGATCCACTATAGAGAATAGGATCTTATTTTTAATGACATGAGATGTTGATGGAGAAATATATATATTGACACTTCAACTAGCTTAGGATATCGTAAATCAATTCAGAGTTATTCCATATCACATCAACGTATCATAGAGTCAATAGAAAATTTATTCTAAAAATAATAAGAAGAATGATGAATATAAAGTTGGAGAAAATTTATTTCTATATATTGCATTGTTGAGTAATGATATTATATTATTAAATAATATAAATATAATCCCTAGGGGTATTACCGTTGTTGATATTCTCGATCATGCAGGGATAGTATCTTATCGCTTAGAGCTTCCATTAAACATATATCATGTCTAGGATGTCTTCTATGTATCTATAATAAGGATATACATAATTTATCCTTCACATGTAATGATATCAGAGGTCATAAAAATGGATCATGAACATTAATAAGGATAATAACCAATAGAAATATTGCATCATAGAAATAAATCACTAAAGAACAAGCCAACTCAATTTTGTATGCTTTCTCAATGAATAAAAAAATTAAAGAAGATACATGGGAACCCGATGATGTAATGAAATACATATATCCTAATTATTTTTATGTTACAATAAAATAATTTAGGTGGGAATGTTTTTATTGTTTTTAGAATGCAAAAACCATACATTTTATGAAATATTTCACATCACATAAACATTTATTTGATAACTTGGGATATAGTAAACCTCAAGTCTAAATAAATTTTAAATAGTATTCTATTTTAATCTATACATTCATTTCGTAGTTATGAATATTTATAAATAAATTTAATGAAATTTAGGGTTTGAAAATATACAAAAAATCATTTATTATCAATTTTTTATAAAAATTTCATCTGAATGTAAAAGATTTGTTTTTCTTCAAAAAACTTTTCTAACCACACATAATTTTTTTAGAAAAATAGATTAAATATATAAAAATTAGGGAATAATGTTTATGATATATTTATAATTTTTATACAATAAATTCTTTAAATAATCATCTAATATTTTTTAGGTATGGGATAATAATAAATCTGTGATTCATTTTTAATAATAAATTTATATAAAAACCAATTTTCATATCATTTTTCACAAATCGTTTAATTTTATTCATAGAACATCTGTAATTTGAATCTAGAAAAATAGATTCCTTATTAGGAATAATGGTGATCAAATTTAGTAAATAGTTAACATTTCATTTTTGGTCAATATGATTATTAACCATACTAGAATTTTGTCACCTTGGTAAGGGTATAAATCATAAAATATACCTTAAACATATAGATGAGGCATTAAACTATCACAAATACATGGAAATTAATATTATATTAGGTGAGTTTTCCACTTACATATATTTTAGGAATATATTTTCAATTTGTGTGATATTTCATTTATTTTAAGCTTTATATTTTGTTAACAAAAGAAAAAATAAAAAATTACACTATCATTTTTTAATATCTCTATTATTTATAAATAATGATAAAAAGGGATAAATTTGGTTAGAAATATTTATAATTAATAGAAATTATTTATCGTTGAAATTTAATTCAAAATTTTTTATTGGATATTTACCACAAACGCTTCTGAATTGGACACATAGTATTTCTTCAATTATTTGAAAAACAATAAAGGGTCATTTGAAAAATATTAAAATTAATACAATTTTAATGAACCACTATGTTCAACATTTTTTTACTAATATAACATAATATCAATTTAAGGAATTATTATATTATAATTTAATCAGGTTCAACTATATTTAATATCAAATAAAATGAAAAGTTTAAAAATTAACAATTAAGATATTTCAAAATTAATAATGTGTTATAAATTGATTAAAAAATAATAAAAATATTATTATTAACCAGTTGAATGAAATATTGAAGAACATAACAATAATATTTAACTTATGAGTCACTTATCATTTATTGTTACACTCATAACCCACCAATATTGAAATAGTTGTTAGTAAGGTTAAGTTCAGAAATAGTTAATTAAGTGGTTAATAAAAATGATACGGTTTAAAAATAAAGAAAATCGTTTATAAAATACAATGGATGATTATAATTTTACCCTATTCTCTTTTTATTTGATATAATTTTAATTTGAAACCAATTTTCTTGAGAAATAACTTATTCAATTTTTATCTTTTTTGAAATTCAATTGGGTTAGCTCACCTAATTATAAAAGGACAACCATACTTTTTATTATTTAAACCATAATGAGACATAAAAATAAACCAAAAACAAACCCATTAAAATATCAACATCTCTAGTAATTAATTGGTTGTTCTTATATTCATAACATCCCATTTTAAGGATCCAAATGAACGGGTCAGAATGAGGCCTACCAAATAAGAGGTTATCATCCTACCTTATATCATTTAATTAATATAATCTTATAACACCTTTAATTTTATGTAATTAATCATTAAGTAATATATTTATTATACTAAATATAATTTAATGTTATTATCATTATTTTATCACCATTATCCAACATCCATTTAATCAATTGGGAATTGAACGTATCACTCTTTCCTACAAGTGGAATACCACCTCCACATTGCAATATATTTCATTTTCCTTCACCATCTATCAAGTATGGTCACTATGATGTGTGAAAAAATATATATTATATTTATTCCACAATTATTTAACAGAAATTATAGAATATAATTTACCTTATTACCATCCAATCCATTGGAATTCGATAACGTCGCTCGGTCATACGTGTAGACTACCAGCTCCTTGAAGAGATGTTATTTTTTTTAATTTCTATTATTATGTAATTGTAATATGAAGAGGTTAAATTAATATATATGAAATATATATATTAATGGTTATGAAAAGGTTATTTATTATTTATGTTTCATTTTTCTATATTTCAAAAAATATAAAAATAAATTCATGCATAAATATGACCTAACATATTTATGAATTGTGTTACTAATTTTTTAAGTATACCTTTAATGGGTGGATAAAAATATTTATATATAGAATATATAATAATATTTTAACCATATTAAAATTTTTAGATGATATATACAAGATTAATGTACAATTTTTAGAACTAATAAACTGAAATACTCAGGAAACAATAAATGGTTAACACCCGTAAATTATGAATTTTAATAAGCTATAATAATAAATTGATGTTGATATATTTTAAATTGGTCAAAAATACTATAAGTATTTAAATTTATGTTTTATGGAATTTTATTAAATATTAATTTAATATTCGTGATGGTATATAACATTCTATTCAATTTAATATTTAGGTATCATTCTTGTTTAATAATCTCATTATTTATCAGGAATGATTATGAATATTTTATTGATGATGTATTTTTCAGATATACATGTTCATAAAATGTATTTTTACTATCATCTAGTTATTTATTTATAATACATTTATTCAATTCATTTTACTAACTTTATATACTCAGGATACATAATAATTTTTTTAATGAAAAGTGAATTTATTTCCCTCTTCAGTCGAAAATCCTTTTGATACGATAAAAATGTTTTATAAAAATCATTTAAATAAGTTTTTAATATTTTTATATTATAGTTTAATTTATTTTTTAACCATCATTTAATTTTTAGATATTTTTTAAATTAAATATTATTGTATTTTCCAATAAGGTACTTTTGATCTTTTTACAAAAGTGTGAATGGAATTTTTTGGTTTAACTTATACTACATGACTGGTATTTACAACTATCATAACTTTTCATTGATTTATATTATATATTACATTTTTATTAAGATTTATTGAAATAAAAAAACACCAATAATATTTTTGAAATTTCACGTATTTAGTGAACTTATTTAAATTTCAAAAGATTATTCTCCTCATGAAATATTACATGTTTCCTTTTAATGTAAATTTATATTTATGAAAACATAATTAAAATTTAATTTTATTATATTATAGATATTATCCTTGGGTACCATAATTATCATTTATATGGTTGGTTTATAATTTATGATGGGATGATTTTTATTTAATCCATTTTATTTCCAAGGGTTATTCTATGATGAAATTATGAAATGTTTATGAAATCAAATTCTTTTCCATGTGTTATATTATGATGAAATGGTTATAAAAACCATTCCCTTTTCATAGTTTATAATATGATGAAATTATAATGATCTATTGTAACCCATGTGAGTGATATTTATTATTTGAATAGTGGGATAGAAATTATATATCCATCCAATGTGTTCGGTAAAGATTAATATCTCATGAGACAAAGAGAACACTACAAAAGAGTGAACCTACATCGTTAAGGTAATCTATCTAAAATGGTAGTATTGGGAGTGAAGGTAACTACAATGATATAATTTGGAGGGAACCCAATCCACTATGATTGATTTGGATGTGAGGTCTGACAACTGATTAAATATTTTATATTCTTATATGTATGTCACAAATCTATAACTTACGCTAATGTCATTCTCTCGTAGATTCGAATATTAGACTTTATAGTGAATCATGTATTATAAACCACCATTATTTATAAAATGAATCAATATTATTCGATATTATATGATGGGTATGGTTTTAAATTGTTAATATCATGTTATCATACACTTTTTATAATGTTATCATTATGTGATAATTGATATCATCCTTGTTTACACATAATAAGCATATGATTTCCACATTTTTTAGGTGTAATTTTCCCTAGGTTATGATGGAAGGTTTTTTTTATGATAATACTAATATGTGTTCTATTTATTATGAACTAATTGGGAAATGATATAAATCCCTTTTGAAAAAGTTGTTAATTTTTTGATTTTTATAAAGTATCTTGAATAATATGATTCTTACACAGATTTACTTTTATGCAATGAATATTAATCTAATGGGATTTAATATCTATATATAAATTTAATGGGTATCTATACACATCCCTTCAAATTGTCTAATAGAATCCAACCCAACAAACAGTATAATCGGTAGAAACTCACCAAATAGTCATGTGGGACTTATCATACCAAATGGGAGCATCTTATTATGGTGGTAACTAATTTAGATATTTCTTTATCAGTATGGAATCAATATGATGTAATTAATTTTTACCTAGTTATGGGGGATGAAATAAGGTTATAGATTCTAAAAAAACAACTGAACTTTTTTGTGGTTCAGTAGTTTTTACCATTCTAAAATCAAATAAATAAAGAATGAAATTTTAAGGATACACCACATTAAATAATGGAATGTTATATTAACCCAATTGAATGGATATAATGTATTGTTGATATATTATATACTTTATATCATCAAAAAATCCATTTACTAATAATTTTATAGGGAATCCCATCATCATTCCACTATAATTCCATTAGTAAAGGAAATGGTTTCAATAATATTTCTTGTAGCCACACCCTGGTTTGAACATAATCACCACTAATAAATACCAGATCAATCAGATCTAAATTGAAAATGGAAATCTCTAGATATTAATTATGAGTTTTCTTTTGGTATATATACCATATGTTGAAATTACATCATCTTTATATTGAGTTCATCCATGTTGTGATGTCCAAAAAACCCATAAGGATAGTGACCTATTAATATTTTCAATTACCCGAGCCATAGGGAATGGAGGTTTTTTATATTTCTCCCACTGAAATTTGGTTTATTATATCCTCTATCAATTCATAGTGGTAACCACAATGTCGTAAGATATTATTTGTTCTCTAATCATGTAGTTTCATCATCAACGATCCAATCATAAATATCTTCTAAATCTTCAGTAAACATGATTGTGATTTTTCTACCATTATCATGATATAAAAATCAACCATGTTCTCATTAAAAAAATACATATTTTGAACATAGACAATGTGAAATTGTAATTCATCTCTAAATCATTTGAAAATAATGATTTATTTTTTCAAAAAAACACATCTCTATGTATTTTTCATCTTCATTTGATAACAATTTAATCAATTTTAAAAGGATTCGGGGTACTCGTGAGGAAGGCTTGATAGGGAGTGTATGTTAATTAACCTACCATAGATTCAAAGGGAAGATAATTAATAGGTTCTTTTTCATATAGGATTCAGTACATATGTATAGTGTTGGGATATATTTCAGTCTGTTACACCCAAGTCTCCTACTTATAAATGTAATTATAATAAGAAAATATATATTTTTTGATTAAATATTGGCCACTCATCTCTAAATGATAGATGATAAAAAAATATTTCCTTCAGTTATGTGTTCATTGAAGAATAAATATCATTTTCATTATTCAGTAACATACTTAATCATTTGAGTTTCAAGAGACCCAGAAAGAATATCTTGTTCGATATTATCAATTTTTTCGCCTCTAATAGATTTTTGGTAAAAAAATTATTGAGTGATTATTTTTTAATGATTATATATAGAAGGATATAAAAGAATTATTCATATATTTAAAGGATCATAAGATCCATAATAAATATAAATAACTCATTCCCAGCCCTAACAAAATCCAACATGACTAATGAACTACATCTATTTTTTTTTGGCTTAGACACGTGAACCTGATTTGAAGGAATCCAAAGTCCTAGTTTCTTGAGTTTATAAGATGTGTTAGACTACCCTAGGTGTGTGTCATTAATCTACATACATATGGTAAATATTTATAACCCATATCAATTATATATATATATATGATCAAAGCTGTATTATTTTACATATAGTTAAAATTTTCAAGGGACCCATGTTAAACAATGTTACTCATCCCTCTGTTTTATTCATTTCAACATAAGGGAAACGTTTTAATAACTATTAGTGGATTAATTATGTTTACTATATGATAAATTATTACACCTATATCATTCATCAAAGAAATATCTATGGATTACAATCAGCACCTCACTCTACCCTAGAATGTGAATTTCTATACATTCAATTTATAAGTAATTCAATCACATTACTATAAAACATTCAATTCCCTTTCAAATTCATTACACAAGATATAAATATCTTTTTAGAATGTAATAACCAGTTCAACTTAAATGGATATTTTTATTCCAATACTTATAGTATATGTACTGATGTTTAGACTATTTATACCAATCCCAATGAAAAACATAAATTTCACCCGAATGGTTAGGATTAAGATGGAAATCCATTTCCCTATATTTATTTTGATCTTCATTCAAGATTGAAAAATTCCCTCTCCTGGTATATGTGATAGATCTCTACAAATACACTTTTTATTGCTAAAATGTATGGAATATAACATATAAAACATAAAATATAGTAAAAAATGGAATTATTTAAATCATTCAAACATAATAATTATAATTTATCCAGCCATAAGTTTTCACGTGAATCTTTACTCTTTCAAAATTGATGTTTTATTAACTCAACACTAAGATGAGTTCCCAAAATGAATCATGTTAATAAAATCCTCAAAAAACCATTAAAAATTTATTTTTATATGAAATTTAACATGAAGACATGGAATACATGGGATATTATATTAAAATATATGTTGTGTTTTAATTTCATCAAAATGTCAAACTATAATATTATTTAACTTATATATATGAAATTTAACTGCACAATATATATTATCGATACTAAAACACCATAAAATAATTATAGAGTCCTACTTAGTGTGGATAGTTTCCTAAAATGAAATTCATATAAATGTATGATCCCTAAAAAAACTTGTATCTAACCTATAATCCAACATCATAATATAAAAAACAGTTATTTTTAACATCACTACTTTTGATAATATCTTATTTTCTTGGTTCCTTTTTATGATGTTACTAGTTTATTCTTACCATGAATAAACCTGATCAATGTTGTAGTCCTCCATCATGGTGTTTATCATTCACTGATTGATTCTGAGTTGTAATAATTACTTGTATAAAATATCACACAATGTAAATTTTTTAAATTTCCATAGTTTTTATATTTATATATCCATTTACCCACTCTGGTGTTATAGGGAATCTATACTCTCACAAAAATAATACCCTAATCTTATATAATAAATTCATTATTTCTAAGACTTACCATTCAATATTCATCATTGAAAAACACCATTTTTTACTTATATATATACATGAATATTATTAATCAAACGTTGTTCCATTTTTGAGTTTTTTTTCTCCACATTCAGGTCTATACCCTTGATAGCCCCTTATCGGAATGAGGCCACAGGTCTTCATACACATGGGCTAGATATTCAGAAATCCACAAAAAATGATCTTAGTTATAAAACCATAAAAATTATGACTATATCCTTGTCACATGAGTGTAAACCATACACATGATGAACTAGTTACAAGACCCTAAACTAAATGACGTGAGGTATTTTATGAATAAAAATAAATTGTCTGGTTCACTCGCCATACCATATAATCTGAATAATATTGAAGAGAAATATAAAATAATGAAATAATTAATTAAAAAAATGATACCATTATTTCTTGATTCCTCAAGAAATTACTGGTGAGGTTGATGTTACCTCCTATGCAATCTGTGTATATTCCTCTTAAAAAATTTATTTTTATAGTATTTGATTTTGTAACCATATAGTATTAAAAATAGTTTTGGAAAACCCATCACACACCAAAAAAATTTCAATTCAATTTATTGATGATTTTATATAACTAAAACTCTATGTGGGTAAATACTCTTTTTTCAATATTAGAAACCTATGAAAATCATAGTATTTACTTTATTCATAAAAATTGGTAACAAAGGATGATTTATTTGATATGATGATTTCCTTGAATGATGAATATTAAATTTAAATTTTATCCCATTGCGTAACCAATTAGGTATGGTTTGGTAATAAATTAAAGTTCCCAAAAATCTGCATTCCTTATTTCATGGGGGTTCGTCACTGGTTTCCCTATTATTCATGATTGAACTACTTCCACTAGACATCATTAAGTCATTTATGACACTATATTTTAAGCACATTATTTATAAAAATTCATATTCCACTATTTCATATGAATATAAAATATCTATTTATAATATTAAAATATTCATAAAAATATAATTAAGGAATCTCATAGTCATAAAATCATAAATTAGGTTCCATAGAGGTGAAAGTAATACGAACATTAACCTTAAAACCCAATATCCCTAATTGTATGCTAATAAACAAAAAAATTATAGGATTTCACAACTTATTTCAATACGATGAAATATATTTCACCACCCAATATTTAAAAATATTATGTGGGGTTTTAACACATAACCTTAAATTACATTGTTGGAGTTGTTCCAAGAAACAAAAATAAAAACATCCCCAGTCTTATATAAATGTTTTATTTAAATAGGAGTACATTTTCATCCCTCTATAATTTAGTAGTTTATGACTAAATAATCCATATCAGAAGACATTATTCACCTAACCTATGATAGAAAAATCTTCCACAATTAGATTTATATGTTCCCAGATTAGATCTATTATAGGAATGGTAGTAACATAGAAATATATTACCCAAGGAATAGATAAAAATTAAAATCATTCCCCAATAAATCATAGTGTCATAGATTAGATTCATATAATTTGTACTTCACCTGGTTTTAATAACAATATGAATCTGTCATATTTTGTATTGAATATTGATTTTTGAAAAGTTATTTATAAAAAATGTCATGTCAAAAGACCTTATAATATTAAAAATGTATTCATTTTCATATAATGTGAAACTTCACAATTTATCATATAATCAATATAACCATAAAAGAAATATTATGGTATAACTTATATGAATAATTTCATACTTGCGATCCAGATCCTTGTATTGGTGCTCTAGATATGGTTCATATCCAATCTACAAATGGGAGAATTTCACCATTTATAAAAAAACCTAGATCTAGTATCCTAAGTATATGATTTTGTTATTATCATAGTATTAATTTCATTATTAGATAAAATATTAAAGATTACAGTCCTTATATATATAATTGAAAAATATTTATAGCGATCATGAGTTAGGAACTATGTGTGGCTTAATTTTTATTGACAAGCATATATTGGGATGCCTGACATTATATCATAGGCCAAACTAGAAACATAATTTTCATCTCTCCAAACACCATGAATGTAAACTATGTGCACTATTCATTAATATATACAATGTTAGTACATTTATCTCTTTAATATTTGTCATAAAAAACCTTGTTTCTATGTTGTCATACATATCATTAGAAAAATTTTGTGTGTCCTTAAACAACAAAAATAGTTTCTCAATTATGATTGGCCTTTACATATACCACTATAGGGTCCATGTTGTATGATATTAAACATAAAATTGAATGAGACACAAAAAAATATCATGTTAAAACACTATAAAGTGTGGTCTAAGTAAAAATTAATTCATTGATTTTCAAACCATTACATTCCATGGTTTCAGAAATATTATGATTGAAAAATGAAATTTTCACAAAGAATGTGTATTCCATAATATAACCATATAAATTAGAACATATTATCTAAAAACTTCACTTTTCTAGAGAAACATAGAGTAATTTTATTATTATACCTAAATAGGATCTTAAACCATTATGTGGATAATCTATAATTTCAAACAAAACCTTCACTTTTAACAGAGCATACCATCACTTAATGTGATTTTTCACTTACTAATATATCATGTTATATCCCTTCACCATGAAAATGTGTTCCATAAAAAGTGGATGAACATTTATTATTCTCAACCCCTTATTGAATAATTTTATCTATTGAAATATAAAATATAATTTATGTATGAATCACAAACCCAATTCCACGAGTGGTGATACTACTCTAGGAAACTCCCATCCTTGGGAATACTCACTCTTGGTCACCCATCAATAATAATATTGGTTATAGGGAATAATTGATATGAAAACCCCTCATTGAATATTGAAAAACACATTTTCCTCTGATCCTATTATGTAACCCCTTATGTATGTGTTGGTTAGGGTGGAATGGTTCTTCTTAACTCTATTTTCTATTTTAAAATGGTGTGAAACAAGTTTATTCATTTCTAATAATCAACCTTTTACGACCATGATCCATTCCCTATTGGTTTATATATCTATATTATATGATTCAATAATTCCACATCCCCACAGTTCATTTAATTCAATTACCCTTTCTTTTAAAGACACATTCATTGCAATCCATACCAATCCATAATAATTATATCATTTACTTTTTTCAATTTCATATTTTGGAATTATTCCACTGTGATGAACAAAATTTATTTAGTTGATATAATCCTATAGGAAATCCCAAAGCCCCAATTTGAGACACTTCTCTGGGTATATTCCTACTAGATTCATGGTCCTCATCACATGACCATAAACCACATGACACATTGTCCTAGATATATGTAAATAAATTGTATCCCTCACCAAGCTCCCTATATTAATAGTAGTGGTTATCAATTCACATTTCATAATAAAATATGTCAATCTTAGGTATACTACCTCATGTTTTTTTTCAAAAATATGTGACCATAAAAATAAAAAAAATGATTAAATCTATTTGAACATAAATATTACCTACATTATTCAAATTTATAAGAAAATAAATAAACAATGTATTGAGACATAGTAATATAACTTATAAAAACAAACCAAGAGAATCCTTCAAAAAATAGTTTCTCAACACATTAAATTTTTTTTACATAGATTAGGAATGATATTTTTCCTTTGTAAAAGGAAGAAACATTTTTGGGTGAAAATCATCAATTAGAAACTTTTTAAAAGAAGATAAGTTCCATAAATGTAAGACTTCTTATTCAATTAATTAATTAAAATAAATATAACAAATGTTAAAGATATATTGTTCTTCATACCCACATTTCAGCATTGAAAAAACCAAGAATGCTTACCAGGTCTGTTAACCTAGAAAAAAGGTAGATCGTAGTTTTGTTTCATGTGTAAATAGTATTTTTCAAATACATAACACTAAATTATGTCTGGTCTATCCTCCAGGATATTAAAATTAAAATTATGTGTTTATGTTACAAAATATAATTTACATGCATGAGAAAAAAATCAATGCATGAGATCAGTAGATTCTAGTTCCAACTCATTTTCCCTATGATGGATTGAAAATCCCCCCTTGTTTTCACTACATGATTTAACCATCAGTGATAGATTTTATAAAATGTTCTTCATCTAAAAAAATCTAATGTATTTTCACGAAATGATATAGGTGAGAAGAAGCCAAAAAAATATGTGTGTCATAAATCATGTTCTTTCAAGGTAAAAAATTATTTTTTAATTTAAATTGTAGATATATCTATAAATTTAACATTAATTTCATTATATATCTCATTATTGAATTTAATCATTTTAAAATTCCTGATATTAATTCTTTTATGATAGATAATTTCCATGGTGAAATCAAAAAATAAATTATTCAAGACACGCAACCATGAAAATGTCCACTGTGAATAAGAAACCTTATATTATATATGTTCATGAATGATGAAAATGGAACTGAAATAACCTTATAGTATAAATATATCATTATAAATTACTATTATTCTAATGGTGAAATTTTATTGTAACTGGAAAGATGTTATATAAATATGTGATAGAATCTAAGACATATTCTAGACATAAAAAACACATTCCATCATTTATATTAATTTATCAGTAAGAATAAGTAATAAAATCGTATTAAAATGTTCCACAAGACTAATAACACACTATGGGTTGGATATTCCTAAAATAAATTTAAAATTCTTTTGATGTTTTGGTTAGAACCCTACAATACATGAGTTTATTTAAGGTATTGTTTATGAAAAATGTTACAAATCCACAAACCCTTTTATGATCATATTCATGTAAATTTTTCCAATAATAAGTCACATGATAAATTTGAACACAATATAATTGGTTATAAATCATTTTATATACTTTTATTAACTATTTACAGATGAAAATTAGTCTTATGTTTGAAAATTTATGGACATTTTTGGTCAGATATAAAATCTGGAAAATGGAAAATTAGATTACATTATGTTATCACTTCTTGAATGAAAAACTCAATTTATAAACCATTAAATCCCTTAAAAAACTCCATGATCCTCATATAATCTTCATGCTCTATTTAAGTAACCTTTTCCATGTAGACCATTGGAATAATTATTTCATGGTATAGTGAACATCCATAATGAGGAAACCTGCTACAAACTTCCTTCATTATCATGTAAAAACTTAATGGACATTAACATCAATTAAACTTTTAGATAATCATATAATTTAGAACAAATTGTAACAATAAATAATGAAAATATATCATTATATAAATCCAAAAAAGAAGAGCTGATGCAACGAGTCATCCCGAACGGTGATGAAACCCTAGCTGATGCCAACTGATGATTTTCCCCCCCTTCCCGGAGGTGGGAAGGGGGGGGGGAGCGCCTGCCAATGAGGTCGCGAAACCCCTTTGTTCCTTTATCTAATCCTCTGTATCTCCCGGAGTTTCCAGAGATAGCGGTGTGTCCGAAGGTATCAGATCTGCATCTTGGTAATCCTCACATCCCATATAAGGCCCCAGCCTTAAACCTTACTTAATCTTGAGTTATTACAAGATTACACATTGAGGATCTTTTCAGGTTTAGAGTTGTAGATAATTAGATCATGAAACTTGCATTACATTCCACATTTAAATAATGTGGTTACATAAAAGACAGTATTCATTCTTCCCATCAATGGAAACATATTTAAAATAAAACATGGATTCTTTCTTGACACATCCTTGACACTATCATCACATCATGTACCCTTCCCTTGACCTGTGAAAAACATTTCAAAAACTTGGGATGAGCATAAAAAGCTCAGTAAGGGATATATAGATATGGAAAGGAAACATGAGTACATGTATACATAAGAATGAAATCATACTTTACCCATAAAACATAGGCATATCAAATCATGAATAAATCATAGAAATCAAAAGACATAATGGTAACTTGAGGCATTCAAAACATTCTTACGTGGAGAGTAACCCTCTTGGTTACGTTTGGAATACCCATCACAGTATATTCCCTAAATCTCTTCGGAGAAACCTTAACGTTTCACTCCTTCGCGTTACCCAATGCATTGGAGAGCTATATCGGGCTCACCCGCCCTTATTTTATCACGGAACCACTCGTTCTTCATAACAATTCCGAAGAACCATAACATAATCATATCACATAAACATGAATAAAGGAAACATAACATTTCCACATTTCAATCACAATATAACATTTTAGGATATTGAACTAATGAATCCATTAAAAAAGAAACCATTTCCAAAACCATTTAAAACATTTAATAATGATATTTTTGAATCAAAGTGTCCCATACCACCTTGAAGCTTTTAACATTTTAAACCATTAATATCCATATAAATAAATCCTTAAAAACCATTTTGAAAACATGGATATTAATAAGAACAAATAATTAAAACATTTAAAACGATATTTTGGTTAAAGGGGTTTTAGCAAAATTAAAGACACTTGAATACAATAATCGAGGAATAATATTTAGTCAGAACTTTATAATATCATGATAATAAAAGGATACATGGTATAATACTCCAAAGGACAGTATATACACCATATAAGATTGAATTGGTGCATAACAACAATGAACCCTCAATAGAAATGTCAAATGTGAAGAAATCCCTTTTAAAGAATGTATCCTTAAATTAAGGACAAATCAATCTCAAAAATATGTGTGACAAATATAAATACACCCAATATAAGTGGATATTAAGTGTAAAACAATAAAAGGTCATTCACACATATTCAATGGATGATATATTCAATGACTACATGTTGAACCCAAAGAAATCGAAATTGGGTTAAAAAGATCCCTTGACAGCCTAACGACATCACATCAAAATGAGTTGATGAGAGATATAAAGAGTATCTCATCACTTGGACATAAAATTTACATCAATATGGATATATGAGAACATATCCCAACACAAAAATATGTAAATTAAAAGACCCAACAAAAGAAGTCTTTTAAAAAAGAGGAGGGTGAAAGGTTCCCTTACAGACTTGGGTATCTTTCAAAACATACACCCCATGAAAGAATGACAATAGATCATTGATGTAAATACTCATAAATGAAAGTATATTACACAAAGTGTAGAATAATGGGCAGTACATAAACCACTCAATGGAATTTGTGGAAAATGTAGCATAAATCTCACGGAAATAAAAGTGAGATGAAAAATCCCTTACGAAAACTCGGCAGCCTAACAGCGACACATAAAACTTCCGAATATGGATTGATGAGATCAAATAGGGTATCCCATCACATTACAATAAAATTTACAGAATGAGAAATATAAAAGAACATCCCCCAACACTACAAAGTGGAGCTTAAAAGAAGTGACATAAAGGAGAGTACTTAAAAAGAAAGAGAGAGGTTAGATCTCTTACGAAAGTTCGGCAGCCTAACGACGCCACTCAAAGCTTCCAAAATGGATTGATGAGAGATAATAGGGTCTCTCATCACATTAACATAAAAATTACAGTAAGTGTAATATAAAAGATCATCCCAATAACAAGAAAGATTAGCTTTAAAAGGAATGACATAAAAGTGTGTACTTGAAAAGAAAGAGAGGAGTAGGATCCCTTACCTCGGGTCCGACTTGACTCGATCGTTCTTTAATATCCTGAATAATAAACTTGAGTTAATTTATAATTCCTTAAGAACATTTTTCAAGTTCATTATTCCTTTTATATCACTTATTACCAAGTCATAAACATTATGTAATCATTTAAGTTAATAAAATTTGTTTTGCCGATGTTTGGTTCCTAAGTCGAAAGTGGACTTCTTACAATTACATGTTGTTCGTGTGGTCAAATGTTTATTATATCCAGAATTGTATTAATGAT
The DNA here is from genome assembly GCA_963277665.1 of Viscum album. Classification (NCBI taxonomy): domain Eukaryota; kingdom Viridiplantae; phylum Streptophyta; class Magnoliopsida; order Santalales; family Viscaceae; genus Viscum; species Viscum album. Next base: position 670,302,457 of record OY728163.1, read on the forward strand.
GTAGATATCATATATTTCATATATATCCAGTACATTCATTAATTTATAACGTTACATAATCATTTATATGTAAGAAATGAAATGCACCGTTCATGTAGACGGTAGGCCGTACGTACGCATGAACGCTACATTCATTTCTATTTTGTATTTTATATAATGGAATAATAATGATATAAAGGTATATTATAATTCCAGTATAATATCATATATAATATCATAGTTCCATCCTATATACGTCCCACATATGGTATTAACGAATCACATCACTTTGAGGGGGCGGTAGTCCGCACTTCCTAAAATGAAGATATCGCGTATACCCATAATGGAAGCCATAAAGGTAAGACACAAATGGAAAATACAGAAGCATAATTAAAACATAAAAATATTATATATCATATATAAAAAATAGTGACATCATAATGGCCACCTTTGAAGGTGTTAAAAGAATGTTGACCAATCATCGTTTCGGGAGGCAGAAATTCGCCATCCACGGAAACTGTATGTTCTTTAACAATTTGATGTAGTTGTGTGAGAGTGTAGCTCGAATAAATATTATAACAACATACTAGTATATTGAAGATACTGGTTTTGTTACAAAAGAAATAAATAAAAAGAGTTTAGGGGGTTGGAGAAGCAAAATAAAACAAATGAACATGAGAAAATGAGTTACCTTTAAAAGTGTAACTCCTTTTGATTTGAGCCTAAAGGCTTCCTTTGAAAAGATTCTTCCCAAAGGGAATCCTATAGGATAAGGAGAGGGATGTGGAGAGAGTAAATGGGCAGGGGTTGGCCGAGCCAAAGTCTTGAGGAGTGTGTTAAATGAGGTAGAGGTGGGGGCCTTTTATAAGAGGAGAGGAGGGACACTTTTGGAAAGTAAAGAAATATTACTTTATTTGAAAATGTTTTTCGGTTTCAAAAGGTCCCACATTGATATACTTCGTGGATAAGGTGATAAGGCTTCTAAATCCACTCATCCAATAAGTTTTGGACATGTGTAGTTTATAGATTTTACATTATCTTTCCATTTTATTTAAATCATCAAATAATGATGTCAACGCTGCATCATTATTATGTCATAAATAATTTAATTTATTTAATGTCTAAAAATTATAAAAAAAATACTATGATGTAGGAAATATTTTTATCTTTCCAATGACTATTTATTATCAAAATTCTTACTTGTGTAACCCCACTTAAAAATTGTTTTAGTAGAACATATCATGTTTGTGTCATTTTTACTTTTACATTAAATAAAAAGTTATTTATGTCATTTCCCAACCAAAGTGGATCCATGGGGTCCCCAAGTTGTCCCATGGCTTGTCGTGGTCGGCCATGACTCACCCAATAGGTGTAGGACAAGTGTCATGGTGTTTTCATATTCTTATAATATCATTTTTACCTTAAATTACACTAATTACCACTAATCGCGATTAGAAACTTAATAAGTTACTATTCACCAAAAAATTATTTTCATCCCATTTAACCACATTTTTCATACTAATGACAACCATGTATGTTGGATTTTCCAAATTCAATACACATTAGTGGTAAAATTTTATTTAACTGAAAAATCAGTTTGCTTGATTACCACTTAGTGGTTTCACTATTCATCAAAAATTGGAGTTTTTCAGAAAAATACCAAAACTTCACCCTAAGCTATATTTGATATTCGTAATTCAAAAATGAAGTCCGTTTTACAAAAATCAAAACATATTAGTCAAATTAATTAATTTAATAATTAATTCCCGCTGTCAGAGCAAATAGCGTGTTTTTATAAAACAATAAGTATCAAAAGATTGACACTAGTTTAAGTCTGATTTCAAAGTGAAATTAATTCCAACGACCACTATTGGATTTAATGGTTAAAATATTTTCTAATTTCATTTTAAAACCAATTCAAAATATAATCTAATCATATAAATAAATTAGATTCAAAAGAGGTTTTGAATTAAAATACAACATTTTACACTATTCATTAAAAAAATGAACATTATCGGAAAGATACCAAAAATTTACACAAAGTAAATTTTGATGTCCCGATTCTTAAGAAGAGTTATATTTGGTCCAATAGAATTTATAAGAGTGAACAAAACTATTTTTAATGATGGATCTCCATTAAAAGGAGATAAGTGAACCTTTAGTGAAAACTAGGGCATATACGCCTAAAATTGAATTCTTTCCGTATTTTAAGCCTTTAGATTTTATTGGATAAATGTAAAAACATTTAAAAACATATATAATCATATTTTAGTTATTTATATCAATTCCCTCCATTACAACGGCTCCATGTTAACTACCATTTAAAATAATATTATTTTATTATTAGAGTGCAACGTAAGATTCCCAAGAAACTCGTTGTTGCGTGTTGGGTACGCCATCAAGCATAGCGTCCCCTTTAAAGTCATTTAAATATTTTATTCACAAATATGGATAAATATGAAATGTCATATTCTTTATTTACATGGGATGTTACATCCTTCCCCCCTTTTGGGAATTGCGTCCTCGCAATTTTAAAATTGCGCTTGGAAACATCCTTGAAAATCCCACATCGGAACAAAAGTCGGTAAAACAAACACTTTAAAATAAAGAAAGATAAGTACAAAGGTCACCCGATTTAACCCATAATAGGATTCCAAGTATGAAAATATGGACATGGAAGAAAAAACAAAGGGTCATGTTCTGATGGAGAGTGATAGAAAATATGTTTAGGAGAAAGTTAACCATGAGAAAATCACAAACTTGTGATGGGTTAAACGGTATTCGATTCCCCAGTAGGAAAAGTTAATAGACAACATTTTTTGTTTTAAGTTACTTTTTATTGAGGAATTTATTAATAAGGACACATAATCACTTATCACGTTGACTCTCAACTTTTACTAGATTCCTTAGTCAAACTCATATTTTTTTTCCAAAAGACGAGTATTTAGGGAGACTTGTTCGCATTAAGAGTACTATAATCAACTTCTAGAGAATCACCTAATCCCCAAAAGAGAACTATATACATCCCATGTATTTAGGCATTAACCAAAACCAAAACCAAAAAGGTTAGTACAAGATCAGATAATCCAGAAAAGAATAACCCCTTATAAAAAGAAAATCTATTCTTAATCTCCAAAATTTGTCAAACAAAACCCAAAGTTCAACGAGGACCATCCGATAAACAATTTGTCCATAAAATTCTTCAAAGTAAACCAATATAAGATTGAAACCCAAATATTTGAAGGATTTAGTCACATAGTCTTCCAAGTTAAATCGTAACATTTATCTCCAAACAACATAAGTTGCTCCTAAAGTCTCACATTGAAAAGTAATTATCCTAATCACATATCCTCCAAAATAGGTTAATCATTTTCATAAATAACCCAAAATCAACTTACTCTTAATTCATAAAATCATATAACTAGAAAGAATCAGCCAAAATAACCAGGGACTTCACGTAGTCCAGTGGTAGGCGATAAATACCAGTCGCACTTTGGTTGTGGGTTCGATTCCCGCAGCTTTGTCCGACACGACGGGTAGTCACACGGTCTGCTTATTGTCCTTTTTCGAAAACTATATAATTCATAAAACATTCCCCAAAATGAGAAAAAAAATCTTCAAGAATAATCATAACATATTTTAACCTCACGTTTATCTCATTCCTTTCATTTTCCATCATATAATAGATTAACCCCTAATAACCTAAAAATTAAGTATCATATAAACCCTAATGGTTACCTTAATAATTATTACCTGAATTTCCACATCGAGTTGGCCATATAGTACATGATGCATTAGAGAACTCACCATGGTTGAAGTGGTTGATCATGACTCCTTGATATTTGGTTTAGAACAACCACGAGTTTCCTCATTGAATCCTCCATTTTATCTAGTATCTTAATCAGAGAACCACCATAGCTTCCTTTAAACCTGTTGTCTCTTTGGTGCCTGCTAGATCCATCCATTCACTAAAAATAGAAATGTCAGTGTGAGTATATCAACAAAACCGCTAATGTACTAATGAGGAAGGTAAACAATAAGATACACTTACTCATTCACTTTATCTAAAACTAGGACTCTTTCTGAAATCCTAACCATTATGGTAATGTCACTTATGCTTAAAGAATACCCTAACCTCTAAAGATATCTAAACCGACCTTTGATACCAACTATAAGGCCCCAGCCTTAAACCTCACTTAATCTTGAGTTATTACAAGATTACACATTGAGGATCTTTTCAGGTTTAGAGTTTTAGAGAATTAGATCATGAAACTTTCATTACATTCCACATTTAAACAAAGTGGTTACATAAAAGACAATATTCATTCTTCCCATCAACAGAAACATATTTAAAATAAAACATGGATTCTTTCTTGACACATCCTTGACACTATCATCACATCATGTACCCTTCCCTTGACCTGTGAAAAACATTTCAAAAACTTGGGATGAGCATAAAAAGCTCAGTAAGGGATATATAGATATGGAAAGGAAACATGAGTACATGTATACATAAGAATGAAATCATACGTTACCCATAAAACATAGGCATATCAAATCATGAATAAATCATAGAAATCATAAGACATAAAGGTAACTTGAGGCATTCATAACATTCTTACGTGGGGAGTAAACCTCTTGGTTACATTTGGAATACCCATCACAGTATATTCCCGAAATATCTTCGGAGAAACCTTAACGTTTCACTCCATTGCGTTACCCAATGCATTGGAGAACTATATCAGGCTCACCCGTTCTGAGTTTATCACGGAACCACCCGTTCTTCATAACAATGCCCAAGAACCATAACATAATCGTATCACATAAACATGAATAAAGGAAACATAACATTTCCACATTTCAATCACAATATATAATTTTAGGATATTGAAATAATGAATCCATTCAAAAAGAAACCATTTCCAAAACCATTTAAAACATTTAATAAAGAGATTTTTGAATCAAAGTGTCCCATACCACCTTGAAGCTTTTAACATTTTAAACCATTAATATCCATATAAATAAATCCATAAAAACCATTTTGAAAACATGGATATTAATAAGAACATATAATTAAAAAAATTTAAACGATAATTTGGTTAAAGGGGTTTTACCAAAATTGGAGACACTTGAATACAATAATCGAGGAATAATATTTAGTCAGAACTTTATAATATCATGATAATAAAAGGATTCATGATATAATACTCCAAAGGACAGTATATACACCATATAAGAGTGAATTGGTGCATAACAACAATGAACCCTCAATAGAAATGTCAAATGTGATGAAATCCCTTATAAAGAAGGTATCCTTAAATTAAGGACAAATTAATCTCAAAAATATTTGTTACAAATATAAATACACCCAATATAAGTGGATATTAAGTGTAAAACAATAAAAGGTCATTCACACATATTCAATGGATGATATATTCAATGACTACATGTTGAACCCAAAGAAATCGAAATTGGGTTAAAAAGTTCCCTTGACAGCCTAACGGCATCACATCAAAATGAGTTGATGAGAGATAAAAAGAGTAACTCATCACTTGGACATAAAATTTACATCAATAAGGATATATGAGAACACATCCCAACACAACAATATGTAAATTAAAAGACCCAACAAAAGAAGTCTTTTAAAAAAGAGGAGGGTGAAAGGTTCCCTTTCCGACTTGGGTATCTTTCAAAACATACACCCCATGAAAGAAGAACAATAGATCATTGATGTAAATACTCATAAATGAAAGTATATTGCACAAAGAGTAGAATAATGGGCAGTACATACACCACTCAATGGAATTTGTGCAAATGTAGCATAAATCTCACGGAAATAAAAGTGAGATGAAAAATCTCTTACGAAAACTCGGCAGCCTAACAGCGCCACATAAAACTACCAAATATGGATTAATGAGATCAAATAGGGTATCCCATAACATTACAATAAAATTTACAGAAAGTGGAATATAAAATAACATCCCCCAACATTACAAAGAGGATCTTAAAAGAAGTGACATAAAGGAGAGTACTTAAAAAGAAAGAGAGAGGTTAGATCTCTTACGAAAGTTCGGCAGCCTAACGGCGTCACTCAAAACGTCCAAAATGGATTGATGAGAGAGAATAGGGTCTCTCATCACATGAACATAAAAATTACAGTATGTTTAATATAAAAGATCATCCCAATAACAAGAAAGATGAGCTTTAAAAGGAATGACATAAAAGTGTGTACTTGAAAAGAAAGAGAGGAGTAGGATCCCTTACCTCGGGTCCGACTTGACTCGATCGTTCTTTAATATCCTGAATAATAAACATGAGTTAATTTATACTTCCTTAAGAACATTTTTCAAGTTCATTATTCCTTTTATATCACTTATTACCATGTCATAAACATTATGTAATCATTTAAGTTAATAATATTTGTTTTGTCGATGTTTGGTTCCTAAGTCGAAAGTGGACTTCTTACAATTACATGTTGTTCGTGTGGCCAAATGTTTATTATATCCAGAATTGTATTCATGATGTAGATATCATATATTTCATATATATCCAGTACATTCATTAATTTATAATGTTACATAATCATTTATAGGTAAGAAATGAAATGCACTGTTCATGGAGACGGTAAGCCGTACGTACGCATGAACGCTACTTTCATTTCTATTTTGTATTTTATATAATGGAATAATAATGATATAAAGGTATATTATAATTCCAGTATAATATCATATATAATACCATAGTTCCATCCTTTATACGTCCCAGATATGGTATTAACGAATCACATCACTTTGAGGGGGCGGTAGTCCGCACTTCCTAAAATGAAGATATCGCGTATACCCATAATGGAAGCCATAAAGGTAAGACAAAAATGAAAAATACAGAAGAATAAGTAAAAAATAAACATATTATATATCATATAAAAAAATAGTGACATCATAATGGCCAGATTTGAAGGTGTTAAAAGAATGTTGAACAATCATCGTTTCGGGAGGCAGAAATTCACCATCCACGGAAACCGTATGTTCTTTAACCATTTGATGTAGTTGTGTGAGAGTGTAGCTCGAATAAATCTTATAACAACATCCTAGTATATTTATGATACTGGTGTTGTTACAAAAGAAATAAATAAAAAGAGTTTAGGGGGTTGGAGAAGCAAAATAAAACAAATGAACATGAGAGAATGAATTACCTTTAAAAGTGTAACTCCTTTTGATTTGAGCTTAAAGGCTTCCTTTGAAAGGATTCTGCCCAAAGGGAATCCTCTAGGATGAGGAGAGGGATGTGGAGAGAGTAAATGGGCAGGGGCTGTCCGAGCCAATGGCTTGAGGAGTGTGTTAAATGAGGTAGAGGTGGGGGCCTTTTATAAGAGGAGAGGAGGGGCACTTTTGGAAAGTAAAGAAATATTACTTTATTTGAAAATGTGTTTCGGTTTCAAAAGGTCCCACATTGATATAATTCGTGGATAAGGTGATAAGGCTTCTAAATCCACTCATCCAATAAGTTTTGGACATGTTTAGTACATAGATTTTACATTATCTTTCCATTTTATTTAAATCGTCAAATAATGATGTCGTCGCTCGATCATTATTATGTCATAAATAATTTAATTTATTTAATGTATAAAAATTATAAAAAAAATACTATGATGTAGGAAATATTTGTATCTTTCCAATTACTATTTATAATCAAAATTTGGACTTGTTTATCCCCACTTAAAAAATGTTTTAGTAGAACATATCATGTTTGTGTCATTTTTACTTTTACATTAAATAAAAAGTTATTTATGTCATTTCCCAACCAAAGTGGATCCATGGGGTCCCCATGTTAGCCCATGGCTTTTCTTGGTCGTCCATGACTCACCCAATAGGTGTAGGACAAGTGTCATGGTGTTTTCACATTCTTATAATATCATTTTTACCTTAAATTAGACTAATTACCACTAATCGCGATTAAAAACATAATAAGTTACTATTCACCAAAAATTTGTTTTCATCCCATTGAACCACATTTTTCATACTAATGACAACCATGTTTGTCTGATTTTCAAAATTCAATACACATTAGTGGTAAACTTTTATTTAACGGAAAAATCAGTTTGCTTGATTACCACTTAGTGGTTTCACTATTCATCAAAATTTGGAGTTTTTCAGAAAAATACCAAAACATCACCCTAAGCTATATTTGATATTCCGAATTCAAAAATGAAGTCCGTTTTACAAAAATCAAAACATATTAGTCACATTAATTAATTTAATAATTAATTCCCGCTGTCATAGCAAATAGCGTGTTTTTATAAAACAATAAGTATCAAAAGATTGACACTAGTTTAAGTCTGATTTCAAAGTGAAATTAATTCCAACGACCACTATTGGATTTAATGGTAAAAATATTTTCTAATTTCACTTTAAAACCAATTCAAAATATAATCTAATCATATAAATAAATTAGATTCAAAAGAGGTTTTGAATTAAAATACAACATTTTACACTATTCATTAAAAAAATGAACATTATCGGAAAGATACCAAAAATTTACACAAAGTAAATTTTGATGTCCCGATTCTTAAGAAGAGTTTTATTTGGTCCAATAGAATTTATAAGAGTGAACAAAACTATATTTAAGGATGGTTCTCCATTAAAAGGCGATAAGTGAACCTTTAGTGAAAACTAGGGCATATACGCCTAAAATTGAATTCTTTCCGTATTTTAAGCCTTTAGATTTTATTGGATAAATGTAAAGACATTAAAAAACATATATAATCATATATTAGTTCTTTATATCCATTCCCGCCATTACAACGGCTACATGTTAACTACCATTTAAAATAATATTATTTTATTATTAGAGTGCAACGTAAGATTCCCAAGAAACTCGTTGTTGCGTGTTGGGTACGCCATCGAGCATAGCATCCCCTTTAAAGTCATTTAAATATTTTATTCACAAATATGGATAAATATGAAATATCATATTCTTTATTTACCTGGGGTGTTACATCCCAATCTCGATTTCCGAGTTTTCTAAAGCAACGAGTCATCTAGAGCTGACCCTGGTGGCTAGATTTAATTTTCATAGACCATCAGTTGATGATTTTGATCAGTTTGTTTTTGGGAAATGGGACCTGCAAGATCGTGCGGTCGTTGGTCTTTTGGATATCCGGCACCTGATGATATACTTCGCCTCGGAGGAAGTCCTCATTCGGGCATGGGACAATGCTCCACGGCGATGCAACGGGTGTAAATTTCTTCTCCTTCGATGGAGTTTTGATCTCTGTATGGGTCGTGATCCCGCATCCGTCCCGATTTGGGTAAGTTTTCCTCATTTGCCTTTACCTTTCCAAAACCCAGCGATTTTGCACTTGCTTGGGAACTTGGTTGGTAGATTCTTGTGCTCTGATGCTCGAACAGCCACGGTGAGTCACCCGGTAAATCCCCGACTCTGTGTAGAGGTGGATATCTCAAGACCTCCGGTTGAATGGGTCTGGATTTCTGTGGGCCAGGAAATCAGATGGAAGCAGGCAGTGGTTTACGAATCTTGGATCGATTATTGCAATACCTGCAAGAGGATGGATCATTTAGATTGTAGCTGTCAAGATCGACATGGTGGCAGGAGGTCTCTTGGTCTGGAGAAAAGGATATGGAAATCTGTTGATAGGAGGGGGAAGTCTGCTGGTGATGATCTGATGGGCAATACATCTGGACGTGGCTCCTATGCTGCAACTGTTTTGGAAAAGCCAGTTGATTCTATAAATCCTATGGTGTCTGTGGTGATGAATAGACTGAAGATAGACTTGAATTGGGGGAATACTGCCAAGGGAGCTATGGATAGAAGGGGTGCTGCTGTTGGAATGGTAGCATGCACACCGGTGGCTGTAGAGCAGAGGAAAGAAGACCTAGGGATCATTAGTGCTGGCAGGTCTCATCTTGATCGCTACACGACAGAAGGTGGCATGCTTGTGGGGGTTGCTGCTATGATGGGGGGTGGTAGCAACAAGGTGAGCAGTGGGAAGCAGGGGCCTTTGATGGCACCTGAGGATAGCAGTCTTGCTGTCGTTGTTGCCAATGTTGGGATCAGTTGTACGGATCCGAATGAAGAGGGGATGCCATTGACTAAAGAGGGTCATGGGAAAATGACAGATGTTAGTCATTGTCTGATTAGTGAGAGGAAGAATATGCAGCCTCTACCTGCTGCCTCAGGGAGTAATATTGCCAACTGCAACCGGTTCAATGCCTGGGAATCCGAAGTGGATTTGGATGCTCTACAGGAGATTAAAGGGAAGTATGAAGGGAGTAGTCCAGGAAATGCAGTGAAGGCGGTGGATACCAGCAATGTGATGGCAGGGCAGCCTCCATGTCTGGCTGTAATTGACAGTAACAGATGTAATGAATGGGATCGAGGGGTGGCTGATGGATTCAATTACGACATGATAGCTGGAAATTGGGGAGACATCTCGGACAGTGACAAGGAAAGTCATGGTGTGATGGCCAGGCCTTCCTATTGTGAGCTTCTCAAGGACGGGAAGGGGAAATCTGGACAAGAAGTGAACATCACAGCAAAAAGAAGGATAAGGAAAGACTAAACTGATCTGCCAAAGCCGCTATCCACTAGATCCTCTTTCAAACAATCTCCGCATGACTTGGTATCTTTGGAGAAACTGAACCTTAGAAGGAAGTATTCCAAGATACTAAAGCAATATGAAAGCTCGGAATGGGAGACGACCTCTGCGGAAGGAGGTTCGTATGGGGGATATGATGGTTTTTAAGTCTATGATATGTAATTGTGCTTCTATGTACTTGTTGTACTTTTCTTTTATTTAATAAATAGTCAGGGGCCTGCCTCTGACTGACTTTCCTGGTATAAATCCAAAAAACTCCCTTTTTATATTTTAATTCATAAGCTCCATTAATGATTAAACATTTGTGATATCCATTCATGAACATGAATACTGAATTCTAGTCACCTCCACATAACAACCCAACTATTGGAGGTGGTTACCTAACATAACATATAGATTCCACCACCCAACATAATGACGGAATGATGAATTTGATCCAGTAGAAACCCTTTTACTCTATTTGAATTATTTAGGAAAGCCCAACGGATATAAGGATATCCAACTGTAAAATCCATTCTTGAGGTCTAGATTACAAAATCCCTTCCTGAGTGGTATTACAAGAATGATTGTCCCTAATAAACCTCAATGATGGAGAATATATGGATATCATTCATAAGGATAGTATATGATTCGTATTTCACACTTCGTTTTGGGATGAATTGAAAGATGAAACTGTACAAACATATTAGGTAGATGTCCCTTCATGAACACACAATATGAAGCCTCTCACATGACCCCACATTATAAACCAGTATTTCAAAATTATTTATATGGATACTATTTTGATAACACACTTTATTGACCCATGTCCATTAACATCATACTTGGATGACCATACATGACCCCATTCACTAAGAACATATATGGATATCAGTACACAGACTCCCAAATATGGTTAGAAGTAGAATTCCTCCCCTCATGATCACCCCACTCTATAAATTCCCCATATGTAGTAATCTGTATGAAACTCCCATGTGAGGATCTTTCAAAAACACCCTCTAAAGAGGAACATTCACAATTACTCTATGAAGAAACCCTTAGGCCTATACTATGACATGTTTTTTCCAATACCCCTTATTGGTGTTAATTATGACTAGTTGTCCTATGTATTGAATAATTTATCATCTCTTATTTCAACGAAACATATAAAAATCAACAGTTGAATCATGTAATTTTATTAATTATTAAAATATATATATTATTCTAAATTTATAATCCCTCTAACATTCATATTATAATGACACCTTGAGATGAGATACTCATCATGGTTTCCAAAATATTATAAAGTTGAGATACACCACTATGTTTCTTAATTTACCATTATATTAAAATTTTCTCTCGGATTCCTTATATTCATTATGTCATGGTATAAATCATCACTTCCCAATATAAGTTGAATTATGTTCCTCTTACTAGTTTCCTCTATGGACCTCCTCCAAGGTGTAATCCACAAACACATCTTCAAATGAAACACCAATATGCTTAGGTATCCAAGGTAAGTCTTAGTGAATAATAGAAATGTAGTCACATATTTTATACTATATTATGATCGAAGAATTATTTTTATGGTTATTCCTAGGTGCAAGCCCCCTACATTACCTTCAAATGAATTATATACTTGGTTATGTATCATAGATAGTCATTAATTCAAATGCCTCATTTAGACTCTATTTTTCACCCATTCCAGGGTAAATGCTTTCTCTATGGTCCTCCAATGTAGTTTAAACACCAATAATATATTCTACTTCCTATATACAAATATTTAGGATGAAAAAATGGTAAAACTGAAGATAATCCCCCCTCAATCTCTTATAGAGTGATCTTATAAAAAATAATTGATCATTTATTGTCAATTATTGCTCATATCAAGTATGGATCATGTGGTCTAAGAAATTTATTTTTATCACCTAATTATCATGAATATGAAACATCAAAGTTAGCGAAAGATAATTTTTGTTTTCATAAATGTATGAATCATATTTTCAAATTATACAACCATATTGCATGACATTAAACTACATTGACTAGTCCCTGACAAGACCATAAACCATATAAGTCGAACTACTTGGGTAATCATTCACATCATATCAAGATTAATAAGGTGAAAAATTTTGGTTCAAAAATGAAAACACATACCTTATATTTTCTCTAATGTTATTACAATATGATTACAACACTATTTATAGTGAACCTCTAATTCAGATAGTCATACTGGTTTCCAAATACAAGCCTGATATTTTTTAAATTCCCTACCAGATCTAGATACCTCCTTTTTTAAGATCATTGGACCTCTTATTAGTTAGAAAAATAAGAAGAATAATCTATTTAATGTAATCATATCGGGATACCTCAGTTGATTTGTTAAAGATGATTAATAATTTTTATGATTTAGTTAAAAAAAATTAATGAACTATAACGGGATACACATTTGTATGTCTCACATTATATATGATATAAACCATTCTCTAAATATTCTACTCTAGAGGAATATAATTATTTTGGATGTTTTTATATATTTATAACTTTTATATTAACTTTATTCCCTAATATTCAAGAAAATAGAAAAAGAACCACTATGAACTTTGTCACATGACCTTCAAAGAAATGCATGCATCGAAGAGTGGAACAAATTTATATAGTTTTGTATTACCACTACAAAGATACTCTGAAGTATTAACCTGATGATCAATCAAAAATACAAAACACATTCTGACTCATTGGATGCAGACACATTATTGAGTTCCCAATATTGACTATACTCAATCATCAGTAACTAATAAGTTAATGATATAGAAAAAATGATATATAAATATATATATATATATATATATATCATTTCTTCATCTTAATCATATCATTGAAATATGTTTAAAAAATTCTACACTTGTATTTGGGAAGGATTTATTGATATATCATAAATCTATATGGATGCCACAATTGGGAGAAAACTTCCCTCCTAAACGATACAATAGTCCCCCCCTACACACATATATAAACACACACACCATATTGATTATCATAAATTTGAATGTATTAATAGTAAGAATACCTAGTAACATATTTATATTAAAAATTAATCCCAAAATATCATTCTTATTGAAGAATCATTTATAAATAAGAAAAAATGATTTTCCATTAGAAAATACAACTTTTAATAGCATAAAATCACATGAAAATGTTATTTCTAGTAGATTAATCATGGGTAAAATTTTTTTCTCTATGAAAATATAAATATAATATGAAAATATTTTTCTAATATTATTTTTTATGATCCTTCAATAAAATTATATTACAACATTAATTTCCACATCATTATATTCTTAATGATGTAGTTGGGATAAATGATTCCAATGACTAATTAAATATTATGTTAATATTTAGGGTAACCATAATTTGTTAGAAAAATATTTTTGTTGTTTTATTAGTTTATATTGAGAGTGGATGCCATTTTTTAAACAAAACCCCATGTTTTGAATTTATAAAAAATAATGATACAGTGGCCATGACATTTTTAATTTATTATAATTTCATGATAAATACTAAATTCATTTACCAAAATTATGTAAAATTTTAATATTAAATTGTTTTACATATTAGTATTATAATCTGTGAATGGATTTCCTAACATATACTCATTATAAATAATTATGGAATTTTATAGTATTATTAAGGTGTATCAAATTCAATGAATTAGTGAAAACTAGATGAATATGAGAGTTTTCCATTTTCTATAAACAAATTATAAATAAAATTATCCACTTATTTCAAATATGTTTTAAACGTCATATCAAGTGTAAATTGTTTGTAAATAAATTACCAAGTGGTTAGCTGGTGAACATTTAAAATATGGTCCCTAATTTTAGTCAAGACTAATATAAATAACTCCTTTAGGTATTGGATATATTTGGATTATTTATAAAAATCATTTCAACAACAATTTCCAAATATTATTTCGGTAGATTCATTTTATGTTAGTCTTGAAACTTCTTATGAATACATGGTAAAAATTTATCCTATGAATATATTTATAACAAGACTGGAAAATAGTTAATACATATAAACAATAAATGTAAACATTATTCCATTACAGAGTCATTTTTGGGTATTCCATTTTGAATGGATGAATCATTTACCAATCTCATCTGTGATATTCCTTTATTATTTACAATTATAATAAACATAGAAACATGAAATCAAAAAACAATTTTTTTTCCTCATCTCTATAAATGGGTAGTCGACTTGGAGGAACACTCGAGTAAATAAGTATTTATGGGAATAAGTGGGTTTCTTATCTAATAAATATAATAAATTTCATCCTTTAATAATATCTATATAAATTTAATTCATGGGTTAAATTTTAGGTACCATAAAACCTATTGAAAATACTCACAACTCAGATTATAGAAAGTACCTCAATCCTACATAGAGAGTTAAAGGGGTGGAAAAGAAACCTATTTACCTAAAATAATAAAGAATTTTAATGAAATTATTTCAATGTATTTCCAGTACATTAAATTATAATTTAAATTCATTAGGCTTGATACATCATATGATAATGAATATGGGATGTCAAATAGGTGGAATAAGATCCATATTCTCTAATCTATATTAAAAGGGAGATGTTGTTTTTAATATGGTGGATTCATAGAAACATTAAACATAATCATCAGGATAATATGAAAGATAAAACTATAATTTCTCATATTAATTAAGAAAAATTCAATATTGATCCCATTAATGACACAATATATGGTTAAATTTAATTTATAAATTACAAATTTGATAATTCAGGGAGGGAAAAGGGGAAAGAATGTCAATATTTATTCAAATTCTAAATATCCGCATAAAATAAATTATTAGAGGGAAATAAATTTTAAATTGAATTAATAATGTAATATGATTGTTGAATATAGTTAGAGAAGATCAAATTTAATTAAAAATAATTATCCAAACATTCCTTTTCGATATAAGATAAAAGTAAAAATAATAATTATATACAAAGAAAATTAAATTAAATTATTAGGAACTATCTTCAAAACATCTTTTAAACAGACACTACGGATCACATTAAAAAATATTTATAGGGATATTATCAAATTGAAACGGTTTAGATGAAATTTCACTATTTATCTCACTGAAGAGTGTAGTGTGTCTTCAATGAAAATAGTTATTATTACAATATAAGATTCACATACCTTTAATTTGGATGTTTTTTTCCAGGTGTGAGTTTTAGATATGAATATTTTCATATAAAATAAATATAATGTGAATATGATTTTTTTTTTGATTAAGGGATCCCAATAATTTATTTAATTCCAATAAATATTCCAATAAAAGTTTTTTCAAATGATGATGTTCCATCTATATTTCAATAAGATACAAAATAATATAATAAGGTAATGGAGAACTAGTGATGTTATGAATATATGAAACTCTTATGTTTGTATCTTTGGAGACACGTATTATTTAATGACGAATATCACCAACAGATTTTTAGGAGATCTATCTAGGTGTTTTATGAAATATGAAGAAATGATTTTTTGATGTAAACATGAAAAAGTTTCCATATGATGGAATATGGGAATGCCGACTAGGATAAGTGACCCTCAAGAACATATAACACACGGAAACACATGTTACACAAAGTGATCATGAAAATGTTATAACCTAAATTAACATAAACATCAAATGTGTATTAAAAAATATTGCATCAAATATTTATGTTTCTATTTGAAGTATAAGATACTTCATAAATAGTGTGAAGTGACCAAGAAAAGTATAATTTACCCCATGAATAATGTAAGGTGACCTTGCAAAGTAGAATCCACCACAAAAACAATGTGACATGAATGTGTAAGTGAACATAAAAAAATAATATAAAGTTACAATAAATTTCTAATTATTCAAATATTGGTTATGTCATGATAAAAAATTGTTATACGATCTACCATATTGTTGAATTACTGATATTATTTGATACATGTTATACTCAAAAATATGGAATTTCATAAACAAGATGGTTATAACATTCAAAGTATTGAATTAATGTATGGTTTCTAGGGAATGACTTAGTTGATTTCTACATGTTCATTTTAATAAAGAACCATGTTGTTTATTGGGATAGAATTATTTTGATAATGACCCACAATTTTGATTTCAACATAGGGATTTTTTTGAAGAAAACACATAGAAAATTTATATATAAGTTTTTTGATAAGTAAGATGATAAACAATTTCAACATATTTGAACTATGAAGTAACCACATAGATGATTTCTACATAGCTAAATGGTATATCTGTATCCTACTAGGCCCCATATGTTATTTCATCCGGGTGTGTGATTCAAAATATATAATTATTGATGGCAATAAACCATAAAAATTGGATATTGGTTATTCATGGGAAGAAAAAGATGTCGAATGTCCAGGGTTATTATAATCACGATGAATAAATAGGTGGAATAATACTCATGTAAATATTGTATTTAAATGAATATTTTAACAATATTGATATATTTTTAGTGGATCATTAAAATAAATAATATAATTTCATCAACATCATGGTTCATGATGGATTTTTTATGAATAATTATAGAATATTATGTTCTAAATAGTATAAAAAAATAATGGGATGAAACATCTAGTATCATTCTGAGTAATTAAAAATAAGAATATTTTCATGTGATTTAATTTAGTTTTGAAGAAGAAATCTTGAATGAAAAAATGATAGAGAAGATAATTTGAGAGGGAAATTGGAAATAAAATTATCATTATCATATATATATATATATATATATATATTTGTGAGTGTTTGTGTTTATTTTTGTTTTTTAATGAATTTTCTATGGTTGTAGTATAAATTGGTTATGTTATATATTCATTATATACACTGAAGATAACATTCACTCCTTTATAATAACAAGTGTTAGTCTTGAATCTTACCATTCACATACATCTAGTGTATTAATAAAAGAAGAAGGTGATCTAGTTATGTCATTTATTCATTGAATAAAAATTATTTAATATGATAATAGGAGAATAGATCTCCAGGAACATCAATTAGAAGAAAATGAATAAGATAATGAAAAGAGGAAGAGAGAAGTAGTGTTTTATGTACATATATCGACACAGTAATAATAAGAAAAAAGTATAATAGTAGTATTATAATTATAATTGATAAAGAAGATATTTTCAGTGAGTTTTTATTAAATACAGATGAAGATACAATCTTCTCAACAAGTGGATAAGAAGAAGAATATAAACATTAATAATAATGTAACAATCTATAGTTTAGTTAGATAAAATTATTATTAACCCAACATTGATTTGAAAATGTGTGTGATGTACTTGAGTGTTTAATATGAAATCATCTATGTGGGATGCACACTCAACATTTTTGGGTTACCATTTTGTAATGTTCATAAGGTTCTACTAGAGGGTTGTGTGAACTTGAGTTTTACCAGATCACTATAATGATTATACCTCTCATACTAATATGTGAACCTTGTAAATGAAATTTTCATTTTTAGTGTGCATGTATAGATTTTCATTCAATAGTGTTAGATGTAATGAGAAATTAGAAATTACAATTATTTCACTATATCAAATTGAAGTGTTCTAATATGAGAGTGAAAAAAAATTACTGGGCCTACACAAATTCACCTCCTACAATGTATTACATATCCCTTCCTCCTACTCAAAAGTGTTATCATTTAGAGGTTCACCACCATTGTATTACAAAAAAAAATTATTCACTTTAATGATATTAATTTTAATTCATGAAATTATAATGAGTTAATTTTTTAGAAATATTCCTCCTCTTTTTGGATATAATTTTATTAAAACACATACATTAATAATGATAAAATAAAAATATATAAAAATGTGATAAATCTTTATCTCTTATAATTTTTATTGAGTTTCATGTGATCCATGAATGAAATTCATATCAACCTTATAATGATAATTATTATTTTTAAAATATACCACCAAGGATATGGAAATTACATATACCACAATGATTATTAATTTGAACCAATATTATGTGAAAATTATGGTTTAAATTATCTAAAAGAATAAGAATCAATTTTGTGTGATTATATTTCAATATATTCATATATTAATGTATTAAAATATAATTTACATTCATTTCCACATGAGATAGTGGGTCTCATTTTTTTATTCATGAAATGAAATTATAAGATTTCTGTCACCATGATGACAAGGTTAAATACATAGATAATGGTGAAAGAAAGTTATTTTACATTCATTAAACACTCACAATAGGTAAAAATAACAGATGATCATTATGAGGATCATTTGGTGATATTATTTAAAAAATTTTAAGAGTTCATTATATAAATTTAGGGGAAGGATATATCTAATGAACAATGTGATAAGAAGATCGAAGAATTAGATGAGAACATAAATATGAGCATTTATTTCATGAATCCTCAAATGAATATCAAATTTAAGTGGATCAACGATATTGAATATATACATTAAGAAGATGATACATTTCATGAGGTGAATTTTGATAATTTGAGGAAATACTATAATGAAAAATTTTCATTCATTGAAGATCATAAAATTAATCATAATATGGGATATCATGAATTATAAATAAACCTATCCTATAATGAAAATACTAGTATTTAGACATCAAAATAAAATCAAAATATATATTCTTTCACCCAATGTTCTTTGAATGATTATATTGAAAAATTACTCTATAATATATAATTAATACAATTAAATCAGTTGATAATCTTTCCAAGAAGCTATGAAAAAATAGATACAATATATATTTATTTGTAATTATTTTTCGGAATATATTTCTATAAAATGTGTATGTTAAAATAATAATTTATTAAAAATTTATATGTGTAACAATAAATAAGTTATTATCATCATGTTAATTATCAATAGAAAAATATATTTGGATTTTGGTTCCCCATGGAAACCACAACTGGTGGTGAACAAGGACCAAAAGACATTCTCATTTTGATGAAAATTTTTGAGAGCATACAGAAGCTAAAAATATTAATGGATTTGGTGTTAATGGTGGTTATATATTGAGTTTATAATTTTTATTAGGTAGTTGGTCTAATACCTTAAATTTTATGTTATAAATTATTTCCACAGTAAGGCTATGTATATTGTTGAAGATTATAAACTCACATCATATTGAAAAACTATCTATGTAAAGTAAATTTTATACACTCAAATATATATGTGATGTAGGAAGAATTTGTTGTCACAAAGAGTATTCCTTTAAAAATTAACATGTATCAAATATGAATGAAAATATAATACTAAATAAAATTTATGAAACAATATTGTGTATAAATCCATAGTGTAATAAAAAATATAAGACACCTGTGAAGTATAATATGAATTCATCATTGGAGTGGATACCGAAAAAAAATATTTAGAGTAGTTCAATGAAGATTGTTAAAATACTCTTATATCATTGAAAAAGAATGTGATGAAAATCACTCATCAAAATCTATGTTAAAGAATCAATAAAGACACTAGTGTACCTAAAAACATTATTTTGGTTTGGATAGATTATTTGGAGAGAGAATGAATTTTTGAGGAATCCCATGAAAAATAATATAATTAATTTAATTAATTAATATACATATGAAGTAGAAAAATTTCTACATAGGTTTTAAATAAATAGAAATTCAATTGTTATATAGTATCAATGTGGGAGATGTATTATAGATGGAAATTTTTTTAATGATTGTATAAAAACATTTCCAAAAAGAGACAAATCAGTGAATATAATGAGGATTGTATTCTGATATTCATCTGTTGTAAAGTGTTAATATAGAAGATAAATATCACAAAAACTTTATGAAGGTTTCATGAGATCGAAGACTATAAATTCAATAACTGGTATGAATATCTTATGTGGAATAATCATGACTAAGGAAAATAGATCAATTTTGTTGATAAAATTTTAAACCTTGTGTTTATAATGGGAAGAAAAATAATCCACCTTATTCCATTAATCATTTTTGTGTAGTATTGAACCATACATTTTAGGGAGTTAAAAGTTAAGAATCCATCCATAGGGAGAGCCTATGATGTTATGGATAATACTTATTATTGATAGTATTTACGGAGAAGAAACTATCCTAATTTGATCATACCCTCAAGAGTATTCATTAAAGAATATAATACATGATGATGATGTGTAATAGGTCAAATATTGATAACCACATGAAGGAATACATTTTTGTGTTTCCTCTATATTAGTATATATTGAAATAAGTTTCCCATTATATCGATGTTCAAGAGTGTTTCACTAGAGGGGGTACCAATAAAGAAGATTATACCATACTTATATATCTCATGTAAATAAAAATAATATTTAAGGTTATACATGGATATTGTCATTGATGATGTATGATTCGATAAATATCTCATTCTTTTTATATAAAATACAATTCTAACACAATGATGTATATTTTAATCATTGACATATAAATGGATGGATAACAAAGTTCCTAGGCCAATGTCAAATAATTTTATTCACAATTGAATGTTATTAATATGTTTTTATATATGTGTAGGATTTTATAATTGATATATTTTAGTGCTAATTTGTACCCATAATTTATCATAGCATGGTATATAGTTTTATAATCCATGAATATGATTTTAATATCTCATTTCTTTTTGAATCATTCTTTAGTAAATCCCTTCATTCAATTTCAAACCACCATGTTTTCAAAATCGAAAATTAATCAACTAGAATTAGATTAAATTTTTTTATTGAATTATTATAAGTTTTATTTGATTCCACATTTCAAAAATACACTTTATTCCTTTCCAATAAGAGGGAGAAAAAAGTGAAATGAAATTTTGAACAAGAAAATTGTATATTGTGATTCATATTTCCATATCATTTCAATATAGTTATGTATCAAAAAAATATCAGGGGTGATATTTGATTTTTCATTTTATAGTTTAATTTTTTCTATAAGTTCATTTTTTTCAAGGAATATTATCAAAGAAGGTCAATATTATTTGAAGAAGAATCATAGTGAAGAACAGAACTAAAGGAGTTGTTTTAATCTGATAAACTATTCATTAAATAATATGTTTAATTGATGAGGTTATATATATAATTTTAATGAAGACATAAAAAACATAAAAATTAAGGGAGATGTTGTGAAATTATGAACAAAAAGATCTCATACATTTGGAACTTTGGAGAGAACAATTATTTAATGAATAATATCATTTGATTATTTTGGGGAGATACATCCATGATTATGACAATGGATAATGAAATGATGGTGTTAAATAAAAAATACAGTTTTATTATAGCAGGAACCCACTTGGAATAATGTGGACATGAATGGATAGACATGTGAGTCAGGAGTTCTTACTATAATCAACACATGTGTTAGGGAAAGTGATGATGAGAATATAAATATATGAAGAACATTGAGATTATTGTGTCAATTAAAAGTGATTTGATGAACAAATTGACATGGGCATGTTATATAGAAGCTACACAATGAAAAATGAGGAATGATTGTGTTTAGTAAATGTGACTGAATGAATAAAGTGAATTGACGATGTGATGTAGAAGCTACCACAAAATTAATGAGTTACGACTCATTAATATCAATGTAACCACTTGGATAGTGTGAAGTGTCCAAGTGAATTTTATGAAACCATGATAACATTGTGAAATGATCATGTAAGGTATAATATACTGAATTTATGGTGAATTTGAAATTGTTCGACCATGGATTATATCATTATGAAATCATGTTATACATTATACCATGTATATTTACATAATTTCTTACATACATGGATTTTATACAAAACATATGGACATATATAAATAAGAATGAAATACCATGGAAACATCTTTATGAATGTATTAATGTTGTGGTACCAAAAAGATGATTTACAAACAAGTATTTTCACAAGGAAACACATAGATGATTGTGAAATAGATATTTTTATAAGGAAATATATAGTTTATTGTGATATAGCCATTTTAAAAGAGATCCACGTAGACAATTTCTATGAATGTGTTTTTAAAAGGAACCATGTAGACAATTTCTATATGGGAGATTTTAAAATATACAATTTAACCAATTTATATGTAAATAAATGAGATCCAGTCTGCTGACTTGGCCAAATATGATATTTTCATTATACTTGTTATACAATGTATTCTATTTTTAAACAATTTATACATTCTAATGCTGGATACAAATTATTTTTGGGTTGATATTATAGTATAACTTCCTTGGGTATTTAAAAATTCATGAAGAAATGAGTATAATATTACCTAAGAAATTATGATATTTAAATAAAGGCGTTTACATTGATGATTCAATTAATGCTAAAAATCCAAAAGAATAATATGATTGTATTTTTATTGAAATTACTCCCACATATTTTGAATATTAATCAAAGGATATTATGTGAAGAATAATATTTCATAATAATTAAAAGATAATTTGGGATAAATTATAACAAAATTAAATGGAAGAATAAACTATTATTGTTTAATGAAGTAATAATGATGTAATCAAGGGAAAAAATATGACATATAAGATCATTTCATGGAAGAATAAATTATGAAACTATCATCATATTATATATAAATTTTAGGTTCTCTTAAATATCTCATTGTTGTTATGGAAACTATTAGAAATTCTGATTTAGTACAAGCACTAAAGATGACATATACTGGAGCTGAGAAATAATTGTAAGACACATATTTTATTTTTCACACACATCCTAAATATTCAATGAAATATAAGTTGATATATTTATATTTGTTATTTAGAAAATAGTAAATATGTTAGTTGGAAATAAGATAACTAAGCTATATATAAATCTATTGGAATAGAAAGAATATGATGTAATAGGGAATATAGAAGTATATACTTTTTCTTATCTATAAAACTAGGAAGTGGAAATGTGAAAAGAAGTAGAAAATACGTATTCTATAATGAAGAGAATAATAAGAAAATATGTGTAGTGTTGTGAATTCATACATGATAACAGAAATTATCTTTTACAATGGAATACGAAGAACACCCATCAAATTTAAAGATATTAAACATTCTATTGTGGAGTCATAATATATTATTAATAACTCTAAATTAAATTATAAAATAAATTATATATAACTAAGTGTTTGATACACCAATAATCTGTGTGGTATACACACTCAAAATAATATAGATAATATAGTGTAATACAAGCGTAGTTTTACAAGTTGGTTTTTGGAAATGGGTTTTACTGGATCACACCAAGTAATAGCCATAACAAACTATGAGGTGATACTTGTAAATAATTATGCCATTTTAATGTGTTTTTGTTGATGTGTATGAATGAATTAATTATATATAGAGATATTGAAAGGGAAAAAATGAATAAATTCACCTTAACTAGATTAAGAGGATTATGTGGCGAGGGATAAAAAGTATTCACTAAAAATAAAATAAATTATCACCCATCTCAGGGTCTTATGTAACCCTTCTTGGCCCTAAAAAAATTTGATATGGATTTTCTCAACCTCTTAGGGATGTGATTATAGGAGACCAATGTAATATCCCATGATAATTGTATATATTTCACATTAAATAAATTTTTTCTTGATCGATATCATTGTTCACTTTTAATACTAAATTAAAAGGAAATTTGTTATATTAATGAGAGAAAAAATTATAGTTAAATATAAAAATTAAAACATTTTCCTTTAATATATGGGTATAGTTATAAATATTCACATTAATATATCTATATTTAAAATGTGATGAAATGAAGTAATTTTTTTATATCATCCCAAATTACTATATGATCCTTTCTATAAAAATATTACCAATAAAAACCACCATTTATAATCTTACCCCTTGGTCTTATGTAGAGGCCATTTTATGTTTTTTAGGTAGATGTGGTGATGATATACAAATATAACTATTAATGTAATGAAATATATATGTATAAATATTCCTTATAATATTTATATTTATTCTTTTACAAATAATATTTTATTGTATAATATATTTTATTTTTATTACAAAAGTATTGGTAAATTCAATTAATTATTTTTAGGTAAATAATCAATTATATGTAAAATCATTTAATGTAAAATCACCTTGTTTTCAAGAATTTTATTTTTTATAAGTGTAGTTTTTATTTAAAAAATAATCATTTTATTTTTATTATTCTGTTAATATTTATTAATTTATACTCAAATATATTGAAATTCATTGAATTAGTACCTGATATGAAATAATTATATTATATATTTATTATGTAAGAATGAGTATTTCTATAAATGTAGTTATATAAACTAATTTGTAAATTAATTTTTTTAAAATTGTTTACATTAAATAGTGATATAATTTTTAGTCCTTTTTTTTATTAGTCAAAAGGATGGGACATCTAATGTTTTTATGTACATAATAATTACTATGGAAATTAATTGAACAATGGGAAATGGGGTTAATTTTATTTAATTTCCATGTAAATAAATTTATTAATTAAAATGACTCAAATAAATTATAAAAGAAATTATTTAGATAGTAAATTTAGTCCCATATGATTCTCCAACATTTCATATCCAAACTTACCAAAATCTGATGCGATTTTTTCTTTACCCTTTAATTAATGTATGATTACAATAAAATATCAATCATTTCAGCCTATAAAATGGTATCATAATCGCATATCCAAGATCAAATATTTACATAGAATGTTTTTTGTATCTATTTAAATTTTTACTCTCCAAGAAGCCTATTATGTTTTTATATTCTCCAAATCACAAGATGAATGACCATATCCTTTATTCAGAGGGAATCATTTTTCAGGTGGACAGATTTACCCATATTATTATCAAGATAATCTTATTTATATTCATTTACCCTATAATATTCGTTCTTCATATATATTTATTATTTTGAAGAAATTATCCAAATAATTTTATGTGGAAATTATTATTCTTTTAATATAAATTTATTACTATAAAATTCGCAACGGCCCATTTTTTCACAAATTCATACTACATAATAAAAAATTAAGGTTTTCCACTTCAAAAATACACAAATAAGGATTGTAATGGTTAATATCTATAGAGACTAGTAACATAATATTTCTATTTCATGAATGGTCATCATAATATCCCATAATGGTCCTCAAATTTATTAATCATCAAGGGAATTATCTATATAAACCATTATTCATAAGTTGGGGATGGAAACATGAGAAAGGGTGTGTATAGATGCTCCATAAGAAAAAATATAATATAAATTGATGATTATACGAAATAATAAGATAATAATCAGGTTATTAGATTATGAATATTACTAATAATGATCATGTTGAATTTATCGTGAATACAATACATGATCCATGGCATTAAACCTTATCATTTGAAGAAAAATGATCCATAAGAGTGAGAAAGAATCATAAAACAATCATCAATGTTATGTTATTGTATTGTAATTATGGAACCATCAAATTTAAAAAAAACAACTTTATATGTCAATGTTAACATCATATAACATCTAATAATAATATATATGACATCAACAATTATTTCCCATTTCATTACAGATTAGTTATGATCACTTATTTCACATTTCTTAAGAGATCTGGCATTATAACTTGTTACTGATTATAGAAAAATCACATCATATTATTTCATATATTGTATAAATAACTAGTTATAGTTTCCCAAAATAATATAATGATATATAAAACATTAACCATGTAATCATAGAGAGATATAGGTCTTACCTCTCATGTTTTCAGTAAAAAGAAAAGGGCCTTCTTTTGAAAAATAATGAATATTTCTTTTACTTTTATTACATAAAACAAAATTAATAGTGTATTAAAAAACCAATTAGATGATAGTAAATTAATTGTGTGTAACATTATAAGAAAACATTTTATTATAAGAAAGATTATTTTCAATTGAATAGATAAATAATGAAGATTTTGTTTCAAAACATTCATTCAGTCAATTCAGTACAAGAAGAAGGTAAAATGATAGTAAAAAACATATTCCCCAAAAATTCCTAGAGGAAAATAAAATTAATGAGTATATTGGGCCTTATATAATTAGATTTAATCATCATAAATATAGTCATAAAAAATAGATAAAAAATATATTATATCATAAAAATTATAACACTTCGGTATCATTTTAATCTTAATATCCGTGAAATAAATAAATTTAATAAATATGATAACCTCAATTTTTTATTGGAAAAATTGTAAAATACATTCTGGAATAGTATATATACACAATAAGAAAATTAGGGTATAAGTAATCTGTCCCAAATAAATAAATGTGATATGGATATCTATTACCACTTTGGAAAAGTCTAAATCATATGTATTATTAGAGAATATAATCAAATGAAATAATAAATATCATGTAAATAAGGATATAAAATAAATAAAATGTAGTAGGGTAAGTATATACAATACACCAAAACCAAATAGAATATAAGGCATGTGTCCAATATAATAGAAGTGAATAATTAAATCCCTTACATTATGTCTCAGTGGTTTCATTTCCAATTTGATAAAAAAAGAGATAGGTTTTGGTAATTGAATTAACATAATAACATATCATTATATGCAATATAATAATTTTATTGTGTCGTCATTTTTGAATAATATTTTAAGGGGCTAGAGAGAGAAATAAAATTAGAACTCATAGTAACGGATTATACCACTTATTTAAAGAACTAATTTTGGTGTATACCAAAATAATTCAAAAGAGTTATTAAAAACAAAAACAGCCCTATATACATTTGAGAGAAAATTAAGTAATATATTTGATTAAGTTTTAGAATAACTAATGGGTCATTTATGTGTAAATATGAGAGGAGATGGTGTGGTCTTTTATAAGTGTGGGATAGGTCACAAATGATTTTTTTGAAAATGAAATGGTGTACATATTATTTAAAGAAAATGATTAAAATTAGATAATTAATGAACCTTATATGAAATATAGTCCATATATGTTTATATAATGGGGTCTGGACTAGTTTATAGGTCTTTTCACACATATCCCTTTAGTTTAACACTGGGTAAACATGTTTCAACCATAACCACAATAATTACATTTTTCTATTTCTTATACTAATTATAACCAAAAAATTAGTTTAACTATTAAATATTAATTACTATAATTCAAAAATGGAATCCATTTTTCAAAATTAATATCACATAAGTGGGAATAAATAATTTAACATTAAACCCCCATACATGATAAAAACCTTGTTTCGAATGAGAACAATTTCCAAAATATATATAATGATGTAATTTCAAAATAAAATATCAAATTGATTATAATTTATAAAAATTGATTAATAAATATAAATTTTTAAAAATAATTTACATTTAATACTATATTAATAAAAAATGGAACTTGCGAATGATTGAAATAAATAAATTTTTTTAATAAAAATATTTGATTTTTACTATTCGTCAAAAATTTAATATTTTCATAAAATTATAAAAAATATCTCTCAATGATAATTTATAATTTTAGACAAAATTGTTTTTCCATATTAATTTCCTATATGTAGAAAAAATATAATTTTATTTTTTGTTCTTAAGAGGAATAAAAACGATATTATATTTAAAAAATTATATTTTCTAAACATATAAAATATTTTAAAAATATATCTAATTTTGTCAATTAGTTTTAATTATATAAGAAATTTTAAATTATATGTAAATTTTTTATATCACTATTTTTATAATAGTGTTTAAGTGCTTTATTATAATAGTTAAATTTTCGTAATTATATTAATTATATTTTTGGTTAGTTAAAACTCGTTGTTGAATGAAATAAATGTTATAAAATAATAAAAAATATTTTAAAATAATTAATTTATCGAAACATTGGGTTTTACAATATTATATTGATTAAATTAGTTTATCCCATTAAATTTAGGATTCTAATATATTAAATGAGGATACTTCTACCTCATAATATACTTTCATTCCAACATTAAAATTTCAAAATGGTGGGTTATCTAAAAATATTTACTAGGTGAGTGGTATTATTTCATATAACAGACTATATTCTATACAGAATACCAATTACATATTCCTCCAAAGAAAAATCATGCTCTACTAGTGTGACATCAATTTTCAATACATGTGAAGGATCAATTATGCACTTCATTAGGAGAGACATGTGGAACACATATTGGACATGATAGAGGTGCAGTCGATGTGCCAATTGATAAGCCACAATCCTGATACAATCAATAATTTCAAAGGGGATGATACAAATAGTTATTTAATTAACCTTAATTCAACATATAATTACATTATTCCACGTAGAAATCGTTTGAAATTCCTTTTTCAATATCATAAATTTTTAGATCATGTTGGAGAATTTCAATATAACTATTTTGATGACTTTTCTTTCTCTTATATACTATTTAATATAAATGAAATTATATGATATGTATTTATCTATATAAGGTCCGAATATATTTAATTCTCTAATAATATCTTAATAAATTTGAGTTCTAGACTCCATTCCATATCAGGATTTATAAGGATTCATCTGAAATATTGAGTGAAATAAATTATTAAAAAGAAATTAAACAATGGAAGGTATTTATTTCAACCACCATTTAAGTGTATAGAAAGAGATCTAAAAATATCATATTGGTTTTGAATTATTATCTTAGATTGATGATATATCTATGTTTGATACATAGTGCTAAAACAAAACTATGTATCTAAATCATGCTCAGTACATATCTATAAAATCAAGGCAATCCTTAGATCCTTATTTAATAAAATAGAATTTGGTAGTCCATGAAACAATAAACATTTATTAATATATATTTTTGAAGTATTATCATGTGATAAATATTCATTTATAGGGACCATGTTTTCTTAATTTTAAATTTTATCAATTAAGACACATATTAAAATTTTCAGTTAAGTTATTTTGGTGAATCCAATGAAAACTCCATCATTTTGTTTACCCAATTCCATTCAGTTATTGGTAATGTTTTTAGAATCCCTTTAAACATTTGTCTCTAAAACAAATCATTATGACAAACAAACCACATAGATACAATCTATGTTATATCTCTCTTTAGACAATCCAAATTGAAATACTCTTTCAAATCCTTACACATCATTGTAATTCGAGGATGAATGGTGAATGAAGAAGTGTGAGCCTCTTTAAATAGATCATTCATCAAATAGATTATAGATGAAACACCTACATGATTTATGAGACTTATCATTTCATCACAATCATAGATTGTCTTAAGAACATTTCCCACCTTACTTTATAGCTCCATATCATCCTTCTACAACTCTATTATCCTCACATGAATATATTGGTAAAAATTTATTTTAGAATGATATTATTCCTACCCTTCTATCATGATTTCAATATACATCCTTTGAAATTTCATTAATATTGGATATTTTGTGATTCTTGTCATAGATAACCTGAAATGAATCTTCAAACTAAAATCATTATCCACCTTCTTCTCAATCCCAATGTTGTAATGTAAGAAGTATTCATAACCTTTAATCATCTCCAACCATCTATTATAACACATATACATGTACATTTCTGTGAATAAATTAATTAAAATTTAAATATATAAATATATATCACACCATTGTAGATAAATATAATTTATTAATATGTCTAATGAAAATATTACCATATCTAACTTCAAATCCTATATTGTGCATTGTTTCTCATGAACCATCAATTTTCATGAGAAATATGATATGTCCATGTTATTCTCCATGAGAATACATCCAAATAAAATCTGTAATGCATAATAATAAACTAAAAAATGTTCCCCACTTTAGGGTAATGTCATAATGGGTGTGATTACAAATAATATATTTTTTTTTAAAAATCATCGACACATTCATCCATTTAGATGAACATTGATCCCTTTTGAGAAATCTTTGTGATTGGATTTGATATTCAAGATATGTTATCCTAAAATAATAATAAAATTTCAATAAAAATCAATGAAATATCAATTATCATCCATCATGGTTGGTCTATTAACACTTTAAATATCCAATTTCATTGATTTATCCACCGATATACACTGACATAAGATTAAAGGATCCAAAAATTAAATACATTTTTTTGAAAATGGAAACAAAGAACACTTTTCAGAAAAATAATTCATCCATATGGTATTCAACATAATTATAATGGGATATTACTATGAATTATTATTATTCAAATGGATTAAAATTTAATCTTTATGGTCTACAAAAAATTGATCAATGTATTCATTAAATATTCTATTAATTATATCCATGAATATTTTTGGGGATTTTTCATGACGTAATAGAATTAATATATATAGACAGTGTATATAACATATATAAAATATTTTATTGTGTATATTACCCTTATTTAACCTTATTTAATAATATAAATAACAAAGGTCATTATTGTAAATTTTTAAATCCCCATGAAGATGATCAGTCAAGACAACAATATGGGGTGGATGATATTTTTTCATGATCAAGATGTTGTTCATCTTGGAATAATAAAAGAATAGTTCTATTCATCAAACTCTCTTCATGAGAAATTACAAATCCACCCCAAGGTGAGTCACATGACCAAATAAATCCTTTTTAATGTTATCTTCAAGTTTATTATTAAATTTTTTAAACTGCATTGGGGATATTTTATATAAAGTCTTTAAAAAAGTTTTATTCCCATGTATGAGGGATATTAAGAACATAATATCATGTTTTTGTGAAAAGATTGGATAATCATCCAAAAATACATCAACAAACTCCCAAAAAATGTCCATACACTCGATATTGATTTTCTCCAAATCCATCATTGAAAAACTCCCATTTTGAATGGTAATCGTGTCCAATACAATTTTTGTGATCATCATCGAATGTTTATATTTACCTTTATAATGATAGAATATTAATGTTGGTTTTCAATATCATGCATAAAATCCAATCCTTAGTATTTTATTTGGGTTTTACATAGTGAACTCCAATTCATGCCTAATATTACATCAAATTTATCTATAAGACATATAATTAGATTTTTAGGATGTATATTCATACGATGTTTATCTTGGGAAGAATTATAGATGTGATAACTGATCATTTTACAATTACTGTTTTTATTTATATATCAACATATAATAAATTTTGAAATGAATTAAAATTACTATATTCTTATCATGTTATATGATATTTTAAAAAACTACCCTATAATGAGATACATCAATATTTGAGCATAATTGTCACCACCAGGACAAAATTTTTTATCCTTAATTACATTCTTAACCCAATATGGTTTTAAGTTCCATTCGGAATCTTTAATCACATTAATTTACTAGGAAAAATCATTCATTAGATGTCTGAAAAAGTAATCCTTTCTTAATATTTATGACATATTAGGTTTATCCTCGGTCTTTATGGATGACTATTCAAATCATCTATGATATTTTATAATTATTTTTAAAATTTCCAAAGCCTATCCCATGGGAGTACTAAAAAAGTGATGAAATACATGTTTTCATGTAGTATGAGAAAATAAAGTCAAATCCTAATGTTCATTACTGTGTTATTTCTCCTGGGGAAAATTGATCCAAAATACATCCACATGTAGTATCACTTGAGAGTTATAATTTCTATAAAACCTCTTGTTATATTGTTGAAAAAATCGATGAAATTTTCCTATTGTTTTTCTTATACTTAGAAAAATCTGTAGATATATCCCTACAGATCTGGATACGTTTTTATCATACTAGTTTTTAATGGTTAAATAAGACATTCCTAAGATACAAACTATAACGACTAAAAAATTTCATAGATATATATTAACACACCACAACCTTGTAAATTATATATATAATTTTTTTATTCTTTATTTTGAGTTTTGGTAGTATGATGTTCAAATTTTAAAATTTTGGACGCTTTTTATTATTGTTTCATAGTTTTCTCGAATAGTTAGGTGTAAACATGTTGTTCCTATGTGGAGGCCGAGGTGGGTTTTAGTTGTGGCATACAACTTGCGCATGATTAATTAAATAGTGTGAAGATCATGCAACTCAACTCTATAAATGGGCAGTGCCGAGTGGAATGGTTTGAGAATAGCTTGATCAACTGTACACCATGCCACACGTAACCATGCACGAACCACACAGTTTCCCAATTTTTAAAATGAATGAATAAAATTAAATGAAAAGGAAAAAATGTAAATAAAGACAAAATATAATAGATATTTAATAATAATAATAATAATAATATTGTTATTAAGATTAAGATTATTATTATAATTATATTTAATAATATTAATATTATTATTTTTTAAAATATTATTATTAAAATAATAATTATTAAAATTGTTATTATTTTTATTACCATTAAAATGGTTATTATTATTATTACTATTAATATTAGAGGGATGTTAATATTGTTGTTATTAAAATTAAAATTGATATAATTATATTTATGACAATAATAATAATAATAATAATAATAATAATAATTAATTATTTTCATTTTAGTTTCTGTATTAAGAAGACCAAAGGGAATCTCCTCCCTCTCTTGTGGGGGTCGCATGACCCCCACCCCCCCTCAAAGCACTCCCCTCGGTAAAACCCGCTCCCATGGTGTGCGCGCTCCATCTTCATCCAATCCACCCTATAGTGATCACCCTTTGCGGACCCCCTGAGGCGCGACACACCTCTCTGGATGAACCCTTATAGCATGAACCTTCCTCTCATGACCCCTCCTTCCATGACCGATTTATTCTAGTTTCTTTATATATTCCCATCAATTAAATGATGAATAGTTGTTTTCTCTCCTATCCTTCTTCGCTTTAGCATTTTCTCTCCCTTCTTCACCAGGATTTTGTTTGGTCGAAAACCATATGTAAGTGTTTTATTTTATTATTGGTATTCTTCCATATTTATGTTTTTAAAAGGCCACGCAGGACCTATTGTTCTATATCCCAGCAACTTCTACCAAATGTGAGGTTTTTTGGGTTTAATCCCTCCCCCATCATCAATTTGGGGTAGGTTCTAACCCCATGGTTGCTTTCACACTGTTAATTTCAGAGTAATGAGGGGTTTACAAGTGTCCATATTTATTTGTAGGATGTTGTAATATGTTTTCATGGTGTGAACGCATGTACAATCTGGTATGAATATATATGTATATATTTATCTTCTATGTGTGTGTTCCCTCATACTATGGATAACATGTGTATTGGTTTATGGACATATGTATATGGATATGTGTGTCTGAGAGTGGGTAACTTATTGAGTTAGAAAGAAGAGACTTGGTTATCATTTAAGGTATGTTGTCTATGCAGTGACATTAAATTTATGAAACATACATTTATTTCATTTCACATCTTTTTTTATATTAATTACTGATATTGAAATGTAAGTAATATTTTATGTCAACATTTGAAGTTGTTTATTTATTTTAATGTAATGAAATAAAAGGTTGGATTGCATTTTTCACATCAGGTTCTTGATAAAATTTCATGTTGTACTTTATAAATGTGTTTGAGCATTAAAATGATGACATGGTATTCTTAAATGAGTGTGTAGGTAGATTTTATTTGAAATTTTCACTTTTTGGTTCTTTTGAAAATGGGTTGCTGTATAATATTTTTTGGAGGCCCATTTTGTACTTTTATAAAATAAGTTACTTAGAAAAAAAATTTGGGATGCACATCATTCTTTTTTAGATATTTATGTGAATGGGAGATCCTCTGATATGTCATCCCTTGTGTGTTTTTTGTTGGTGGAAAGAGGGGGAATGATCCCTTGTATTGATTCGGGGGTGATAGTTGTTCATGTTTATTTTGTGTGATGGATGTTTATGTAATGGATTTCTTGTTTGACATTGTTGGGTCACCACCTTTTTAGTCTTAAAATGGGAACCTAGAATATTGAGTGAATTTTTAGTGAAATATTACCAAACCATTTTAGATTATGAACTGGCCAGTCACCCATAGTATGAATTTTACACTGCATTTTTATTGGGGCCCTCGATCAGGCCACGTAGGGTGATGATCCAGTGTTTTTCCATTATTGTGTCATTGGTTAATTCATGCATTTTGGATAATTCACATGTTTTTATATGTTCAATATTATTATGGAACTCATATGTTCTCACATGTATTTTGTTACTTAGTTTCCTACGGTGGATGATTGAGGTGTCTTTTTTGGTTACTTAATCATGTGTTCTATTTTCAATTTCACATTTTTTGTGGTTGTTGTTACTAATTCTTTATGAGGAGTTACTTGTATAAAAATGTGATCACATAGTTTGAAAATGATTAAGGAAAAAGGGTTTGAATATTTTTACATTTTCCCCCCTATATAAGTATAAACTTTACCTCTCTTAAAATGATAATGTCTGCTTCTTCAAAAAGAGACTGTTTTTTAAATGAAAAAGGGAAATTGATTTTGATTTATTTTAAATAGTAAATGAGTGAAAACCATGTTTTATACATTGTATTTCATCATGGAATTGATGGATTTTTTATTTAAATTAAATGAAAATGAGAATATATTTTTTGCGCACACACACTGGTTTACAATACTCATGCCAATATATTTTTCTTTGTTTTTATCTTCATTTGTGGCATCTTGAATGGATATAGTCACGTAGTGTGATGATTGATTGAGGTCAGTGGTGACCCTGATGGTTGAATTGAGGTATATTCAATTTTAATTTCATTCCACTTCCAGTTTTTATTTTTATAATCCAGTTTATATTTATTTATTTATTCGTATATTTATTGGCCAAATCATTCCCACCTGTAAAATATTGTTTCCCACAACCAGTTGTCATCCCATGGGGATATTGAATTCCATTCAGGCCTTACTGTGGTCTGACTCCGGTGACCATATCACGGTAAACCAAGGTTTCTTTGTGAAAAAATACAATCACATATGGACATTATTATTTTTGGTATTCGATAGTTGGAGATTAGGATTCTTAGGACTCAGGATGTAGGCAAGGGAAAGTAATCGTTAATGCTTATTGGTTATGAACCTCTTATCGTGAGGGGTAGTTTGGGTATGAGTCTTCTGTGTTTGTTTTTGATTGAGTGTTGACAATGGAGGTGAGACAGTTTCATATTGTTATTTCACATTGAGTAGTGACCCATGTGATACCTATGATACTGGTTTAAGTTCCTCTTCGATTTATTTCCAACCTATAGATTGGATAACTACCATGTCACCGAGTTAGGTATAGACAGTTGTCCATCTTTCTGGATGTTTAGTGTATGTGGTGTTTTTTCTTGGTTTCATTGAATATATGTGTTCTTTCTAAAATTAAAAGGGGTTTTTAGATAAAAATTCCTTCTATTAAATAGATTAAATTTGGTCAGAGGGGTTTTAAAATTTTAATTTGTTTTGGTTTGAGAATTTGGAACATGTTTGGAATTGGAAATGAGATGGATTGGGTGTGACCCTTGGTATTCTATATGGATGTTTACATGGTTTTGGGTATTTATAGAAATTTCATAGGGTCATTTGTTCAAGGATTATGTGATTGGAATAGATGGACACACATGTGATGGTTCATAGGATTCCATGGTGAGATTTAAGAATCTAATTGTATTGGAAATCAGTATTCATTTTATAGTGTGGGTTTTGTTTATGATTATTGGTATTATCTATGAATAAGTATGTATTGAAATTTAAATGAAAATGAGGGTTTCAAAATGTGGTGTTTTTTATTGATTTTTTATTGATGTGGATTATGAGCTGGTTTTTCTTCTATCATGGTGTTGGATTTGATAGTTCTCTGATATGATGTTGGTTTTGGTGGGTTCTCTAATATTTTTTCGAGAGTGCCACCGATATAGGTCTCCAATGATTCTATTGATTCAGGAATAGTTTTGGTATTTCTTAGATATTTCATGTTCATCGTGGTCATCATGGTCTATTATATGTGGTTATGTGTCTTGAAAAGGTAGAGTGTGTGTTTAGGGTATGGGGATCTCCTAAGGCAATTAGGATTCATCTTGTTCTAGGTCTTTTTGAAAGCCCATCATTGGATGAATGATATCTATTCGTCCCTCCATCATTGAATGTTTTGATGACAGTGGATGTTTTTACATATGTATTCATCTGATTGTTCATACCTGAGGAGGTGAAGATGAAGGAAAGGGACGAGAATGTGGGTATTCAATAAAGCCAGCGGTCGGTGATGGAAGATGTTAAACACTTTAATTAACTCATTTTCATTTCAACAGAGGTATAATCGCAACATTAGATGATGACTTCTTTCTTCATTGGGGGTCTTTATCAAGAGAACATGGAGTTGGTAGATGAAATGTTCCCAGTTGTAGTGTAGGTGTTCTTTTACTAATGTAGAGAGGTTGAGATTGTTTCTGGGTCCAGGTTTTCCTGGTTTCCTCTGATTAGGTTTCTCATTTAAGTCTAGGTGAGGTTAACGAGGTTATATCTTTAACATGTTAATGATAATATTGTGGTTGGGAAAAACTTATTGTGTAATCCCTTCATTCTTGGACTTTGGTTTCTTCTAGATCTTTCGGGTGTTACATATAGGAAGAAAGGTCACCCTAGGGTTCCTTAATTATATTCTTTATGATCAGGAGTGGGTCCTGGTTGTGGCTCAAAACATGCACATGGTTTATTAAATTGTGTGACAAATGTGTGGCTCAGATCTATAAGTGGGAAGTTCCAATTGGTGTGGGTTTTCATGGAATGCTAAACCAAGCTTTGGGCCACAGGTAACCATACACAAACCATGCAGTTGCCCAGTTTTTAAAATGAATAAATAAAATTAAATGAAAAATAAAACAGTATGTGTTAAAAAAACATAAAATGAAAATATCTTAACAATAATAATAAGATATTAGTTATTAAATAAATTATTATGATTATTATTAAGAATAATAAAATTAAAATTATTAAAATTTGTATTATTAAAACTGTTATTATTATTATTATACCTAAAAAGGTTATTATTTTTAATACCACTGTAATTCTGATTGTTGTTAATATTTTTATTATTAAATTATAAATTTATTCTAAAATTATTCTGATAATAATTATTATTAATATTTTTATTTTTATTATTCTCTTTAATAATAATAATAATAATAATATTTTCTCTGATTATTAGATTTTGTGTTTAGAAAACCTACGTGGGTCTCATCCCTCTCCGGTATGGGTAGCGTGACCCCCCATCCACTAAGGTTTCCTCCTTGACAAACGTGCATCACCCCCTATAGTGAAACCCTCGGCTGAACCATCTCTCATGGAATTCATGCTCCCTATTCAGCTGATACACCCTACAATGACCCCCCTTGTCGATCCCCACTGAGGCGCGATACACCTCCCTCTCTGAAACCCTATTGCGCACACCTCCCTCTTACGAAACCTCCTTTAATGGCTAGTATCATCCAATTTCATCAAGGATTTCCCTCAATTCCATGAGGTAAGGACATCTTCTCCCTTATCCTCCATTGCATTTTTTTTCTCTCCCTTCTTCACCCAAATTTAATTTTTCTAAAACCCCTATATTATAGTTTGATTCAATTTTTGGTATTCTTTCTGTCCTTGGTTGTGAAAAGGACCACTCATGACCTGTTGGTTCATGTTACAACTACCACTGCCAATGGAGAGGTGGTGTGGGTTGATTTTATCTACAATCATAAATTTGTTATATATTCTAAACCTGTGGTTAGTTTTACACCATTAATTTGAGATTCATAAGGTGTTTATGGGTGATTGGATTTTTTTTTATGATTTCTGATATTTTTTCATGGTGTGAATTCATATTACCTAATGTATGAATATATATATATATATCCCATTTAGTGTGTTCCCTCGTGGAATTGGGAACATGTGCATTGGGTTAAGGATATATATATATATATATATATATATATATATGGATGTATGTTCATGTGAGTAGGTGATTGATTGAGTAAAAAATCATTGTCGTTTTTATCCTTTGAGTTAGGATCTCTATGAATTAACCATTAATGTTAATGATCATTTATTTCAGGCATTTCACACCATGTTTGTTTATTAATTATTGATATAAAATTGTTATTAATGTTTTCTCTCTTAAATTAGTGTGGTTTATTTCTTGTAATGTATTACAATAAAATTTTGGATTGTGTTTTTCAAATCAACTGCTTGATGAAATTCCATATTGGCCTTTATAATTTTGTTTTAGATTTAAAATGGTGATTTGGGTTTCTTAAATGATTGTCCATGTTGATATTTGGGTTTGAATGTGATTTGTATTAGTTCTTTTGAAATTGTATTTTTAGGGAATGGTTGGTTGAGGCCTGTTTGGACCATTTATAAAATAATTTACATTGAAAACTCACATTGGAATGCTCCTCTTTCCATATTTGATGTTGATTTTAATTTGTGGTCCTTGGATGTGACTTCCCTTGTGTGTTGTTGGTAAATGGAAAGAGGGGGAAAATCCAGTGGAGTGATTTAGGGGTAACTGTTATGGGTTATTCCTATGTGGGATGAACAAATATTTGATGGATTTCATGTTTGATACTGTTGGGTCACCCCATTTTTAGTCTGAACATGGTATCCCGGTATAGCGATAAAATTTTTAGTGAGTGATTGGTACAATAGTTTAGATTACACATTAGCTACTGTCATGTACTATGGATTTTACTCTGATTTGGGGCTGGTCCTCTCGGCTAGGCTGGGTAGGGTGACGATCAAGATTTTAGGTGTTATAGTGTCATTTGGTAAGGAATGCCTTCAGGATGAGTCACGTGTATAGTTTGTTCGAGATTATTTATGAGCTCCTAAGTTCTCCAATGTATTTTGAAACATAATTGAATGCGGTATATGATTGAGGTGCCTAGTTTGGCTAATTGATAATGTGCTCTATTTTTCATTTGCCTTATTCTGTAGTAATTTTTTCTGCTTCATTCTGTGGTGTAACCTCTTTGAAAAATTGATGAGTTGGATAGAAAACATTTACGGAAAATTGATTCAATTTTTTTTACATTTCATTCCGGTCTTTTTATGTATAAGAATCACCTCATTTAAAATTATAATGTCTGCTTCTGGAAAATGAATTTCATTTTTAATGGAAAAGGGGAAACATAAAATGATTTTTTAAAAGATGAAACTGTGTGAGAACTTAGTTTTAAACATTGTAGTAAAAAATTAGAATATATGGATAATTTTTTTAAAAGAAATGAAAAGGGGAATAGATTGCTTTTCCATACCTATGGGGTTTTAATACTCATGCATGTAGTTGTATCTTGGTATTTCGCTTTAGGTGCTGCAACCTGCATGGATTTGATCACCATTGTGCGATATTGGTTTGAGGTCACTGATGACCTATAGGGTAACATGGAGTTATGTGCACTTTTATTTTCATTACCCAGATAGTTTTTATTTTTAAGGTTCTATTTATATTTATTTATTTTTCTTTTATTTATAGGTCCATATCATTTCCACCTATTTTATTTTGATGCATGAAACGAGGTGTCATCCTCTGGGTATCAGGAACGCCATTCGGGCCATGCCACAGGCTGACACAATAACTGAATTAGGATTGACCGAGGTTGGTTTGTGATACACATTATATCATAATTAATTAATATCCAATATATTTCACAAATAAAGACATATGGATCACAAGTTATTAGTGAATTGGAATATGGGTAACATAATCATATTATTTATTAAATGATCTAAAATATATCCCATAAGAATCCTATCATTTAGTAATATTTATAGAAATGCCCTACAAAATTTATTCTGCATATCCTAGTGAAATTAAACATAAGAAAGGGTAATCTCATATTCTCAGTAATAGTAAACATGGAATATGTCAGTAAATGATCATATAAAATCATGTGTTGAGAATAAGGGAATGATATTATGAATATAACATTCAATGTTGATACCCAATATTTCATGTGTCGTATAAAAGATACCTAGAATAAAACATTATCATTTAATAATTCATGAACCATAAGAATTAGAAATCACCAAAAATCAATCTTGAAACACATGATCATGTAATTTATGTGTGGAACAATCAAATGTAAAGAATATAATTCATTTGATACTGTTAAAATATGAAATCATCAAATCATAATAGTTCTGGAATCAACACCAATTTATAAATTTCATAACAGATCATCTAGCATTACATGCTTTTTATATCATACAGGACTATGAATCATCACCTATTTATAGATTAGATCAATCAAATAGTCATATTTCCCATTGTGGATCAAGCACATCGACCTATTTCAAATAGTTATCTAATGATATATAAAAAATTAAAAAATAATTAGAGGGAGATATATGTCTGACCTATAATATAATCTATACATTTGTTTCCACAAATCATAAAAAATTAACGATATAATAACCCTTATAATGGAAATCAGTTTCAAAAAAATTTTAGCATAATATAACCCATAAAAAATAAATGGAATTCATAATATAATTATAATTTTATAATAGTATAATATATAAAATATAAATGAGTTTCATAAAAATATAATCACTATAAAAATAAAAAACCAACGAAAGAATAATTATGGTAGTATTATAGAATAGCATGTATTAATTTTATGTGACATCGATGAATGTAATTATACATGGATAATGATATTAAAAAATCCCTTTAAACAAATCTTGACAAAAATATTATTTCCGATTTGAATTTAAATATCTAAAATTAATAATTCTGAAAAAAAATTATAATTTTCTTCAAATAACCATTGAAACTTTTAATGGAGTCACACTAAGTAATCATGATGATGGGAAATAGTATTCATGTCAAAATAATTAAAACAAATATTCCTTTCTCATTTTTATTAAAATCCAATAGTGAATTATTTGAAGCAAAATATAAAGATTAATTATAGTCCATTTTATAAAAGATCACACATGTGTTAAAATTCCATAAAAAAATCATGAGATAGTAATAAAATATTATTTAAATAATATTATGAAAATATGGTCATGGATGGAAAATAATTTTCAGCCCAAGATAGAAATAATGTTGATTAATCTAAAAATTGATATTTCAGTATCATTAGTATAAAAAGAGGGAAAATTAAAAGAAAAACATGTATACTATAGTAATAATATGATTATAAGAAAATTATTGTGTTTATTTATAGAAATATCATTATATTTAATTATAAAAAAAACATCAACAATCCCAATAAACAATGAGATTATAACATAAATCTTTTACCACATTGATATATTTTGAATCAGAAGCACCCTAAATGAAGTAACCATATATGGATAGGAATTTCCATATATTTTTATTTTATTATCATAACTTTTACTCATGGGTTATATAAATACACAACATAAAAGAAACATGTGTCGTATAAGGCATGTGTCCCACCAAAATAAATGTGATTCGAAATTCACATACTTCTTTGGTTCCATTACAATGATAATACCCATTAAATAATAAAATTAAATGAATAATTAAATATAACATAAATTTGTATAATAGTTATATAACATGAAAAAGGGTTTGTATTTAAACCACAAAAATGAATCATGTATTGACTAAGGAATTTGCCTTATTTAAATAAAAGTGAGACTTGAAATCCCTTACAATAATTGTCTACATAATTAAAACACGTTCGAACTATCTATTTAATAAATATAAGTAATTTATAAGTATATTCCATAATCAAATATCTATATATGAAACCATATATAATTTAATTATGACCTTTTTGACCAATTTATTTTCAATTAATTGTTAAAATCATATTTATGATATAAACTAACTTTTTTGTGAATATTTTGGTTTGGAATTTTCTGGATTTATATTTTTATAATGGTTCCATAATATCAAGAATTTTAAAAATTATATAAAGATCATATATATTTATTATATATGAATTTATTATTATTCATTTATGATAAAGATATATAATTAATTACAACATTCTTGGAGATGGTAGGCCATAGGTATGCTTGAATATTGTTTATGTATTATCAATAGTTGAAATGAATGAAATGAAAAAAATATATTACATATAAAAAATATTTTTACTTTAATATATATCTCATTTTTTCATTAAACCAAAACATATTTTTTTCCACGTAATTTATATGTGAAAACCCAATCACACCACATCTTGAAGCGGCAGACTTCATTACACATGAGTGACATTATGGTATTCCCACAAAATGGAATGTAAGAAGGTAAATTTGACATATTAATTACACATATATAATTATTTCATAAGTATATGATACATATGGTAAATATATATTAATATCATGTTGTTAGAGGGAGTTATGGAAAGCACTACATTAGTTCGTGAGGTTGTATATTTTCGTACACACAATCGATCGATTCTTTTTCCACTAGAATGAAGAGGATATATATTTGGGTTATTAAATTAAAATAATTAAATATATAATTATAAGTGATATATATTTTATCAAATAATTTTTTATGATTAATATTTAGTGGATTAGTATGATAAATGTAATGAAAATGCATTATTAAGGATCGTATGTCTTATACATAAAACACCTTTAGGTTTATAGATAAATAAAAAATAGTAGGTGTTCATAATATATCCAAGTCCTATTAGTAGTGGACGAGAATGTGGGGAATATATTTGGGTAATTATTGGTTTATACATATTGTTTTGTATGTGTGAAGATGAGAGTATTTTGGGTGAAATTTTATAAGTTGGGGATAAAACACACATTGTTGTTTAAAAAAATAGTATACCAATGTTTTAAAAATTCCAAAGGTTTCTTAAATGGAATCTTATATAACCTTATAGGAGATAAATTATAAATATATCTACTAAATGAGATCTATACTACTTTCAATGTCATTTTAAATAATATATTTTTTTGAACCCCTGATGAACCCTTTTTAACCTTAATTGTTGTTATAAATTTTAACAGTTTTACATTCCATGCTAACTGAAAAATAATTTTACCATAATATATAATATTAATTATTATAATTAAAGAATTTGGAATAAATGTTTCGAAAATATATTCACATTACTAGAAAAAAAACATTAATAATAATCCAACAGACATGATGAAAAAGTGGTTTTCTATAGAGAAATATTTCATAAGTATTGAACAATTCAATATAAAATTTCAGATATATGTGATTACAATAAACTAAATTTGATTAATAAATATAAAATTAATCTAATTTTACGTGTATAAACATCCTGAAATAAAATTCATCTATTAAATTATTAAATTAAAAGGAAATGATTAATAAAACATAATATTTATTTACCATTCATTGATAAATTATTATTATTTGAAAATTTTCAAGATTTCACTCAATAATAATTTTTACATGTATATATAAACTATGAAGTATATATTTTTAGATACATTTCTTATATTATGTAAAATTAAATTTATAATTTGTTCACAAAAAATTAATAATTTTCTTTTGAGAAAATATTATTTTTGTAACATATAATGTATTTACAAAAATATATGTGCTTTTATAAACAAATTTTATTTATATAAAACCATTATACATAATTTTTAAAATATTTTTATAACTCTGCATTGAGTGATGTTCAACTATTATGTTATGATAGTCATGCTTAGTATATAATATTAATTGTTTACTGGGTTTTTTTAAAACTTAATGTCGTATGCAATTTAGGCTATTTATCAATTAAATTATTCAAAACAATATTTGAAAAAACACTTTTTGAGATACAATAATAATATATACTAAAGCTCAATAATTACTATAACACATTTTTATTTGGATCTATTTAATAACCTATTTGAATAATGAAATATTTTATATATTATTTTCATATGAATAAGCATCATAAAATTAATATTGTTAATATATGATATTTTAAGTGTAATTAATGTTATATATTTTTATATGCAATTGTAATAAATAAATTAATTATATATACAATATATTTCATTGTCAGAATATTACCAAAAACACGTTCTTCATAGATTTCATCTCTATATACCATCACCATGCCTTCAATTTGATGGAAATGGGAAAACATAAATCATTAGAGAATTTATTAAAATACCTTAATTAATAAATTAATTATGTATGTCATACAAAACAAAATGGATTGATATCTTGATTATAAGGAAAGTTCATGTCATCAGATTGTGAATCAAATAACGATAAAAATAATTATTAGTTATGTGTTAAATATTTAATTAATTATTATAATTTATGATTATAAATGGAATATATATGAATAAG
Organism: Viscum album; assembly: GCA_963277665.1. Taxonomy (NCBI): domain Eukaryota; kingdom Viridiplantae; phylum Streptophyta; class Magnoliopsida; order Santalales; family Viscaceae; genus Viscum; species Viscum album. The sequence goes on from OY728163.1 coordinate 670,347,340, forward strand.
TATCATAAATAAGTAATTAATATGGTCAAATTTGTTATATTTTATATTAAATAAAATTATGGATATCGTGATAAAATGTAATGGTTTATCATATTAATTTTATATCATTAAAATATGATCTATATTCATAATGTTAATACAATATATGGTATGTATAGAATCTTTTTTATTTATTATACTATAGAATTAATTTAATCCAATGTAATTTTTTAAACAAAATTATGTTCTATATTCTAAGGTTATTTTATGCTAAGGTTAACAATGTTGTAAGTGTTCTTTATAAATCAATTTTATTTATTTGAGTTGTAATGTTATTTTATATGATTCATTAGAAATTTTTTTACCTTATAACACATTATCATAATATATTTTATTTAATATTTACATTATTTTCATGTACATTTTTCCCTCGTAGAGTTCCATGTAAAATAATATTGTTTATATAATATTATTATCAAGGGATATTGCTAAATATATTTCCATACATTGATATTTAACTATGAATATTGAATTTCACTCTTCGAAGAATAATAAATTTTATCCATTTATTAAATTATAATTTATTTAAACTTCATTTTAATACAATTTACATTTACATCTTAGGAACACCTTTTTAGAGATTATTACTTAAAAAATATTGTTGTTTGTAAGGTTTTGGATGAATCTAGATCCTTTTCATTGAGTTGTTGTTTTTGTACCTTAAATATATTCTTATTAGTTATTTATATTTTTAGATTTCATTATTTCAGATATTAAACTTCATTTTTTATGAATTTAATTATCTCAAATAACCCATCTTTTATAATATGTAAAATTCATTAGAAAATGATATATTGGCATGAATACTTACCATCATTATTAATGGGTAATTCCATTGAATTTATATATATATCAATTACTTTTTCCATTTATTTGATATCTAAATGTGTAATATTATCCAATATTTAAATATTTCATTTTAAATATTAATTTTTTTATAAAGTTATCATTTATTTATTTTTTTCTCTTTAAAAACTACATAAAAATATTAACATGGAATTTTATTTTAGTTTCATTTATTATTTTTCTTCTTATATACATTTCATAATCGGAAAATTATTTCATTTCATGGTTCCAATATTTGGGACACTATAAATAAAGACATTTAATATACTAACTATATATTTCCTTAAAATTACATTTGAATGAGACTCGTAACATCATATTTTTCAGTAATGTTAAAAATAGGTTTATGAAAAACATTTAACGACTTCAATTTTAGAATCTTCTCTGTCTAGAAAATAAATATCTCATATTGGGTATTTTCCATGATCACACTCTACGAGTTATAAGTTTTTATATTTTAATTGTTTATTTTTTGGGTATAAACTAATGAACATTTTATGTCATTAAATGCAATAAAATTTGAAAATTATTGGAAATTTATTTTCATTCCATGGGATTTCTTGATTTGATAAATGATTAATATTATGTCTCTCATTTATATATGATATACCATTATTTCCTGGGTGATCATTATATAGTATTACATTATTTTTTATAAATATTTGTATATCTTGAGATAATCATATTGTTGGTTGACATGATTATGATTAAATATATTTAGATAATATATCACAGACATGATTATAGTTAGTTTCACTCACAAAATCATGCAAGGAAATGATTTTTGTTTTATATGTTCACAAGATTGTGAATAGATAAGATTATAGTTTTCTGTGATTTTATGACTTGGTAGAAATTATTATAGGTAGTTATAATTAAAATGATTGGAAGACATATTCTTGTGATTATTAATTTTTATATATTATACTACTATACTATATTATAATTTATAGAACATTTTTATTTTTTGTTCTTATATTTTAATACTTCATGGTTTTCATTTGAAATCATCTTTTTATATATACTTTCGTAATGAACCATGTATACCACATATGATTACATGCCCATTTTGATTATATATTTCTCTAAAGATAATGTTTTATAACATGTTCTTGATCTAACACATTTTGTGACATAGAATGATTTCCCCTTATTATGAATTTTAGGTCACTTCTTCCTTTAATTTCCCTTTCATTAGAAATTGAATGTAGTATTATGAATAGAATGAATTCTTATGCATGAGATATTTTCAGGAAATATTGTTTGATTATATTTTTCATTAGCCTCTATAATAAGGCTAAAAAATCAAACCTAATTATAATTACATTATTCTATAGATATAATGTTTATAAACTAAGATGATATTAAATCTTATTTAAGCGTTTTTGGGTTATCATAGTTATTATAAATTTTATTAGATAATATATGTATTTATTCCATCATATATGGTAGTAGTAATTTGAATTTCCATAGATTGTATCTGATTGTGGTCATGCTATTTTTTATGACTTTGTTGAGAAGTATAAGATAATGAAACATAATATATCCTAGGATGAAAAAGTTATATAGGTTGATCTAAATATATCATATTCAAAATTCCAGGTTTCATAAGGATACTATTTCACAAGATAGATCTCTAATATTATATATATGTTAACTATAATTCTCATATGATAGTATTGTTAATTACTCATTATAACCACCCTTTGTTTTTATATATTTTTAAATGATTTTTTAAATTAATTAAAAAGGGATATAATGGAGACTATATTGATTATCCCATTGAAAATCCAAATAGGATTGGTGCTAGAGTGAAAATATCATTAAATTTATCACCAAACCATCTCACAGAATGAATTAATATCAAAACAACGTTAATATCCTGAAGGGAAAAAGTAATGTGTAGTATTATGAAGACTATTTAACATGAAAATTACTACATTTTTATATTTTTGTTTTAATATAGTAATTTCTAAAACATTGATAAATGTGGTAGAAATTTTATTTTATTATTTATTGATAATAAAATTTAATGATTATTATGGATCTCTATCATTTACAGTGTAAAATTTACTAATTTTCTAACCTAATAAAGAATAATATTTAAAATAAAAAAGGTAACTCTATATATTTTTTGGAATTCGATAAATTTTTATTAGCTAAATATTTTTCCCCCAACAATTACCCTTATAATGCATATAAAATTCACATAATTGAATCAAATGGTTGATGAAACCATTGGTGCCTATGAATAAAACATTAAAAGTATTACAAGGAATAAATCTTGTTTTATTAGATACCCTAATACTATGATCTAAAAATACTTAATGGAATAACGCCATATGATAAATATGAATTAGTTATATGATAATTTGATATTAATGAAAAAATGGTTCGAAGTCTAATTTTGGACAAAATGAATACTAAAGACTCATTATTTCCATTGATTTGGAAATTGGAAAGTATAAAAATATTATATAGAAACTGAAATCAAAAATAACTTGTAATGATAACATTTAAACACCTTACATCTAAAAAATGTTACGGGAAATATCCATGAAAATTCAAAAATGGAATACAGGATCATTTTAATTTTATAGAACCATTCTATTAAGGCCATTATTTTTATAAATAGTTAAATAAGTAATTTAATTAAATTGAGATGAATAAGGTCCACATAAATAAACCACCCACAAATTAATGATTCATGATATACGAGTATGGATGCTATGAAATTCAATTCCCAAATCCTATGACTATCAATAATAACAAGAGATTATAACCTTCCAGAACAATGGAAGAATAAAGAGCATATGAAATCACCACTCCTTAATTGGATATTGATAATTGATTATATATTTGTACACATATCCACCACTAAATAAATTCAAATTTTTTATTTTATTATTGTTTATTATATACTTCCATATCATGATTTTTTCAATGATTTTTTTTTCTAATCAATTATTTGTTAAAAAATTATATGTTAGTTTAGAAAATGTTTTTACAATTGTATTAAGCGAACATAACTCTACTCATATAAAGGATTCTAGGAAAATATATATTCTATATATTTTATTTATTCACATAGTAGAATATTTGGTGAGTTTGGAATAGATTGTCCCTCCATATTTATTTCATATATATAAACAAGATTAAGTAAAATTATTTATAATTCTAATCTCAATGTGTTACCAAATATAAATACATGTAAAAATATGAAAACCATTTGGAATAGAAATCTATAATATGGTCATTGATAGAAACTTTTATAGGAATTTGGCTCAAATTTGTCTTAATAACAAAACCTTATAGGGAATCCAATTTTATTGTAGTATAGCGATTTATTTCTTTTGTAACATCTTGTTCTTCCAATAGAATTAGAAGCTCGGTTTATAATTTTACATATATAAGGAATTATGATAATATCAATATTCCCTTATATAATATCCCCATTATAATTTGATGGATAGATTATGTAACATTATGAGAATATGAATAAGAAATTTATATAACCCAATACATCGGTATTAGGTAAACCATTAATCTTTTTCATGATGTATATTGAATCAACGTGACCTTTAATACGTTATAAAGATTAGAAAAATATAATATTAAATGAGAATTATAGTATACTTCATATGGATTATTTATTTTATCAATGCAGTGGGTATTCTTATTTCATGAAGGTGGAACATTGATCAATATACCTTAAATTAAGGGTACACAAATATGATATACCCAAAATAGTAGTCTACATAGGATATAGAAATACGAAATCAGAGTCATGCATTTGGGAATAAAAATGTACCCTAAAATCATTACGTATCTCATATATTTAGTCATTTAATATTACCTAAAAAATTCAATGGGGGTTTTAATTGATGATATTCTCATATATTATAATATAATGATAGAACATCTAGTGAATTGTGTGGTTGTGGTATTGAACTAATGTAATAACAAATTTATTTCAATGTTCAACAACAATGTTCTTTGGATATAAATAGTTTTCTTATTAGGTCATTTTATTACAAGAGATTCTATGTATTACGATCCATCCATGAAATAGTTCATTCGATAATGTATTGTACTGACCATTATTATGGAGATATATTCTTTTGATTATTTAATTGGATAAGATACATATGTAATGATAAATTTTCAAATATATTAAAATACTCTAACAAGGATTACATGGAATGATGTAGAGTTCCTCAGAATAGATTGTTATGAGAAAAGATTGAAGGTTCCTACGAAGATGATGTTAATTGATCCTATATTAAAACTAACCCAATATAGAGAAAGGATTATAATATACAGTGGTGCCATATTAAATAGATTGGTTAGTTACTCTATTCATAATGATATTGAAATTTATTATTCCTTGTTGAATTGAAATACAGATTAGAAAACTACATGATGCATGACCTAGAGTTAGTTGTTGTTATCATTGAATTACTGATACAGTGAAATTATCAATATTGTTTAATAGTGTTATATATATAAAGAAAAAGTGATTAATGTTTATATTCACAATTAAGGGTTTGAACATGAACCAAAGGAGATAGTTTGAGTTAATTAAGGAAAATTAAATGTCAATAAATTACCAACATTGGAAGAAAAACTAGTTTGAAAAGTCTATTAGTATAGAGGATCATGATACCAAATCCAAGATAAGGATTTAATTTCACCAATATTTATTTATATTCTAAATAATAGTATAGAATTCATAATCAAATGGATGAAATGCATCACTTTTTAACTGAAATCTCAACCATATATAAATTTAATGATCTAGGTTGCCTAGAAATATGATACAGATCTATAGAATAAGTTAACAAGAATTCAAGATTTTATACTTGAAAATGTTATATTATTATTATTTGAAATAAAAATTTATTTCCCTTCAAAAATAGAATTGAACATGGTTATTTTGGATAATTCACAAACCTCAACCTTTTTGGTTCATCCTAAAATATTAATGATCTATAAAAATCATATGAATCACCTAACACGAGACATTATAATGAGGGTTTTTTTATAATTTATCATAATTATTGGTTTACCAAAAAATAAAATTATAAGCATCATAAATATAATGTTATGGTGACACCCTTAATGATACTTATATGGAATTGGGATAATAACACCATGTAATGTTTCATTGATTTCCATTAGACTTATAATGAAAACAATCCCATTGATGTTGAAGTGCATTGAGTTTAAAAGTAGACATGGTTTATTATGATTTTTGAGGATTTTTAACTATATCAAATTTCAATGATAAAAATAAAGTTACATGTATGGTTTTTTAATGTGCCAAATTAAATTTTATATAATTGTGGAATAATAATAACATCAATAATCTATAGGTTTATTCAATAACCATACATAGCATAGATTTATTATGTCATGTCATCATCAATTCAACTTTCAATCTAAAAGGACCATCCATATATTTTTAAATATGGTATATTCATGATGGATGGGTTAATAATGATGTTGGGTCCAAAATATTCCATTGGATAAGTTATAATATATTATTTAATTTTAGTTTCACTTCCAAGTGGAACAATTTGAATATATTTTTTGGAAGAGATGTAATGATTTTACATTCTATAATATAATTAGAGGGTGGAATCTCTTAAGATATGATAATTCCTTATAAATTAAAAAGGCTGTGAAAACTATCATTAGAAAATGACTAAAAACAATATATATATATATATATGATCTATTCTAAAAATAATCGGAGATAAATTGATAATGAAATGGGCGATGATTTTTCATTTCAAATGACTCCACAGATTCCGGTTATGAGGTTTATGAGGAGTGGTAATTCGAGGCCTAGATACATGATAACATTCAAGATCGATAACCATATATAGAGTACATATTATCTATTACCTCTTCAACCATGTTGTTCACATTTGATCGATGAATTCCATATATCTATTTTTAACTCATAATTAAAAAATCCATCATAAACGTGGACTGACCTGTTTTTTAGTTGGAACATGATCTCCCATATGAGGATAAAAATTTATATATGTTTGATAAAATAGAAAAGGATTATACATGCATGACCATGAACATGTTCAATGTTTTGTAGTTAAATCATAAGTCTGAAGAAGTCATGTTTGAACTATGAGTGATTAGACAAAAATAACCTCACCTATATACATTATATTCATTATAATTTCTAGTGAAAAGTATTTTTTTGGGGATACAACACAACTTAACATGAATTTAGTATATATTTGTTTTTAATTTATTTTTTGGGTGACTTATATCTTGGTTCACATGCATCATTAGAAAATGAACATTTACATATCAATGAGAAAAAATAATATTCATTTAATATGACCATTATAACATATACATTATATTAAATAGTATTAATATAAGAAAAAATTTATTGAATATGTATAAAAAGATGATCCATTGAAACCATATAGTAAATGCTTAAATTATGAGGACTATTTTCATGATATTTAAATATATGTTTTATCAGTAGTGTTTTCCCTAGGAAAAGCCCATTTAGAAATTTGATAAACTATGGTGTAATGAAAATCAATTTTATGGTATTTTTAATTTCATGTATTTTATAATGAGATTCATTCTAGTTTAATCCCCTCCCATGACAACCTATATTTCATATATTATCCTTTTTTTGGATTTCTTGATGGGATTTTTATGTATATGTTGTGCTGACATAAACATGTAATTATAAATATAATATTTTATATATATGTATTCACTTTAAAATGTATTTTTATAAATTTATCACTTTTAAAAAAATACATGAAAATAAAAGAGAAATATTCTAATTAATCGATAATTATTACTATAATTTAATTTATTTTTAACAAATAAATATTCAATTAGGAATAATATTTTTAAATGTAAAAAGAAACAATTACTTGAAATGTGATATTTTTCAATGATTAGATTTAATTTAATATATGTATCAGTTTGTAATGGTGATTATAAGAATATTTTCAATGGATAAATATATAATTAAAATGATTCAATTAAAAAATTATATGAGATATAAATTAGATCGATTAATATTAAATAAATAATGTCCATGAAATATATTATTTTTATATATTATTTATATTATTAAAGTGAAATTTCACATATCTTGATATTCAAATGAATGAAATTGTCCCCAAATTTAGAATCAAAATTTTAGTATATTGAAGAAGTAGTTATCATTTATTTATTGAAAAAAATTACCATTATTAATATTTGTATAGGGTAATAATGCGTAAGAAGTGTTCAATTAGAATGAGTAAAAATTTTGAAAATTATAAATTTTCAACAATAATATAGAACATTTATTATTATGAATATTATCCCCCTTGTCTCATTGAAATTTATATACATAAATAACCTAAATCTAATTTGATTCTCTCTTTACCCTTCTCCCGAAATAAGTATATAGGTAAATGTACCTCATTTTCACCTTTAGAATCATATCTCTTGAATCCACAAAAAACCTACAAATTAAACAACCACTAAATCAAAACCAATTGTTCCTATCATAGAATCCCATTATATGTTTTCAACTATATGTTTACAAGAAGAATTACTATGTCCTACATTATGAGGGATATCATTGTTAGAAGGATTGAATTTTCCATAAAGGTAACAGGTTCATCATAATACATATCATGCACCATCACAACTACATTATCATTAAACCACATTATCCACTATAATTATATTATAGTAAAATAATTTGTATTATGGAAAAGATTATTACTATTATTAAAAACTATACTCAATCTCACTAATTAATATTACACATTTTTGTTTGGATTGATTTAGCCACCAATATTATACATTATATAAAATATCTGCCATTTTCATCATTAATGACTATAATGAAATTTATAATTATAATAACTGAAATTTGATGGTAATTTATGTTATGATTTTGTTCAGAATTTTTTTAAAACAAGATGAATGATCATTATAAAATTACTCATTATTATCGAAAAATTTCTCAAATTAGATTCTTCAATTATTCTATTTTTAAAACAAAAAACCATTCCTTCTATAAAATTATAATTAAATTTCATAAATCATTAAATAGTTTGTTTGAAATACTATTAATAATCTCAAAATTATTTAAATAGAAAAAATATCAATTATTAACATCAGAATTATGAAACCAGATTGAAACAATTGAAACTACTAATACCATATGATTAAATTAAATTATTAATCACTAATATATGTACTAAATTATTTTAATTTAATATTATAAAAGTAATAGGTTTGAATCAAATATTTAAATATGTGACTAAAATTGTTTAATTGTTTATATATGATGTACAAACACTATCATGTATTTTAGGATAAATATAATGAGGTTATCAACCTTTTTTTACTTCATTGAGGTATGTTCTAAATAAAAAAAATATTTAAGTATGTCAGATTATATTTAACCACATGAATTTATTTTACCATTTAAATAAATTTATACAATGTATTTTATCAACCATAATGTATTCCTTCTACGATGGTCATTCTCTTTAAATGATTCCAAATATTTTCAAAAAATTATATCACATTATCAATTATTAGAGTTATAATGTTTTCTTTTTAGATTCATTAATATATGAATAATTTAACCAACTATATGTTTATATTTTAATTTATTTCATATTTTTTTATTTTCTTTCTAAATTTACCCTCATAAATTAAATTTCATGTTAATCATGCATAAAAAAATTATTTGTATGTGCTTTTGATTACTCAATTTCTATCTATTAAGCTATAATTATTCATCATATAATCCAAAATTCATAACATGATTAATTTTATCAATATATATTATTAACATATATTTCAAATTTCTTATCATTGGATTCAAATTTGTATCACAAGAACACCATTCCATGTGATTATTACCTTAGTAATTTTTATGTTTGGTATGATTGTGTTGAAACTTTATACATTTCATTGAGTTAATATTTTATCCCTTAAATATGTTTGAATTGGTTTATTTTAATGGTTAATTTTTTTATTCCATATGGTAATTTTTTTCTTTATATTTATTTTATAATTTATTATCTAAATATACACTATTGATCAATTTTTTAATCATAAAAATGTAATTTTCTACATAATAATTTCCATGTTTGGGAATATTTCTTTATATTCTATTACCATATTCATTCATTCCAAATATGAATTATTTCCTTATTTTTAAATATAATGGTGTATCATATTCAATAATCAATGTATTTATATTTAAATCTTTTTCAATGGTTGTTTTATATCTTTTAAGATGATGTGTTAAACGCTCAAAAAACTATATAAAAAGAATAGAAATGAATTTAATTTCACCTTATTCTATTTTATTACATAAACTCAAAATTCCATAATTTTATCTTTAAATAATTTCATTTTTCCATAATTTGGGATAATTATTTATAATTTCTTAAATATTATTCTTACAGTTTTATGAAAAAATGATTAGTAAATTTCCTCATTCTAACACACATTTATAATAATGATGTAAATGATTATTTAAATCTCTATTTTTGAATTCATATCCATTTTACACCCAGTCTATTAAATTTATTCCTTGTGATGTATTGTTAATGATCAATGAATATGTTATTTTATATTGTTATTTTTTGGGAGATTTAATTTAATGTATCAACTGATATAATTTTAATTTCAAGTAATATGATTCATATAACAACCATGAACTCACACTCGCAGATCTAGTTCTAAAAACAAAATCATTATATTTATATATTTTTTAATGATAAATGTGTCCCAATTTTAGCTATTCGAAATTGAAAACGTAAAATAGAAATATTGGATCACATAGATTCCCATTGAATATATATATATATATTTATATATTAGATAATTGGGACAATATTTGACAAAAACTTACCCATGTCTGTAAGTTAGCATATTCTCCCACTATAACCAACATTCGGTTTTCCGTATTAAGTCTTCATAATTTTCCCTACTAATCTATTTACAATATGAAATAAAATAAAAATCTGGGATGTACATAATTTTATAATTATGTGAGAAATACATAAAATAAATGAAACATGTTAGTTCAATTAAAAAATGAGTGACATAATATAAGACTGTTTTCAATTATTATAATAGTCATTTACCTTGAAAAAAAATTCAATTACACACGAAATTATCTTTACATAGATTTTTTTAAAAATAAATTAAATAAAACCAAAAGGGAAAATTTATAACAATGAAGTTTTATAATTAAATATTTGAACTAATAAAATAAATCCTTTAAAATTAACTATTACCAAAAAAATTCATAACAATTTATTTTTTTTAAATGTCATTATCTTACCATAATTATTAAAAATACTTATTTAAAAGGACATTTGAAATTATAAAAAATTCATGTATTTTTTTTGTGAAATAATCATCATAAAACCCTTATAATAACCCTTACAAGAATCATTATAAATGTGATAACTAACTATATTAACTCCTTCTCAATTAATATAAGATTACAATCGTTACCAAATTCATTTTAGTGTTATATCTGGGTCCCTAGCGCACACCTATCATAGGGTGTGGCAATGGAATATTTTTAGGTTTTTCTAGTGCAGAAATGAGAATGAACAGGGTAGTCTTTGATGAGGATATTTTCCATTCATTCACTCACTAGATAAAATTCACATAATCTACTTCATTTTGGTTTTATTTGTTTAATATATGAATATATTTCAATTTTATTTAAATGAAATATAATTATAACAATAAATTATGTATAGAAGTTATTGAATAAAGAAATTGGATTTTATGTGTTGATTTTTGGGTTCTATTATTTTAATAATTGAAGTTTAAATTATGTGCAGTAATTATATTTTGATATCGCATTCCTGAATTAATATTCTATAATTTATTTTTGTAAAATCATAAATGCATTTAGAAATCATATCTTCACCACCTCCTATAAACAAGGATTATGGCACACCTCGATTGAGAGTGTGAAATATTACAAAACATGGCTCTTTCGTATGTCATTTAGACCCATAAATGGTTCAAATCCATCATAATAAGATAATTAATCTAGTAAAATGGAGGAAAATGATTTAATAAGGGAATATACATGCGTTTGAGATGAGGGTCATGGTGGATGACCGCCACACTCATTCACAACACTCTTTTCATGAAAAACATAATAAAACATAATAATATAAGTGTAGAATAAATGAAATTTCCACATAATTCCCCCAGACCATTTATCAGGTTAAACCCTCATTGTATAAGCTGAATGGTCACAATGGATAATATGAGGAGAGGAAATGATGAAAATAAGGAGGAAATTTAATGAAAAAAGGGTGAATGGGTGGAAATATAAATAATAACAATGCATGAATTTATTAAAAATATAAATTAAAATTGAAAAGTAAAACAAAAATAAATGAAAATAAATAAAATTAAAATAGGTGGGGAAGATTTTTGGATGGCCTCCCTATATGGTGATATTATCCTTAGTTCATTGAAGGAATGGGTTGGAAAATTGGATGATTTGAGATGGAGGAGTTTCTCACCTCTTATAGGAAAACATTTTCTCCCAAAGGTTGACACATTTTATCTCTAATAAATGAAATAATAATGTGTTTAACCCTTCATTAATGTTGTTCATAAATGTCTTGGTTGTCTGTCCTCAAAATATCAGTGTATTTGGGCACCATATTTGGGAGTTATGAGTTTTTCATTTGAGGTTTCTTTTTCTGGAGAAAGATTCCATTAAGATATCATCAAATGTATAACACTCTATAGATACATTAATGAGATAAAAAGTCCATAAAATTAATTATAAAACCCTGAATATGTTTAATTGTTCTATTACATGTGGAATAACCATAATTGGAGGTGTTTAGGCTGAGATAGACTTCTTTTATGGTGGTGGGTTCCAGGATGTCCACCAGAAATATCATTCAACTTCTTTGATTTTTTAAGGCCTCTATATGTTCTAATCATCCCATGATCTAGAATTGAATGTTGGAAAAAATAAATTAAGGATTTAAAAAATATATTCACTCAATTTGGAATTATATTTTTCATGAAATGACTGAATGACCCTTGATGTAGAAATCTATAAAAAATCCAAAATTAATCAATTTTAATGATTTTTCTCAAAATACATCACAAATACATAATTGAACCCAATATATTCAAATTAAAAATTTGGGAATGTTAAAATAATTAAAATTCATGAAAAAATGTTGAAAATATTAGCTATATCAATTCCCCCACAAATAAACTATGCTTGTCATCAAGCATAAAATAAAAACATGTAATTTAGAGGACTCCAATGTTAGCAATAGTCAAATTCCAAAAAAATAGAATTTAAGAACATTCAATGACAAATAAAACATTCAATTATCATCATAAAATTTCAATTTAATTTCCCATTTTTTAGAAAACAATTAATTCAAATATTTTACATTTACCCTTTGAATGAAAATGGAAGATCTTCTTTCATTCATACAAGCTTCTAAATTCATTATTATTAAGAATGCCACATCATAGTTTACTTGACCTATGAATTTTTATAATCATATATCAAGATAAAATTGTCATATAGTTATTCTCATATCATGAGAACATTCTCCTTATCTATAATCTTGTAATATAACTACTTTCTCTTCTTTTTAAAGATAAAAGGAACATAAAATCATGATAAATTTTCAATTAATGTTCAAATGAATCTGAGGCTTAATGTTGGTAGGAATTGATGTTTTAAAAATTATGGCTAAAGGATGAGGATTATATATTATGTAAAATGCAGGATATTAAAAAAATTAATGAAATTTTTCCCTTCATTGCACGTAATCTGACTGCCCCCAAAACTCAAAGTAATCTCATGATGCAAGTAAATCAAAAAGAATAAATAATGAACCCTTTTGATTTTATTTAATTTTTTATTGTTTCATTTTTTTTCAAATGTTATGATTATATCAAACCTCACAACCATTACCTAACCACATAAGATTATATGATCATCAGTCTAAAAAATTGGGATTTTTGGTTTACCAAAATTACAACCCATTTTCTTTTATTATTGTTTTTTTTCTTTTATTCAATTTTTTTATATTTTTATATGGGTAAATAATGAATTATAGTGAATGAATTGAAATAATTTTATAGTTACCACAATATCAACCAAACAAATTTTTCCTAAAATGTAAATCATCCCTTCCAACATGAATCCCTTCCCTTCACACTAAAACATTAAAATACAATACAAATACCCAATGTAGTGTAGGAATGGAGAAAAATGGCTTGAAACATGGATCATCACTGTAATGGTCATTCATGATCTCTATGGTCTTAAAGAATGATTGGATTAAAGGTTGTATTTATGTATATAGGATTTTCAAAAATCGCATCAATCATTTCAAATAAGTTTTTGTATAGTCATAGCTTTGACAATTACAAATTCATGTTCTTATAGGTGAAATATCCCAAGATCATTCAAGAAACATTATCAAGAATTAATATGAATTAATTGGTATATAAATACTCTTAAGACTGAGAAAAATGATATTTGGGACAATCACTCAAGGAATGATCAATAATAACAAATAATTTCACATGAACTTCATAAATTAAATGCATTAAAAAAATGTGGTAAATTTCATTTACTTAAATAAACTAATTCTCTTAAATCATGAGTCCTCATTTTTATATCTATTCATTACTTCAATCATTTTATTCTCCATATTACTTATTCAATCTCATTAACATTTAAATCTAGAACATGGCATCACTAGAATCCTGTGAAACACATGTTTCTTAGATAAATCATCTAAAGAATTAATTTAGGTTCAGGCATGCAATTTTAATTATTATGGAAGAAAATATTTTATTGTAAAAAATGAAATGATTTTAAATAATAATCATAAAAAAGTGTACTTATTTTTAAATTAATTCTCTGGTCCTCATCCTCCAATGATTCTACAAAAATAAACATTACTCAATTAATCATAAGGTTCATTTAATTTATGTTAAACATTAAAAATACAGAGTTTCCCGCATGCTAGCCTAATTCCTAATATATAATTTTAAATCTAAATTACTATTATTGAAAATGAATGTACTGAAAATAATGTAATGGATAAATCTTGGTACGATCCCCCCACTGTTCCCTAAATATTTACTTCCTCCCGTGGGATGTAGCTGAAATTATCCAATGTCTAATTATGGGTGTCTTTTTTGAATTTTTACCACCAAATGTGTTATACCCAGCTTGAAATTCCTTTTTCTTGTTGAGTAGGACTCCATGTATAGAGTATAATTGATCTACCCCCTTCACATTGTTGTACAACTTTCATGGAGGGGTAGGATGAAGTCGGTATCCCCCTCTTCTTTTCTTGAAACTTTTGCGACTATCTTATCTTTCAGTGTGGGCTTCATGAGGGATTTAGCCTCTTTTCTGATTTAATCAAGATCATAAAAATGGATCTCTTCATGATGGAGCTCCTCTAGTAGATATTCATTGTATTCAAGGATCCCCATGTGATCCCCAACATGTGAATCATTTTCTACATCATTTTCCAAGGCATAGTATGAGTTGTCTGAATCTGAAAATTAAATAGTATTAGGATAGATATTTAAAATAGTTTCAAAAAGATTAAAATGATTTCAGCTCAAGAATTTATCATCTCCCCGCTTTAATTTTACATTAATATCATCTTCAATTTAATGTTCCTCTTAGAGTTAATATTCACTTTATGTTGGTATGTAGTTAATCTCCGCCATATTTACTTAAAATTCTACCACTCATGTGGTTTCTTCTTTTAATAATTCTGGATCTTCTTATTTGGAAGGCTTGGGGAGATCAAAATGTTCCTCACATTCAAACCATAATACATCCAATTCATGTTGACCTCATACAAGTGGCTTAGTAGGAATGTATTCCACCATTTCCTCATCATTTTCGTCAATTTCAATGATTAGTGGTGAAATTTCTTCCACCACTACTCAGGTTCTTACACTAGCTTATGGTCGGGTTGCTCCTGGGTAGTACGGGAATATTCTGTTAGCCTTTCTGTTGGAATCCTTAGTCCCTATACAACCTCTTTAATTTCATTCACATGGGAACTGTTTTACTCTAAAATTGATTCCTCTTGATGTTTTTTCCCTGTGAGTAGTAATTATATTCATAGTAATTGTAATTCAGATACATCATGAAAAAATTTCATTTTTTGATATTTTGTTATAAAAAATGAAATTATATCAAAAAAGGGAAAATAGAAAATATATTCGTAAACTGCTGATTGGATCCCCGGAAACCACACTAGTTTTGATGCACTCCTTACGTAGGGGGTTCAAGAAGAGTGTTTTTATGGCTTCCTAGTGCAGCATAGAGGTTGACCAAGGTAATCTCTATTAAGGATATTTTTCTATCATTCAGTAACTTAATGAAAATCAACGAAACTACATATTTTTAGTTTTTTTATTTAATAAATTAATGGAATTTAATTTAATTTAAATTAAAGATAAAACTAACATACAATGACAAAATGTAATTACTGAAAAAATAACATGGCCTTTAAGGGTTGGTTTGTGAGATCTAACATTCTTCTTATTGGTGTTTAAATTAAGTTTGTTAATTAAATTCTATGATCTCATTAATGAATTAAAATTCATTAATTTATTGGTGTGATATCTTGAAATCATTTTGAAATATTATCTTCTCCTCCTCCTATAATGTAGGTTTATGGTACACCTCGATCGATAGTGTGAAATATTCCAAATCCTGGCATCCATCATATGCCATATTAATAACCGAATGGTTCCAATCCATCGTATGAATAGATTGAATATATTATAATGGAGGGAAATGCTTTAATAAATTAATATAAATGAGTTTTAGGTCATTTTCGCAATGGATGATCACCACAGTCCGGCACATCATGCTTTCTCATCACAAACTTAATAAATCATAGCAATTGGAGCCCACATCGAGTGTTTTGAGGATACTTAAGTATGATAAAATAATATCATTGGTATGTTTAATGTTTTTGAAGAGTCACTAATTACCTCATATATTGAATAATAATCATGACATTATTACCATTTTTTATTTCATATACTACATTTTATTTATTAATAAAAAATCATTATCAAAAAACAAAAATACATGAGCTCTTAAGTTATTAGTGTGCATATATCGATGATCGATGATATTCCTTTTTCATTGGATAGAAACTATATATTCAAAATAAAATATTAACTTTAAAAAATAACTATAATTTATAATCATAAAAAAATGATTAAATAAATACCCATGACCAATAATAAGAGTCTATTTTTATGAAAATAAATACATCACTCTTTTGAGATTGTATTCCACACGTACACATGTGTAATGAATCTATTTTTGATGAATGGAATTGTATATATATATATATATTAAATAGTAAATTAATTAATCATTAATATATCATTAATATGTTATATATAAATTAAATTATATACTATAACCATCCATGAAAGGAATTTATGGAAAATTAATTACATCATTTCACGATGTGGTAGTCTTCATGTAAATATTAATGATGGATTATTTTCTAATTTAATCTAAAAGGATACGAATATTGTCATGGAATTACCATAACATCATCTTTTTATATTCTAAATTATTATATTATACATTTTATAGTTTATTAAATTATTTTATGTGGAATAATAATATGTAAAAATAAAATTCGTTGATGAGACGATTGTCGCCTCTATGAAGAACCACCATTAGATCTCTGCTTAAGGACAATAGGTATGTGTTTATTAGAGTAAATGGACCAATATAATGTATATAAGGATGTTGTGAATTAGTAATTATATGTTAAATATTATCTACATGAATCATGAAGGGTTTAGAGAAGATGAATGATGACCCTATAAAATAGAGGAGAGAGTAAACGATGGAACTAATAATGTATTAAATTAGTGGAGTTCAAATGAAACCAAACCAAAATATCTAGAATATAGGATCAGTTTGTGTCATAATGATAATTTATAATGAAAAATAGATGATTTATGGTAATTTTCTAAACTTTATTTATGATTTTTTAACACCCTAGTAACCTTTTTAATGATTAGTATGATAATACGAATTTGTTCTCTTTATGAGTAATTATAGTTAATATAATAGATCCAGTGACTCATAAGTAGATAATTTATTATATTCCTGAACCAATACTATTCACGTAGCCAAATATATTATTTTTGATGAATTTTATATTATTTTAATAAATATTATATAACACCAAATAACCATATAGATATTTTTAGTTTCGTTTAAATTATTTTATTTTAAAAAAATACCATGAAAATAGGTTATTAAATATAAAAATTGTTAAAACAAAATAATACATTATATTTTCCAAAAAAATAATTTATTACAACAAATAACCCAAAATATATTAGATTGTATGTTTTCTAAATCATTTACTAGATTTTCCAACGCATTTTTGAATAATTATGTCATCTTCGTGTAATAATTAAAGGTGATTATATCATTACTAAAATTTTAAAATAAATTACAGTATTGAAAATTTAATTATATTTAAATTTAACATTTAAAAGTAATAATAACTTATTTTACTACATAACAAAAAATATTATAGATACTAAAATCAGAAAAGTTACATTTTAGTGTTCTCCTTTACTAAAATTAATATAATGTTATTTATTAATGAAAAAATGGAATAATGTTCCAAATATTCAATATTGTATGATGTGGTATAATTAAACTCATAAATTGAAATATATTCAAGGGAATTTTTTGTTCTTAATCAATATTATATAGATTATATTTTGAATATCCTATTTTACCATTTACATAGTTGAAAAATTTTACCAAGGATACTAATCATTATGAAAAAATATTCACATTTTTAAAAAAATTTCTTCATTATGATTCCAAATTTGGAATAAATTTTATCATATTCATCCTCTATAAGTTGAAAATAATTTTGTATATACATTTAAAAAAATAAAAAAATAGCTTTTCATAAAAAATAATTATATATATAAATATATTTTTATAGTAAAATTAAGAAAAATATTGATTCCATTGAGTTTAATTGGATTATGTTTTACGAAATTTTTCCAATTATATTTAAAACATATTGAATAGAAAATGGGGCTTTTTTAAATTGTTAAAATGAAAATATAGTTGTATTTTAAATCATTTTTTTCAAAATTCAATGAAATATTTATCTTTTTATAAAAATATCAAAATATAAATGTGAGAAAATTAAAAAATTTGGATTTTAAAAATGGACACATTTATATATAATAAAATTTCTAAATTTGGAATAAAATAATTATAATATTTTTTAAAAATCGAATTAAAAAACATTTTTGAGGATAACATATTTTTTGGAAGTATAAAACGACTTGTATAAATACCGACTTCTTATTAAATTATAATTACTCAATAAATTGGTATTCAAAAATATATTATCATGTATTTTATTATCCTTTTATTCCTATTCGTTAATTCTAATTAAAAAACATGGTTATATTGGTCAAAAATGTATAATTATATTTCACAGTGATTGAAGATCAATGTTGTGTGTTGTGTATACTATTGAACATAGCTTTCTTTTAAAATATTATTTTATTACATTAAAAATACACTAAAAAAAATGTCTTCCAATAATTTTTATATTATTCTTCATAATGTGGTCATAATTCTTTTTCAAAATCATTTCCTGGTAGCTGATTATAATATATATAATCATATATAGAAAACATAATTAATGTTTAAAAATAAAATTATTGAATCAGAACATTGTAAAAATGGAAAACTAAACAATCTTTTGAAAAAGCTAAATTTAAATAAGAATTTCATATTGAATAAGACATTATATGTTTTTTAAATGGATAAATTTGGCTAGTTGTGAATATTATGACATGGATGAGAAATTTAAATACAAAATAATGATGGAATGTGGTAGAGAAATTCCACCTCGATAAAGTGAATATTCATGGGAAAGTAAATGTCACATAAAATCATCAATAATTTGTAAAAAATACAATAAATACAAATAAAAAATTATAAAATAGGAAAATAAATTCAATGTTAAGATTTTTTGTCTATAATTGATGGATTTTTTTATGCATAAGTTAGAGTGGATTATAAAATGAACATCCTTGATTTAATTCCCTTTCATAATCTAGATTTTATTATATGGTATTGCATAAAATAATTTTAACATCTATAATATCCATAAATCCAAGAAATTATTATTGATATTTAATTTTTCATGCCTGAATAAAAATAATAAATATCTAATGCATCATAAGATCCAAAAACAGACCAAAAATTATTCATAAAATATTTATACATTATCCCAATAAAATAATTTTTACAAGATAAGATAATATAAAATATGAAGAGACATTTATATTAGTAAATAAGACATTAATCATCAAAACCTCAGAAATGATACACAATATTCATCTTAAATAATTCAATTAATAACTGACATAAATTTTACTAAAATATTCATATCAATATACCAAATGCAAAAAAAATGATCACAAGTTTTTCAAGATAGACATACCATATATCCCCAAATAACATCTATTTCTCCTAAAGTCACACCCCAATCATTTATTTTCAATAATCAAATAATTTCTAAAATATATTAATCATTTCAACAAAAATCATGAATTACTATAATCGAAAAAAATCATATGTGACTCAAAATGATAATGAAAATTCTATTCCACATATATAATTCCATATTGAAGAAAAGTACACCTATATTAATTAAACAAATTAGGTTCCCACAATGATAAAATTGTTTGAATATAACATTAATCACGATGACAACAAATCATTTTTCAATACCATGGTTATCTATATGGTAAATCACATATTCCCAGCTTGTAATAATACATTTACTAAACTAAACAACAATTACCTCAACATCAGATATCAACATATCCCAAATGGTTATGAGTAACTTTAAACTTAGGGCTGTAAAATATAATATAAATATTCATCAAAAGAAATTTCATGAAAACATATACAAAACCTAAGAGTTGTGTTAACATAAAAGTCTATAAAAACACATCATCATCCTAAAATCTTATTTCATAAAACATCAAAAGTGGTATCTGTGTCTTCAAAAATACGAACATAATTCAACATATTTGATCACTTACAGAGAGAATGATATTTATTAATTATAGTTTTAGGCAATTATTTCAAAATTTGACATAAAAATACCCATGTATTTATGTGAGATTTATTACAACAAATATAAAAATATTTATATTTCTAATTAACTTGTCATCATTGGTCCCAGACATCTATAAATCCTATGAAATTCATTATGTGTTATGAGAAATAAAATCAAAATAAGTGATATATAAAAGATTAAAATAAACCTTTTGACCATTTAAAAAAATCATTAGATCATATAATAGTTTTTTACGTTATTATAATAAATATTTAGCTGAAAAATAAATTACATGCACATGAAATAATCATTATATAACATTTATTTTCATAAAAAACAATATAATAAAAAAATGAAAATATAGTAATCATGAATGTTTTTTATTAAATAGAAGAACATGGGAAAAAATTCTATAAAAACATAAATATTATTTTAAAAAAATAATCATTATATTAATCAAAATATCAATATCTTACATAATGAAATTAATTGATTTCCATTAAAAAAAGTTTTCAAATATAGAATACAAATATAGGTGACATAGTAAATCACCTTCATATAGCCATTAACATAACCCTTATAAATGAAATTACATACTTGGTAAAATCCATCATAATTATCAATATAACATAATCAATTTACAATGCATTGGAGAGCTATATCAGGATCAAAAATCATCATAATAAATTTACACAGAACATAACATAATTTAATGACATAAAATCATTCATTTACATCATATAACTGATAAAAATACAATTTCCTTCCCATGATAATACAGTTTACATATATTGATATATCTTATTATGTTGAGACACATTTAAAAAACTAATAAACATAAAAAGGAATAAAGTTATTTCTTTGATGAAAACCATGTATTGTGTTAGGGAATCCAAATATCAAATAATGATATTTTTGTGGGAAAGACTTTTTACGTCATATATGATAATAAAACATTCCATTTGTGCACATTATAGGAAGTAAAAAATGTAGACTGTAATATGAAAAATTATTCCATTATAATTTGTTTTACTGAATGTAATATGATTGGTAAAGTTACATATTTTAAATTTATTTATTTTAGATGCGTACTTATCCATCATTAAAAAAGGACATATAGAATCAAAATTGAATAAAATCATCAATAAAATTTAAAACTATAGTTCAAGATAAAATTTCTATTATATTGGGGACATATTTTTACTTGAAAAATTTATATCCTATATAAATTACATATTTTCATAACCCGTCCCCCGGGTCCCATTCCGTGACATACCCCAAGCCCAGATGTCAAAGGCCGGGGTTTGGAGACTAGTGTCGAAGGTGTTAACCTGCAAGTTGGAGGCATTTACCTAAGTACATGTACACATTCAAAGACAACCATTTCCAAAATCTGGAAAAATAAAAAATCATGACACTAAAAACCATTGAATACAAGTACAACTGATAGACAACTGGACCAGAATACAAACCCAACAAAAGACTAACTGGAAAATGGGAATGAAAAAAAGAAAATATGGATATCATTCAACTGACAACCCCAACTGATGGGTATGTATAGAGTAGCTGATGGAAGCTATAAAAGTATACCCCGCCTTACTTCTCTCACTGGGAACCACCGGGTCTGGGGCCACCAAGTCCTCCATCAATGCAGAAGTCATCTGCTCCTGACACAACACGTGCAGGTGAATGTCGTGCGTGGGTGAGTAATGAAATAATCAGTAGGGATTCCAAAATACAAAGGATAACCATAATGAAATACACAACAATACCACAACGCATGATCACCTTGCATGATCATGTTTGCAAGATATCATACACCGTGTATATTTCAAAGTAGGAATGTAGATCCATTAGTCACATCATCGAACACCATGGGTTGCTAGAGAACCCCCCCCCCCCCCCCTCAATGAGTACAGTGGGCCTGCCAGGTCACACAAAAGCTTCTACCCACTAACCTAGGACTATTGTGGTACACATCCATGATTATTACCATGGTTATGATGGGTCACACATAAGTCTCACCCCAACATGGGAATGTCGGTTCACACTGAACTCCCTTCCAACCTATGTGAATATCAAGGTACTCCTTCTGTCGAGTATCGCGGGTATACTATGTGACATAGAAGATTCTCACCTGCGTGGTCCTGTCAGGAAACCCAGAAGCCATATCCCACTAGGATATAGTATCTTATCCACACAGGGTCCATTTTAAGTAGTCTTTAGGTCCCAACCTACCATAATGTTTCCACACAGAGCACGCTTGATCTCCAGAGTACCGCTCCTTATGCATTTTTCATATTTCAACATCCATGAAATACTCCATAGGGTATATTGTAATATCCTCTTTATCACGAGGGTTATAACGCTGCAAATATCATGTCAATTAGATTCCTTGTTTGCAAGTTAATGATGTTTTTTCTAGAGGGGTCGGTCGGGTCTGGGTCAGGTCCGACCCGGTCGGGCCAACCTGACCCGACTTTGTTACGCTGACTAGAAACCGGTTATCTGACCTGAATCATGTCCGTCGACCCGACCTGATCCCCAGCCCATCCTCTGGTAAGCCCACTGGGATGCCTGGTCCACAAGAGGAGGACTAGATCTCCACTTTACTGGGACGCGGCAGGGGGACGCACCTAGATCCCCTTCCCCCGCAGGTTATTCGTGGGGCCGAGGCCACATGCAACGATCAAGTGATCACAAGTGCTTCTACGATGTTAGTTGGATGTCTTGTATGTGGTTGGAAACCACATGCCTCCGAGATCCGTGGCTACAGGATGCTCCACCGATATGGTCGTGGGGCCGGGTCTCTACCACCAGCTGCAGCCTCCTCCTGGCATGCCATCATGGTGTGTCACCCCCTTACTGTAGTTTCTGCCACGGTCCACCATCGGTGGTCACTGGCAACGGTGGTGTAACACCCTGAGATGTTATGAGATATATTATTTTTAATTTCTCTGATTTCTTCTATTATACACTACACCAAAATTGGTGTGTACTATAGGAAACTCCGTATTATCTTACAGTATATGCAATACTAATCTTGGTTCGTGTTACACACAATTTCAAGTACTTTTTGTGGAAATTATTTTATGCAACATTAAGTATAGATTGTGTTTAATGTATAAATGAAATAAGTTTTGATTATGGTATACGCAACACCAAATGGAGCTTTCAGTACATGCAACCCTAACATGGATTTCTTTACACGCAATCGCGACCTCCCACAATATCATGTGTTATACACAATACCGAGATTCACTAAACAACGATATGTTATTAAAATAATATATAAACTAGGCGTTGTGAATAGTAATAACAACTTTTTGAAATTTTGTAAATTTTATCATTCAAAATGGACTTCATTTTTTGATTCAGAATATCGAAATTAGACTAGGGTGATTTTTTGATATTTTTCTGAAAACTTTCAATTTTTGATAAATAGTTAAAACACTAGGTTACTATTTAAAAACTGACTTTTTATTTAAATAATTTTTTTATTTAAATTTATTTCTGGTCAAAATTGATATGTAATACATATATAAGTTCAATGTAATTCATTTGAGTCATTTTATAATAATTTTAGCTATATAACAAATTTATTGAACTTTTCACCGTGTTTTACCCACCTCCTAGGAGAATTCGAAAATTTATATAAAACTTAATTTTACCGCTTCTGTGGGTGTAATTTTGAAAATCCGAGAGACACAGTTAATATCAAGTAATAAAATGTGTTTCAATAAGATAAAAATTATTTTTGGTGAATACTAACTTTTTATTTTTTTTACCACGGTTAAAAGTAAATATGGCAATTAAGGGTAAAACTGATATTATTATTATCCTAACACTTTCCATAATTCTATTGGATAAGTTTGGTTTGACCAAAAATATCCTTAGTAATATAATATTATCATTTAGGTCCACATGGATTATATTAGGACATTTATTATTATTTTATTCAAAAAAATTTATATTAGTTAAAATCAAAGTTTAATAAATAAATCATTTTTAATATGGGGTTATACATAAGATAAATTTGATTATAAATATTAATTAGAAAGATAAAAAGTTTTCCTACTTAATGGTAATTTATTTATAATTTTTAGACTTTAAATAATTTAATTTATTTATGACACAATTGTGATGTAGTCATTACATAAATAATGAAATATAAAAATTATTAATATTATAAATTCCCAAATAAATGTAATTTGACTATTTTTATGAATTAAGTTAATTTTATAGGTTAATATGACATGTTTGAATTGATTT
Source organism: Viscum album (assembly GCA_963277665.1). Taxonomy (NCBI): domain Eukaryota; kingdom Viridiplantae; phylum Streptophyta; class Magnoliopsida; order Santalales; family Viscaceae; genus Viscum; species Viscum album. Next base: position 670,372,731 of record OY728163.1, read on the forward strand.
AATTAACGTTTTTCTAACTAATCATGTTGTTATGATTTTCACAAAAATCAAGTACCAAACAGTGTCAAATTTGACATAAAATAGTTTTTTTAAAACAAATATTATATTATTAATTGTTATTTTATTCCTAAAAATCAATTGTTCCACCAAAAGACTTAGATAAGGATATACATATTAATAAGGAACCACTTGGGGTTATTTTGGCTTTTTATAGTATGTTTATTAACCATATAGTGTAAAAAAAACAAAAAGACATGGTAAAAGTTAAATTATTTAACCTAGAGTTAAATCTAAATGATAAGGGTAAAATTTAACCTAATAGTTTTCAAAAAACTATTGGTTTAGAGGTTTTAGACCAAACCCCTCCTTATCTTATAAATAAATCAATTATGATCTATTATAAACTGAATATGACATTATTTTAAAATAATATTTTAATTTTTCCTAAGGTGCCCCTCTCCTCCCTTATAAAAAAAGGAACCCCTTCCCTCTTCTCTTCAGACCCTTTTGAGCCATGAAGCTTGGCCAAAACCTTCCAATTACTCTTTTAAACCTTTATAGTTATATCATATAAATTCTGGTCTTCTCAAATGACCAACTCTAGTGCCCTAATATGAAGTTTAAAGGAGGTGCGTCGAGGAAGAGGTAATCTCTTCTACCGATTCATTCAAGTTTTCTATCTTCTTCAACTTGTTCTTCTTTAGTTGATTCATTTAAAGTAATAAAATCAGTATCAAAAATATATTGATATGTTATTATAAATAGGAAACAACCCCATTTCACCTTCTATCCATACTATGGAAAATGAAATCACCGCACGTGCGTACGTACAGAATATCGTCTCCACGCAGTGGTGTAATCAGTTTTCCCACCACCACCTTACTTGGATGGGTATAATGGTGTAATGAATAACTATATATGGTTATTATAACATCATACTAATTCTGAGATATTATTTCATCCACTCCAATTCCATTCAAAAATTATGGTAATGATATCATCGCTCATGCATACGTACGGATTACCGTCTCCACGAAGCGATGGGATTCATTCTCCATGTTAACCATTCAACAATGAATATAAAGTATATATAATTAATTATAATGAAATATATGGAATAATGAATCTAATAAATTTATTTATATATATATGTCATCAAAAAACTTCTATTTAAGTCAATAAGTAAATGAATATAGCGTTCATGCGTACGTACGGCCTGCCGTCTCCGTGAATGGTGTATTTTATTTTTTTCATCTATCTTATCTATATATATATATAATGAATATATATAATATATAAATAATCATTTACATTCTTTAAGTAAGAAAATTATGATATAAGTAATAATAATATCAAGAACAACAAGTCCAAACAAGTATGATAAATAATACAATTTTGCACAAAACGCTTCTTTAACATGGAATTTACAACAGAACAGGTAATATAAAGTTATAAGTGAACCATATAAGATAAAATAACGATAAATATGATTCTGTAATAAGTTAATGTCATTATTTAAATAATTATACAGGAGGTTTGGATACATATGAAGCATATCAGACCTAATTTAATGGATAACTTTTCCAATCTCGTTTTTATTCGAGATTGTCTATTCGTAAGTATTTACTGGGGTTATGTTTATCCTCCATGTTCATATGTTCTCAAAATGTTTTCATAAAATGCCTAATTTTCTTTTATGTATTTTTAAAGTAATTTTTAACCTTTTTTAATTTTACCACATTGTATGGAATGAATCGTTCTTTTGTTTACAAAATGAGATACTTTTTAACTTTTTTTTGGTAAAAGTACAAGAACAATGTTTTTTTAACTTATATGGAATGAAATGATTTTTACGATTTTACCATTCCTTATTTCATGACTATTTTCAACAAAATCCTTTTCTTTTAAAATATTAGGGAAATTTTAAAAGAAAATTTCTTTTAAAAAGAAATGATATTTTCCTCAATAATTCTTTTCAAGTGTTTTATCAAAACCATTTTCCATTTAAGATGACAATATTCCATATGTGTATGTTTAAAGTATAATTTCTCTATGATTTACAAGATTTTACTTCTCTTATGATGAAATGATATCCATTTGTTTTATATGGATTATGTTATGATGTAATGATGTTTATGAAACCAATTTTATTCGTTGGGTTATTATATATGATGTATGTTTATTTTGTGGCACACAAAATATTAATTTCATTATGAGAAGGGTGGGACCTATATCTCCCTCCAATGCATTGGGTAAAGATTTATATCTCATGAGATAAACATGTCTGGAACGTTATGTTAATCTGGTTCAGTGAAACTAGACTGTAACGAGGAGTGAGCTCGATTCAAAAAGGAACTTATTCCATTAATATGGTATTGGAAGCAATGCCTTGGCTACTATGGAAATCATATCATGTGCATAATGTTTTTCCACAATTACAAGTTTTATTTCTAAGATATGTTCTCATGATTTATGTTCCATTATGATATATGCCTTACGTACTGCCATGTTTTATGTAATTTCTCAAGATATCAATGTTTAAACATTATGTTCATGTTTCTATGTTCAAATGTATATTGTTTGTTTTATTTTTTCAATTATTACCCTTACTGATAATTTTAGCTCACCATTTATATGTTTTTTCCCCAGGATATAAATAAAGGTTTTACGTAAGAAAAAAAGGGGAAGATCTTTATAGGATATGTTGAAGATCATTCACCACAATTAGAAGATTGTGTTCTGAGTTTACCAAGACACTAAACTATTATGGTCCATCGATTTTTGTTTTTGTTATGTATTAAGTATTCTAAAAAAAGTAATGTAAATACCATGTACATCGAGCTTTGGGTCTCTACAGTTGGTATCAAATGGAGGTTTAGTTTAACATTGGAAACTAGGATGTGAAAACATTAGTGGGGTCCCTTGAGATATTTCTAAGTTATGTCTAGGGATTTCTCTAAGGTTAAGTATAAGTATAGTTTATAGTCCTAGAATTACAGTAACAATCTTAGAATTAACACTAAGATGTTATATATTGAAGTTACTCCCCCTTTATTATGTTCTTTTCCCAAGCATTATTTTTGCCTCTCACAATATTCTTTTTGGGATTTAGACGATGGATGGAACCCAAAGGAACCGTGTTGATCAATGTAATGGACAATGCAATGATTTTCCTCTTGAACAGTCCAATGTTATGCGAGATGGAGTGAAAAATATTTTTTCTATACTAACACAAGTTATGAATCATTCTGGACTTCCAAATGAGCAGAGAAGGAAACAATATTCTATTGATTCCTTCATGAAGCAACGTCCACCTTTTTTCAGTGGGTCTTCTGATCCACTTTTTTCTTGAACAATGGATTTGTACCATTGAAAATATATTTTCAATACTTCACTGTTCAGAGCATGAAAAAGTCATTTTGGTTGTTTACCAATAAGAAGGTGAAGTGGACCAGTGGTGTGCTCTAGTTAATAATACAAGGCCCTAAGAAGAAATTGAATACATGGAATGGAATGAGTTCAAGAACATGTTTTTTAATAAGTACTTACCGCATATTCTTCGAAAAATGGTGGAAAAGTATTTCCTTGAGATTAAGAAAAAGGATAATGAATCGGTTGGTATATACGAAGATAATTTTACAAGTCCTGCAAGGTATGCATCTGAATTTATCATCCAACCTTAATGTAATGTTGATCAATTATTCAGTGTCTTAAAACCAAGTATTTGAAGGGAATTGTCTATAAGATAATTCAGTAGCTTTTAAGTAATTGCATGTTGCCATATCAAGGTAGTACTGGATGTTCGTGTTACATTTCCATCTCATGGGTTTGATAAGAAACAAAAGATAGAGTTCAAGGAAAAATCTCAGAACAATGGTGAAAAGAAGGTGAATGTTTCTTTATGCTCAATGTGTGGAAAGAAGCATGGTGGAGATTGTCTTAAAGGGACTAGAAAATTTTTTATGTGTAAAAAATAAGTTCATCGATTTCTGAGTGCCGGAGTAATAGCAAAAAGGTTTCTATTGACGTGAATAGAGAAAATACTACAGAGAACACTCCACCAACATTTAAATTCTTCAAGTGCAAAGAAATGGGGCATTATTCTAATAAATTCCCTAATCCAAGGGTTAATGATGATTAATGTGAGAAACCTCTTAAGGAAAAGGATAAAGGGATGTTACATGCGATCACTGTTTGTGATGAAAAAGATTTTGTGTAATGATTAAGTGTTTACGTAATGGGATTTCAAAATAGTATCATGGAATCTCAATTATGGTATCATGGAATTTTGGAGTATCTATGTATTGGATTTCAATAATTATATGGTACCTATAACCATGAAAAGTGATTGATATATTTTTGGAAAGAAGATGATATTCCCATAATGAAGGGATAAAGAAAAAAATAAATTAACTCATGACTAATATAAGGAAAAAGTTATATCATTGATTGAGTATATAGAAATTTTTTGATTTTGGTTTGTGGAAAGTGTTAAATTTTAACAGCATTCATGTTTTCACTATGATTAAATGGGTATTCATTTTTCAATAGAATACATAATTAAGGTATTCACATGTTTGTAATGTGTCCAACAAGATATATCGTATGATATATGGGGGATAAATGATGGTATTCACATGCTCGGAAGATAACATTTCTAGTAATTGTTTTCTTTATACTATGATCTTGGATAGAAGTATATTGGGTAAGCCTAAAGATTGGAATGGATTAAGTTGGACATAATATGGTATTTTTTTATGGCTAGAACATTTTGATATGATAGTATAGTTATAGAAGAAGGATAACCTACAGGATGGGCGATAACCCGTCGCGTCAGAGAAGGCTGTGGGAATCGAACCCACAACCAACGTGCGACAAGCCTTTATCACCTACCACTGGGCTATAGGAAGTCCCTGGTTAGAAGAAATTAGTTTTATTTTAATTGGTATGATAGATGATGTATAAGTCCATTTTTGTAATCATATATGATTAACCTCGCCATGGATGAACTTATCTATATTTGATAACTTTTGCAAACCTTTTGTTTGAGACATATGGAATGACCCATCATTCTATCACATGATCTCCTAACACTTAATGAATGAAAAATTCATCTTCATTTAATTAAGATATGAAGTGGAAATTGTTCAAGGCACGAACAACGATGAGATTATACCGAAATAAAGTATGTATTTCTTCTAATTCAAATTCTTAAACTTGATGGAAATCATCTTGAAAACCAAAAATGTTGTCCTAGTGCCCTTATATCTGATGAATTAGATGGTACCATATATCATCACAAATTTATTGATTTGTGATTGTTGGCTTTTTCATAGCCATGTTATCTACCACTCTCAAATAGAACATGATGGTTAAATTTCTCTTCCATAACCATATTTTCACCTATGTTCTCATATGTGGAAAACTGGTGATTAGTTATTTGGGTAACCTTTATGTTTCATACATTATTTTTTAAAGATATGTTTTGTTATTACTTTTTATGATGTGGGTTTCTATTAAAACATTCTAGTAGTAAACCATTTATAACCCCGACGAATTTCAATGTTGAAATTCATTTTAAGGGGGGTAGAATGTAACACCTAGGGATTTTATGAGATATGTTATTTTTAAATTCATTAATATCTTCTATTATATACTACAACAAGATTAGGTTTCACTATACGCAACACCGTATTATCTTGCAGTATACGCAACACTATTCTTGGCTCGTGTTACACACAATTTCAAGTTCGTTTTGTGGAAATTATTTTACACAACATTAAGTATAGATTTTGGTTAATGTATAAATTAATTATGTTTTGATTGTGTTATACACAACACCAAACTGAGCTTTCAATACATGAAACCATGACATGGCTTTCATTACACGCAATCGTGACCTTCCACGATAGCGTGTGTTGTACGCAAAACTCAGTATCACTAAACAACGAAATGTTATTAAAATATTATATAAACTAGCCGTTATGAATACTAATACCCACTTTTTGAAATTTTATAAATTTTATCAATCAAAATGTACTTTATTTTTGGATTTGGAATATCAAAATTAGCCTAGAGTGAATTTTTGGTATTTTTCTGAAAACATTCTATTTTTGATGAATAGTGAAAACTCATGGTTATTATTTAAAAACTGGAATTTTATTTAAATAATTAATTATTTTATATGAATATATTTTAGGTAATAATTTATAAATAATACCTATATAAGTTCAATTTAATTCATTTGAGTCATTTTATAATAATTTTAGATATATAAATTTTTTTTGAACTTTTCACCGTCTTTTACCCACCTCCTATGAGATTTTAAAAATATACATAAAACATAATTTTACCGCTTATGTTTTTAGAATTTTGAAAATACAAGAGACACATTTAATATCAAGGAGTAAACTGTGGTTCAATACGATAAAGAAAAATTTCGGTGAATAGTAACTTCTTGCTTTTATTTACCACGGTGAAAAGTAAATAGGGTAATTAAGGGTAAAAATGATATTATTATTACCCTAAAAGTTGTCTTATTTCTATTGGATAAGTTTAGTTCGACAAAAATAAACCTTAGGAATATAATATTATCATTTAGGTCATCATGGATTAGATTAGTACATTTATTATTATTATATTTAAAAAATAGCTAAAAGAGTTAAAGTCAAAGTTTAATAACGAAAACTTTTTAAATATAGAGTTATACATATGATAAATTAGACTATAAATATTCATTGGAAATCTAAAAATATTTCATACCTAATGGTATTTTATTTATAAATTTTAGACATTAAATAATTTAATTTATTTATGACACGGTGGAGATACAGTAATTACCTAAATAATGAAATGTTAATGTAATTGATATTTTAAATACCAAAATAAATGTTATTTGTGAATTTTAATGAATTAAACTAATTTTATATATTAATATGACATTTTAGAATTTATTTATTTAACATTTCTCCAACTAATCTTGCTGTTATAATTTTCACAAAAATCATGTACCAAATAGTGTCAAAATTGACATAAAATAGTTTTCTAAAAAAATATTATATTATTATTTGTTATTTTATTCTTAAAAATCTAAATTTATGAAAAATGACTTAGATAAGGATATATATTTTAATAATTAACCACATGGGGTTTTTTTGTCTTGTTATAGTATGTTTATTAACCATATAGTGTAAGAAAACAAAAAGACACAGTAAAAGTTTAATTATTTAACTTAGAGTTAAATCTAAATGAGAATGATAAAATAGTAAAATAAACTTGTCTAAAACATATTGTCTGAGATACGTTATATCCATACCCACAATATCTTCGAAATAAATCAATTTTTTTCAATTAAAAACCGAATATGCCTTTATTATAAAATAATATTTTATGTTTTCTTAAGGTGCCCCTCTCCTCCCTTATAAAAAGGGCACCCCTTCCCTCTTCTCCTCACACCATTCTGAGCCTTGAATCTAGGACAACCACTACCAATTACACATTTCAAACTCTCTAGTTATATCATAGACGTTCATGTCATCTCAAAAGACCAACTCTAGTGCCCTAATAAGAAGTTTAAAGGAGGTGCGTTGAGGAAGAGGTAATCTCTTCTACCGATTCTTTCATGTTTTTTTCTTCATCATCTTCTTCTTATTTAGTTGTTTAGTTATAAAGTAATAACATCAGTATCACTAATACACTAAAATGTTATTATAAATATGAAACAATCTCATTTCATCTTTTTTCCATCCTACGGAAAACGAAATCACCGCCCGTGCGTACGTACAGAATATCGTCTCTACGTCGTGGTGTAATCAGTTTTTCCACAACCACCTTACTTGGATGGGTATAATGGTGTAAAGAATAACTATATATGGTTATTATAACATCATAATGATCCTGAGGTATTATATCATCCACTCCAATTCCATTCAATAATTATGGGAACGTTATCATCACTCCTGCATACGTACGGATTACCGTCTCCACGACGCGATGAGATTCATTCTCCATGTTAACCATTAAAGAATGATTATAATGTATATATAATGAATAATTATGAAATATATGACATAATGAAGCTACTTAATTTATATATATATATATATGTATATGTATATATATATCACCTAATTACTTCCATTCAAGCCAATAAGGAATGGAAAACATCGTTCATGTATACGTACGGCCTACCGTCTCCGTGAACGGTGTATTTCATTTCATTCATCTATCTATTATATATAAATATATACTGAATATATATGATATATAAATCATTATTTTAATTCATTTACTAATAAAGTGATTATATAAGTAATAATAATATCAATAACAAGAATTCCAAACAAGTACGATAAGTAAAACGATTTTACCCAAAACGCTGCCTTAACATGGAATTTACAAAAGAACGGGTAATATAAAGTAATAAGTGAACCATATATGATATAATAACAATTAATATGATTCTTTAATAAGTAAATGACATTATTTAAATCATTATACATGAGGTTTGGATACGTATGAAGCATATCGGACCTATGGTAAGCGATAACTTTTTCAATCTTTTTTTTATCCGAGATTGTCTATTCGTATGTATTTACTGGGGTTATGTTTATCATCCATGCCCATATGTTCTCAAAATGTTTTCATAAAATGTCTATTTTTCGTCCATGTATGTTTAAATTCATTTTTACCTTTTTTTTACTTTTACCACATCGTATGGAAGGAATCATTCTTTTGTTCAACATACGAGGTACTTTTGACTTTTTTTGTTAAAAGTACAAGAATAATGTTTTTTAACTTATATGGCATGAACGGATTTTTACAGTTTTATAATACCTTATTTCGTGACTATTTTCAAAAAAATCATTTTCATTTAAAATTTCATGGAATTTTGATAAAAGAAAATGATTTTGAAGAATAAATGATATTTTCCTCATGAATTCTTTTCAATTGTTTTATCAAATCCATTTTCCATTTAAGATGACATTATTCTATATGTGTATGTTTCAAGTATAATGTCTCTATGATTTACATGATTTCACTTCTCTTATGATGGAATGGTGTTCATTTGTTTTATATAGAGTACATTATGATGAAGTGATGTTTATGAAACCCTTTTTATTCATTTGGTTATTATGAATGATGTATATTTATTTTCATGCACATGAAAGAATGATTTCATTATGATATGGATGGGACCTATATCTCCCTCCAATGCATTGGGTAAAAATTTATATCTCAGGAGATAGACATTGATAGAATGGTAAGTTAATCTGGTTCAGTGATACAGGACTAGAACGAGGAGTGAACTCGATTCCAATAGGGACTTTGTCCACTAAGATGGTCTTGGCAGCAATGCCTTAGCTACTATAGAAATCATATAATGTGCTTAATTTTTTTTACACAATTACATGTTTTGTTTCCAAGCTATTTATCATGATTGATGTTCCATTATGACCTATGCCTTACGTTCTTCCATGTTTTATGTAATTTCTCATGATTTATATGTTCCAACATTATGTTCATGTTTTTATGTTCAAATATATATGGTTTGTTTTATTTTCTCCATTCATACCCTAACTCAGCATTTCAGATCACCCTTAATATATTTTTTCCCCAGGATATAAAGAATGGTTTTAGGTAAGAAAACAAAAGGGGTAGATCTTAATGGGAGATGTTGTAGATCATTCACCACGATTAGAGTATTATGTTCCCAGTTTCCAAAGACACTAAATTATTACGGTCCTTCATTGTTTGTTTTTCTTATGTATTAAGTATTCCGAAAGAGTAATGTAATGTCCATGTATGTCATGATTTGGGTCTCTACAGGTGGGCTCTTCCTCAAACCATTATGTCTCCACCAGTGGTATGTTCTTCACACTGACTATGCCTCCGACCTTCATGAGTATTTCCTTCCCTATGATGGACTTGAATCTTCCTTTGGCCCATTTCGAAAGTTTGTCCATGAATAATGCACAATAAGAGGGGATCAAGACTTTTTCGTGTCAGCCCACACCCCCCGTGTTATATTTTTCAAACAATGCGTGGTTTGGGAATGATGTTCTATCAACAATAATTCAATCCCAAATAGAATGCCCAAGAAAATTCACCATCTAGAATGAAATGATGATCTGATGATAAATCTCTTTGTGGGTTGACCCACGATCATCACTTAGAATAAGAATAGGAAATATTTAAGAAAATAAACCACTAACTTGATCGATGTTAGTTCATGAAGTTATCCTCCCTCAATGATTCACGAATTGTTTGCATTCTTTACATCCCGGTCTCATTCATCATAATGCATCAACATTTCAATATATAATTCCAGATTTTAACATAAGAGAGGATTTTCAGAGTAGTTTCATCAGATGAAATTCCACCAATTGATTTCCCCAATGTGTTATTAAGTCGATGCATTTCTGCTACTCTACAACGATGTGTCGTTATGATGTTTTTTTATGAAATAGTCTATCTGTTATGCTCCACAAAACTGACCCATTAAAGAGATTCCTTTAATTCACCTCTTCGTCACACTGTAGTGTCATTATAAAACGCCCAACGGTGATAAAATAAAATAAAATAACATTTTTATGTTATTTTATTAGTTTCTAAAAAATCTAATATATAAATTTTTCATTTGAATCTTTCCTGATGATGTTAATTACATTCGAGGAAAATCCCAGTGTTCTATGTCTGACAGTGCCCTATGATTTTTATCTGATAAATGATTAAAATGTTACAAAATCTCACGTTCACATTTACATAAACAATCATAAAAATAATCAAACTCAATTCCGGGCTCCCCAAGCCTCAGAATCACTTTAAGTCAAAGGGTGTGGTCTCAAAATATTTCAACCGAATTTAACTAAATATATAAGGAAATTATGGGGCATTAAATTCTCCCCACCTTACGGATTTACACAAAAAAATTCCAAAACAAGGGCTAATCAAACTTTTGGGGGTACGGACCATGAATCTGAACCTCCGCTCCCATGTGCCCTCCAACAGATTCCCATACCACCATCGAACGCACACTAGAGGAATCAACCATCCAAAAAGGACATGCTCCGATCAATCCTCTATCTATACAGGGAACATTTCAGTCATTTCCCTATCATCAATGTCTAGCTCGCCCCAGAATATGATGTGTGATGGTTCATGCCCATAGATCCTCAGTTGTGACACGTGAAATGCATCGTGAACCTGGTACATTTGTGGGGGAAGAACTAGGTGGTATGCCCCCTCACCAACTCTGATAAAAATATGAAAAGGTCCAATTTCCCTTAGGAATTACTTCCCACCCCAAAAAAATCATTGCATGTCTAGTCCGGGTGAGACCCAATGGAACACATGGTCTCCCTCTTCCAATTACAACGGTCTTCACCTCCTGTGAGCATAACATTTCGACCATCTCTGCACGGTCCTCATCCGCTACTGTATGATATTCACATTCTCCATGGTTTCTCGTACCAACTCTAGACCCATGAGTACTGACTCTGTTGGGTTTTTTCAGAATAGATGTGATCATCATGGATGCTCGTACAAGTCCCCAAATGGTGTCATGCTCATGGTGGAGTGATAGCTATTTTTGCATGAAAACTCCACTAGTGGTAGATGATCCTCCCAAATGCGACCAAAATCAAGGACACAATACATATCATGTCCAACAATATCTGTATGATCCGCTCTATCCGACTATATTTATGAGGTTGAAAAGCTATATTAAAGCACAGAAAATTCTTGAACGCCTCGAAAAATCGCTTCAACAACTAGGATGTAAGGTATGCAACACTATTTGAGAAAATCTTCGAAGGAACCACATTCTTATGCATGATCGCTTGGATGTAGAGGCTTCATATTCCCTATACTGATCCCTGATCCCATATGGGTAGTATGCAAGCCATTATGGTGAGTCGTTCAATGTTCACCCAGATTGAATCGTGGCCTATGGACATGTGTGGTAACCCCGTCAAAATGACTATGGAGATATAATCCCACTTCCATCCTGGTACCTCATGTGGTAGTACCAAGACAGTTGGGACCTGATGCTCGACAATCACTTATAGACAATTGAGGTATCGTGAAATGAACTATTTAACCGTTTTAATCATCTCTGGACACCAGTACTAACATCAGAGGTCCATGTATATCATCGCCACACCAGGACGTACTGCTAAAGGGGATGTAGGGAATTCCCTAGAACCTTCCTAACACAATATCACTGGCATTATGGTGCGTCCTTGTAAAAGGATTATGTGCTCCCCACCTATCTAAAATCTATCAAGAGTATGTCTTGAGGATAAATGATCACATCTGGCCTCACAGTCCACATCCAAAAGTTGTGCCTCCCTAAATATCTATAAGAGAAGAGGAGTGATATTAATAGACTGAAGATAAGAAACTATATCACTATCTACGAAGGATATCTACATCACAGCTAGCTGCTCTATCACCTCAGTCGGCATCTGTAAACTATACCTCCTGCTTAGCACATCTGCCACCACGTTTCCCATCCCTGGAGTATATACTATCTCAATTTCATAGTCTTGGAGGAACTCAATACATTACTACTGTCTCATGTTCAGTTCATTTTTTTGAGAATATTAACCTGATAATCATCTATTCAATGTAAATGATAAACCGTTCACTCATCAATTAGTGTTGCCACATCTTTAAGAAAAAGTCAACTAATGTTAACTCTAAGTCATGGGTTGCATAGTTCTACTCATAATTCCTCAACTGCCTTGATCCATAGGTGATCATTACTCACTCCTGCAACTGGAAAAATCCCAGTACTTTCCCTGATGCATCGCAGAAAACTACATACCCTGCTCCCTCTTTTGGTAGTCTTAAAATGGGGCCACTCGTCTGTCTCCATCTCTGCTCCTGGAAACTTTGCTGGCACTTATCCATCCACATGAAGGGTTGTATCTTCTTTTTCAAGGCTAATAAAGGTGATGCATGTAACACCCCAAAAATCCATGTTACTTTCCCTTTGAAAAATAAAATATCTTGCGTTGTACGAAACTTGGAGTTTTAACACATCACTGCCAATCAAACTAGCCGTTATGAATAGCAATAACCGATTTTTCAAATTTTATCAATTTTTTTTTCAAAATGGACTTAGTTTCTTGCATACTGAATATCAAAATTAACTTAGGAAGGATTTTTTGTATTTTTTGAAAAAAAATCAATTTTTGATGAGTAGTAAAAAAACGCTCCGTTATTATTTAAAACAGAAATTTTAATTAAATAATTAGTAATTTTATTTAAATTTATATTAGGTAAAAATATATTCATAATACCTATATATGTTCAATGTAATTAATTGATATCATTTTATAATAATAATAGATATATAATATTTTATTTAACTATTTACCGTCGTTTACCCACCTTTTAGGCACCTTAGAGAATTTGCATAAAATGCAATTTTATAAATTTTGTGAATTGAATTTAAAAAATTTGAGAGACATGATTGATATCAGTAAGAAAAATGGTGTTCAATAACATGAAAATAATTTTTGGTGAATAGTAGCTTTTGACTTTTATTTACTGCGGTCAAAAGTAAATAGGGAAATTAAAGGTAAAATGATTTTATTATTACACTAAAACATGTCCTAATTCTATTGGATAAGTTTATTTCGACCAAAAACAACCTTAGGAATAAAATATGATCTTTCTGGATCAATTGGATTAGAATAACACATTTATTATTATTTTATTTAAACAAGTGTTAAAAGTGTAAAATTCAATGTTTTCTTACTAAACCATTTAAATATAGGGTTACACATAAGATCAATTCGACTATAAATATTCATTAGAAAGAAAATTATATTTCCTACATAATGGTATTTTATTTATAATTTTTAGACTTTATATTATTAAATTTACCTATGGCACAATAGTTATGCATTAAATACCATAATAATTGAAAATAAAATAATTTATATTATGAATATCTAAATAAATTTAAATTGAGAATTTTGATGAATTAAAAGAGTTTTATAGGATAATATGAAATTTTTGGGTTGATTAAGTTAATCTTATTATGTTAATCATGATTTTAGGACTTTATAAAAAATCAGATACTAAATAGTGTCAAAATTGACATAAATGAGTTTTTAAAACAAATACTACATTATAAAATTATATAATAGTCTGAAAAATATATGGCTCAGCCAGAGGACATATATAATAATATTTATGTCATTAATTAACCACTTGGGGTTCTTTTAGAATTTTATTGTAGGTTTATTAACCATATAATATAAATTTCTTATGAGACATAGTAAATGTTAAACTATTTAACGAAGAGTTAAATCTAAAAGATAAGGTTTATATGGTGACCTAAACCTCTCAAAAAACCTTTAGTTTGTTTTTTCATGACCCATAACCACCATAAAATTGATCTAAATCATTTTGGATCCATTAAAAACTAAATATTATTGTATAATAAAATAATATTTCAAGGTTTTCCTAAAATAACCCTCACCTCTCTTATAAAAGTGTACTTCACTTTCTCTTAATTTCAAACCTCCAAATCCATTTGGATCATCCCAGACATTCTCAAATATCCTACCAACTACCCTAAAATATACCTATAAGATTTAACATTATCATAAAGACATCTCAAAGGTCCCTTCTGATCAACTCAAAATGAAACACCTGAAGAAGACGTAATAATTTCACCACCTCTTTCAATGTTCTTTTTTTCTTACACTACCTATTTATTTGTTGATTCCATAACAAAATAATAAATCCAGTAACATATACATACTATCATGTTATTATAATATGGTACAATGATATTCATTATTTTATCCATCCTATGTATGAATATTCACCATACATGTGTACACACAGCTTACAGTCTCCATGTCGTGGTTGAGTTTGTTATTCAAACACTTCATTATTTTAATTGGTATAATAACTAGTATAATTGATTTAAATAATAAAAATAACAAGTTAATGATTTTTTATATATGATATACTATCCAATTTACATACAATTCCACCAACAATAAAATTGTATTCTTTCTCGTGTGTACATACGGATTACAATCCCCACGAATGCGATGAGATTCATTCCCCATCGTAACCATTCAAGAAAAAAATACCATTTATGATTAAACAATAATGTTTATGAACTTAATTTATTTCTATATATTAATAAAATACATATTCGCTATAAAAAACATGACTTATATAACAAAACATATACAGGAAAACGAATCAGTTAACACCCGAAATGATGATACTACTGAAATATTATTAACAGAGCAATATTAGTTTATAATATATGATATCATATTAATGTATGTGGTTCTTGAATAATTTAATAACTAATATTTAACTATTATACATAAGTTTAACATACCCTTATTCAATAAATGTACTAGGTAACTGTTAAGTTTATGATCCCTTTATTATCCAAGGTTTATTATATGTGACTATCTACTGGGACCACTTTCTCATCCACCTCCATGTTTGTTAAAAATTTATTTCAAAAAAAAATAATATTTCCAATACTATGGGTTTAAGTCATGTATTCCCTTGTTTTAATTTTAATAATATATTTATAATGGAATATTTACATCGTTTTCCAAACAAGGTACTTTATGACATATTCAATAAATTAATTCAATAATGTTTTTTATCTTATACGATGGGTGTTTCTACTTTTTTCCATTATAATACCTTAGAATATAACCATACAAGAATATAAGAGAAATTTAAAAATAAATGTTTTCTTTTATAATTATGTGAATTTTAAATGATTTCAAAATAGAAAGAGTTATTTCTCTAAAATAGTTTTTATTTCAACTATGTCAACATCCTTTAATGGATTTTACACTTTTTTAAAGTAGATTTATTATGATAAAATCTTCCATATTGAATTTATGGTTTTGTGATATGATTGAATATGAATGTGTTATATTTATATCATTCATGGTTTATGGTAAAAGTACTATCATTTCGTATTACAATTTTAGTATGAATGTTTATTATATGTTTCAACCTTTTTATATGAGAAATGCATTGGAATTTTTAAGTGATTGGTGGACACTGCTATAGCTCCTCGATGAATCAGTAGTTCTCATGAGACAAACTAGTTTATTGTAACAAGGCCTTGGAAAAATCTTATTTGTAGATTTGTCATGAGGCCTTGACTATGTGGTTATGAAATCTGGCATTATGCATTCCATCGTTATGAAAATAGATATTGATATTGCATGTTATTATTCAACTAGTAGAATATCCACATGAATAAGTAAATTTCATTATTTGATTTATATTTTCCATATTATGCTGAAGTTAATGTTTAAAAGGCTTATGTTTTATCTTATACATTGCATTTAATGTTTATCCTTATTTATGAATGTTTTCACTATATTGTTATCCTTACTGAGCATCTGAGCTCACACATTTCTATGTTTTATTTTTCCCAGGATGTGAAGAAGCATTTTATGGTTGACCAGTAGGGATTGGCTACGGGATATAAGTGTGTTCAAATGGGATAAAATTTTTCTCTTGTTTTTATCTCAGGAGGTAATATAAAACATATGTATGCATCTATTACTTCCCAGGCTACTACACTAATCGGTCTTTCGAGACATGATCTATTGTGATCATGACAATGTTATTTAATAATGCACTGAATCTAGGTAACAAGGGTCTGGGTGTTACAGTTTGTATCAGAGGAAGTATAATAAAAACCTTGGAAGCTTGATTTATAAAAAATCTAATTATAGAACATTACCATATGATATAATTTGAGGATTAGTATAGAAGAACTTAATAATATTTTGGTAATGTAAATATTTTTTTGTCTTATATGAATTACATCCATCTCTACATACGAGGAGGTAGAGGTGGCTCTGGCCCATATTTACCTAGGAGTAAAAACTCTGACAACGAATTTGGGGCTTCACCTGGGGTATCCGGGTACACGACAACGGGCCCAGCTGCATTGTTGGTTACAACACTCCAGGGGGATATGCTTTGGATAAATAAAATTTTCTATAACAACCATTATGAAGTATATATGAGTATATACCTCATCAAAAAAATATTATGTGATTATGGATTATATCGATAAACGGTTCAATTTATGTTATGTGTTTTACCTGTTTCGAATTATGTATTGTGATTCATAAACTAATATTTTGTATGCCATTGTTTAGAAATGGAGCTTAGTGGAAATAATGGAGACCATATCAACCCATTTAATCCATGTAGGGATTTACCTCACACTCAAGATAATTATAGTGGAGTTGGTTATTCATCTTGTATTGATCAGCTTATCAACATATTGGGACAACTCACTCAGGTTATGAATAATAACCTTACCCATATGGAGCACCCTGATCCACAATGAGGATGATAAATGTTACAATAATTAATGAGGTAAAAACCACCAATGTTTAATTGGAACACAAATCCATTAGTAGCTGATTGATGGATAAGTTCTTTAGAGAAAATATTTCATTCTCTCTGGAATATCGAAATAGAAAAATATTTCATGGAATTTTATCGCCTCACGGGAGATACAGATCAATATTGTTCACTAATTCAAAACACAAAGGAGGATTATGAATTATCAAATATGGAATGGATGGAGTTTAATGAAATTTTCATAGAAAATTACATTCCTCATGACCATTGAGAGGATATGGAAATAAAATTTCTGAGTCTGATTAAAAATGAGGTATTGAATGTCACAAAGTATGGGGCTAACATTACAAGGTTAGAAAAACATATAGCTAATTAAATAAGTAACCCAAGGAGTAATATTGATTGATTCTTTTATTGGATAAAGCCATTTCTCCTTCGAGCATTAGTCTCACCATCCTTATCATCATAAGAAGATATGGTCTCATGTGCTTTCAAGACATAAAAGGAATTCTCAAAGTCTTGTGACATTAAAGAAAATAAATAGAAGAAGTGACCTGATTTACACTCTAGAAATCAAAATAAGGGGAAGAAGGCAAAAATGAATATCTATCCTATAGTAAATGTGTGAAGAAACACTATGGTACATTCCTAAAAGGAATAGGAATTTGATACAATTGTGGTGAAAAAGGCCACCAACCTCATGATTTCCAGGAAAAAAACCATTGTCAATGTGGAATGCTAAAATTATAGAGAAATGGGGGAATTATGCAAATGAATGTCCTTTGCACCGAGGAATCATACCTCAGAAAAGGAAAAGGGAGCATCATCAGCATTATGCGATTAGTACTGGTGAGGTTGAAGTTCTAAAGGATGTGGTGGCAGGTACATTACTGGTTTCCACAAATTTAGAAAATGCTTTACTTGATTCTGGATCATTGCATTGTTTCATATCTTCCCAGTTTGGTAAAAAAATTATATACTTCTAATTTGAATTTTCAAGGTATTTTTCAGTCAAAACTTATATGGGAAGTATCATTTCAACAATTTTTTCTGAATCCGTTCTAATTAAGGCATGTAAATGTTATTTATCTGCTAATCTCATCATCCTAGCCTTGATTTTATTTGATATAATCCTCAGTATGGATTGGCTTTCACACCATGATGATAAAATTTATTGTAAAAAAAATAAGGTTACAATTTCCATCAGAGAAGAAACATCACTATCTGATTCTTATGTAGATCCACCACCAGTAGCACTACTAAATTAAATTATTTCGGAGGAAGAGAGTGATATAACTATGGTTGAGTAAAGGAATGTTCAATTAGAGTATGTACATATTTTCCATAAATATGTTGATGTGTTTCCAGATAATTTACCTGGACATCCTCCAGAATGAGAAATTTAGTTTTCAATTGATTTAATACCTGGTTCAATGGCCAAATCAAAGACCCCTTATAGAATGGACTCTATGGAATTAGTGGAACTAAATAAACAACTAGAGGAACTGAGTAATAATGGATTTATTCGCGCAATTGTTTATTTATTGGTAGCCCCTATTGTTTTTTTTAAGTTGAATGAAGGATATATGAGGTTTTGAATTGACTACATGGAGATCAATTATATAACAATAAAGAATAGGTATCCCCTACATTGCATTGATTATTTATTCAATGTAATTCATAGAGCTCAATATTTTTCAATGATTAAAATTAAATATCGATATCATCAGTTGTGTGTGAATATGGAAGATAATTTGAAGACAACATTTCATTCTGGTTATGGGAATTACGAGTTTACAGTAATTCCTTTTGGACAGACTGTTCCATCTTCTATATTCATGGATCTAATGAACATATTTTTCAAGAACATCTTGATGACGTTGTAGTGGTATTAATGGATAATATCTTGGTATACTCCAAAATCTAAGAATATGATGGAAATAACTTGCGCACTATTATAATGACTCTTAGAATAAATGAATTATATGGTAAGTTCATCAAATGTGAATTCTGGATTCAGGAGATTTTAGTTCTTGGCAATATTGTCTCTAAGGATAGAATCTCTATTGATCATTCAACGACCTAGGAAATCCATGAATGGCCAGAATAGACGAGTATAATTGAGGTACGCTATTTTATTGGTTTAGCAGGTTATTATCAGCATTTCGTCTAGAATTTTTCCTGATTGGTTAACCCATTAACCAAGCTCAAACGTAAAGGGTTTAATTTTTTTTTGGAAAAAAGAGTTTGATGAATGCTTTCAATAACTGAGGATAATATTAGTAATTTCTCCTATATTGACTCTACCAGAAGGCAGTGATGGGTTTCTTATTTATATTAATGCTTAAAAAAATAGATTGGTTGTGTCCTAATGCAGAATTATAGTGTTATTGACTATGCATCATGACAGCTAAAAATTAATGAATGAAGCTATTCCACTGTTGATCTTGAGTTAGAAGCAGTAATATATCCCTGAAAATTTAGAGACACTATATATATGGTGAATATTGTGAGATTTATATTGATCACAAGAATTTGATGTCTTTTTTCTCACAAAAAGAACTCAAAATGAGGCAAAGGCGATGGATTGAACTACTCAATGATTATGATTACACTATACACTACCACCCGGGGAATGAAAATAAGGTATCATATACTTTGATCAGAAAATATCATTGAGTTTTGAGCAAGATGAGAGTTAAAAGGGATCCTATGTTAATGGATATAATAAAGATGGACATGGGAAAAATTGTGGAAGGTGAAACATCAATACTTTTTCAAATGGTTTTCAATCCATCTTTAATAGAAAGGATAAAAATTTATCAAAATAATGATGAGGAGTTTCAAAATAAAATTAAAGCTGTGAATGATGGGAGATTGATCGACTTCATATATGAATATAGAAATTTGAAAACTGGGAAGAGACATTGTGTTCCTAATATACCTAATCTAAAAAGGGAATTATTGTATGATGCTCATAGCTCAAATTTCTCTATACACTCTGGTAGCACTAAGATGTATAGTGATTTGGGGGAACATTTTTGGTGGGACAACATGAAGAGAGAGATTTCTGAATATTTGTCAAGAAGTATGGTTTTTCAATAAGTTAAGGCTAGAAGACAACATCTTGGAGGAGTCATGAAACCTCTCCACATACCTAAGTGAAAATGGGATGATATTACAGTGGAATTTTTCATGGGGCTACCAAAGAATCCTAGAAAGAAAGATCCAATATGGGTTATTGTTGATCGTCTTACCAAGTCTGCACAATTTCATTCTATAAGATAATATTTACCCTATGAATGTTTAGAAAGACAATATATTAATGATGTTTAAAGACATCATGGAGTACCCCTATCAATTGTTTCTGATAGTGATCCCCATTTTACATCATGATTCTGGAAAAGTCTTCAGAAGGCCATGGATACTGAACTTCGTTTGAGCACTACCTACTACCCTCAAACTAATGGGAAATTAGAACGAACTATTAATACCTTAGAATACATGTTGAGATATTGATCACGTGACATTAAAGGTATGTGGGATCAATATTTACCTCTGGTAGAATATTCATATAACAATAGATTGCATTTAAGTATTTAGATGGAAACATATGAAGCATTGTATGGAAAGAGATGTCACAAACCAACTAGTTGCGAAGATGATGGTGAAAGAAAACATGCAATCCTGGAACATGTGGAGGAAACAACAGAAATTTTGATGGTTATCCAAACCCAAATCAATGCTACTCAATTTCAGAAAAAGAGCTATACCGATAACTGAAGGAAGGATTTGGAATTTCATGTAGGTGATCATGTTCTCATGAAGGTATCTCCATGGAAGGGTGATATAAATTTCAATAAGAAGGGTAAATCAATTACTCATTACGTCAGACCATTAGAAATTATATAATGAATTCAATTTCTAGCTTATCATTTTGAAATTCCCCCAAGTCACTCCAATGTTCATGATGTGTTCCATATATCACTTTTGAAAAAATACATGCATGGCCCAATACATGTTCTCACCCATGAAAAAAATACAACTCGAAACTGATCTATCTTAATGCGATGATCCTATAAAAATTCTTCATACCATAGAACAGGTTGTGAGAAGCCGAATGACTCTTCTAGTGAATGTTCCATGGAGCCATCATAATATGGAAGACACAACATGGGCACCTGAAGAAATTATGATGAAAAACCACCTGAATCTTTTTATGTAGTAATATTCTAGAAATTTTGAGGATGAAATTATTTTAAGGATGGGATAATGTAACAACTCAGGCTTCCACAATACATTTCACATTGAATAATGCAATAGCTTGCGTTGTACACAACATGGAGTTTTTACAAACCACGTCCAATCAATCTAGCCATTATGAATAGTAATACGTACTTTTTTAATTTTTATATATTTAACATTTCAAATTGGACTTCATATTTCGATTTAGACTATCTAAAATTACTTTGAATTAATTTTTGGTATATTTCTGAAAAAATTCAATTTTTGATGAATAGTGAAAAACACTACATTATTTTTTTAAACCGACTTTTTATTTAAATAATTACTTATTTTATTTAAATTTATATTAGATAAAAAATAAATAAATAATACCTATTTATGTTCAAAGTAATTCATTGGGTCATTTTATAATAATATTATATATATATATATAATATTATTGATCTTTTTACCGTCTTTTACCAACCGTATAGGAAAGTTATAAAATTTGTATAAAATGTAATTTTACCGCATCTATGAATTGAATTTAAAAAATATGAGTGAGACAATTGATATTTTTAAGTAAATTGAGGTTCAGTAAGATGAAAATAATTTTTTTGGTGAATAGTAACTTTTGACTTTTATTTACAACAGTTAAAATTAAATAGTGTAATTATAGGTAAAAAAGATATTCTTATTACCCTAAGCCATGCCTTAATTCTATTGGATAAGTTTATTTCAACCAAAAACTATGATATGTATACAATATGATCCTTTTTTCCACATGGATTAGATTAATACATTTACTATTATTTTATTTAACGAAGAGTTAAAAGTATTAAATTCAAGGATTCATTACTGTATCATTTTTAAATTAGGGTTACACATAAGATAAATTTGACTATAAATATTCATTAAAAATATAAACATATTTCATACAAAATGGTATTTTATTTATTATTTTTAGTCATTAAATAATTAAATTTACTTATGACACAATGATAATGCAGTAATTACATTATTAATGAATGATTAAAGTAATTGATATTATAAATTTCCAAATAAATATAAATTGAGGCATTTGATTAATTCAAATAATTTTATAGTTGAATATGACATGTTGGGGTTTATTAAATGAATATTTTTCAAAGTAATCATGTAACACCCCAACCCCAGTTACCTAGAGTCGGTGCATTATTGCGTAACATTGGCATGATCACAAATATCAAGTCTCGAAAGACTGATTAGTTTTGTATCCTTGAAAAACTAGATACATTCATATGTTTTACATTACATTATAAAGTAATACAAAACTACAACAACATATTGTCTTCATATCCCCTAATATTATCCCTTAAGGTCATTCATAAAATACATCTTCACAACCTGGAAAAATTAAAACATTGAATGGGGTGAGCTCAGATGCTCAGTAAGGATAACAATATAAAGGATGCTTTCATAAATAAACATAAACATTTAAGGCAATGCATAATTAAAAAAATCATTTTAAACATGAACATCTGCATAATATGGAAAAAGTAAAATGAAATAATTCCATTTACTTATTCACATGGTTATTCTACTGGTTGAATAATCACATGCAATATCAATAACCACATTCCTAATGATGGAATGCATAATGCCAGACTATCATAACCACGTAGCCAAGGCCTCGTGCTAAGAATACTAATAAGATTTTGTCAAGGCCTCGTTCCAAGACACTAGTTTGTCTCATGAGACCTGCCGATGCATCGAGGAGCTATAGCGGGCTCCAACCGTCACTTATTAAGTCTAATGCATTCCTCATATGAACAAGTTTAAACATATCATAAACCATAACATAATCGTATCACATAAAACATGCATAAAGGAAACATAAAATTTCCACATTTCAATCACAAGATATCAATACCACACATTGATATAATAGAAACATTATCAAAAGCATTTTCAATACCAAAATAAAAGAAAAGTAAAAAATGGTATTTATTTTTCATTTTGAAAAAAGTTATGGCTTATAGAGGAAGCCGAAACTCAAATAATAGTCCCGGCGGTGGAGAAGTCGTTGTCGCCGCATACATAATTAAAAAATTCCTTTTTTTGTTTAGTAAAAATTCTTTGTATAAAAAGATTCATTTTTAATAAATGTAAATGTCAATGTGGTTTATACACCGTATAAAGGAAAGTTGTGTATAAAACCAAATATGCCTCAATGAAAGGAGATTGAGACGAAGTCCCTTACAAAGATCATTTTTTAAATAAAATAAATCTATTATGTGTATTCACTAAAAGTACACATCAAGAGAGTACAAATACAATATATGACATAATAATATCATGACATAATTTGAAAGTAGGAGATTATCCCAAAGAATGGAAATTGGGTTAAGAAGTTCCCTTACCTCATGTGGGACTTCACTCGACCGTTCTTTAATCTCCAAAATAAAAAACTAGAGATAATCTATACTTCCTAAAGAACCTTTTTCAATTTCATTATCACTTTTATATCACTTATTACAATGTTACGAACATTATGTACTCATTTAAGTTAATAACGGACTTTTTGTCGATCTTTGGTACTTGAGTCAACAATAAACTTCTTATAGTTACAAGTTGTTTATGTGGTAGAGTATCCATTATCTACATAATTATATACATGATGTAGATATCATATATATCATATATATCCATTATATAAATTCATTCTTAATATTATGTAACATTTAGAGGTAAGAAATGAAATTGACCATTCATGGAGACGGTAAGCCGTACGTACGCAGGAACGCTACTTTCATTTATATTAAGAATTTAATTGAATGAAATTATAATTATATAATGTTGTAATATAATTATAGTATAATATAATGTATAATACCATTTACCCCATCCTTTATAAATCCCACATATGGCATTAACAATTCAAATCACTTTAATGGGGTGGTAGTCCGCACTTCCTAAAATGAAAATATCGCGTTTACCCATAATGGAAATCATATTGGTTTGCCATAAATAAGAAATACATAACTATAAAGAAAACATAAACATAATATATATCATATATAAATGTAGTGAAATCATGATGGCCAACTTTTAAGGTGTTATATGAGTGTTGAACAATCATCATTTTGTGAGGCAGAAATTCTCCATCCACAGAAACACTATATTCTTTAACCATTAGATGTAGGTGTGTGTAATTTTAGCTCAAATACATATTATAAAAACATCCTAGTATATTCAGTATACTGTTTTTGTTAAAATGAAATGAACAAAAAGATGTTATGGGGTTGGAGAAGCAAAATAATACATAAGAACACAAGAGAAAACACTACCTTTAAAACATGCAACTCTTTTTTATCTGAGCTCAAAGGCTTCCTTGGGAAGAATTCTGCCCAACACGAGGCTTCTATGAGTAAGAGAGGGAATTTGAGAGAGTATTTGGGCAGAGGTTTTCCAAGCCAAAAGGCTATGAATATGTGAATAAGTTGGTAGTGGTGGGGGCCTTTTATAAGAGGAGAGGATGTGCACTCTTGGAAAGTCATGAAATGCTACTTTATTATATAATGAGTTTCAGATTTCGAAGGTCCCAAACTTATATATTTAGAGGATAAGGTGATACGGGTTCGAAATATACTCATCCAATAGGTTTTTGATGAGTGTATTTCTTATATTTCACATTATCTTTTCATTTTATTTAAATCGTTAATTCATGAGGTAATCACTGCATCATCATGGTGTCATAAATAATATAATTTATTTAATGTCTAAAAATTATAAAAAAATATCCCGATGTAGGTAATAATTTTAGATTTCTAATGAATATTTGTAGTCAAACATACGACTTGTATAACCCCATTTAAATTTTTTTTAGTAAAACAACTCTTGTTTCTGACATTTTTATTTTAACATTAAATAAAACGTTTTTAATGTCATTTTCCTACCAAAGTAGCTCCATGGGGTCCCCAAGTTGAAACATGGATTGTCTTGGTCGGACATGACTCATACAATAGGGGTAAGACATGTGTCAAGGTTATTTCATATTATTATAACATTATCGTTACCTTAAATTATACTAATTACCTTTAATCGCGATTAATTAAACTTAAAAATTAATATTCACAAAAAAATTATTTCAATCCGATTAAACTATATTTTACTTCCTAATGAAAACCATGTATGATTTATTTTTGAAAATAAAATCACAGAAGTGGTAATGTTTTATTTAAATGAAAAATCAGTTTTTTAACTACCATTTAGTGGTTTCACTATTCATTAAAAATTGAAGTTTTTTCAGAATAATGCCAATATTTCCCCCTAAGATATAATTGATATTCCTAATTCAGAAATGATTTCTATTTTACATAATTCTAAATATATAAGTTTCATTAATTAGTTTTATAATTAATTCCCTCTATCACAACAAATAGCGTGTTTTTAAGAAACAATATATATCAAAAGATTGATAATTGTTTATGTCCAATTTCAATGTGAAAATTAATTCTAATGACCACCATTGGATAAAATGGTAAAAATATATTCTAATTATACTTTAAAACCAATAAATATTATAATTTATCACTATAAATTATTTTGATTAAAAAATTTGTATTTATGTATTTTTCACTATTCATAAAAAATTGGAAGTTCTCCGAAAAATACCAAAAATTCAACATAGGCTAATTTCGATATTCTGAATCCAAAAATGAGGTCCATTTTGAAATATAAAATATATATAATTTCAAAAGGCGGGTATTACTATTCATAACTACAATTTTTATTGGTCACAGTATGTTAGAACTCAAGGTTGCGTACAACACATGCTACTCAATTATTCAAAGAGAAGCGTACCATGAAAGCTTGGGGTGTTACATTCTCCCCTTCTTCAATAAATTGCGCCCTCAAAATTTGAAATTTTTATTTGAAAATAAAAGGTTGAAAATAGGAAATACCTTTGTGGAAAACCCACTTCAGAAATAAGGTTAATAAAAATATAACTTTAAAAGAAAGAAAGAGAAGTACAAAGGTTACCCGAGATAGCCCATATTGAGATTCTATGAGAATTTGGATATAGAAGAAAAAACCATCAAGGTCTGATGGAGTGTTGTAGAAAACTGGATTAAGAGAAATTTAACCATATGAAAATAACAAACCTATGATTGGTTAAACGGTCATTGAATCCCCAGATGGAAAAGTTAACCGGCAACGTTTTTGTTTTAAGTTACCTTTTATAAAGTTGAGGAATTTATTTAGGAGATTTACTAAGAACGTAAGGTATTGTACATACTTGTCATGTAGACTTTCATTCTTTAATAAATGTTTACCACAAACTCATCTTTCACTCTAAAAGGTAATAGAACTCAAAAATATTCTATTTATCATAATTGTATAAGGTGTCAAATATTAACACATACCATTTAGATCAGGAAAACTTTTTTGTAATAACCAGAGACTTCTTTTAGGCTAGTGGTAGGTAATAAAGTCTCGTCGCACTATGGTTGTGGGTTCGATTCCTACAGCTTTGTCCGACGCGACGGGTTATCCCCCAACCTGCATGTTGTCCTATTCCAAAAACTATAGTATTCCAAAAATAATGTTCATAACTGTTTTAACCATAAACAATACTATCCAAAGTTCAACTTAATCCTTTCCGACCATTATAGTTATCCAAAATACCTCCGTCCAGACTTTCTCTAAAAGGTCACAAAATTACAAAATCAATTGTATCATCAGATTCCCCAAACAAATTAATGTTTGTCTTATTGTCACATACTAAAAATATGATTACCTTAATCATATTAAAACCTTAATGAAATCAAAAAGTACTGCAGTACAATCCTTATATATATCACATTATTCTTATAACCAGAATATAATACATGAGTCTAAAAGCACCAATACATTAATTATTCCACTTCAACTATAGTAACAACATAATATTTTCCTTGATCTCTTGGCCTTTTTGAGGTAAGTTTTCCTGATGCTTAGGACATTCATTTGCATAATGCCCCATTTCCCTACAATTGTAGCATTCAACATTGATAGCCTCTTTCGTTACCTTGCAATCACGAGCCTGGTGACATTTTTCTCCACATTTATAACAATCTCCTATTCCTTTTAGGCAAGTACCAAGGTGATTCTTCCCACAATTACCGCATAATGGAAAATACTTCTTTCCCTTTTTCCCTTTATTTGTCTCTTCTTCCACCGTTCTCCTCTTCTCTTGCTTTACATTATTGTCATAAGATTTAGATAATTCTTTTTCTGTCTTCATAGCACACGAGACAATATCTTTGTATGTTTGGAAAGATTGTGATACTAATGCTCTACGGAGAAACGGTTTTAACCCATCAATGAAATGATTGATCTTACTTCTTGGGTTATGTATATAATCTGCAACATGCCTCACTAAACTTGTAAAGTTATCCTCATACTTTGCAACATTCTCATCATCCTTCTGCCTCAGACTCAAAAATTACCATTCCATATCTGCTCGGTGGTCATGTGGAAAGTATTTTTCTAAGAAAATTTCCTTAAACTCCCTCCATTCTATACTTGATACTTATCCATCTTCCTTTGTGTTTTTAATCAGCGACCACCATTGATTGGGATCTCAAGTGAGGCGGTAAACTGCCATGACAACCTTCTCCCTTTTGCAACTCCCCAAGGCGTGGAATATTTTCTCTAAGGAGTTTATCCATTGCTCAGATACTAGTGGATATGTACCCCCATTAAATTTTGGCGGTTGTTGCCTCATGAAGCGGTCTAACATTGATCCTCCATGCTGCGGATCAGTGTGCTCCATACGAGTAAAGTTATTATTCATAACCTGAGTGATTTTTCCAGAATGGTAATAAGTTGATCAGCACCAGTTGTATCTACAGCTCCACAATAATTATCGTGAGTAGGAGGGTAATCCCTACACGGAGTGCGTGCATTGATACGGTTTCCATTACTTCTACGAGGTGCCGTTTCAAAACAATGGAATAATCTATATTAGTTTTTGAATCAAAATACATAATTCCATACTTGTAAAACACTTAACATTAATTGAACTATTTTTGGATATAATACATAATCATTAAAATGTTTTCTTTCAGGAAGTATATACTCATAACCCTTCATAAAGTTTGTAAAGAAAATGAGAATTATCCTAAGCATATCCCCCAGGAGTGTCGTAACCAAGAGTGCAGCAAGGCTCGTTGTCATGCACCAGTTCCCATTCGAGTCTAGATCAAAGCGGTGTTTTCGTGTTTTACCCCTAGGTACATCTGTTCCAGAGCCGCCTCTACCTGCTCGTATCCAGACATGGATTTATTTCTTGGAAAACTCATAAAATATCTATAATACCAAAATTGATGGAAGTTGTTCTATACTAATCCTAAATGTCTATCTTAGGGATAAGTGCTCTAATCTGAGTTTATCTAAATATAGTTTCCAAGGTTAGTACTAAACTGCCTCTGATACCAACTATAACGCCCTGACCCCAGTTACCCAGAGTCAGTGCATTATTGCGTAACATTGGCATGATCACAAAGATCAAGTCTCGAAAGACCGATTAGTTTAGTAACCTTGAAACACTAGATAAATTCATAAGTTTTACATTAGATCATAATGTAATACA
The DNA here is from genome assembly GCA_963277665.1 of Viscum album. Taxonomy (NCBI): domain Eukaryota; kingdom Viridiplantae; phylum Streptophyta; class Magnoliopsida; order Santalales; family Viscaceae; genus Viscum; species Viscum album. Next base: position 670,401,973 of record OY728163.1, read on the forward strand.
AAACTACAACAACATCATGTCTTCATATCCCCTCATATTATCCCGTCAAGTCATTCATAATATAATTTTCACATCCTGGATAAATTAAAACATTGAAAGGGGTGAGCTCAGATGCCCAGTAAGGATAACAATATGGCGGATGCTTTCATAAAGAAACATAAACATTGAAGGTAATGTATAACTAAAAAAATCATATTAAACTTGAACTTCATCATAATATGGAAAAATTGAAATGAAATAATGCCATTTACTTATTCACATGGTTATTATATTAGTTGAATACTCACATGCAATATCAATAACCACGTTCATAATGATGGAAAGCATAATGTCAGACTACCATAACCACGTAGCCAAGGCCTTGTGCCAAGACTACAAATAATATTTTTTCAACGCCTCGTGCCAAGAGAGTAGTTTGTCTCATGAGACCTGTCGATGCATTGAGGAGCTATAGCAGGCTACACCCGTCATTTATTAAGTCCAATGCATTCCTCATATGAACTGGTTTAAACATATCATAAACCATAACATAATCGTATCACATAAAACATGCATAAAGGAAACATAAAATTTCCACATTTCAATCACAAAATATCAATAAAACACATTTATATAATAAAAACATTATCCAAACATTTTCAATACCAAAAGAAAAGAAAAGTAAAACATGTTATTTATTTTTCATTTAAAAACGTTTTGGCTTATAGAGGAAGCCGATACTCAAATAATAGTCACGGCGGAGGAGAAGTCGTTTTCACCACATACATAATAAAAAATATTCCTTTTTTCATTTAGTAAAAACTCTTTTTATAAAAATATTTATTTTGAATAAAAATAAAATTCAATGGGGTTTATACACCGTATAAAGGAAAGTTGTGTATAAAACCAAATATGCCTCAATGAAAGGAGATTGAGACGAAGTCCCTTACAAAGATCATTTTGTAAATAAAATAAATATATTATGTGTATTCACTATAACTACACATAAAAAAATTAAAAATACAAGATAGGACTTAATAATATCATGACATAATTTGAATGTATGAGATTAACCCAACGAATGGAAATTGGGTAAAGAAGTTCCCTTACCTCGTGTGCGACTTCACTCGACCGTTCTTTAATCTCATGAATAATAAACTAGAGTTAATCTCTACTTTCTTAAGAACCTTTTTCAAGTACATTATCTCTTTTATATCACTTATTACAATGTTACGAAAATTATGTAGTCATTTAAGTTAATAACGGTCGTTTTGTCGATCTTTGGTACTTGAGTCAACAATAAACTTCTTATAGTTACATGTTGTTTATGTGGTAGAATATCCATTATCTCCAGAATTATATTCATGATTTAGATATCATTTATATCATATATATCCAGTACATACATTCATTCATAATATTACGTAACATTTAGAGATAAGAAATGAATTGCACCATTCATGGAGACAATAACCCATATGTACGCATGAACACTACTTTCATTTATATTTCATATTTAATGGAATGAAATTTTAATTATATAAAGTTTTATTTTAATTCCAGTATAATATAATGTATAATACCATTTACCCAATCCTTTATACATCCCACATATGTCGTTAATGATTCAAATCACTTTGAGGGGGCAGTAGTCCGCACTTCCTAAAATGAAATTATCGTGTTTACCCATAAAGAATTCATAATGGTTTTCCATAATTGAGAAATACAGAAGCATAAGGAAAACATAAACATAATATATATCATATATAAATGTAGTGACATCTTAATGGCCACCTTTTAAGGTGTTATATTAGTGTTGAACAATCATCGTTTCGTGAGGCAGAAATTCGCTATCCACAGAAACAGTATGTTCTTTAACCATTATATGTAGGTGTGTGTAAGTGTATCTAGAATCCATTTTATAACAACGTCCTAGTATATTTAGGATACTTTTTTGGTTACAAAATAAATGAATAAAAAGAGTTTAGGGGGTTGGAGAAGCAAAATATAACATAAGAACACAAGAGAAAACACTACCTTTAAAAAGGGTAACTATTTTTGATTTGAGATCAAAGGCTTCCTTGGGAAGAATTCTTCACAAAGTGAGGATTCTAGGAGAAATAGAAGGATGTTGAGAGAGTATTTGGGCAGATTTTTGCCGATCCAAAAGGCTTTGAAGGTTTGAATAAGGCGATAGTGGTGGGGGCCTTTTATAAGGGGAGAGGAGGGTCACTCTTGGAAAGTCATGAAATGTAACATTATTATATAATGAGTTTCAAATTTTAAAGGTCCCACGCTTATATATTTAGAGTATAAGGTGATAAGTGTTCGAAATATACTCATCCAATCGGTTTTTTACTAGTGTATGTCTTAGATTTTACCCTATCTTTTCATTTTATTTAAATCATTAATTAATGAGGTAATCGCTGCATCATCATGGTGTCATAAATAATTTAATTTATATAATGTCTATAAATTGTAAAAAAATATCATGATGTCAGAAAATTTTTTATATTTCTAATGAATATTTATAGTCAAACATATTACTTGTATAACCCCATTTAAAAATTGTTTAGGTAAAACCACTCATGTTTGTGACATTTTTATTTTAACATTAAATAAAAAGTTTTTAATGTCATTCTCCTACCAAAGTGGATCCAGGGGGTCCCCAAGTTGACCCATGGATTTTGTTGGTCATCCTTGACTCATCCAATAGGGGTAGGACATGTGTCAAGGTCATTTCATATTATTATAACATTATCTTTACCTTAAACTACACTAATTACCTTTAATCGCGATTAATTAATCATAAAAGATACTATTCACAAAAACAATATCTTAATCCCATTGAACCACATTTTACTTCATAATGACAACCATGTATGTCGGATTTTTGAAAATCAAATCACAGAAGTGGTAATGTTTCATTTAAATGGAAAATCTGTTTTTTACCTACAACTTAGTTGTTTCACTATTCATAAAAAATTGATGTTTTTCAGAACAATGCCAAAATTTCCACCTAAGATATAATTGATATTCCGAAGTCAAAAATGATGTCTATTTTAAAAAATTCCAAACATATATGTTTCATTAATTATTTTTATAATTAATTCCCGCTGTCACAACAACTAGCGTGTATTTAAGAAACAATATATATCAAAAGATTGACAATTATTTATGTCCAATTTCAAAGTGAATTTATTTCTAATGACCACAATTAGATAAAATGGTAAAAATATATTATAATTATACTTTAAAACCACTTAGTAGTATAATTTTTCACTATAAATTATTTTGATTTAAAAAGTTGTTTTTAAGTATTTTTCACTATTCATAAAAAATTGGAAGTTCTCAGAAAAACACCAAAAATTCAACATAGGCTAATTTTGATATTCCAAATCCAAAAATGAAGTCCATTTTGAAATATAAAATATATATAATTTCAAAAAGTGGGTATTACTATTCATAACTGCTATTTTTAATGGTCGCGGTGTGTTAGAACTCAAGGTTGCGTACAACACACGCTACTCTATTATTCAAAGAGAAGCGTACCATGGAATTTTGGGGTGTTACAAATCAAGCTGTTAAGACTTTAAAAGAAATCAGACACTAAATAATGTCAACATTGACATAAATTAGTTTTTCAAACTGATACTATATTATTAAATGATATAATAGTCCTAAAAATCTATTGCTCAGCCAGATGAATTATATAATAATAGATATGTCATTAATGAACCACTTGGGGTTCACGTGGCATTTAATAGTTTTTTTATTAACCATATAATATAAAAATACAAGGTGTCATGGTAAATGATTAACTATTTAACCAAGAGTAGAATCTAAATGATAATGTTAATATGGTGACGTAAACCATTCTAAAATGTATCTGTGGAAAGGAAAGAGTAACTGGAACATATGTCTATAAAAAATGTCTCTAAGGTATAGAAGAAACATATCATCCCGCTAATCACCTCTGGAGAACCCTGGCCATAGGCCACCATCTTTTAAAGCTAGCATCGCCCCTGTCCACCGGCTCCACAAACCCGTGGTGGACCGCCTGTGGGTGGTGGTGGTGGAACCTCGAATCTCCATCCGCCACCTATCACTCGACATTATCCCCTTCCACATCTGTTGCCTTATAGACCTCCTAACTCAAACCTCTACCACTACCTTCGAAGTCCCTCGACTGTCTGTTGAACGTCTGTATGGATGGTCTGATAGTAACGAGCCATATGTCCCTGCCAGCCGCACGTGATGCACATCCTAGTTCCATACTGACTCACTCTACTTTGGGAGACCCGTACTAAAAACCCCGAGTCCGGGGCCTCCCCCTGAAATACATTGCCTCATTGGGCCGCCATGTCTATTTTCTGCTTCCCACCATTAAATACTATGTTTCCTGAGGTCTGATGGTGGATCCAGCAATGGGTGCTTACTCAGATTTGATGTTTTCCATAAGAATGGATAGCTCCAACACTCCAGCATGAGTAGGGATGTTGAGAGACACCAAGTTTTCTATGATCTTCCATTGTATTCCATGCGCAAAGGACCATTACCTAATGAAAGGCTCATCCACCATGTCTATGTAGTAGATAGAGAGGTATTTAATCCTCACAATGTGCTCAGCCACTGATAGGCTTCCCTATGATAGGTGTAGCTGCTCATGTATGTGCACCAAGGACATGTTTGTGGGGAAAAAATCATCCCAGAAAATCTGCTCAAAGTCTGTCCATGTGAGGGTCACCTCATCAAGTGTATGGTTATTCAATCTTTACCTTGTCCCTATCTAACCTATTAGAAGTCTCATGACCAAGATCGACATCTAGTCAAGAGGTGTCTTTACTATGTGAAATACCCATGTGACTGCCTATCGCTAGCCCTCAGAAACCTATGTGTAAGACCATAATATTCCATGACAAGTTTCTCTTTGAATAATGCAATATATTACGTTGTACGCAACTTCATGTTCTAACACACCATGAACAACCAAACAAGATAATATGAATAGTAATACCCACTTTTTGAAATTTTATAAATTTTATTTATCAAAATGGACTTCATTTTGGATTAGTAATATTAAAATTAGCGTGGTTTTTTATTTGTTTTTTCTGAAAACATTTACTTTTTGATGAATAGTTATAAACACCATGTCATTGTTAAAACAAGACATTTTATTTAAATAATTATTTATTTTATGTCAAAATAGAAACATAATACCTATACATGTTCAATGTAATTATTTGGAGTCATTTTATAATAAGATTAGATATATAAAATTTTACTGAAATTTTAACGTCTATTACCCACTATCTAGGCACATTTATAAATTTCCATTAAATTAATTTTATTATTTCTTTGAATTTAATTTCAAAAATCCGAGAGATACGGTTGACATCAGTAGGTAAAATGACGTTCAATAAGATAAAAATATTTTTTGGTGAATAGTATCTTTTGAATTTTATTTACCACGGCTAAAAGTATGTTGTTTAATTAATGGTAAAAATGATATTATAATTACTGTAACACATGTCCTAATTCTATTAGATAAGTTTATTTCGACAAAAGTCATCCCTAAGAATAAAATATGATACTTTTGGTTCACATTAATTAGATTAGGACATTTATTATTATTTTATTTATAGAATAGTTAAAAGTGTTAAATTCAAATTTGAATAAGTAAAATATTTTTAATATAGGGTTATAAATAAGACATATTAGGCAAGAAATATTCATCAGAAAGCTAGAAATATTCCATACATATTCATATTTTATTAATAATTATTGGACATTAAATAATTAAATTTATTTATGACATAATGATGATGCCGTAATTTCATTATTATAGAAAGATAAAAATAATTTATAATATAAATATTAAAATAATTGTAAATTGAGAATTTTTATATCTTACATGAATTATCTAGGATAATATGAAATTTTAGGGTTGATTAAATTAATTTTTTTCGAAGTGATAGAGTTGTTATGACTTTTTCAAAAACCAAATACTAAATAGTGTCAAAATTGACATAAATGAGTTTTTCAATCAAAAACTATATTATTTATTGAGATAATATTCATAAAGATCAAAGGATTATACAAGTACTTATATAAGGATATATATATATATATATCAATGATGAACCACTTGTGGTTCTCTTGTTGTTTCATAGTATGTTTATTAACCATTTAATATAATAATACAAGAATACATGGTTAAAGATAAACTGTTTAACTAAGAGGAAAATCTAAATGGTATGGTTAATATGGTGACCTAAACCTAACTAAATCCATTTGGTTGAGGTATTTTTGACCAAGACCCACCTTATCCTATAATTTAATATTTTTGGGGCCATTATATACCGAATATGATTTTATAATAAAATTATATTTAAAGCATTTCCTAAATTTACCTTCACCACTCATATAAATGGGTACTTCCCCTTCCCTTAAAATCACTCCTCCAATGCCATTTGTATTAGCCAAAACCTGATCAAATATCCTAACTCCTACCCTCAATTCAACATAGAGGCCTTAATTTGATCAGAAACAAATCTAAGGAGTCCTTTTGATCAAATCAAAATGAAGCACCTGTAGAAGAGGTAATAATTTCACCACGTCTTTCAATGTTCTTTTCTTCTTCCACTTCCTCTTTCATTGTTGTTTCCATACCAAAAATAATAAATTCATTAACTTATACATACTGTGATATTATTATAAATATGGTACAACCATATTCATTATTCTATCCATCCTATGAATGACAAAGTCACCATACGTGTGTTCGCACGGCTTACCGCCTCCATGTCATGGTGTAGTTTGTTATTCAAAATTTTATTATTTAGATTGGTATAATAATGAGTATAATAGATGTAAATTGAAATTATAAATTGTTCATGATTTTTTATATATTATATACTATCAAATTTCATAAAAATTCACCATCAATAGAATGGTATTGTCGCTCATGAATATGTATGTATTACCATCTCCATGAACGCGATGAGATTCATTTCCCATCGTAACCATTCAAGAATAATTTTCATTTTATGATTAAAAAAATGTTTAAAAAATTAATATCATTCTAGGTATGAATAAAATACATCGTATTCATAAAAATCATGACTTACGTATCAAAAAATATAAAGGAAATGAATTAGATAACACCGAAAACATTTATACTTCTAAAATATTATTAACAAAGAAATATTATATGATCATATATGATATCATATTTATGTAGGTGGTTCTATTATTGTTTAATAACACGGATTTATCTATTAAATAAGAGTGTAACATACCCTCTACCATGGAAAATTACAAGGTGAGTCTTAATTCATCAGTCTCTTCCTTATCCGAGGTTTTTTGTACTTGAGTATCTATTTGGACCTCGTTTCTCATCTACTTCGGTGTTTATTAAAAACGTAATTCAACATTTTTTTTATTTCTAATATTATGGGTTAATTTCATTAATATCCTCTTCTATCTTTTTATATAATGTTTATAATGTAATATTTCTGTCGTTTTCAAAACAAGTTCCTTTATAACCTTTTTGACAAAATTATAGAAAGAATGTTTTTTAACTTATACGCCAAGTGTGGCTATTTCCTGCCATTATAACACCTTCCAAACAACCCATACATGATTATAATAATATTTTCAAAATAAATGTTTTATTTTATAATAATTTTACTTTTAAATGATTATAAAATAGAATGAGATAATTTTCTAAAACAGTTTTGATTTCATCTTTGTCAAAATATTTTGATGGATTTTAAACATGTTTGATGTTGATTAATTATGATATAGTATTCGATATTGAATAATTGGTTTCGTGATATGATTGAATGTTGATGAGTTATTTTTATTCCGTTCATAAACTATGGTTAATGTATTAACATTTTATATGTGAGTTTTAATATGAATGTTTATGTTATGTTTCAACAATTTCACATGGAAAATGTGTTGGACTTAGTATGTGACTGGTGGAGCCTTCTATAGTTCCTAAGATCATCGATAGGTATCACGATACCAACTAGTGTCTTGGAACATGGGCTTAACCAAACTTATTTATAGTCTTGGCACAAGGCCTTCACTATGTGCTTATGATGTCCAACATCATGCATTCCATCCTTATGAAATTGGCTACTCATATTACATGTGACAATTCGACTAGAAGAAAATCTATGTGAATAATTTAATGGGATTATTTGATTTATATTTGACTTAATATTTTAATATTTACGTTTAAAAGGCTTGTGTTTTAGTTTTAGACATTGCCTTAAATGTTTATGCTAATTTATTATAGTTTCCACTGTATTGTTATCATTACTGATCATCTGAGATCACCCCATTCTATGTTTTATTTTTCCCATGATGAGAAGAAGTATATTACGAATAACCTATGGGAATAGGATATGGGATATGAGTGTGTTCAAAGTGGACACACATTTTTTTCGATTTCATGATGTAATGTAAATCTTATGTAATTATCTAGTACTTCTAATGCAACTAAAATAATCGGCCATTCAAGACTTGATCTCTTGTGATCATGCCAATTTTATGTTATAATTCACTAACTCTATGTAACTATGATTGGGTTTTTACATAGAGGATCTATCCCTCCCCTAAACATAGAAGGACTCTGCCTCTGAAACTATTGAAAGGAAATGAGTCTGTGTATCTAATCTACCATTAATTCCAGTAGTAATTACAGACAAACGGATGGTGACAACACTAGTGAACCACCCAATTGGGCCATCTCTTGAACTGGTCCCAAAACAGAAACCTTATCACTAGGCAGGTTGTCCACACAATCACGTATCATACACCTAACTAGTTGTGTGCATGGAGGAATCCTAATATATATCAATATGTACCACAGTTAGAAGATTATACATGGTGAGATGAATCTTATTCAATAAGATCATAAGAAGACAATTATTCAACCAGTGTTATCATGATAAGAGTTGAAAAGTAGAATTCAAGGTCTTGGTGTATGGATACATCAACTGCTTCACCAACACTAGAACCCCTAAATCTGAAATTCAAACTCTGAACATTCAAAAAAAATTCCACTAAACAAAAAAAAGACACTCGGTATTTAAGGTATAATTGAATCCCTATGATACCAAATTTTCAGGACCCTTCCCTAAGTTCCCATGTCGCGACATGCCCCAAGACCGGCACTCAATGGCCATGGGTTGGTGACTCATTCCAAAGGCATCAACCTTCAAGTGGGAGGAATTTTCCTAAGTACTTGTATGAACACACACACACACAACCACATCCAATAGATGGAAAAGTAAAGATGTATTCCACTAGAAAACCACTGAGTACTTGTAAAACAGAAAGTCAAGTGTTATATAATACAAAACCAACAATAGAAAAACTATCAAATGGGAATGTAAAAAATAAACTATCTATAGCTATCCACTCAAAACCCAACCTGATGGGTAAGTACAAAGTAACTTCTGGAAGCCGTAGAAGTATTCCCCATCTTCCTGGTCTCACTAGGCACCACCAGGTCCTTGGAAACCAAGTCCTCTGTCAAGGAGGCGGTTGTCTACACCAGACACAACACGTTTTAGAGAATCCCATGCAGTGGTGAGAAAAGAAATACTCATTAGAGGCCCTAAAACACAATGGAACGACCACAAAAATATCCACAACCAAACCACAAAGCATGATCACCAAGCATGGTCACGATGTAAGACATATCACACAAGGTATATTCTAGAGTATGAATTTAGAACCATTATTCACATCATTGAACACAATCTGTTTCTGAAAAAAATAATCCTCAATTATAACAGTGGGCCCGCCTTGTTAGGCAGAAGCCACTCTCCACTATGGTAATGCGAGAGCATGCAGAAGCTGGTTCCCACCTATGGACATACTGAGGTACACCTCTTGTTGAGTAAAATGGGACTTCTGGGTCACATAGAAGCTGATACCCAACATGGGCCAGCATGGTCACCTAAAATCTTCTTCTCATTGGGTCATAGAATCTGATCCAAATAGGGTCGCTCATCAATAGTCTTAAGGTCTCATCCAACCTCAATGTTTCCTCATGTAGCACACTTAATCTCTATAGAACTGCTCCCTAAGCCCTTCATCATATATCATCATCCCTGAAATTCACCATAGGGTATGCAAAAATATCTCCCTTGTCTTGAGGGTTCTAATTTCATAAATGAATTATAAATCAGAATCCCTCTTTTCAAGTTATTGTCGTTTTACCAAAAAGGTGTCGCTGGGGGTATGCGTCTTGTTTGACCTCGTCGGACCGACACGACCCATACCCTAGCTTGGCCAGGGTCCGGCATTCTAGGCTACCTGGTCTTCCTATATGGGACCCAGTAGGTGGCCTCGTCTGGCTCTCCTCGCCTTGTAAGTCGTCCGACGATCTGAAGCCTCCTACCATGGTCAAACGACCACGGCTACTGCTACAAATCAGACAATCTTGCAAGGCCTGATATCCAATACGTGGTCATAGATGACATGCCTCTAAGATCTCTGGCTCTTGACTATAGGTCTCTAACCAGATGCAAATTAGGGGTCGCGTGTCTACTTCCATCCAGTAGCTCCTCTCGATGCGCCGTCGTGGAATGCTGGCAGGCTCTTTCGCATACCATGAGGTCTACACAGATGGTCTATTCATTCCATTGACTGCACCTCTAGCCTCTATTGGGTATCACCTTCATTGATATGGCCTTGAATCTGCCTTACCACCCACCCCCTTTCAAATTTTAATCCACGAGAAATTCCCTAGTTGATGGGAGTGGGCCTTGTTCATGTCCGAACACACTCTCTGCCCTAGATTTTAAAAATACGGGGTGTTTTGGGGATTATGTATTATCAACATTAATTCAATCCTGAATATAACACCAAGGAAACATCATCCTCCCACAAGAAAGGATGATCCGTGGATAATTGTGTTCATGGGTTGATCTGCATTCATCCTTCAGGAATATAACTAGTAAAAATTAAGATAAATGAACCCCTGCATTGATCGATGTTCATTGTTGAATCTCTCCACCCTTGAGGATTCAACCACTGTTTGCATTCATCACTTCTCCATCTTATTATTCATAAAGAAACTACATTTCTAGTGATCCTATCAACATTCTTCGTTCATCATATGAGAGAAATTTCATTGTAGGTTTGTTAGAGTAAATTCAATAAATTTATTTCTCTAATGTGTATGTGATATGAAAACACATCGCAATGTTTCTGTTAAGCTGTGATGTCGGGTTGTTACGCTGTTTCATTTCTGAAATAGTGTATCTGTTACACTCTAAAAAAAGTCCCATTAAGAATTATTATTTAATGTGCCTTATCGTTGAACTGAAGTGTAGTCTTCCACCTCTCAACAGTTAAAAAATAAAAAAAATTAACTTTTTTATGTTATTTTAATTTTTTTTGAAAATTACAAAAAATAAAATTTCTGTCCGACCCTTGTCGGTCAGTGTTAAGTCCATTCTAGGTGAATGTCACCATTCTGAGTTCAATGGTGCTCTTATATTTTTTATCTGAGCATGGATATAAATAATAGAAAAACTATATTTCATATTCACTTAAACATACATAAAATGTTTCATAATTCCATTCTAGGTTCACCGGGCCTAGGAACCACATTCTGCCAATGTGAGTGGTCTCGTAATAATTCAATACAACTTAAAAAATATATAACTAAATTCTGGGGCTTTAAATATATATTAATTTTTTAATTTCATTATTAATTTCATATTTTAAATTATCAATCATCAATCCATTTATTTCATTTATTTCAATGGAATATTGAATTACCTAATCTGTTATGTCAACATTGTGTGTTTTCATGTATTTTGGTACAAAATTTAAAAAATAGTCAGTTTATTAAAAATTTAAAATTAGTCCTTTGATCAAAAACATATATAATAATTGTAATTAATATTTATAATTTGTATATATCACATAAAATTTTAATGATTTTCTATTAAAGTCATTCATGAAACAAAAAATACATTATATTGTGTGGTGGTAGTCTGCATGTTCACAAATGTTATGTTTTTACATTTCATTTGATTGAAACTAATGAAATGATAATAAATTTCATAATTAAAAAAAATTATAATGTATTAAAAATAAATTAACATCATTAAATCCATCCAAATGACAATTTATGATAAGTGGTTTTTGAAAAATGTTGTATATCATGAGGAGAAGAATGTAGTATATACATATGTAAGTGTCCTGATTCCAATTTAAATGATGTGAATTGTACTATGATAATGGATAGATTATGTTAACAAATTAGAAATTATTTAATGAATATATATATATACACATACATTAATGATCTGGACCTCTTTGGTTAATTTCTTTGTGAAAATTCACTGTTTGAAGTGTTCTAGGATGTCAAGGTGGATCATTTCAAGAGTTTACGAAATTTAAACTTTTTCAATTGTATAAAATAATGGTTAATAAAAAAGGTGATTCCTAGTGGCGATTCAGAACATTGAATCACAACGGTAGTATAAGGCCCCAGCCTTAAACCTTACTTAATCATGAGTTATTACAAGATTACACATTGAGGATCTTTTCGGGTTTAGAGTTTTAGAGAATTAGATCATAAAACATGCATTACATTCCACATATAAACAAAGTGGTTACATAAAGATAGTATTCTTAGTTCCCATCAATGGAAACATATTTAAAATAAAACATGGATTCTTTCTTCACACTTCCATGACACTATCATCATATCATGTACCTTTCCTTGACCTGTGGAAAACATTTCAAAAAAACTTGGGATGAGCATAAAAAGCTCAGTAAGGGATATAAAAATATGGAAAGGAAACATGGGTACATATATACATAAGAATGAAATAATACTTTACCCATAAAACATAAGCACTTTAACATACCTCATCAAATCATTAATAAATCATAAAAATCATAATACATAAAAGTAACTTGAGGCATTCATAACATTCTTACGCAGGGAGAAACCCTCTTGGTTACGTTTGGAATACCCATCACAGTATATTCCATAAATCTCTTCGGAGAAACTGTAGCGTTTCACTCCTTCGCGTTACCCAATGCATTGGAGAGCTATATCGGGCTCACCCTCCCTTAGTCTATCACGGAACCACCCGTCTTCATAATAATGCCCAACAACCTCAACATAATCGTATCACATAAAACATGCATAAAGGAAACATAACATTTCCACCTTTCAATCACATGATTTCAATACAACACATTGATATAAAAACATTATGAAAACAATTTTCAATAACAAAATAAAATAAAAGTAAAACATGGTATTTATTTTTCTTTTAAAAAAAAGTATTGCTTCTAGAGGCAGCCGAAACTCAAATAACGGTCACGGCAGCGGAGAAGTCGTTGTCACCGCATATGTACAACAAAAACATTCCCTTTTGTCGATTAGTAAACGCTTCATATAAAAAATATTCCTTTTGAATAAACGTAAAAGTCAATGGGGTTTATACACCGTATAAAAGAAGGTTGTTTATAAAACAAAATATGCCTCAATGAAAGGAGATTGAGACGAAGTCCCATACCTCCGATCCGATTTGACTCGATCGTTCATTAATCTCATGAATAATAAACATTAGTTAATTTCTACTTGTTTAAGAACCTTTCTAAAGTTCATTATTCCTTTTATATCACTTATTTCCATGTCATGATCACTATGTAATTATTTAAGTTAATAACGGTCGTTTTAACGATCATTGGTACTTGAGTCAAAAATAAGCCATTTATAATTACTAGTTGTTCATGTACCCATTATATCCAGAATGGTATTCATGATGTAGATATCATATATGTCATATATATACAGTACATGCATGCATTTATAATATTACATAATCATTTAGAGGTAATAAATGAAATGCACCGTTCGTGGAGACGGTAAGCCGTACGTACGCATGAACGCTACATTCATTTCAATTTCATATTTTATAGAATGGAATCATAATGATATAAATGTATATTATACTTCTAGTATAATATCATATATAATATCTTAGTTCCATCCTTTATAGGTCCCACATATGGTATTTAACGAATCAAATCACTTTGAGGGGGCGGTAGTCCGCACTACCTTAAATGAAGATATCGCGTTTACCCATAATGTAAACCTTAAATGTATGCCCAAAATGAAAAATACAGAAGTATAATGAAAACATAAAAATATTATTTATAATATATAAATATAGTGACATCTTAATGGCCACCTTTGAAGGTGTTAAAAGAATGTTGAACAATCATCGTTTCGGGATGCATAAATTCACCATCCACGGAAACAGTATGTCCTTTAACCATTAGATGTAGGTGTGTGTAAGTGTAGCTCGAATAATTCTTATAACAACATACTTTTATATTTATGATACTGGAGATGTTACAAAATAAATGTATAAAAAGTGTTTATGGGGTTGGAGAAGCAAAATAAAACAAAAGAACACAAGTGAACACATTACCATAAAATCGGGTAACTCCCTTTGGTTTGAGCTCAAAGGCTTCCTTGGGAAAACTTCTGTCCAATGTTAGGCTTTAAGGAGTACAAGAGGGATGTGTAGAGACAAAATGGGCAGGGTTTGGCTGAGTCAAAGGCTTTGGGAGTGTGGGTAAGGAGGTAGAGGTGGGAGCCTTTTATAAGAGGAGAGGAGGGGCACTCTTGGAATGTAAAGAAATAATACATTATTTTAGAATGAATTTCGGATATTAATGGTCCCACATAGATGTGTTTCGAGTATAAGGTGATAAGGGTTCGAAAAACACTCATCAAATAGGTTTTGGACATGTGTAGGTTTTAGATTTTACATTATCTTTCCATTTTATTTAAATCCTTTATTAATGAGGTAATCGCTGCATCATAATGATGTCATTAATAATTTAATAAAATTAATGTCTAAAAATTATAAAAAAATTATGATGTAGGAAATATTTTTAGATTTCCAATGACTATTTATAATCAAAAATATGACTTGTATAACCCCATGTAAAAATTGTTTTAGTAAAACATCTCTTGTTTGTGTCATTTTTACTTTAACATTAAATAAAAAGTTATTTGTTCCATTTCCCTACCAAAGTGGCTCCATGGGGTCCCCAAGCTTACCCATGGATTTTAGTTGTTGGCCATGACACACCCAATTAGGTTAGGACATGTGTCAAGCTCATCTCATATTATTAAAACATTATTTTTACCTTAAACTACAGTAATTACCTTTAATCGCGATAAAGAACTTAAAAGTTACTATTCACCTAAAAATTATTTTAATCTCATTGAACCACATTTTACTTCTTAATGACAACCATGTATGTCGGATTTTTGAAAATAAAATCACAGAAGTGGCAAAGTTTCATTTAAATGAAAAATCAGTTTCTTTAACTACCACTTAGTGGTTTCACTATTCATCAAAAATTGATGTTTTTCAGAAAAATTCAAAAACATCACCCTAAGATATATTTGATATTCTGAATTCAAAAATGATGTCTATTTTACAAAATTAAAATCATATAAGTTACATTAATTAATTTAATAATTATTTCCCGCTGTCATGACAAATAGCGTGTTTTTATGAAATAATAAGTATCAAAAGATTGACAATAGTTTAAGTCCAATTTCAAAGTGAAATTGATTCCAATGTCAACCATTGGATAGAATGGTAAAAATATATTCTAATTTCACTTCAAAACCAATTAAAAAGATATTCTAATCATATAAATAAATTAGATTAAAAATAGGTTTTGAATTAAAATACAACATTTTTCACTATTCATTAAAAAATGAACTTTATCGGAAAAATACCAAAAATTCACACATAGTATATTTTGATGTCCCAATCATAAATAATAAGTTATTTTTGACAAAAATAGCTTATAAAATTGTTAAAATATTGATTTAAAAAGAGTTTTCCATCAAAAGGCAGTAAAATAATCTTTTAAGAATGTTAGAGTATTTTATGCATAAGATTGTATTTATTTTCATTTTACACCTCTAAAACACTATCATATTCATTAATAGACATAGATAAAAATATCTATTATTCATTACTTACTTGGGATGTTACATCCTTCCCCACTTTAGAAAATTTCATCTCCGAAATTTATTTACATATCGAATAAATGTGGGTACTTATCCCTCATTGCATTTTCAGATTCCCATGTTGCCTCTTCCATCATGTGGTTTTTCCAAAAAACCTTTACCTGATTAATCACCTTATTCCGTAACACTTGCTCCCTGTGGTCAAGAATCTGGACTGGTTTTTCCTCATAAGATAGGTTCTCTTCCAGCTGAACTACCTCTGGACTCAAAACATCAGATGGATCTGGCATGTACTTTATCAACATCGAAACATGAAAAACATTGTGTACCTGAGATATACTCGAAGGTAAAGCCACTCGGTAAGCAACATATCCACCTCTCTCAAGAAATTTCATATGGTCCAATGAACCTTGGACTCAACATTCCTTTCTTACCAAATCGCATCACACTTTTCCATGGTGATACTTTTAGAAAAAATAATCACCTACCTCAAAAGAGAGATCCTTCCTCATGTTGTCCGCATAACTCTTCTGCCTACTCTGTGCTGTTCTAATGTGTTTCTGTATCAGCTGACCTTTTTCTGGCAACTCTTCTACTAATTCTTGTCCCATCAACTTCCTTTCACCCACATCATCCCAGAAAGCTGGAGTTCGACACTGCTATCCATATATTGCCTGAAATGGTGCCATCTGTATACTAGAATGAAAACTGTTATTATATGAAAATTCAACCAAAGAATGATGATGGTCCCAACATCCCTGATAATCCATCGAACAAGCTCATAGCATATCCTCCAAGGTCTGAATTTTTCATTCTGACTGCCCATCTAATTGAGGATGAAAAGCTATAATAAAATTTAATTCAGTACCCAACGACTTTTGAAGGCCATTTAAAAAGTTAGAAGTGAACCTGGGATCACGATCAGATAAAATGGAGAGGGGAACTCCATGCAACCTGACTATCTCATTAAGATACAATCGGGAATGTTGATCTAGGGAAAAAGTATCTCGTATAGCAATGAAATGATCAGATCTAGTCAAGGGATCAATAATAACCCAGATTGCATTATGGCCTCGAAATGTCTTCTGTAATCCCACAACAAAGTCCATAGATATATTCTCCAATTTCCACTCTGGCACTGGGAGAGGATGAAAAATCCCTTTCGGTAACTTCCGCTCTGCTTTAACCTGTTGACATTTCAAACACTTCACAGTAAAATCAGCAATATCTCTTTTCATTCCATCCCACTAGTAATACTCCCGCAGATCTATGTACATCTTAGTACTGCTAGGATGAACTGAAAACGGAGAACTATGAGCTTCACATAACAACTCTCTCTTCAACTTTGAATCACAAGGTACACACAATCTCTTCCCAAATATCAAAATGCAATCATTATCAATGCTAAATTCGGGCAACTTACCTTTCTGAACCAGCTCTACCTTTTTCTGCAACTCACTGTCTTGCTTCTGTGCTTTCTTGATTATATCTGATAGAGATGATCTCACTGATACCTGAATCAAAACAGAAGAACTTCTTGCACCAACAACATTTATGGAAAAGTTCATCAAATCCTTAACCAAAGGATGACGTTCCAAACATAACATTTCTAATGAAGCATTGCTTTTTCGACTCAAAGCATCAGCCACTTTATTTTCTTTTCCCAGATGGTAATGAATTGTACAATCATAATCCTTGATTAATTCCAGCCATCTCCTCTGTCTCATGTTTAACTCTTTCTGAGTGAATATATACTTTAGACTTTTGTGATCAGTATATATTTCACACTTTACTCCATACAAATGATGCCTCCAAATTTTCAAAGTGAAAACAACAACAGCTAATTCCAAATCATGTGTAGGGTAATTTACCTCATGAGTTTTCAACTGTCGTGAAGCATAATCAATTACCTGATCATTCTGCATTAGGATACAACCAAGTCCTTTCAATGAAGCATCACTGTAGATAAAAAACTCATCATTCCTGGAAGGTAGTGCCAAAACTGGAGCATTCACCAATATTCTTTTCAATTCCTGAAAACAATCATCACATTCTTTTGTCCAGATAAACTTAACACCCTTCCGAGTAAGCTTAGTCATTGGACTAGATAACCGTGAAAAATTTCTAACAAACCTTCGGTAATAGCCTGCCAAACCAAGGAAACTACACATCTCTGTTACATTTGTGGGTCTTGGCCATTCTTCAACAACTTTTGTTTTTTAAGGATCAACAGTTATCCCATCTTTAGAAACAATGTGACCAAGGAAAGAAATTTGTTGCAACCAAAACTCACACTTGCTGAATTTCCCATACAATTTATTTTCTTTTAAGGTTTTCAAGATAACCCTTAAATGTCATTCATGCTCATCTTTACTTTTAGAAAACACCAAAATATCATTAATGATAACCACCAAAATCTTATCCAAGAACTCATGGAAAATTCTATTCATTAGGTCCATGAATACAACAGGTGCATTGGTTAGCCCAAAATTCATTACTACAAATTTATAATGGCCATATCTTGTATGAAACGCAGTCTTCGGGACATCTGCTTCCTTTACCTTCAGCTGATGGTACCCCGATCTCAAGTCAATATTTGAAAAATACTGAGCTCCCTTGAGCTGATCAAAAAAATCATCGATATGAGGCAAAGGATATTTGTTCTTAAGAGTGATTTTATTCAAGGCTATATAATCAATGCAAAGTCCCATTGAACCATCTTTCTTTTTAAATAATAAAACAGTAGCACCCCATGGTGATGTGCTAGGTCGAATGAAACATTTTTCTAATAAATCTTGTAATTTCTCCTTCAAATCTAAAAGTTCAATTTGATCCATTCGACAAGGGGGTTTTGAAATTGGCTTAGCATCAGGAACTAAGTCAACAGTAAATTCAACTTCCCGATCTGGTATTATTCCAGGCAACTCATCAGGAAAAACATCAGGATACTCATTTACCATTGGCACATCATTAATCTGAATAGTTCCTTTATTTTCAACGATGTGTACAAGGTAACATTCATTTCCATCTTTTACAAGTTTCTCAGCCTCTTGATAAGTTATCAACAGTAAGGGTTCATTCTTGTACACAAACTAAAAGTCTTTCTGAAAAGAAACTTCTTTAGCTCTACAGTCAATCTTAGCATGGTAAATAGAGAGCCAATCCATACCCAGGATAACATCAAACTCTACTAGAGGTAGAACAATAAGGTTTTCAAGTAGATTCTTTCCACATATAAGGATAGGAAGATTATTATAAATTATTTTTGCCTCAGGATTTCCCCCAAGTGTCTTTACCACAAGTTCAGGAGTCATTTTTTGAGATGGTATTCCCATTTTACTAGAAACATTTTCAGAGATGAAAGAATGTGTAGACCCCGAATCAAACAACACAATGGGATAATCTGAAAAAACAAACAAAGTACCTGATACAACTTCATTTGATGGCCCGACATCTACTAAAGTTGTTGCAAAGGATTTTACCACCCCTTTCTGCTTGTAGTCTAACTGCTTCCCATCACTCAAGCTCTTTGTCGGACACTCATTTCCATAGTGACCCATCTCATTGCACTTATAACATTTCACTAACTGTAAATAAAATTTTGTATTACCATCACCCTGATCTTTTTCAGTGCAATCACGAGCCTTATGTCCCATCTTACAACATCGGTAGCACTTTACAGAATTCAGAAGACATTCCCCAGCATGTCTTTGGCCACATTTATCACAAACTGGAAACTTAGATTTCTAACCATCAGACTTTTTTGAAGAATTATTACCTGTCTCCTACCACCTCTGTCTCTTCTTCTGTTGGCTATTATAGAACACATGGACATCGGAAAACTCCATTTCCACCTTCTCAGCACATCGAACAAGCTTTTCATAACTTTTAAACTCACGAGAAGCTAATGCCCTTCAATATTTTGGCTTTAATCCCAAGTAAAAATGATTGATTTTACTATCATGGTCTTGGATAAAATTTGGAGCATACCTTTCCAAACGAGTGAACCTTTCTTCATAGGTAGCCACTGAGTATTCCTCTTTCCTCAATTCCAAGAATTGCTTTTCCATCCTAAGTCGAACAACCTTAGGAAAATACCTCTCAAGAAACATACCTTTGAATTCATCCCAGTCAAGAGCATCAATCTCATCAGCATCCCTGATATTTTTAACCATAGACCACCACTGATATGCCTCACCCTCCAAACGGTAAATAGCAAGACTAACCTTTTGATTGTTTGAACACCCCATGACATCGAAAATCTTCTCCAGTTCTTTAATCCACCCTTCAGCTAACATAGGGTCAGATGATCCTTTGAATGATGGGGGATGTTGCCTCATGAAATGTTCCACCGCTAACATGTTCCTCTACGGTTGATTTGGCTGATCTCGTGCATGGATACCAATTCCATTTATCACTTGAGTCAACTGTGCCATTACTGCAATAAACTGTTCAGTTCCAATTCCGACCATATCATGATGCTGATTCAGAAGGTTAATTCCTTCTGCATGCCTTCCTAGCACTACTTCCAAGTTTCCTCTACAGAAAACCATTCTGAATAAACATGTCTTAGATGAAGCAACACGGTAACCTTCAAATACTATATCACTTCAATTTGACCATAAAAAAATATATTTTTGGATAATAATTTAATAGAATTCTAACTCCTAAAGTTATCTAAACCGACCTTTGATATGAACTATAAGGCCCCAGCCTTAAACCTTACTTAATCTTGAGTTATTAAAAGATTACACATTGATGATCTTTTCCGGTTTAGTGTTTTAGAGAATTAGATCATAAAACATGCATTAAATTCCACATATAAACAAAGTGGTTACATAAAAAAAGTATTCTTCTTTCCCATCAATGGAAACATATTTAAAATAAAACATGGATTCATTCTTGACACTTTCTTGACAATATAATCATATCATGTACCTTTCCCTTGACATGTGGAAAACATTTCAAAAAAACATGGGATGAGAATAAAAAGCTCAGTAAGGGATATAAAAATATGGAAAGGAAACATGGGTACATATATACATAATAATGAAATCATACTTTACCCATAAAACATAAGCACATTAACATACCTCATCAAATCATTAATAAATCATTGAAATCATAAGACATAAAGGTAAATCGAGTCATTCATAACATTCTTACGTAGGGAGTAACCCTCTTGGTTATGTTTGGAATACCAATCACAGTATATTCCTTAAATCTCTTCAGAGAAACCTTAATGTTTCACTCCTTCACGTTACCCAATGCATTGGAGAGCTATATCAGGCTCACCCGCCCTTAGTCTATCACAGAACCACCCATCTTCATAATAATTCCCAAGTACCTCAACAGAATCGTATCACATAAAACATGCATAAAGGAAACATAACATTTACACCTTTCACTCACAAGATATCAATACAACACATTGATATAAAAACATTATGAAAATAGTTTTCAATACCAAAATAAAAGAAAAGTAAAACATGGTATTTATTTTTCTTTTATAAAAAAGTATGGCTTGTAGAGGAAGCCGAAACTCAAATAATGGTCACTGCAGCGGAGAAGTCGTTGTCACTGCATACATACGACAAAAACATTCCCTTTTTTCGTTTAGTAAACACTTCATATAAAAAATATTCCTTTTGAATAAACTTAAGTGTGAAATGGTGTTTATACACCGTATAAAAGAAAGTTGTGTATAAGTCAAAATATTCCCAATGAAAGGAGATTGAGATGAAGTCCCATACCTCGGGTCCGACTTGACACGATCGTTCTTTAATCTCCTGAATAATAAACTTGAGTTAATTTCTACTTGTTTAAGAACTTTTCCAAAGGTCATTATTCCTTTTATATCACTTATTTCCATGTCATGAACACTATGTAATTATATATGTTAATAACAGTCATTTTAACGATCATTGGTACTTGAGTAAAAAATAAGCCCTTTATAATTACAAGTTTTTCATGTACCCATTATATCCAGAATGGTATTCATGATGTAGATATCATATATGTCATATATATCTAGTACATTCTTGCATTTATAATAATACATAATCATTTAGAGGTAAGAAATGAAATGCACTGTTCATGGAGACGGTAAGCAGTACGTACGCATGAACGCTACTTTCATTTCTATTTCGTATTTTATAGAATGGAATAATAATTATATAAAGGTATATTATAATTTCAGTATAATATCATATATAATATCATAGTTCCATCCTTTATACGTCCCACATATGGTATTTAACAAATCAAATCACTTTGAGGGGGCGATAGTCCGCACTTTCTTAAATAAAGATATCGCGTTTACCTATAATGGAAATGATAAAGGTATTCCCAAAAGGAAAAATACAGAAGCTTAAATAAAACATAAACACATTATATATCACATATAAATATAGTGACATATTAATGGACAACTTTTAAGGTGTTAAAATAATGTTGAACAATCATCGTTTCGGGAGGCATAAATTCACCATCCACGGAAACCGTATGTCCTTTAACCATTAGATGTAGGTGTGTGTAAGTTTAGCTCGAATACTTCTTATAACAATATCCTAGTATATTGAAGATACTGTATTTGTTACAAAAGAAATGAATAAAAAGATTTTAGGGGGTTGGAGAATCAAAATAATACAAAAGAACACAAGTGAACACATTACCTTAAAATCGGGTAACTCTCTTTGGTTTGAGCTCAAAGGCTTCCTTGGGAAGACTTCTGCCCAATTTGAGGCTTCAAGGAGTAATAGAGGGATGTGGAGAGGCAAAAGGGGCAGGTTTTGGCCGATCCAAAGGCTTTGGGTGTTTGCGTAAGGAGGTAGAGGTGGGGGCCTTTTATAAGAGGAGAGGAGGGGCACTCTTGGAAAGTAATAAAATGTTACATTATTTTAGAATGAATTTCGGATATTAATGGTCCCACATTGATGTGTTTCTAGGATAAGGTGATAAGGGTTCGAAATCCACTCATCCAATAGGTTTTGGACATGTGTAGGTCTTAGATTTTACATTATCTTTCCATTTTATTTAAATCCTTTATTAATGAGGTAATCACTTCATCATCATGATGTCATAAATACTTTAATAAAATTAATGTGTAAAAATTATAAAAAAAACTATGATGTAGGAAATCTTTTTAGATTTACAATGACTATTTATAATCAAAAATCTTACTTGTATAACCCCATGTAAAAATTGTTTTAGTAAAACATCTCTTGTTTGTGTCATTTTTAGTTTAACATTAAATAAAAAGTTATTTATTTCATTTCCCAAACAAAGTGTCTCCATGGGGTCCCCAAGTTGACCCATGTATTTTCTTGGTCGTCCATGACACATCCAATGAGGGTAGGACATGTTTCAAGCTCATCTCATATTATTTAAACATTATTTTTACCTTAAACTACACTAATTACCTCTAATCGCGATTAAGAACTTAAAAGTTACTATTCACCAAAAAATTATTTTAATCTCATTGAACCACATTTTACTTCTTAATGACAACCATGTATGTTGGATTTTTTAAAATCAAATCACAGAAGTGGCAAATTTTCATATAAATGAAAAATCAGTTTCTTTAACTACCACTTAGTGGATTCACTATTCATCAAAAATTGAAGTTTTTCAGAAAAATTCCAAAACGTCAACCTAAGCTATATTTGACATTCTGAATTAAAAAATGATGTCTATTATACAAAATTCAAATCATATAAGTTACATTAATTAATTTAATAACTAATTCCCGATGTCATGACAAATAGCGTGTTTTTATGAAACAATAAATATCAAAAGATTGACACTAGTTTAAGTCCAATTTCAAAGTGAAATTGATTACAATGACCACCATTGGATAAAATGATAAAAATATATTCTAATTTAACTTCAAAACCAATTCAAAAGATATTATAATCATATAAATAAATTATATTAAAAAGAGGTTTTGAATTAAAATACAACATTTTTCAATATTCATTAAAAATGAACTTTATCGGAAAAATACCAAAAAATAACAAAGTATATTTTGATGTCCCAATCATAAATAATAAGTTTATTTTGACAATAATAGCTTATAAAATTTTCAAAAGATAGATTTAAAAAGGGTTTTCCATCAAAATGCAGTAAAATAATCTTTTTAGAATATTAGTGTATTCCATGCAAAAGATTGTATTTATGTTCATTTTAAGACTATAAAAAACTAACTTAATCATTAATAGGCATAGATAGAAATATATATTATTCATTACTTACTTGGGATGTTACAGGTAGGTTTCAACTCTACCTCGTACTAGTGATTCATTTTCAACAGTTTTTCACAATTCTAGAATTTATCCAGTTTTTCTAGTTTTGGCCCTTTAAAAAATATTTTTTTAAAATTAATTTAATACTATATTTAATGGGTTTGGAGCTATTTATAATCATATATATCATCTAAAACATGAATATTTCCTTTACTTTCCAAATAATGTGGTCTTGGGAGTGATCCACATTTAATGGATTTTAAAAACCGTTTCCCTTATTGATTTTGGACCTGGCCTTCTAAAAGTCGAGATCCACTCTATCTTGTGCGATTCCATGTTCACTTTGTTCCCATTGAACCCTTATTCCCTGAGTATCCATGGGTTTTTACTATATCATTGTACTGTGTTCTCACTAGAGGCTCTCCCTACCACACACCCCCTTCTTTACTAAAACAAGGAAGTGTCAGTCGTCTCCTCTTCGGATTAGGTTTCCATTTAATCCTTTTATATGTGCATCATGTTGGGTGGGTGTAGCAATGTTTCATTAGAACATGGGTGATTTTTAATTCATGATGAAAATTAAACTGGCTAAGATCAATATTTAATGGTTGGGGAAAGGTGATGTATGATATGCTTGTTATTTCCATTTGGTTGTTATTGTGAATTATATGTGTTATAAGACTAAAATAAATCATGGCCTTTGGGAGTTTTTGTTAGTGCACCAAATAGATTTTGGGTTACATGTTTCTTTACTCTTGAACCATCATTCTTAAAAACCTCTTAAACACGTACACTCAGGAAATAAATGGATTCCACATAATCAAACTATTTTTTGATAACCCATGAATTAACAAGAGGAAATTGAATGCTGAATTCATTAATAAATATGAACATTCCTTGGCTTGGTTTGTGTGATGGTGTACTATGTGTGTGTTTGTTCTGACAAGTATTGATGTAGGGTCGTGGGATTGTCTATGTGATGTGGGGTGCTATGGGTGGTGTAATTGAATCTCATGATAAGAGATTGAAATATTTTTTAATGGGAAGGTAGGGTGGTGAGGTGGGCCTATCATCTGGTTGTTGTTTGTTTATGTTGCGGCATGTGGACTTGAGTTTTGGGTTTTTGTGTTTGAGATGATGGTTTGGGCAGAATGACAATGAATAATGATGATATCAGTGGTTGGTATGGGAAATTTGCTCTAGGTTTCTCCAGGACTAGCATACAGAAAGCTTCAACATGTGTCTCAGGATTGATATATATCATGTTATGAATGAGTCTTAAATGGATATTAATGCGATTCTACTTTAGTTTAAACAGATCTTCACCTTCTACGATGACATTGGTTTTGTTTCCTATTTTTTAATGTTTTTAGAAGTTTCATGTGTAGTAATGGAATGAACAAATGAATTTTTAATAGAGAATGACATTTTGGTTGAGCTAAATAATGAATTGAATGGTTTTTAAGTGAAGGAGCTTTGTGAAGCTATTTTATTTTTTCAAATTCCGAAGTGGCTATTGATGATAAACAAATTCATTTAGAAGTAGCGGTATAAGTGGTATCTTGAGTTGGTGGTTGGTTGAAACCAATAAGTGGGGCTTCATTATTTTGTATTATATATATATAAATATATTTCCATTGTGATTTATATATGAACCCCACTCTAGGTGTGAACCATATATAGAACACACCCATTTTCAGGAGGGAGGGATACATTCCCAGACAACCTGGTGGGAGGATGGATGGCTAGACACCCGCTCTTACCTGAACCCCCATCCAGGTGGTGAAATCCCAAGATTCTTTAGGAATGTTGTGATTTTTGAGGCTCAGGTGTGTGCATGTTATTTGTGATTCCCAGTTGTCACTAGGATGAGATGTGTTGGGGCCCAGGTGTTTGCGGGCGAGATGTAGTTGTGAGGCCAATGTGTGGAAGGGAAAGAAGATATGTTGTCTGTTGCCCAAGTGTATATGAATGAGATGTGGTTGTGATGCCCAAGAGTGTGCAGGTGGGTTATCATGTGGTGTGTTTGGAAAAGGTGGGAATTCCATGACGTTTTCTGTTATGGTGTGAGATAAGCTAATCAATGGGAATGTGGTGTGAGGTTCCCAATCTTCAATGTTCCTACAATATTACTTTACATTTATTTCTTTATGTGGTAAGTGTACCTTAGAGAGATTGTGGAGGTGAGTAACCCTTGTTATGTGTTTTTATTTGTATTGTTATTTTCTAATTGGAGAATTGGTATTCCTCCTTAACATGTTCATGAGAGACATTGGTTTTTCCAACTGAGTATACTTGTATTCTCACCCTATGTATATAAAACAGCTTTCAGGTTTTGAGGAGGACCATGGGGACTATGATGATAGATACTAGCTCAAACTTTTGAAGAGATGTTGTGCTGCTTCTTATTAATACCATTGGTACATACGATGGAGTTTTATAGCATTTGTACTAGTTTTATTTTTTAAAAATTTCATGTGGGATGGAATTTGGATTTTTAATATATGTATATCATGTATTTGTTTTGGAATGAAAAATCATGTCTCCCTGTCCAGTTTCGTTGAAAAGGGAAATGCCTCCAATTTTTTTGATAATGAAATCTTTTGGTGTGGGTCTCCACCCTAGGGGCTACTGGTTGCAGGTCTCAAGGGGTAATTATCACTCTTTCTTCATTTCTAGTTTAGGTTGGGCATATTAGAAGCAAGGGGGTCATGAAAAGAAGGTATTAGAGGTGATGGTTGAGAGATCATATGGTGTTTGGAGTTATAAACATTGAGTATTACATTGGTTGGTAGGGAAACACTGATATTTTATCTTGGTGAATGAAATAGGTCAGATATCACTAGCTAGGACACATGATTTTAGGGGTACCCAAGATCTGATGCAAGGACTCTGAGCCTGTTGAACTACCAAGTGAGGCTACACCATTTTCAGGTTAGAGAACCTAGATATATTACATTCCTCATAATGACTTCAATTCCTATTTTATTTTTTTTGTTTTTGGGGAATTTTAAATAGATAACAGAATGAGTTAAAAGAGTTCAAATGAATTTTAGTAAAAATTACATACCACATGGGCTTATGAATTCATTGTTTTCCTTATCAGCTATGGAACCCAATCATCTTTTATATTTTACTTCTGTAATAGAGGTGTAGTAGGCCGAGATAGTTTATTATAGTAGGGTTGATCCAGTCGAGGAGGATGGCCAATGGTAGAGAATATCATGTGATTTCTAGTGGAAGTCCATGGGGAAGTATGAGGGAAGTGTTTTGGGCATAGAGATGGAGAGCTTTCTCGATGATCTTATATCATCATCAAATTGATCCAGGACCCAATCGAGTATTGGTATCCTTTGGTAGTGACCCAGATGTGTGGAGATGCATGTCAATGGTGGATTGTGTACATGGAGAAGAGGAGAGAGGCTAATGATCTGTGGGTTGATTTCGATAAGTAGATTTGAACACAATTCATTTCATCAACCATAATGGATGATAAGATATAGGAGTTACTCTACCCCACGCAAGGGAGAATTTTTTTATTTGAGCATGGGATTATGATCAGGTAACTCATTCATTTTTTCAGGGATCTCTTCCTGATGATGAGTCTCGTGCGAGACACATAGAGGAGGAAACTCTTCCTTCTATATAGTACGTGATTACTCCATTTACGTTTCTGACGTACTTAGAGGTTCATAATGAGGTGGATGTTATTGAGTGGAGGAACTCATGGAGAGGTTTACTACGATAGGAGAGGTATAAGGGTTCTTCATGATTTATAGTTACTAGTAGAAGATCATAGGAACTGGGGCCATCTAAGTTTTTTTCAGGTGAATCGACCCTATTAGTTTCTCTTTCAAACATCTAGTCCTCTTACCTTTCTTGCGGGTTAAAGGGCCAATGTTTTTTTTCTGCATTTTTCATCCATCTTCAGAACCAGTTCCCCAAGGTCATTGAATCTCAGTATAGTTGAGGAGGATAGGTTAAACGCCAGCGTCAACTGTAGATTCCATCTATACTGTTTTAACAACATGTAAAACAAGCACATGCTCCACTGAGGGGAGAGAGATCAGGTAGAGGTCAACCTCATGGTGTTCCTTATGCACCATGACCCAAGCATGGTCATAGAGGCAGTCATTGGAAGATGTGCAGAGGGGTTGGGCATGGTCAGTTTCACTCCATATAATTGGCAGTTCATGTTGGTCTAGAGATTTTTAGAGGTACGATCAAATTGTTTAATACCCTTTATTGTTCTTTGTTTGATTCAAGTGCTTCACCTCTACCATCATAACATCAATGTTTATAACCTCTTATTTCTATTTTGGTTGAGATATCAATGGAATCAGTGGGCGTTAGACGAAAAGAGGTTCCCAGAGTTTTGGTGTATTTCTAAAATGTTTTTTCGTGGGAGGTTTGTGACTCTGCCCCCCCCCCCCCCACAACATGATGTTGAGTTTGGGATAAAATTGTACCTAATTGTTCTCCAATATTGATGGATCCTATTTAGATAGAACCTTTTGTGTGGCCGAAGACAAGGATTCATATATATTATATGATGAATAAGGGATATATCTGGCCCAGTGTGTCACCATCGGGTGATATAGTGTTGTTTAGAGATAAGGAAAATAGTAGTCTCTAGTTTTTCATAGGCAACCCAAGGTGAAACTAGGTGACAGTCAAGAACCATTACCCTCTCCCTGGGATTAAAGTTCTTTTGGACAAGAAAACAGGGCTAATTTGTTTCTATGATCAATCTATTGTCTAGATATCAGCAATAGAGGGGGATGAAGGGCAATTTTATGAAGACTATTTCTAGGTGTCCATATGGACACATCGAGTTTGTAGTCATATTGTTCATTGTTATAAATTCACCAGATGAGTTCATGAGGTTTATGAAATTTTTCCGTCATGATTTCCTGGACTGGTTCCTCATCATATTCATTAAATACATATTGATTCCACTTGATGTCATAGGAGGATGATACTGAGTATCTTAGGATGGTCTCGTATGTCCTTCAATGCCACCAGTTCTTTAGACAGTTTCCAAGTGTATTTTATGGACATGATAGTTTAATTTACATAGGAATTTTGTGTCATAATATGGTGTATTAGGGGACACATTGAAGATTGAATTAGTATTATCATGCATAGCAACCATGAATGTGGTAGAGGATCACAGTTTTGAGGGTCTCACAAGCTATTATAAGAGGTTTTTTTACCAATTTCTCTCATGTTGTACCTTCATTGAAATGTTTTACCAAGAAATTCTAGAATTGTGTGTAGATAGAGTAGTTCAAGTCATCATTAGAATATCTGAATGGAAAGTCTTTTAGTTATCCAGTTATCTAGTTTCAAGAAAAAGAGGTGATGTTCGAGGTGTTTTGTGATGCTTCCCATATGGGATTGGGATGCATCTTGATGATGCAATTGGTAGTGATCTCTTATTGGTATAAGATGTTATATCCCCAAAAATTTAACTATACCATCGATGATCTAGAGCTAAAAGCAGTTGAGTTTGAGTTAAACTTTTAGCTGCATTACCACATTGGGAACACTTTCTGGTGTTCGGAGGTCACAACAGTTTGAGATATATCTTTTCCCAAAAAGATCTCATCCTGCGACAGTGAAGTTGGATGGTGTTTCATCAGGACTATGATTTTGAAGTCTTCTACACCAAATGAAATTGTAATTTCATGGATAAATCATTTAGTAGGAATTCATAGAAGGATGGTTTTCAGGAATCTAAGTTTGCTTGGAAGGGAATGGAAGAGTTTGAAACCTTGCACATGGATACAGGGGTAGATGGTGGTAGAATCCATTTTTTTAGATGATGGTAAAGTATTATATGATGTATCATGTGAATGATTCTTAGTGAGGAGTATCGGAGGAAGAGGTGATGAGCGATCGTGTTGGTCATTGTGATGCTCCAAAGGGCTGGTCATAAGATGGAAATAATTAGATATTTTTTCATGGGAGATTATTTCTTCCATTACCTATAAATGATGGAGATATTTTTGGGATTCAGAACTCAATATTATTGTTACATATAGGAGTTCAAAATATGTATCACAGCTTGAGGATGTAGTTTTTGTGGCGCGAGGTGAAATGGGATGTGGCAGAGTTTGAGACAAAGTGCTCGGTCTTCCAGTAAGTAAAGGTCGAACACTATGTTCCCAATTGTTTGTGGTAACCTGTGGATATTCTAGAGTGTAACTGGGATGAAACCTCAATGGATTTTATGAAAATACTACCTAGTCCTCGGGCAGTCTATGATGTTTATCTGGGTAGTTGTAGATCGGTTGATGAAATCATCTCACTTCTGAGTTTTCAAAGTGCCATGAACCATGGATTCCTTGGAGAAAGGTTGTGTGGATTAGGTGGTTTAGCTACATGGATTTCGGAGATCCACATTCTCATATCAAGATTCATGCTTTTTCTCAAAAGTCTAGACGGTATTGCTGCATGATTTTGGTTCATAGTTATGCCTCAACACTACCATCCACCCTCACATAGGTCAGAAGACATAACAGAATTTCTAGAAGATGGAGGATATGATGTGATCATGTGTCTTGGACATTATCATTTCTTAGGGGCGAAAATTACCCTTGTTAATGTTTTCTTATAATAATATCTAACACTCTTCCATTTTAATGGGTCTGTTTGATGGTTTTCATGGATGATTGTTTCATTCACCTTTGTGCTAAATCGAGGATTGGGATATAGATGTTCCTGGTCCGAATGTGGGGAATAACACAACTGAGATGGTTTATCAAAATAGTGAGAGGATGAAGGCAATGAAAAAATGAAAAAATTCATATACTAATCGTAGGAGGTGGCCCCTGGAGTTTTTTTTCAGGACCATGTGTTCTTAATGGTTTCCCCTTGATGTGGGAAGAAAAGGTTTTTCATAGGGAGAAAATTTTATCCTAGGTTTTCCGAACCCCTTGATGTGTTAGGATTGGTTGGTGAGGTGGAATACCAGTTTTTTCAACCACTGTAGTTGGATAGGATCCACGAGGTCTTTCACACATCTCACCTTTTCAGGTATCTTCCTGATGACATGCATATCATCGACTAGGGAGAGTAGGAAATTGAAGATGATACGACATTTTTGGATAGGCCAGTAGAGATCCAGGATCAAAATGGGAAGATACTGTGTGGACGGACCATCCCTTTGGATCATGTTTCGGAGATGCATGGTGGCCTAGATGAGATTACTTGTGAGAGATTAACAAAAATGTCTGCCTAGTACCCAAGGATGTTTTGAGTCTTTCCCTATTATTTTTATCTTATAACGTAATATTTGAACCTTGTTTTATGATATTATTATCTTTCCATTGGGTATATTTGTGTGTGGTAGAATGTGTGATAATACCCTGACACATTAATAGGGGAGGACCCAATTCTAGATTGAGACTCATTTATTACTATGTCATTAAACATGTGTGGGTGAGTCAGTACCACCCAGAGTGGATAATATTTTGAAATGGAGGATGGAATTCCATTGTTTTCATGTTTAGAGTAGTTTGGTTTTCGTGCTTGTATGGTGTTCTTCATAGAAGTTATATTAATAGATTTAAAAGGATGTGTTCGTGGGTGTGGAGTCTTCCACTCCATATTTCTAACAACATGTGGTGGTTTATCATTGAATGCTGATGTGTTGGGTTGTCTGCGGTGACTCATGTGTAGAAGAATCTTTGAGACATGTCTCGTGGGGTGGTTATTCATAGCCCTCTTTCTTCTAGAATTTATTTTGAATTCTTGAGGGTGAGAATAGTTTTCAAGGTATCTGATGTAATGGCCTTGAGATCCCTTATCCATTACATTGTGAAAATACAGTGTTTGAAGCCTTCTAGGAGGTCAAGTTGACTCATTTCAAGAGTTTACCGGATTTCCAGTTTTCCCAGCAGTAGCTCATAATGGTGAGTTGCAGCGATGAGTCACAGAGGTGAGTTATAATGGCAACACACACTAGTAGGTCGTGACAATATCTTACATTGATGACAAACACTTGTTGGATTCGATGGTAGCTTGCTATGTTTATTCACCCTTGTATCTCACATCAGTGACTCATCGACTAGTGACTCATCCACTGGTGACTCCACCACTTGTTAGTCATCCACCAATGACTCATCCAGAAGTGACTCATGTACTTCTCACCCATCGACCCATTACTCATTTTCAATAGTTTTCCAAAATTTCATTTTTTTCCCATGTAATTCCAGTTTCGACCCTTTAATGTTTTATTTGACATAAAAAGATTTTAATAACATATTTATTTGTTTTTTGTCGCCGTTATGAATCATATAAATATTCTAAAAACATAAATATTCCCATGGCATTTCAAACAATATTTTTTTGGTCTTGATACACCTTTAATTTCTTTTAAAAATTGTTTCCCCAATTGATTTAGGATCTAGCCTTTCTAATGATGAGATCCTCTCTTCCAAATGCACTTACTTTTTCTCTGGGTGTACCAAAATCCCTTATTCCACGAGGATCCATGTGTTTTTATGTATCCATGGACCGTTTACTCCCTGGAGTCTCTTCTAGCTGCATGCGCACTGTTATATTTGGGGAAACCGAAATGTGTCGATCATCACTTCTTCCATGTAGGTTTCCATTAGTATATCTTTTAGCTGCGAATCATGTGGGGTGTGTTTGTCAAAATTTCTTGAGAAATAAATTGAATTGCAACTCACTAAGATAATTTAACTGACTAAAATTAATATTCAAGGGATTGTGAAAAGTGATGTATTTTTTGTTGTTGTTCTTGTGAATTTTATGGGATATATGTCAAATGAAAATCATGGCCATTGGGAGTATTTGTTTTGCACCCAATATATTGTGGGATCCATGTTGTTTTTTACTGTTAAATCACCATTATGAAAACATCTTAACCTTGTACGCTTAGATAATAAATAGATTCATGTGGATCAAATTATTTTCATAATTACCCCTAAATTAACAAGATGAAATTGAATGAGGAATTCCTTGTAAAATCTGACTATGCTATGCCTTTGTCTTTGTAGTTGTGTGTTGTTTGTGGGTTTGTTTTGACTTGTGATGTAGAAGGTTTGTGGACTTTTTTGTGTGATATGGGGTGGCATGGGTTGTGTAATGAAATCTTAGGTTGATATATTTATTTATTATAGACTGTGTGGGAATTAATGTGTAGCGTGGAAGCCATTCGATTGTGCTATTTTAATTTTTTTGGGTGAGATTGTAAGTAATGGATTTGTAGTGGTTGTGATGATGGATTGGGTTGAATGAATTTGAATAATTATGTTATAATTGGATTTTATTGGTAATTGTATCAATATTTATCCATGAGTAGATTGTAGAATGCTTCACCCTTTGTCTTGAGATTTATGTATGTTATGTTATGAATGGGTTTTAAGCAAAGAATAATGAGAAGCTACCTTAGTTTATATATATACTCAACTTATGAGATGACTTTGGTTTTATTATCTGTTGTGGATTATGTTTAGTAGTTTCTCTGGTAGTGATGTAATGAAAAAATCAATTGTTAATAGAGAATTATATTTTGGTTTAGCTAAATAATGATGTGAATATGTGTTATGTAAAGGATCATTGTGAAGCTGCATTACATTATCAACATCCAATGTGACTGTTGTTGATACTAGTAAAATCATTTAAAAGTAGTAGAAGAGGTGGTATCATGAGTTTTTTGTTGGTTTAAACCCATATATGGTCCTGATTGTATGGTAATATATATATATATATATATATATATATATATGTTTTTCCTTTGTGATTTCTATACGCACCACACCCTAGTTGAGAACTATGTACCGAACACTGCCATTTTTATAGGGGAGGGTGTCTATCTCAAAAATTCATTAGGGAGGATGTCTAGTTCACAACCCACTCTTCCCTGACACATATTCCATGTAGTGATAGCCCAATATTCCTTAGTCATGTTGGTATTTTTTCTGCCCAAGTGTGTGCAGGCATGTTGTGTTTCATACGTGTCTTTATGAATATATGTTATTCTAGCCCATGTGTTTTTGGAAGAGTCGTAGTTGTGAGTCCCAATTGTTTTTATGTGGGATGTGATTTGGTATATGACCCATGTTTATGCAGGATAGATGTGGTTTTGAGGACTAGGTTTTTGTTATTAGGTTAGGATGTGGTGTGTTTAGAAGAGGTGGGTGTGCTAGGATTTTTGTTGTTAGGGTGTGAGAGTGGATAATCTGTGGGTATGTGGTGTAGGGTACCCTGTTATCAATGTTATTAAAATATGAATTTACATCTCTTTTTTTACATTGTGAGTTTGCCTTGGTATGATTGGGGTGGTTAGTATACCTTCTTATGTGTTGTTTTGGCTCTACTATTTTTTCAAATGAGCATTTGTATGCTTTATTCACATGTGCATGCCAGTTATAGGTTTTTCCTACTAATTATACTTCTAAGATGACCCTATATATATATATAATTACATTCAATTTTCTAGGAAGATGATGGGGACTGTGTTGGGTGATACTATCTCGTACATTGGAACAATTTATCTGTCACTTCATAGATTTTCTTTTCATATACACCGAGAAGTTTTATTGTATTTGTAACAACTTTATTTATTTAAACATTCATGTTGAATGGATTTTGGATTTATTATATATATATATATATATATATATATATTTTGTGATTAAACATCTTATGTCATGATATTGTTTTTTGAATAGGTAATGGCCTCCCATTTTGAGAAATTTCATACACTTACAACTGGTCAACACTCTAGGGCCTCCTAGATGGGGCACTCGAGGGTCAGTTATCTCTCTTTCTCTATTTCCAGCTCATGTGAGACATCTTTTGGTGGAGGATTTCCTATCACATACAATCCATCAAAAAAATATTCAATTAAATATTGTTATTGAAAATTAATAACATTGATTCACGTGGGAGTAGTCTACACATCTTCATGAATGATGTTTTCATTTCCCATTTGATGGAAAATGATATTAATTTATTCCATTTAAATAATAAAACCATAGAACATGGGATATTTTTATGTTACTATATTGGAATGGCTATGATAGAATTGAAGGAGGTGGAAGTAGTAAAATGAAAATTATCTATTGAGACAAATAAATCCTCTTCAAGGAACTTCTGTTGGATATATCTTTAAGGAAGCTATGTAAGTTATTTTAAGAACACTAGAACCTCAAGGATGTATATATAGAAGTTAAGAAGATTTTTTTAGGTTTTTTGTGATAATTTTGTCATTAAATAATAGTAATTCAGGAGGGTGGTTTCCTTATACTATAGAGGAAAATTTCATCCTTGGAATTAATTAATGAATTAAATTAATGTAAAATAATTTTCATGTTCATGTGGCACAAAAAATATTTATTTATAATATTGTATGCTAATGAATTAAGATACTCAAACCCTATAAAATTTTGGATTATTTAGGTGATATTTAAACATATATATATTATTTTTAATGTATCAAAGTTTATCACTCTTTTAGGGTTAAATCTAAAATATAAATAAAAAGTTACCAATAAGTGGAAACTTGAATATATGATAAATCTTATCCATTTAAATATTCAATTGTTGTGTTTTTTATGAATTTTAATTGTTTTTATAAAATGTTATTTAACATAAAAAATTTAAACGTATTTTCAAGACTATTTCCAAAATTTACAATTTAAAAATCTAGATATAAATGTAGTTACATTAAAACTTTTACCACATAAATAACTATATTATATTTAAAAAATATAGCACCATAACTCACCAAAATATTTTAATTATTATGTTTTTAAAAAAATTTATTTTATTATTCTAATATTTTCAAAAAAATTATCGGTGTTGAAAAAACATTTAAGATGATATTTTTTTCATTACAAATTTTAAATATATAACCCCGATAAAAATTTATTAAAAAAAATAACATTATGTGTTTAGGATTTTTTTAACATTGGTATAAGTTATTATATATATAAAAATAATAAATATAGAATTTCTAATCTTCCACTACATTAAGTAATATAATGGTCTTTATAAATAAAAAAGGGAACCAAAAGTCCTAATATTAGAATATATTAAAAATATTGACTAAATAAAATCATAAAAATATATATATAAAATTTTATGGATTTTTTTAATCATTATTATATAGTTTTAACCTTATTTATTTTATTTTACCCTATAATAAGGGGACAAAAATTACTAAGGAAACTAATCATTATGGCCAAACATCATGTTCAATTTTTTACATTTTTATTTCAAATAAGGAATCTATTTTATAAAATTTTATTTTGTTATTTTTTCTAAATTAAATATAAAATAAGTTGGAAGACATGAATAACATTTGTATTATCATTATATTTAATTTTGTAAATAAATTATATTTATAAAAAAATTATCGTAATGTAGATTACATGAACGTTAAATAAATTATGATTACTAAAAAATGAGATACTTTTATTCTGATACAAACTCTAATAAAATGGGACATTGTAAATAATTGAAAATAAATGACAATTTTATATATAGTTGATTTATTCCAGTAATCCATGAAAATTAATATATATATATATATTTGAAAATTTCAAACTATGATAAAATTGATATGAATAATTAAAAATTTAAAACATTCTAAAAAATTA
This sequence comes from Viscum album, assembly GCA_963277665.1. Taxonomy (NCBI): domain Eukaryota; kingdom Viridiplantae; phylum Streptophyta; class Magnoliopsida; order Santalales; family Viscaceae; genus Viscum; species Viscum album. The sequence goes on from OY728163.1 coordinate 670,438,893, forward strand.
TGTTCCAAAGGTTATCATAAATTAATAATATAATTCAACAACAAAACTGATAAACCCATTTTAGAGGAAAACATATTATTTGAATATAAAAAAAATTTTACTAAAAAACAGCTCTTAATTTCAAATAAATAATCAATAAATATTAATTGATTATGAAATTTATAGAAATTATTAATGTGTTTTCTCTTATTCATACTCTCCATTTCAATTACATGTTCATATATATCATATTTAATTACTCATATTTTTTCTCATTGAAGGTAGGTGTTGTGTGTATTATATGATATCAAATATATAGTAATTTTAAAATCTATTTGTTTGAAAATAGCTTCAAAAATGATATTAATAAATTTGTATTTCTATGTGATATTTATCATTTGATGAATATCTAATTTAATGTGTAAAAAATATGTATGGTACATCATTATCTGATTAGTGGACCCTGTATATCCCAACAATTCATTAGGTAAATCTGAAATATAAAGGACAAATTATTTTTAGATTGACATGATTAATGATATCAATGATCAAATGTTTTTGTGGACATGATTTTGATTATCTATCTTCAAAAGATCATGCATATATATTATTGTAGTGATCATCGTAATGTCAATTTTTTTTATATAATTTACTTTTTTATATTTAGAAGAATGTGTATGGTCCTTATTAAAGGTTGATATGTTTATAATGTTATGATATAATATGAAAATTATTATTCTTAAATTATTTTTAATGGAAAATAATTACGTTATGTTTCATGTCTCATGTGTGTTATTTTTAACCTATATATTCATACACTATGTTTTATATTTATTATTTTTATGTTATATTTCTTTCTATCAATCCTTGTCGACAAACCTTATGATTTGGTGTTCATTTTAACACAATATTTATATCATTAACAAGGTTTCTCACATATTTATGATATAAAATAATATAAAACAATGATAAGTTTCGCTAAACTATGTAATTCATCTCAAACTATCATTTTGTCTTCCATTTACTAGGAAATTGTGTGTATATTTATATATATAATAATGTACGATATAATGATGTTAATATAAGATGATAAATAAAAATTCATTAATAACATGGTTATATAGTGTATCTACAATGACACTGTTAAATAATAATATATATATTTTTAATCACTTATATGATTCATTATTTATATTCAAATTGGTAAATAATAGGATTTAAGTATATCTTAGTCATCTATGTTTATTTGAAAGGTAGTAATTATTGTTTTTATAATCATATCAGGGTGTTCCAGTGTTGGGTGGTACATCCAGATAGTATATTATTGATGTCAGAAATTGTAAATTGACTTACAATGATTGGGATGAGGAAATATAATTCAACTTCATTTTTTTATTATGAAAACCACACATTTTATGATTGTTGTATAATTTATTTGTCCAATAAATTATCTAATGTTTGCATGGAGAGAAGGAATTTATATTATTTTAATAGACTAATTATTTTCTCTGTTAAGGTGTTAACCAAATCATAGTTTGTAGAATAACCATTAAGTTCATAAATTTATTATCCTGATGAATTTTAGTATGCATATCACAATTTGGTTTTCGAAATTAAAGATGTTTCTCATCTTTAGAAAGTATTCTCCCTTGTTAGAAACTCTAATATTGTGATTGATGATTTTGAACCCAGATTTTCTTTTAAACATTATATGTTTTAGAATAATAATGATCCTAATTTATATATTATATATTAATAAATAAATTACATTAATTAGGGGAGAATTCCTCTTCTTCATTATAAAAATTTTAGGAATATTCTTCTAAAAAGAATGAGCATGATGTTATTTTATTTTATAATTGATCATTTTATTTTTATTTAATATTATATATATAGAACATGGGTAAATATGAAATAATTATTATAACATTGTTTTAGAAATTTTAATATCAATGAAATGAAAAATATTATTATTTGGATCAAAAAAATGGATAAAATAGTTTTTTAATTTCTGCAATAAAGGGATATTCAATGGGTATTTTGATAGATATTATAGTAATGTGACATTAAAATAATTGTTGTGAATCAATAACACCAATAAATCATGAAATAACCTATAATAATGATCTAATTAACAGATATCATGGTAAAATATTTTGGGAAATACATAATGAACTTTTTAAACCCAGTCCTTCATTCTATTCAAAAAATAGTTTCTTCATTTTTAATTTTAATTTCATTTTCAATATATTTTATTGATTTATTTCTATTTTTAAATTTTTTATAGGAATATCTCTTTTATATGAATTTTTAATAACCATAATTGGTATTCATAGTCATTTCTGCTTATTTTTATTATTACTGATTAATTTAGTGCAACACATACCTATTGTAATATATTTCTTTACACATTATAATTTTAGTCTAGTTTCTTTAATACTATACTTACAATTGTTATTTTATCTAATATGTGCATTTTGTGGCATCATGCGACATAACCATGATAAATAGATTATGTTTTTTATTTGGAATCAAATATAGTGTTCACCTTACTTGTAGAGGAATTACCTTACCAATGTTTCATTATGTAAAAATTTCAATGTTTACTAAACATTTTTTGTTAAAAAATTTATTTTTCATTGAAAAATATATTAAATTTTATTTTTATAAGTGTTTACTATGACAAGTTCTTAATCACTTTATAATACTAGTTGGGTTTTTTTTTTGGATTATGTTAAATACATTGATGTTTTTTAGGACATATGTGTTTGGTATAGTGTGATAATTATTTAAAACCAATTTAAGTATAATTGAGAACCAATATAAGAACATTCAAATCAATTTTTACCCTTTTTTAAATTAATAAAAAAATTCAAAATACATATTACTTTCAAAATTTTAAAAATTTAATTTAATTTACGTGTTTTATTCATCAACATCTTGAAATTAAATATTTGATGATGATTTGTTTCCCTATAGGGTGATATGTTATATTTTGAGATTTTTTTTATAAATTCTAATTCTAAAAAAATATTTTTTTTAAAATTTTTCAACAATAAATTTTTTTACTAAAATATATCATATCTAAATAGAAACTATTTCCATCATCATAATGATTAAATTTCCTAAAATATGTGATTTAATTTACATGTTTTAGGTGTTGTTTTTATATCATCATTTATACCAAGACTCCATACTAAAATTTTAATAATTTATACACAATAGAATTGTATCAATATTATTTTTATAGTATGCATTCCTCTTTTAATATATATATTTACTTAGTTGATTTTAAAAATTAATAATGGTTCATTATCTAAGGAACTATTAAAATTAATATCAAATCTTCGATCTAATCTTTTATGATTTTTAAATAAAAAGTGATAAATTAATACATTATCGATAACCTATATTCTATATTACATGTCTATAGAGTTAATTACTAATTAGATTAAATTATATAAGTATTAAATTCATTACAAAAATATATTTGCATGATGAAAGACAAATTGGTTAAATGTTCACATAAAAATAATTAAATTTAATAAGCGATGAGTGGTAAAATATCTTTGTAGGATTAGAGGTACTAAATTTAAATACGTCATTTATCATGTGCCCCTATCATAGACATTTTTAAAAAATCGAGTATCATAATAGGTTCTTAATATTATATTTCATAATATTATTAAGGGTATCAAGGATGCATGAAATTGTAGGGAATTAAGGAATTTATTTTTTATTTTTTGATTACAGAAATCCACGTAATTCGTTAAAAATTAAAAAAATGCGTTTATAGATGTTATTTTGGGTGTGATTGATCATATATTAGGAATGAACATGAAGGAGGATATAAAAAAATGAATTAAAAGACATTATAATTTATTTGTATAATTACACTTTTAGTAAACCATTTCAAACTAGATCTTTTATCAAACCATGCAAAAATGGTTGATAATAGGATTATATTTTTCTAATTATAGTGTTTTTGATAATTGATTATTTTTTATAGAACCCTTTTGCGTATCTTCACATCATATTTACACTTGTATATTTATTTAGCTAACTCTAAAATATAATTTCTTCATGAAATCAATTTTTTTATATATATGGGGTAGTTGTTGCTTAATTTTATTAAAATTATATATATTTTTTATCAATACATTTCAATTATTATGAGGTTCATAATTTTTATGATATTTTTTTGACAAAAAATTATAGAATATCATGAGTGACATTTAAATTTTTTTGGAAAATTATAGGAAAAAATAATTTTTTAATTATTTCATTAAATTGGGTTCTTTATTTTTTTATAAATTTATTTTTGAACTTATTTTTGGAAATGTTATTGTGAGTTATTGATAATTTTTTATATTATTTTCAAAAATATTTAGGTTGAAAAACATACAATTATGTAAGTTTTGTAAAATATATTCTAATTGATTGATATTTTTTAAAATATTATAGTGAATTAATTATAATTTTAAAATTTTAATTTAAATATTTGTGTCTAATATAAAAATTGGAATATTTTTAGGGAATAGATTTTTTAAAGAAATCCAGGTGGGTTTTTAATTTTTTAGGATCAAATATTAATTTAATATAAAATAGAGGAGAATGTTATTTAATGTTTATGTGTCTTGTGAAAGTAATAATTGAATATTATTTTGTGATAAGTAAATTTTATCTATAGTATTATCTATATATTCTAACTAAAATGAAAAAATTATTCATTTTAATCCAATGAAATTCTCTACAAGCAGATTTGTTTTAATATTTTGAGGATTTCCAATTTTTTAAATGTGACATATCTAATACTTGTGAATATTTTGATACATTTAGGATAAGAAAAATTGGGATATTATCATACATAAATACAATGTTCTATTCTAATAGTGTTTTTTGGGTTTTCCACACACCTTATAGTGGAATTTCATTATAGTAAAAAAATAAATTGGTGAATGATATAAACATCATATGTTCAGATTATTTAGAATAGTGAGTGGGATTTTTAGAGATGATTACTTTATAACTCTTCAGAAAATCTCCTTAACTAATGGATGTACAATGATTTGATTATGATAGATGAAAAGAAAATAAATTTCTATCCTGGTTTGGAGGTTTCAATTACTACAGTCGGAACTTGTTATCATTGATATATGAATTTTTTCATATGTATGAATAATCTATTATATGAAAACATTTTCTATTATAAAGAACATTATAGTTTACATTTATTCAAATTTATGTAATACGGTGGAGTTTAATATGAGTGTGGAATGCTTGTGAAATTTCAATGTTTCTTTTTTATTTTACATATCATAGATGAAATCATTGGTTCTAATAGTTTTTGAGGTTATTTTGGTAGGAATAACCACTATAACCTTTTAGGGGGTTTGGGTTCCTCTAAACCAAGAAATTTAAAAACAATTCTTAGCTTAAACCCTTTTTAGTAATATATGTATATCATATATGATCATTAATTTCCATTAATAGTGCTGATCTTATGTTCAAAACCCACCATAGAGCCTAAATATTCAATTAATGAAGACTCTCATAGTAATATATCCATTTAAGTCATTTCATATATTCCATTTGAACCATTTATTTCTTCTTAATTTTTTTAAATCCATGCTATAGAATCGTTAAATTAGATCTATACCAAACATATATCTATTTCTATAAAAAAAATTATCCCCTTTAAAATCAAAATATTTTACACATTAATTGATTAATGCCACAGAATATATCTTCTAGTAAATGATAAACATGATTATAATTTTCATTCCTCCATGAATATCACAAAACAACAAAGAAAACATATTAAATACTTCCACCTACATATCACCAATTCCAAAAAAAATTGTATTATTTAAAATGAGGAACTCAATGAAAATAATTACCATTGATTCCATTTTAAATCATACTATGAAGACTATACTATTAAATTCCAAAAATACTGACAAATAGAACAACCATTATCATTCATGAAACCAAATATTAAAAGATAATTAAATAAATATTTTAATTGATGTAATTATTATTATGTAAATCTCATAAGAGAGAGTGTTGATTCATAGAAACTGAACAACCCCTTTACATGATTTAAAAAATATTTTTCTAACAAAAAATATCATAAAACAATATTTCCAATGAACAATACTATATATTTTTAGTTTAAATTATATTTTTTTTCAAACACTAGATATCCCCACTGTATGTTCTCAATAGTATATAGCTCTATGAATGAAGGGATCAACAATAATAAGATTGGTGTTGGTGAATTTTTTTTGATAATCCACGCCAGGCACTCTATCAAAGTCTCCATATTAATTAAAATCAATATCAAAACTAATAAATTTTTATACTAAAAATTATTTATTTTTTTCAACCAAAATATTATTTGTAACTTAGAGTAATAATGATGAATGAAGATATAGATCCATTATTTATTTTAAAAATACACTTTTATCTCTTTTTTTGGTAATTTTATTCATAATATTTTATATGGATGATGAAGTAGAACAATTTTTTTTGTATTTTAAAACTATTTCTATGAAGTTAGTTGATGATACATAGAGTGAGTTTCATCATAGAATAATATCCATAGAGGCTAGCATGTATAATTAATTGGTAAATGATTTATATTATTTATGTTTCCTCTTTAAAAATGGTTCATTGACGAGGATGTCAAGCTGGAATCTATATTTTGATTTCATGGATAAATACAATCAAACATGGTGTTATAAATAACCTTTTAGGGGGTGTCTAAGACATCAGAGGGTAATGTTTCAAAAAAAAATCATTATATTCTCCCTTATAAATTATTTTATTTTCATTCAAAATATATATATTTCTATTAATAACGAAATTTTTATTTAATTAATTATTGGTTGAAGTAAATTATGGATGAGATTAATATATTTTGATACACCATTTTCCTTATTATTTCTTATTTTATTCAGTAATAGAATGTCTATGCACATACCCACGTTCATCATCATATTATTTCTCATGGATTTAATATATATACTAAAAGGTGAAGGTAATTGTAATATTTTTATCATATAAGAATAAATTTAATTCATTGTAAATACATTGAATTCTGGATACTTTGACTACTATTGCAATGAAAATAAATTTTATGAATCGTTAATGGATAAGCTTTGATATTTCATAATGATCAATAATAACTAATCCAAATGTAATAACCCTTCAAAATATACTTAATATTAGAAATTATCAATATTTTATAATTAATATAAATGCTAAAAATTAATGATGATATACCATAAACCCAATGATATTATGTTTCCAATATTATTCGATGTATTTAATCAATATAATGCAGAAATTCATGGATGTCTCCTTGAAGAGGTATCAATGGATCATGATAATCACATGGAAATAGTATATCAATGTTTCTTGAAACAATCAAACTGAATAAATTATTTCAATCCCTGATCCGCTAAATATAGGTCTATTATAATGAACCAAGTATTAATAAAATAATAAATTATCATATTTATTAATATTTATGAATAATATATTAATTTTATTTTAAAGGGGACTGTTTTTCTTATGGCGTACTCAATAAGAAACAACAAGTTTATATGGAATCTTACATTGCAGACAACATTGTGAAATACAAAAAAATAATAATATAAAAATAATATTATTGTAAATGATAGTCAAATCCTAGTCATTGAATTAGAAACAATGAATATAAATGACTAAAATGCTATTATTATGTTTCACTACATCTATCCAATAAAGTTTAGAGGCATAAAATAAGAAGGAATCCAATTTTTAAGCATGAAAGACTATAATGTTTATAAAAGGTCATTTTACCACCTATTGATGGAGAACCCCTTTTAAAAATTGCTTTTGTAACTTATATATGTTCTATTTGGGAAAAAATAATTCATTATAAGAGGAATAAAAAAATTGGATGAAATATTATTATTTTTCTGCTAAATTTCATTTTAAATAAATAGTGAAGAATAATGATTTTTAATTCAAAACATCAATTTCATCTGATTTATAAATATAGTAATCGTATAATTTTAATTTGTCTTAAAGTATAATTGGATGATATTTTTATCACTTAATCCAATTAGAATCAATGGAAATAATTTCACATTTTAATTGGTCATAAACACATGTCAATCTTTTGATAGTTTTATCTTCTTAAAAAACTCCACTTTTGGTTCTGACAATGGGAATTAATTTTAAATTAATTACTAAAACTACAATGTTTTGAATTTGGGTAAATGGAATCCATATTTGGAATCTGGAGGTCCAAATTTTGTAAATAGGTACATTTTATTTTTGGACAATATGAATATTAACTTTAGTAATTATGTTGGTTACCATTGTTGAAGGGTATACCTGGAAAATAAGGGTACAATTTAATATTATAATAATAAAAAACTACCCTAAAACATGTATTAATACTATTTGAAGATGTATTTAAAACCATGGTCATATTTAGGTTTAGTTTCGGACCCCATGGAGCCACTTTGATGTGAAAATGACATTTTTTAAGAAATAATATGAAAGTAAATAAAAATAAAACAAAAAAATGTCATTTTTTACTAAACCAATTTTTATATATTGTTATATAATTGTTATATTCAACTATAAATATTAATTATAAATATAATAATATTTCCTATATAAATTTATTTTATATATAATTTTTTTACATAATATAAATAAATATATTTATGACAAAATGATGATGTAGTGATTACTATATTGATGAACGATTTATATCAATGAGATTATAAATGTTAAAATAAATTTATTTTAGAATATTTTATGTCATCAATGAATTTTATGGATGACTATGACATTTAATCATTTTAATTAATGTTTTTTTCTAAATAATTATGTTGTTATTGATTTTTAAAAACCCAATATATGAATGTTGTAAAAATTGACATAAATGATTTATTAAAATAAATACTATTTAAATAAATTATATAATAGTTCAAAAATATAGGATTCACCCAAATTATATATTTAATGTTGAAAATTTCATTAATTATACACTTGAGTTTTTATTGGCATTTTATAGTTAGTATATTTACCATATAATATAAATAAACAAGAAGACATGGTAATAGTTAAATTGGATAACTAAGGGTTAAAGCTAAAATATAAGGTTTTATTTGTGACATATACTTGTCTACATCCTATTGGTTGAGTGGTTTTAGAAACCAAAACAACCTATATTTAAATAAATTACTTTGGGTCCTTTTGAAACCGAAAATCATTTTATAATAAAATAGTACTTCAAAACTTTCATTAAATGCACCTCATATCTCTTATAAAAGGGTATCACACCTACAAATTTAATCATAGCTACCTATTTATTCACACCTCTTAAGACCATTTTCTCATCCAACCACTACCCAGATAATCTCCCAGCATCCATATTTTAATCCAACGATCTTTACTTTCATAAGAAGGAAATTCAAGAGAGCCTTTTGGATCAAATCAAATGGAGTTACATGTTATAAGATGTAGCGTCTTCTCGGAAGATCATTTTCATTACATTAATTATTAACTATCAATTATATTCTTATTCATTGATAAAATAGCAGAATAAATTATCCTCAATATAAAATAATGTTTTTATCATAATTATTTAATCTACACTTACACACACCTCCATCTAATGGATATGAATATATTGTTTATGTGGACGACAAACTACTGCTTCACGAAATGATGATTGTTCAAATATCCTCTACCACCAATAAATGTGGAAATTATGATGGAAATATATTTATATATGATATATATTATATTTATGTTTTATATGTGCTTCTATTTTTTTATTTAAAGCATACCTTTATTCATTCCCTAATGTTTAAATAGGATAATTTCATTTGAAGCAGTGCAAACAACCACCCCTCAAAGTGATATGACTCGTTGATGCCACTCATGGAACATGTAATGGATGGAGATAATAAAACAATGTAACATATATAAAATATGATATTATAATTTAATTATAATATACCTACGTCTGATTTATTTTTCATTCCTTTAAATTGGGAAATGAAATGAAAGAAGCATTCATGCGTACATACGACATACTGTTTCCCTGAACGGTGCATTCCATTTATTAGCTTCAAGTGTTATGGAATATTATATATACATATATACAGTAGATATTTATTATATTTAAATAATAAATACTATTATGGAGATAATGAAATTTTGATCACATTGACAATTTTTTATTATATCATGTTCTTTATCGACTCTAGTACCGAATATCGACAAAACGACTGATATGAACATAAATAACTAGGTAATTTTTTCAACATGAAGATAATTAATATAAAAGGAATAATAAACATAAAAAAGGTTCTGAATCAATTATATATTAAACAATTTTTATTATTAAGGAATATAATGAACAAATGAGACAAGTCAAACTCATGGTAAGGGAATATCTTAAGCCTGTTTAAATTTGTTTGGTTGATCTAAAACATCATGATTATGTCATTCTATGATTATGTGAGAAATTAATTTTTATATATTATCTATAATTTATAATTTATTTAAGTTAATTTATACTTAATACACATATTCAATCTATATTTTTTTGAAAATGATTTCTGTAGGGGAACCTTTCACCCACCTATTTTATTCAAAGACTTAATTTGTGTTATGTCTTTTAATTTACATTTTATTATATCAGGATATGTTCTTATAAATCATTATTGCTTTAAATTTTATGTCCACTTGATGAGATACCTTTTTTCTCTCATCAACTCATTTTCATAAATTTTATGTGACGTTCTTAGGCTGCAAAATTTTCGTAAGGAACTTCATTTCAGTATTCATTTATTTAGGAGTATTTTGGTTTATACATGACAATATTTTATGAATGGTATATTATATCATTTTTTTATTTTCGTTCACTGTTTTTCAAAAGGAATCTTTTGTTTTATGATGTGTTTTACTAAAAAAATGGAATGTTTCTTTTTAACATATGCAGTGACAAAGACCATTCCACCGTGGTGAGAATTATTTGATATTTTAATTCCTTAACACGATGTTATGTTTTTAATAGGAAAATAAATACTATATACCCTTTTTACGCATATATTTATTGAAATTTTATTTACAAATCATATATTATTTCACTATCTTGAAATGATATTCTGTGATTACAATGTGGAAATGTTGTCATTTTATTATTCTTGTTTTATATGTTATTAATAAGTTAGGGTTAGTTGGAATTGTTTACATATACTCGTGTTTTGGTGATAAACTATGGGTTGGTAAGCCTGAGATAGCACTCCAATGCATTGGATAACAAGATAATGATAAACGTTAATATTTCTCTTAAGCGATTTAGAAAATATAAATTGATGGATATTCCAAATGTAACTCCTTATGTAGATTTTAGTGCTATAATGTATGTATATAATGGATTCCACTATTTAACTTTGTGATTATGATTTCAATGTTATATTCATAAATCTTATGATTTCCTAAGGTATTCTTAAATAACTTATTTTTTATGATTGAGATGTATGGTTTCATTTATTTAAAAATATTGATGGACTAACATTTTATTTTAATAATTTATATCAATTACTAATATTTTTATTCCCATCCCATGTTTTTTTTAAAAATTCACAGGGTATAAAAAAGGGTAATAGAAAGGAATTATTAAATAATATTTTTATCAAGAAAAGAATTGTTGTTTTATTTAATGAGTTTTGTTTTTTTTTGAAAATATTGGTTAGAGTAGAAGTGTCTACATTAAAATATTTGATATGCAATGTAATAGTTATGGCATAATTCTCTAAAATTCTAAATCTTAAAAGATCCTCAGTATGAATTCTTGACTTAACTCATGATTATGTAATGTTTAAGGCTTGGTAATTATAGTTGGTATCATATGTTGGTTTAGATAACTTTAGAGGTTTTGATGTCATAATGGTGTATATAAAAGATCACTTATAAGTAAGTGGGTTGTTATCATATGGAAAATTTTAGAGGGTTATGGTAAAATAGGTTGACTACATAAAAACCAGAATAATGGATATATATGGAGGCTGATGTATTAGAGTAATATAAATGTTTTTATGTTATCTTTTCCCTATAGTGGATTGTTTTTCTAATAGTTATATTTTTCATGTTTATGTGTTGATTATTTTCAGCAGATTAAGGATCATTTATCAAGATGGAAGTAAAGAATTCTTACACAACCTTCTTATCCCTCCACGATGATTTGATCATCACTATTATGGTAAAAACATGTTCAAATGGGTTTCATAGCTTCTTGAGTATTCAAATCTCATTCAAGAAAATGTTTGAGTTATCTAAAACCAACTCATTTAAAAAACAATTATATGGTTCCTGGTATTTTTTTTCATTTGATTTCATGTTCTCAACATTTCTAACTCTATTGAAAAGTTAAAAGACATAAATAGAGCAAATGTTTTCTTTTTGAAACTACAAAAACTTACTGAAAGAGAAAGGGGACATACTGAAAATCACGGTATCTAGATTCAAGGTATGATTTATTTTCTTATCCATAAATAATGATTCATCATTTGATTGATATTTATAATATATTAGGATATTCAATCTGTACAAATGATCTATTATAAAATAATGTGGAAATTCATTGGTACAGGATCATGAAGAACCCTGAATGAGTATGAACTGTACATATATGGGATTCAGGAGTAATTGTATATTGTAGTGTGATTACATGCTTAAAATTAATATGGATCTTTTGATGATAGGATTACACTGGAAGAAATTTTATAGTATGTGTAACCCTGAAGTTCGATATTTGAAAATGAAAATCAAGAATGAATTATCTGTTCTTGTCGGTATATATTGGATAAACTCGAGGTTTCATATGATTTTTTGTTTTTTAGGTTATAAATGGATATTTAATTTTAATAGGAAAAATTAAAGGCATTAGAAAACCTTTGAGGATAAATTAGGTTATGGTTATTTTTGATTAAATTATATTATTGATTATACAATTATAAGAATCATATGGTTTTAGAGAAAGGAAAACCCGTAGGATGGGTGACAACCCGTTGTGTCTGGAAAGGCCACGGGAAACGATGCCACAACTGAAGGGAGACAAAGGCGCATCATCTAAAATTGGCCCACGTGAAGTCCCGAGTTATAATGACTTATTCATTCAGTTAAATTATTTTATTGATTAAGAAATAGTTGATTTTTGTAACATCTGTTTTATCAAATGGATATCCTTAGTTTAGGAAAATGACTTGGTTACTTAGTGATAAATGTTATTTTGGAAGACATTCTCTCTTTTTAGAACACTGTATGCCTAAAGAAAATAGACTACTATGGGATTTCATTTGTGGAGTAATGCTTGAAATTTTATTTTGGAATAATATATGTTTTCATTGTGGAAATATGGTGGTTTTGGATATTTATGGAAATTATTAACCTATCATATAGAATATGTGAATAGGTTAACTACTTTTTAGTATGAGACTTTAATAGTAGTCGATGTTATACGGAGATAAATGTTAACATTTACTGTTTATGACTTTGTGTATAAATCCTAATGAGTTTTTGGTTTTAATTTTAGTTGGATTTCTTTAAATAATATAAAGGAAAATTGTGTATTTATGTGTCTTTGTTTAACATTGGGTATTGTTTGGTGAATATTGGAGATTACAAGTAGTATTTATTATTATACAAGATTATCTTTTGGTGATTATTTGATATTTTATTGTCCATTTCGATTTTGGATAATGTATAATGTGAAGGAAAATATATGGTTTATCATTTGTGGATTATTTAATTCATAGAATTTGATTGAAGCACTTCATATGTGACCGATACATCTCAAATACTCATCGTTTTTAGAAAAGATGAATTTGTGGTCGAAATTTATTAAAGGATGAATCTCTACTTTAAAAGTAAATATATTTCCTAATTTTATAAGGAAATATCAGAAATAAATACCTCAACATTATGAAAAAACCTTAAAACCAAAATTTTGTTCATTTTCTTTTCGTGTTCGGAAATAAAATATCTTTTAACCCATCACAATTTTGTGGTTTTCTTGTCCTGAATATTCTCCTGATCCTGTTTTCTATCACTCTCCATCAGAACCCGATGGTTGGTTTATATTCTATATCTATGTGTTTATACATGTAATCCGATTATGGTTTATCTTGGGTGACCTTTGTACTTATCTTTATTTCATTTAAATTTATTTTTTATTGACGATTTTTCAGATGTGGGGTGTTCGATGAAGTTTCCGATCCAAATTTTAAAATTGTGGGGACACAATTTCCAAAACGGGGGAAGGATGTAAAGACCCAGATATTAATAGATTATTGAATTTTTTTATCTAATAATAATTAATAATATTATATTAATTTTATTTCAAATAGGACACTTTTTTTATAGCGTACTCAACACAGAACAACATGTTTCTAATAAATATTATGTTGATCACAGTTTAAGATATACCAAAAAATAATATTAATATTTTTAAAGGTAGTTAACACTTATCCATTTTATTGGTTGGAATAAAAATAACTAACTCTAATATGATTATTAAATTCCTCTACATTTATACAATAAATTAGAGACACTTAAACTGATTTTAAGCATGAAATACTCTAACATTTTTAAAAGTTCATTTTATCGCCATTTGATGGAGAACCCTATTTAAATATATATTTTGTTACTTTTATATGTACTCTTAGGAAAAATAAATTTTTTCTTTAGAAGCGGTACATCAACATTTTCTTTTGATGAAATTTTTGTATTTTTCTAAAAAAAATAATTTTTCCAATGAATAGTGATAAATACTGCATTTAAATTCTTAACTACCTCTTCTACTAATTTATTTATATAGATATATTGTCCTTTTAATTGGTTTTAAAGTATAATTGTATTATATTTTTATAATTTTTTTCATTTATTGTCAATGGAAGTAATTTAACATTTTCATTGGACATAAATACTTGTCAATATTTTAATAGTTATTAATTCCTAAAATCCCGCTTTTGGTTTTGACAATGGGAATTAATTTTAAATTAATTACTACTACTTTTGTGTTTTTAATTTGGAGAAATGGATTCCATATTTGGAATCATGAGGTCCACATTTTTTATATAGGTACATTCTATATTTGGACATTATGAATTGTAACGTTAGTAATTATTTTATTTACAATGGTTAAAGGGTAAATCATGAAAATAAGGGTAAAACATATATTATAATAATATAAATCTACCAAAAAACCTGACCTAATCCAATTTTATGATATATGTCCGACCATGGGTAACCATGGGTCATTTTTCAGACCACATGGAGCCACTTTCATGTGAATGTGACATTTTATAATATTTAATTTAATGTAAAGAAAAATATAACCTAAACATCTCTTTTTTTACCAAAACAATTTTTATAGGGGGATATATAAGTGATATCATCTACAATAAATATTAATTAGAAATATAAAAACATTTACTACATCATTGTATTTTATTTATAATTTTTAGACATCAAATAACTATATATATATATGAAATAGTGATAATGTAGTGATTATCTTATTAATGAAGGATTACATAAATGAGATTTAAAATATTTAAATAAATTTATTCTGAAACATTTAATGTTGTTGACGAGTTTTATGGATGATTATGAGTTGTTATATTTTAATTAATGAATATTTCTTGGAATTAATCAAATTGTTATGGATTTTTAAAAAGGCCTGATATGAATAGTACAAAAATTAACATAAACGAGTTTTTAAAATAAATACTATTTTGTTAAATAATATAATAGTCATCAGAATATAATTTATGGAACTATTATGTATATAATGATTAAAATTTCATTAAGGAACCACAATATTTTCTATTGGAATTTTATAGTAACTATATTAACTATATAGTATGAATATTCAAAAATTCATGGTAAGAGTTAATTAGTTAACTATGGATTAAAGCTAAAGGATATAGTTAAATTTATTCTTGATACATGTCAAGAACAAATTTTTTGATATTGTTTAGAAAAAAAAATCGTATCTATGAAAAACATGACTTTGGGACCTTTTTAAACCTAAAATCATCTTACAATAAAATAATACTTCAAAACATTCCTAAAGTCCCCCTCCTCCCACTTATAAAAGTGTATCACCCCTGCCCATTTAATCACACATCTCAAGACCATTTTATCATCAAACCTCTTTCACAATAAGCTCCCACATCCCTGTCATTCTCCTAGAAGACTTACCTTAAGATGATGGAAATTCCTAAATGCCTTTGGCTCAAATCAAATGAAGTTTCACATTTTAAGAGGTATCGTCTTCACTAATGTACATTTCCATTATATTACTTATTCAATCAATATTCTATCAATAATATTTGGTTACATAACAACATTAGTATACTAAATATAAAAGTATGATGTTATTATATTGAATCAAATTACACTTACACACACCTCCATCTAATGGATATGAGCTGACTACTTATGTGGATGGTGAACTATTACCTCACAAAACAATGATTGTTCAATTTTACCCTACAACATATAATGGTGGCCATTATGAAGGAATTATATTTATATATGATATATATTATATTTTTTATTGTCTGTATTCTTATTGTTTTATTTAAATAATTCATTTATGATTTCCTTAATGTGTGTATATGATAATCTCATTTGAGGAGGTGCAGACTACATCCCCTCAAAGTGATATGGCTCATTCATGCCATACATGGAAATTATAAAGGATGGAAATAATTACCTTATGTTAATTATATAAAATATGATTTTATAATTTAATTATTATATATATTTTCATCATTATTTTTCATTCTTTTAAATATGAAAAATAAATGAATGTAGTGTTCATGCGTACGTATGGCTTACCTTTTCAATGAACAGTGTATTTCATTAATTATCTCAATATGTTATGGAATATAATAAATAAATATATATAATGGATATATATAATATCAAAATAATGAATAATATTATGGATATAATTGAGTTTTGACCATATGGACAATTTGTAATTATATCATGTTCATATTCAACTCTAGTATCAAATATCTACAAAATGACCCATATGAACAAAAATAATTATTTAATTTTTATATACTAATGACAAGGAATATTAAATGAATAATAAACATGAAAACATATCTAAATTAATTAAAAATTAAACTATGTTTAATATTTAGGAAAATATTGGACGAACGAGACAAGTCGAACTCAAGGTAAGAGAACTTCTTAACCAAATTTCTATTTTTTGGGAAGATCTTCTATTTCATTATTATTTCATTATATGATAATTTTAGTAATGATTTTTTATATCTTATCTATTTTTTATAAATGATTTTTGTGGATGTATAGAGAATAGACATATTTAATATTTTTTCTTAACAAATAGATCATTTTAAAAGAACTATTAACCATTCTCTTTTAGTGAAAGACTTCATTTATGTTATGTATTTTAACTTCCATTTTCTTATGTTGGGATATGTTTTATACATCCTTATTTCTGTAAATTTTATGTCGAAGTTATGAGATACCCTTTTCCCTCTCATCACCTCTTTTTTTGAATTTTTAAGTGACACGGTTAGGCTGTCGAATTTTCGTAACGAAATTCATCTCTATCTCCTTTTATTGAGGTATATTTTGTTTTATACACGACCTTATTTTATACAATGTATAATTATAACCATTTTCTTCTAATTTAATTCAAAAATTTTGAAAAGGATTATTATTTGTTATGATATGTTTTACTAAATGATAAAGGGAAGGTTTCTTTTTAACATACACAGTGATAATGACCATTCTTCTGCCATGATTATTATTTCATATTTGGATTCCATAGCAGGTATAAAATCTTTTAAAAGAAAAATAAATACCATATACATTTTTATATATATTTTGGTATTTAAAATAGTTTTGAGAAACCATTTAATAGGTAAATATCTTGAAATGATCTCTTGTGATTGTAATGCGGAAATGTTATCATTCCTTTATTCTTGTTTTATGTTTCATGAATATTTTTTGGTTTCGGGGAATTGTTTACATATACGGGTGGTTCCATGATAAACCAAGAGTGGGTGATCCTGATATTGCTCCCTAATGAATTGTGTAATGTGACAAAGGTTACCTTTAATGTTTCTCCTATGATATTTAGGTAAAATACGGTGATGGGTATTCCAAATGGAACTCCCTATGTAGCTGTGAAAACTATAATGTATTTATGTTATAGATTACACATGTTACCTTTATTATTTATGATTTCTATGTGTTATTAATAAATATTATGATTTCATATGTTATGTATAATAACATATGTTTTAATATTGAAAAGTTTGGTTTCATTCTTTTTCATGTATTAATGGAAAAATGTTTTCATTCTTTATTTTATATCCCTTACTAAGATTTTTATGCTCATCCCAAGTTTTTTGAAATATATATCACATGTATAAAGAAGTGTTAGAGAACATAAGAACTCAAGAAGTTTTTTATTAATATAATAATTGTTGTTTTATATAATGAGTTTTGTTGTTTTAAAAAAATTATTTAGAGTAGAAGTGTATACTTTGTAATATTAGAGATGTAATGTAATAGTTATGGCATAATTATATAAAACTATAAACCTGAAAATACCCTCAAGGTGATTTCATGACGTGACTCATTATTATGTAATGTTTATGGCTAGGGAATATATCTATATTGGGGACTTAGTGGAGTTAATTAATTTTAAAAATTATTATCATATTCAATGAAACATTTTAATATATATGTCATAATGGTTTATTAATATTATATTTGATATTTTTTTTAATTTTTTTTTATAATATCTAAAAAATCACCCAAATAAAAATCATAGTCTATAATTAATTTATTATGATAGATTTTATGGATGGATATGGCCAAAAAAGAACTATAGTATAGTTTGATAATACAATATCTAGCCAACAACACATTGTTTAATGTCCTTCACCCCCACGGAATACCTCTATGGCCTACAGTGGTAATTAGAGTTTCCCCCAATTAATTCATTAAAAATACTAAATGTTAGAAACTATACATGGGGGTTTATAAAAAATGTGAAAAATAAAATTGATAACATTGTATAAAAATAAATACCCCACAATTAATGTTATTTCTATACATAATTTTATCTCAAAATAAAAAAAACCCAAGGTCCCTAAATCCAATAGCATCTAAAATACAAGAGATTTTATTGTCTATCATGATCACTTAATCCCTCATTTAAACCTGAGGAACATCTTTTTATATATAGGATATAATGAATGTATACTCCGTAGAGCCCTCTTAAATATATCCACTGAATTTATAATAGATGTATAATAATTCATCTATTAATTAATTTTAAAACCAATATAAATCATCCCAAATTTATTTATCTCTAACTGTAACACCCGAGACTTTTATGTTATATAAATCATCAAAGGAATCTTTTTCTACACAACACTTGCTTGGTTTTCTATACACGAAATCGCAACCTTCCTCGAAAGCTTGCATCGTACGCAATACCGAGTTTCACTAAACAATGACATGCTATTAAAATACTATTAAAACATGCTGTTATGAATAGTAATAACCACTTTTTGAAATTTTATAAATTTTATTTTTCAAACTGGACTTCATTTTTGGATTCGGAATATCGAAATTAGCCTAGGGTGAAATTTTTGTATTTTTCTGAAAACATTCAATTTTTTATGAATAGTGAAACCCCTAAGTGGTAGTTAAAAAACTGAATTCTTCATAAAACCTATTTTTACCGCTTCTGTGAGTGGAATTTTGAAAATCCGAGAGACACAGTTAATATCAAAGACTAAAATGTGGTTCAATGAGATGAAAATAATTGTTGGTGAATAGTATCTTTTTACTTTTTTTTCACGGTTAAAAGTAAATAGGGTAATTAAGGGTAAAAATGATATTATTATTACCCTAACACATGTCCTAATTATATTGGACAAGTTTAATTCGACCAAAAACAAACTTAGGAATAAAATATGACCATTTAGGCCCACTTGTATTAGATTAGGACATTTATTATTATTTTATTTAAAGAAGGGTTAAAATAGTTAAAATCAAATTTTAATAAGTAAATAATTTTTAATATAAGGTTATACATAAGATAAATTCGACTATAAATATTCATTAGAAAGATAAAAAGATTTCCTACATAATTATATTTTATTTGTAATTTTTAGATATTAATTAATTTAATTTATTTGTGACACAATGATGATGTAGTAATTATCTTATTAATGCAATATTGATATAATTGATGTTATAAACACCAAAATAAATGTAATTTGAGACTTTTTATGAATTCCACTAATTTTATAGGTTAATATGACATGTTTTTAAGGATTTAATTAACTTTTTTCGAACTAATAATTCTGTTATGATTTTCACAAAAATCAATTACTAAATAGTATCAAAATTGACAAAAAATAGTTTTTAAAACAAATATTATATTAGTAATTGTTATTTTATTCCTAAAAATCTAATGTTCGACCAAATGACTTATATAAGGTTATATATATTAATAATAAACAAATTGGGGTCCGTTTGGCTGCATATAGTATGTTTATTAACCTTATAGTATAAGAACACAAGAAGACACTGTAAAAGTAAACTTATTTAACTTAATGTTAAATCTAAATGATAAGGTTAAAATAGGAACCTAAACTTGTCTAAATTCTATTGGATGAGAGGATTTAGACCCATACCCACCTTATCTTCTAAATATATCAATTTGGAGCTATTTAAAAGCGTAAATGACTTTATAATAAAAATAATATTTTTAGTTTTCCCAAAGGTGCCCCTCTCCTCCCTTATAAAAGGGCATCTCCTCCCCCTCTTGCTCACGCCACATTGAGCCTTCAAGCACGGAAAAACCCTGCCAATTCCTCCTAGAGACTTCCCTAGAGACATCCTAGAGGTCCTGGTTTTCTTCAAAGACCAATTTTAGAGCCCTAAATGATGGTCTCAATGAAGCACTTCAAAGAAGAGGTAATGTCCGTTACCGATTCCTTCGTCTTTATTTCTTATTCCACTTCTTCTTATTTAGTTGTTCCATTATGAATTAATAACATCAGTATCACTCATAAACTTATATGTTATTATAATTTTGAAACAACCTTATTTCACCGTCTATCAATCCTACGGAAAAAGAAATCACCACGCGTGCGTACATACAGAATATCGTCTCCACGCTGTGGTGTAATCTATTTTCCACCACCACATTACTTGGATGGTTATAATGGTGTAAATAATGACAATATATGACTATTATAATGTGATACGGATTCTAAAATAGTATACATACACTCCAATACAATTCCACGATCATAGAAACGATATCATCACTCGTGCGTACGTACGGAATACCGTCTCCACGATGTGATGTGACTCGTTCTACATGATCTTCATTTCATAATCATTATATAAATGAATTTAATGAATTAATATGATATATATTACACTAATACCATTCTGGAAATGAGTTATCTATAACCTAAAAAGAAGAATAATAATTTATTCGACAAGACACGCATAAGAACAAAAAGTTATAAACACCCGAATAACAAGTAGCAATGAAATATTACTACTAAAAAGCTAAGAATATGACCATATATGATATCATAAAAATAATTATGATTCTGGAATAAGTCAATAACATTATTTAAATCCTTATACAGGAGGTTCGGACACTTATGATGCAAAACGGACCTAAGGTCAGGGAAATATCACAATCTCATTTTTATCCGAGATTGTTTATACTTTAGTATTTACTGGGGTGTATTTTATCATCCACATCCATGTTTCCCCAATATGTAATATTATTTCCATTCACCTAAAATTTTTTAAATCCTATTTTACCCTTCGGTGAGTTTTTAGTAAAAGATATGAAAGGAATCTTTTGTCGTTTTTCGTATGAGGTACTTTTTTGACTTTTCCGACAAAAGTACGAGAAGAATGTTTTTTAACTTATATGGAATGAATGGATTTA
This sequence comes from Viscum album, assembly GCA_963277665.1. Classification (NCBI taxonomy): domain Eukaryota; kingdom Viridiplantae; phylum Streptophyta; class Magnoliopsida; order Santalales; family Viscaceae; genus Viscum; species Viscum album. Next base: position 670,460,941 of record OY728163.1, read on the forward strand.
AAAAAAATTCCAAGAATCTTCCTTTACACGTTTTCATGTTTATTTTTATTCAAATTATTTTAGTTTAAAATTGTATGACATGTTATGAAAGGATAAATGTTTTTGAAGTAAAAAGGATATTTTCCTCACGAATGGAGTTCAAGAGTTTTATCAAAATTATTTTCCATCTAAGACAATATAGGGTTCTATTTCTATCCCTATTATTACATGGATTTGATTATGTAAGATGGAAATATTTTTATGAATTCCTTTCTCTTATATGAATTGTTTTATGATGTCACGATGTTTAATATTCCCATTTTTATTACATGGGTTATGTAATGATGTATGATTTATGATTTTGTGGCACACATAAGAATGGTATCATTATGAGATGGGTGGGAACTATGTCTCCCTCCAATTCATTGGGTAAAGATTTTATATCTCATGAGATAGACATGGCTGGAACGGTAGGTTATACTGGTTCAGTGAAACAGGACTGAAACGAGGGTGACTCGGTTCAGAAATGGACTTTTTCCACTAAGATAGTCTTGGAAATGAGCCTTGACTAATTAGAAATGATTCTCTATGATTATGTGTGTATGCCATAAAGTTTCATGTTTTAAGTTATTATTATTGTGATTACATTTCACTTCCATGATTTATCCCATGTTATTAAATTATGATCTATTTTACAGGTTAATATTTCCAAAAGTTATGTTCTTATATATATGATGTGATTGATATTTCTTTTGTTTACCCTTACTGAGCATTTGAGCTCACCCTTTTGTACGTTTTCTTTCCCTAGGTCTGGAAGAATGTTATTAAGTAAGATATGCCAAAAGGGACTATAGATATGATGAAATAAATGGGAGACAGTGTAGACGCTTTATGAACCAGTTGTTTATGTTTCCCAGTTTCTAAAGACACCATACCTATACGGTCCATTCGTGGTTTTGTTATATGTTGTAATAAGTATGCTTCAATTTTGAAGTATTAACAATGTATGTAAATTATGGGTCGTTATAGTTGGTATCAGAGGAAATGTATAGTCAACCTTTGGAAACTAGGATGTTAAAACCTTAGTAAGAACCCTAACGATAAGTCTAAGCATAGAACACAATATTAGTGTTTTATAAATGGCTATGAAGAACCTAGGATAAGACCTTAAGTGTGAAATTTTATTCTTGATTATGTGGTTTTCCTATTATAATTAGTGTTGGTCACACTATTCTTCTTGGTTTTAGTCAATGGCTGGAACCCGAAGGAGCCGTGTTAATGCGGAATGCGACGGGCAATGCAAAGATTGTCCCCCTGAGCAACCAAACGTTATGGGAGATGGAATGAAAAATCTTGTAGCCATGATCACACAACTTTATCAAGCTATGAATCATGCAATACTTCCAAATGAGAAAAGGAAGGAGCAACATTCTGTTGAATCCTTCATGAGGCAGCGTCCACCTTCTTTCAGCGGGTCTACTGATCCATTGGTTACTGAACAATGGATTAGTACTATTGAAAAGATATTTTTAGTTCTTCAATGTTCTGAACATGATAAAGTCATCTTAGCAGTGTATCGTTTGGAAGGTGATGATGATCAATGTTGTAATCTTATTAAGAATACGAGGAAAAGGGATGAAATTGATTCCATGGAATGGGACGAGTTCAAGAAGTTATTTTTCAATATGTACATCCCTCATATTCTCCGAACAAAGATGGAGAAAGAGTTTCTTGAACTGAAGAAAAAGGATGATGAATCTTTTGGTACCTATGAAGAAAATTTTACAAGACTTGGAAGGTACGCTTCTGGTTTTATTATCCAACCTGAGAGTAAGATCGATCGATTCTTTAGTGTCTTAAAACCAAGTCTTCGAAGGGCATTATCCATCAGGGACTTCAATAGCTATGAGGAAATTGTTCGATGTGCTCTCAAAGTTGAGATGGATATTGGAGTAACCCATCAGTCATATGGGTTTGATAAGAAGAGTAAAATGGAATAAAAAGGAAAATCTAAAGAGCACACTGAAAAGAAGATGAGAATTCCCTTATGCTCAAAGTGTGGAAAGAAACATGGAGGGAGTTGTCTTAAATGGACAAGTAAATGTTTCAAATGTGGAAAGGAAGGTCATCGGGAATTTGAATGCCGCAATGATGGGAAGAAGATGTCAAATGCTGCAAAAAAAAAGGAAGGGATACACAGAATGAACCTACTACACTTCAATGATTCAAGTGCAAGGAGATGGGGCATTATACCAATAAATGCCCTAATCCAAGGGTTGATGATGATGGTCGACGTCAACAAACACTTAAGGATAATGACAACGAAAAGTCACATGCAATTTTTATCAGCGATGTGGAGTACGAAAACGATGTGGTGAAAGGTACACTTACCATCCAATCTAAAGTAGAAAATGTTTTATTTCATTCTGGATCCACCCACTCTTTTATTTCAGATGAATTTTTTAAGGGTATCACTGTATTACCTCAAAAATTAGATGTTGAGTTAGCTGTGACAACACCTAATGGCACAATAGTCGCATCAAAAGTTTATAATTCTTCTCCGATTGAAGTTTGTGGGAAAGTGCTTCCTGCAAATCTTGTGATCCTTCCTATAGTGGAATTTGATGTGATTCTTGGCATGGATTGGCTTTCTCTACATGGAGCTCATATCAATTTCCAAATAAGGGAAGTTAGATTTCATATTTTAGATCTATCTATGATCATCTATCGATGCAAGGATGAACATAACCTTCTAGTGGAAATTTCTTCCATCTTATGGGTCTTGATTCCACTAAATGAAGGTTATTTATCTCAAATGGTTGGTGAGAAACTCATGATTAATAATATGCCCATTGTACGAGAGTTTGATGATGTCTTTCCGGAGGAATTACCGGGACTTCCACCAAATCGTGAAGTTGAGTTCTCAATAGAACTCGTACCAGGTGCTTTGCCTATTTCAAAGACACCTTATAGAATTTCCCCAATTGAGTTGTAGGAATTGAAGAAGCAACTCCAAGAGAATCTTGATAAGGGATTCATATTCCCTAGTGCGTCACCTTGGGGAGCACCTGTTCTATTTGTTTAGAAGAATGATGGATCAATGAGGCTCTACATTGATTATAGTGAACTTAACAAGATCACTATCAAGAACAAATATCCTCTCCCACGCATTGATGACTTATTTGACCAACTACGAGGAGCTCAATACTTTTCCAAGATTGATCTTCGTTCAGGGTATCATCATTTAAGGGTCAAAAGGGAGGATATACCAAAGATGGCTTTTCGTACAAGGTATGGACACTATGAATTTCTAGTGATGCCATTTGGTCTTACTAATGCCCCTTCTATCTTCATGGATCTGATGAATAGAGTCTTTAGAAACTATCTTGATCAATTTGTGGTAGTCTTTATAGACGATATTCTTGTCTATTCAAAGAGAATGGAAGAACATAAAGATCACTTGAGAATTATATTGAAGACCCTGAGAAAGGAGAAGCTTTATGCCAAATTTACCAATTGTAAATTTTGGCTTCCAAAAATTTCTTTTTTGGGTCACATAATCTCAAAATAGGGGATATCTGTGGATCCAGCAAAAACAGAGGTTATCGAATGATGGTCGAGACCAACAACAGTAACTGAGATCTGATGTTTTCTTTGATTGGCTGTATATTATCGACGTTTTGTGAATGATTTTTCATGATTATCAAATCCACTCACCATGATGACTCGGAAAGGAGTTAAGTTTGTCTGGACGGAAGAATGTGAAGAGAATTTCAAGGAGTTTAAAAGAAGGTTATCCAGTGCACCTCTGCTCACACTGCCTTGTAGTGGAGAAAGGTTTGTGATATATAGTGATGCATCCAAGAAGGGATTGGGGTGTGTTCTTATGCAAAATGATATGGTGATAGCTTATGCCTCACGACAGTTGAAAATCCATGAGCAAAATTACCCAACACATGATTTGGAGTTAGCTGCGGTAATCTTTGCATTAAAGATTTGGAGACATTACCTTTATGGTGAAAGGTGTGATATTTATACTGATCATAAAAGTTTAAAGTATATTTTCACAGAAAAGGAGATGAATATGCGTCAAAGAAGATTGTTGGAGCTGATTAAGGATTACGACTTCTCAATCCATTACCACCCTGGGAAAGCAAACAAGGTGGCAGATGCATTAAGTCGACAAGACCATGCCAGTTTATGCATGATGAGGATCACAAAATATCCAATGTTTATGGATTTACAGAGGATGTATCTTGGAATTATAATGGAAGGGGAAAAATCGTATCTTTCTCAAATGAATGTTCAACCATCTATACATGTGAAGATTAAAGAGGCACAGAAAGAAGATGTCGAGTTACAAAAGAAGGTTAAAAATGTTCCTGAATTCAACCTTGATTGTGATGGGATAATAATGATCAGGAATCGGGTTTGGGTTCCTCCCATCCCCGAATTAAAGAAGGAGCTACTGGATGAGGCACATAGTTCTTCATTCTCTATTCATCCTGGAAGCATGAAGATGTATAGGGACCTGAAAGAGTACTTATGGTGGGATGGAATGAAAAGAGATGTTGCTGAATTTGTCTCTCGATGCTTGGTTTTTCAACAAGTTAATGCTCAGAGATAGAAGTCTAAGGAGATGTTACAACCATTACCCATAATCGAATGGAAATGGTAAAACATCACTATAGACATTGTCACAGGACTTCCTAAAACATCCAAAGACAATATTGCTATCTGGGTCATAGTTGATCGTCTTACAATGTTTGCACACTTAATTTCTATTAGAGAGGATTTCTCGCTGGATCAGCTTGCAAGGATATATGTAAAGGAAGTGGTAAGATTTCATGGAGTACCACTTTCTATTATATCCTATCGGGATCCGAGATTTACCTCGAAGTTCTGGCGAAGTCTTCAGCATACTCTGGATACAGAGTTGAGTTTCAGCACTACATATCATCCTCAGACAAATGGTCAGTCTGAGAGAACAATTCAAACCCTAGAAGATATGTTGAGAGCTTGCTCTATGGATTTCAAAGGTGGTTGGGATCAACACCTACCTTTGGTGGAATTTTCTTATAATAATAGCTTTCACTCCAGTATTCATATGGCTCCTTATGAAGCTATCTATGGAAAGAAATGCAGGACTCCAACTTGCTGGGATGAAGTTTGGGAAAGAATGCTATTAGGACCTAATCTCGTTGATGAAATGGATGAAAATGTCAGATCTATTCAACAACACATAAGATTAGCTCAGAGTCGACAAAAAAGTTATGCCGACAACCGAAGAAAAGACCTAGAGTTTGAAGTGGGTGATAAAGTGTTCTTACGAATATCTCCCTGGAAGAGGGTTATGAGATTTGGAAAGAAGGGGAAGTTGAGCCCTAGATATATCGGTCCTTTCGAAATACTGGATCGTGTTGGGATGGTAGCTTACCGATTGGCGCTTCCACAAAATCTCTCTCAAGTTCACGATGTGTTCCTTGTATCTCTCCTGAGAAAGTACATACTTGATCCTTCACATGTACTCAGCTCAGAAGTTGTACCGCTGGAGAAAGATCTTTCTTATGAAGAACAACCGATAGAGATTTTGTATTGTAGGGAAAAATTCCTAGGAAACAAGACCACTCGTTTGGTGAAAGTTTTATGGAGTAACCACCAATTAGAAGAATCTACATGAGAGCTTGAGGATATGATGAGGGTTAGGTATCCTCATCTCTTTGTTACAAAGTGACGAATTTCGAGGGTGAAATTCATTTTAAGGGTGGTAGAATGTAACAACCGAGTCTTTTATGTTATATAAATCATCAATGGAATCTTTTTCTACACAACACTTTCTTGGCTTTCTTTACACGAAATCGCGACCTTCCTCGATAGCTTGCGTCGTATGCAATACCGAGCTTCACTAAACAACGATATGCTATTAAATTATTATTAAAACTATCCATTATGAATAGTAATGACCACTTTTTGAAATTTTATAAATTTTATTTTTCAAAATGGACTTCATTTTTGGATTCGGAATATCGAAATTATCCTAGGGTGAAATTTTGGTATTTTTCTGAAAACATTCAATTTTTGATGAATAGTGAAACCACTAAGTGGTAGTTAAAAAACTGAATTCTTCATAAAACATAATTTTACCGCTTCTGTGAGTGGAATTTCAAAAATACGAGAGACACGGTTAATATCAAGGCTAAAATGTGGTTCAATTAGATGAAAATAATTTTTGGTGAATAGTAACTTTTTACTTTTTTTACCACGATTAAATGTAAATAGGGTAAAACATATATTATTATTACCCTAAAACAAGTCCTAATTCTATTAGACAAGTTTAATTCGACCAAAAACAAACTTAGGAATAAAATATGACCATTTAGGCCCACATGGATTAGATTAGGACATTTATTATTAATTTATTTAAAGAAGGGTTAAAATAGTTAAAATCAATGTTTAATAAGTAAATAATTTTTAATATAGGATTATATATAAGATAAATTAGACTATAAATATTCATTAGAAATATAAAAAGATTTCCTACATAATGATATTTTATTTGTAATTTTTAGACACTAATTAATTTAATTTATTCCTGAGACAATGATGATGCAGTAATTATCTTATTAATGAAATATTGACATAATTGATGATATAAACACCAAAATAAATGTAATTTGAGACTTTTTATGAATTCCACTAATTTTCTAGGTTAATATGACATGTTAGTATTTATTTAATTAACTTGGTTCTAACTAATAATTCTGTTATGAGTTTCAAAAAAATCAATTACTAAATAGCGTCAAAATTGACATAAAGTAGTATTTAAAACATATATTATATTAGTATTTGTTATTTTATTCCTAAAAATCTAAGGTTCGTCCAAATGACTTATATAAGGTTATATATGTTAATAATAAACAACTTGTGGTTCGTTTGGCTGCTTATAGTACGTTTATTAACCTTATAGTATAAGAACACACGAAGACACTGTAAAAGTAAACTTATTTAACTTAATGATAAATCTAAATGATAAGGTTAAAATAGGAACCTAAACTTGTCTAAATTCTATTGGACGAGAGGATTTAGACCCATCCCCACCTTATCTTCTAAATATATCAATTTTGAGCTATTTAAAACCGAACATGACTTTATAATAAAATAATATTTTTAGTTTTCCCAAAGGTGTCCCTCTCCTCGATTATAAAAAGGCACCTCCTCCCCCCTCTTACTCACACCACTTTGAGCCTTCAAGCTCGGCCAAACCCTACCGATTCCTCTTCTACACTTCCCTAGAGACATCCTAGAGGTCCTGGTATTATTTAAAGGCCAATTTTTGTGCCCTAAAAGAAGGTCTCAAAGAAGCACTTCAAAGAAGCGATAATGTCCGTTACCGATTCTTTCATCTTTATTTCTTATTCCACTTATTCTTCTTTAGTTGTTAAATTATTAAGTAATAACATAAGTATCACTCATATACTGATATGTTATTATAAGTATTAAAAACCCTATTTCACCATCTATCCATCCTACAGAAAAAGAAATCACCGAGCGTGCGTACGTACGGAATATCGTCTCCACGCCGTGGTGTAATCTATTTTCCACTACCACCTTACTTGGATGGGTATAATGGTGTAAATAATTATTATATATGACTATTATAAAGTAATACGGATTATGAAATAGTATACATACACTCCAATACAATTCCATGATCATAGGAACGATATCATCACTCGTGCGTACGTACGGAATACCGTCTCCATGATGTGATGCGACTCATTATACATGATCTTCATTTCATAATGATTATATAAATTAATTGAATGAATGAATATGATATATATTACACTAATAACATTCTGTAAATGTGGTATCTATAACCTAAAAATAAGAATAAGAATTTATTCGACAAGACACGCATAAGAACAAAAAGGTATAAACACCTGAATAACAAGTAGCAATGAAATATTACTACTAAGAAACTAAGAATATGACCATATATGATATCATAAAAATAATTATGATTCTTTAATAAGTCAATAACATTATTTAAATCATTATACAGGAGGTTCTGACACTTACGCAGCAAAACGGACCTACGATAAGGGAAATATCACAATCTCATTTTTATCCGAGATTGTTTATACTTTAGTATTTACTGGGGTGTATTTTATCATCCACATCCATGTTTCGTCAATATGTAATATTATTTCCATTCACCTAAAATTGTTTAAATCCTATTTTACCCTTCGGTGAGTTTTTAGTAATAGATATGAAAGGAATCTTTTGTTCTTTTTCGTACGAGGAACTTTTTTGACTTTTCCGATAAAAGTATGAGAAGAATGTTTTTTTAACTTATATGGCATGAATGGATTTTTAAAACATAATTTCCAAGAATAATCATTTACAATTTTTCATGTTTATTTTTAATCAAATTCCTTTAGTTTAAAATTGTATGACATGTTATGAAAGGATAAATGTTTTTGAAGTAGAAAGGATATTTTCCTCAAGAATGGAGTTTAAGAGTTTTATCAAAATTATTTTCCATATAAGAAAATATAGGGTTCTGTTTCTATCCCTATTATTACATGGATTTGATTATGTTGTGATGGAAATATTTTTATGAATTCCTTTATCTTATATGAATTGTTTTATGATGTCACGATGTTTAAGATTTCCATTTTTATTACATGGGTTATGTAATGATGTATGATTTATGATTTTGTGGCACACATAAAAATGTTATCATTATGAGATGGGTGGGACCTATATATCCCTCCAATACATTGGGTAATGATTTTATATATCATTAGATAGACATGGATGGAATGGTACGTTATACCGGTTCAGTGAAACAGGACTGAAACGAGGGTGACTCGGTTCAGAAATGGACTTTGTCCCCTAAGATAGTCTTGGGAATGAGCCTTGACTAATAAGAAACGATTCTCAATGATTATGTGTGTATGCCACAAAGTTTCATGTTTTAAGTTATGATTATTGTGATTACATTTCACTACCATGATTTATCCCTTGTTATGAAATTATGATCTCTTTTGCAGGTTAAGATTTCCAAAAGATATGTGCTTATGTATATGATGTGATTGATATTTCTTTTGTTTACCCTTACTGAGCATTTGAGCTCACCCTTTTGTATGTTTTCTTTCCCCAGGTCAGGAAGAAGGTTATTAAGTAAGATATTCCAAAAGGGACTATAGATATGCTGATATAAATGGGAGACAGTGTAGACTCTTTATGAACTAGTTGTTTATGTATCCCAGTTTCTAAAGACACTATACCTATACCGTCCTTTCGTGGTTTTGTTATATGTTGTAATAAGTATGCTTTAATTTTGAAGTATTAACAATGTATGTAAAGTATGGGTCGTTCTACTAACCCTCACAAAAGATAATTTACAAAATATATTATATAAATATTTTAATATAATATCAAATAATATAGAAATATGGAATCTCATAAACACATATCCACTATTTTATAACTCTAAAGACCAAAAATTTATTTCCTCATTCCCCATCACATCCACATGACAACATATGCATATATCACATCACAAATCTAATTTAATCATCATCATCATTGAAAACTCCATACTATATCATTTCAATATAACCTCACATTATATCCTCATAATAGTATGAAATATTGAACATGGAGGACATCAAACTCCTTACCTCCTCACAACATGGATGTCTCGTACCATGTTTGACATCCTTTATTACATCATCATCCATAAATCATAATCTCATCATCATCATAAAAACTTAAAAATTGTCTCATAACATTATAACTATCATCATAAACTATTGGAATCATAACCAATGCATTGTAACATCCACCCATAATAGTTGATGGTATTCATAAATGTGATAGCAGTAAAGGGAAAGCAGTCATTCGTCCATTTAATTGACAACCAGGATGTTGCATAAAATAATTGAAACATAAATAATTTGATTTTAAATATTTTTATTAAAACATGTGGGTTAATATGAAATCACAATGAAAATATAATATATATTATAACGAAAAAAGTATAAACTACTGGATTATTCCAATAAACTCTACACCATACCCTAATTGTAACCATAAAATCCCTAACACATATTAATAAATGCAACCACCAAATAAAAATATTTTAGCTACACAACCCAAATAAATTCCAACAATAAATTCTTTATTTCCCAATGAATCACATCATTTATCCATTTCACTAATTAATGTTTTAATAGTTATTTTAAATTCTGTATCCCACACATCTTTTTATATATACATTCCATAATTATTCTTACATAAAGTATATTTAACATAGATATAATGCATTCATTTCCTCAAATTAGATCATTAATGACCATAGACTATTAAATTCCAACTCATATAGATTTTTATATGCATAGATAATGATAACATTCAATTTATCTAGGATTAATAACACAACCACACAACACATAACCAATCAACTCTTGATCCACCCACAAATATATTCTAACCTCCTAAAAAATTACTAGATAAGTCATTCCGTCCACATCCGGTAACCATAAAAAAATTCTAATCAATATAGTGGAACATCCATAAATTCCAAATCAAAACCAATATCTCAACATGACATCTAGAAATCCTTCACATTATCGAATTGGACATCTATTGTGAAGACATAAAAGTTGGTATGAATTTGGAAACCCAATCGAATTTCACATCAAACAACCATCTTTCTTATACATTATTCTAAATTTTTATTTCTGGAATGCATAGTCATATTTATAAAATTTTATATTTCTATGAAAATAATTCATTTTTTAAATGATTCATATTTTATCGATGAATATTTTAGCTACACAATTTCCATAAAACATAAATATAAAGTAATATCTTGTAAACCCTATCATCCATAGGAACCAAGATGCCATCAATCATATAAAATATTTTGAGATCATATAAAATATTTTTTATCAAAGATCCCCATCATATTTAAATTAAACGATATAATTATATTTATTCGGTAAATTTTATCCATAATCGTAATTAATATACTTGTTACCTACAAAATATAAAAATATATAATTAGCGAAAAATTTTAAATCCCCAACTTCAACTGGAGAATCAATAATTACTATAAAAGGAAAATTTTTGGAATATATTTACTTGTACAAGATCAATTGTGGAAAACTGTGACCTAGAACACAATAGCCAATATCAAATTTCATTAAAAATTTCAAAAAAGAAACTGAATCTGGAAATTTCACAACCAATAATTTAATTAGTACAAGGTGGGGTACCATAATAATGATTGAGTATCTCACCATGGATCATGAGTGGTTGACCAATCAAGAAATGAAGACCAAACACAATCATGGGAAACATAAATGATTCTATGTAAACATTAATGGCCACTGAAGTATTTATTAAAATGAATGATTTTTCAAGTATTTCTATGATATTACAAATTTAAAATTGCATTTAAATTATAAATAATCAATTAATAATACCTCCTAGTCACAAAATATTTTTTTTAAATTGAAACGATATCTAAGAATCTCTAATGTCATATATCGTAACAATCCCTTTTAGATATCTCCCAAATCTTAGAATTTCCATATAATGAAATGAGTTTGAGATAAAACAAAAGTATAAAAGATTTATGGAATGTAAATTTAAAAAATATGGTGAAACCATCCACCAATGTATTTAAAAATAAAATCATCATAATGTAATTTTTCTCAATGGTAGAAAAAAATATTAGTCAACCTTTGAATCATGTGGTGGTCTTCCAACCAAACTATAAGGACTTATCATGGAAAATTAAATAACTCTTAATGTCCCTTTTATATAAATTATTGAACATCAAATTCTCTAGAAATGTAAAAAATATAATAATATTATTAAAAATTACATACATGTGAGTTTTCACACATTATATTAATTAAATAGAAAACACCAAATTCTAGGATACAATTTTCCATAATGTGACCATACAATCTCCCAGAAATAGTGTTCCATATAAATACCATTTAGTATTATTAGTCCCAAAATATTCCAAGTGATATATTCCCAATGGTGCGGGGGAATTAGAGTATTGATCTTGATTCTAATGGTAGAATTGTTTTCTAAATAACTCATAGGGTATACATGCCATGGCTTCATACTTTTATGGGTCACTCATTTTCAATTCTTAAATTAATTATTCTATATATAATTTCCCATCACTATTCATTGGTGTATGTTATTTATAGTTTCTTTTAAACATTTTTTTCCATGAAGAAGTAAAATGAAACACAAATTTTTAACATGACTAATTACTATAAGATAATATGTGAAGATGGTGATTGAAAATGTGTCAATATGATAAACCACTAAAATATCATATCCCTTCAATGAGTTTTAGTCCATGTGACCCCTACAATGGTTTAATCCCACTGAATGTTTTAGAATATCTCACTTCATTTGTAGGGAAAATCCCTCACATATCTCTTCATTTACCCAATACTGTAGAAAGGATCACGTTGACATAGGTTCTAGACATGTGGGTCCCTTAACTAGCATCACATGCATGGATATCATCCTTGAGTATATGTAAGTGCAATATTGAATAATAGTTTGTTACACACTAACAATATATGAAAAAATATTTATCATACAATGAATTTTGGCATAATTAAAATGGAACTCTTCCTACATTTAATGTTCCTGGAACACATCTCTTCACTTAGCAACTTCACAATAATCTCCTTCTACATCATATTATTCATATCTTCAATTTAATAAAGTATTTTTCTTCATTTCGAAATAGATTAGTAAATAATTTTTTGGATTGTTTTAATCCATTGTTTCTTCTGATAAATATTGATATCCATTTTTAAAATTATAAACCATGTTTGAATTTATGATCAACTTGTTAAAACACTAATAAGTCATTAAATTAGCCCATAAGTCCTCCAAGATGTTCATAAGATCGAAAATAAAAAAAAATATTATTTCATCTTATCTATCGTTTTATAATTTCAAATAAATTTAATTTAATCCACTAGATAAGAATTCCAATTTCCACTAATATTTTCATAAATCATGGCATATAATCAATTCCCATAATTAATCAATCATTATATAATGGTACACACATCATTTGACAATACATCTCCATATTTTTTCCATATGAAGACAAAAAACAATACAATATTCTTTTGTTCTAAACACCATGATGTTTAATATTAAATAAATTGAAAAAATTCCATTAAAGCATTATTATCTACATCCTATTAGAAGATTGTTTTAACCCTTTTAGACCACCAATGGTTTTCTTTTGATGTCCGTAACAAAAAAACATTGTAGTTAGCTCCATGACTATTTTTGTTCCACCATTTCTCAAAAGTGAAACACAATAATAAAATATTGTGAACTATATATTGATTAAAACCCACTATGTACTATTAATGAAATATAGACATTATAAAATCATGGACTTATTTAGATGAATGTTTTAGTCACAAGCTTTGTAACACTAGTTTTAGGATTCCCCATGTCTAGTAGGGATTCCCACAACACACCACACGAATATTCATGGAGTGGATACAATTAGTTAGAATTAATACATCAACTATACATCAATGTTATATAAAAACTATACAACGGATCATGAACACACCTAGAACTACTAAATATACCACTAATGTTTTCCACTGTAACTCCCAGATGAACTGGAACTCCGCCATAAGTACCTGCACAACATGTTCCCTTCTAGTATTACTATTTTTGGAAGCATGAACACAAAACTCCATGTTTTTTAGAGTGTACTACAACTATCATGATATTTTTTTCTATAATATTTATTTTTTATTAATATAACATTGTTCAATCATGTTCACTATCCTCAATTCTCTAATCATCATCTTTGGGTCATTATAATTCATCAATTATTATTTTCAATAAAACTGACACATAAAACATACTAGTATATAAATATATTAATTTTTAGTTTCTATAATATCTTACACCCATTCTCATTTACCAAAACCATCCCCCCATATTGGTAATGTAACACAATGTATTCAATTATAATCATATCATCTTCTTTGATATCTCAACCACAATTAGGTGTATTGAAATATACTTTCCTCGGAACAATAGTTTCCCCAATATTAGCTCAACTTCATGAAGGAATATGTTAAAAATCATACTTATATAAATTTAAATATCATATTTTCCATTATTTATGTGAGAAAACTATAATAAAGAACAATTCCATATTTATAGTTATAATACTAGAGAGGTTTCCTTATGGGACATATTTCTCCCATTAAGGATATAAAAAGATACTTCTATTTTTTATAATCTACCTCATTTCCAATACACAAGACCCATTATCTTAACTATCATATTGGGAATACATTGAGATCAATGTACTAATATTCATAGAATTTTCTAGTTGGACCTCATAATTCAAGAATCTCACCATATAAAAATTCCAATACTCTATCCATTTCAATTGAATTTACTTATGAGATTCATTAAGTGAAATATCCAATTAAAATTTTTAATATAAGGAAATATCTCATTCATACTGAACATGGGATCAATGTAGGAAAAAAATTTATGTTATCATACATAATGTTATCTATAGTACTATTGTATACTAAACAACTAATAAAAGATTTGGAATTTCCACTTCTTAAATACAAAAAATTTGATCTCCATAAAATTAATTGTAATTAATTATTGGGAATACAATTTATAATTATGAATTTGAGGACTATAAATATTGGTATTACCTATACTAATTTTCACATACAATTTTAAACCAACTGGAAATAAATCTCTTCTATTTCATAAAAGGATGATAAAATTTCAGTTAATGCCGAGAAACCATTGTGTTCTAATAAAAAACTGCACCTGATCCTTATATATTGTCCCCAAATATTGTTTCCCAATTTGGGGATACATCTTATGGGATTAAACCCCTTGTATATGTATCTATTTTCATCCTACATATCAAAATAGTTGATAATAAAATTTATAAGATATTTATGAACAAGAATCAAACCTTTATGATAGTTCCCATGTCTATTATTTTCAATTGTGGTCTAATTCCACCTGGTTTATGGCATTATATTA
This sequence comes from Viscum album, assembly GCA_963277665.1. Taxonomy (NCBI): domain Eukaryota; kingdom Viridiplantae; phylum Streptophyta; class Magnoliopsida; order Santalales; family Viscaceae; genus Viscum; species Viscum album. Next base: position 670,476,040 of record OY728163.1, read on the forward strand.
AATGATATTGTATAGATATTGTGTGGTACCAATATAGACACTCATATGAATAATTAAAATATTTAGTTCTTCAAATTAGGCCATTTTCCTTTAGATTTTCAATATGGGGATATGAAAATATCCAATTTCTTCATGTTGAGAAAGAGGAATATACGTAATGGACTATCAATATTAATTAAAATTTTCCTTTTCTCTTTCTCAGATTTATCTATTGGAATATCATTACAATAATATATATATATATATTTCTTGTTTTTCTATAGATTGCAATTTTTTTATGTTCTTGTAACTTCCAAAAACAAACCAAAAGTTACTTGATATAGAGTCACATGGACTTATGTGTTCCTCCACTTAAATAAGAGGATTACGACCAATAACAAGGATCTAATTCCACCAGTTGGGATACTATACCCATAATATAATGTCATTGAAAACAAAATAATATAATATAACATAACATAATATAATAATAAATGATATCATTTGAAAACTATATAGATTCGATATTGGTCATAGATATATGTAAGAAGGGACCCTTATTTAGAAATCCAACCACAATTATATATAGGGAAAATTTTAAATAAATAAATGTGTCAAAACATCTTGAGTATATTGTTAACTCTAGTAGGCCAGATACCCTAAGAGGGGGATGAATCAGGATTTGACAAATTTAAAAAACTGCCCCTTTTGATCTTGATTGGGTGTTAGAGAAAACCCTCTTCTCTCTCTTTCCGATTGTAGAGTGTGAAGAAATCATAGAACATGAAAAGAACACAACAATTTTTACTTCATTCACCCTCACTGGGCTACGTCCAAGGATCATACATCGGTAGTGTGCTGATATACCAATTCCACTATAGGCACAATGATGTTTACAAGTTCGAAGAGGACTAATTGTCCCTCCTGGATTAAAACCACTCACAATTTCATAACTCATTGCTCTCTCAACTGAAGTGATCTCACTGTTTTTTCATATGATCCACTAAACGTTTATAGACCTGTAGGTATCTTTATTACCACTAATTAATGAATCCTCCGCTGTAAATAGATACTATATTGATATCCATATTTCAACCACTGATGAGTACCCATTTTCTAGTAACTACTGGGTACGAACATTTGGGAAGAACCATCACAAAGCACCATACATTGCAATGCTCACAATTTCTCAAAGATCAAACAAGTCTTAGCGAAGCTCTTTCCTTTTCACGAATCGCAATCCTTCTTAGAGCTTAGGCCTTCCCCGAGCTCAAGGAATCGTAGAGATAATCCTTTCGCAAAGCTCAGCAAGGCAACGCAGAGCACATAAATTTTGCCGAGCTAAATTATCCACCACAAAACTCCTCTCTTTCTTGAAGGAAACGGCCTTCTCGAACCACCTTCGCAATTAGAGAGTTACGAATTTTTCATTGGAAAACTCTCTCATTCTCTATAGGGGGTTGATGACTATTTATAAGTGATTCCTTCAACCCTCAAACCTTCCGTGCAAAGTTATTGATATATCATCTCAACTCACAAAGATCGAAAATTTCTGCCGAAATTCTCTCAATATCGTGATGCACCAAGGCAATTTTCCAATTTCTGAGCTTTTCGTAATTGCGGAGCATTCCGTCAATTAAATCCCACCACCACTACAAAGCTCCCACGCATTTCCCTTCAACTCTACCATTTGAGAATCTCATCAAAATCGCGAAAACACCTTCAACATTCTTCTTGTCTTCATGAAATCCAATCCATGAAGCCTATCTTTGACAAACACATGTCTTTTCTATATTTTGATGATATCTTCAAAAAAATCCATATTTCCCAATGCTCACCAAACTCCAAATTTTGGACCCCAAAAATTTGGCAAACACTGGAAAATGGAACCAACTTGTATTTGTTCTTTTGTAATACCTCCAGATCATCCATTCCTTTTTCATGGTTCTTTTCCAATATAGATAGCTAACAAAATCTCTAGAACTCAACAATTCCACTTGGAAACCTGTATTGTGAAAAAACACAAGAAACCCAAAAATGAAGGAATGATACCTTGAGGGATTTTATCCCAATAATATCCCCCTTTGGATTTGTTGGAAACTATTCTCATAATGATTCTCTACACTTTGATACCTATCTGATGCTCCTTCCATCATCACTAAGCCTTAACCTCTTGTAATTCAGATAGTGACCAATGATTCACTCACCACATACTCTAAGCCCATATGAGCAATGCTTGGTGTGAGAAACAAGAGTAGTATGAAAGTTTCATCAATGAATAACTTTATTTTAGACACCAATCGTCTATAAAAACCTGAATCTAGTTCCCAATCCAATACCAATTATTGATCATTGGAAACCCACACACACAATTCCAACACCACTATTAGGATTTTTTAACAATCCTTAACTGTCGTGATTTCTATACATTGATCGATCAATTTTATCATCGTCAGATTTAGTACTCTCCCCCAATTTCATTTCCCTCCACTATCTTGCTACTCCACCTATCAGCACTCTATGTATCTTTAACTACGACATTTTCTCCCTTAACAAAAGTTTCTCCCACATGAGGAGTCACTATTCATCCCCCTTTTTCGACATACCCAATGATGAATCTATTGTGGTCAACAACATCGGAAAGAACAAAAATTAGCATATTAGAGAAAAACATACCATAACTCAGTGAGAGGGGGTGGGGGTCCCAGAGCTAGTCAATGTCTCTCAAAAGCATCATTAGGTAATGCCTTGGTCAGAATTTTTACCACCTGTAGTTCTATAGGAACATACACCAACATCACGATTCTCAGTTAAACATTCTCCTTGATAAAATGACACTTTATCTCAATTTTATTTTTCTGAGAGTGATGGACATAATTTTTGCTGAGATTTATAGTGCATGAGTTATCGCACTAGATTCTGATCGGAGATGTCACTTCAACCCCCCATATCGTCAAGCAGCTGCTTGATCCACAATAATTGTGTGCATGCTTGAGAGGCGGCCATATACTCAGCTTCTATGGTTATCAATGAAATTAAATATTGCTTCTTTCTTATCCATGAAACTCAGAAGCCTCCAAGATATAAACAACATCTGACATTTATTACCTGTCATCCGCTGAACTGACCATATCTTCATTATTATATCGCAGAAATTCAATCTGAGATTTGTCAATATATATAAAGCTGAAATACACCATTACCTTGATATACCAAAGTATTCATTTCACTGAAATAATGTGGAATTCCTTGGGATTTCTCTAATATCTTGTTGCTTGGAATGTCTCGAATACAATGCCAGGCCTTGTTGGAGTCTAGTATAGAAAACTTTTAATGATTTTCCTATATTATGTGATATTAACATCCTTTTCATCCTCATCATTGGATAGTTTCATCTATGTGAAAACCTAATTCTTCATCTCCATGTAATTTTATATTCCAATTCTTCTCATAACCACCTTGGAAAATTCGGATTGAGAAATGATTGTTTCATTCCTTCCTTGTGTCACCTCTATGCCAAGGAAAAATGTTATCTCTCCAATCATTAACATTACGAACTATCATTTTATGAATTCGAAGAACTATCTTCACTGAGCTTCATCTGATCCTCTAAATATTATGTCATTCACATAACCAAAAACCACCATACTTTGATTTCTTTTGTTGTTGAAATAGAGATTGTAATCAAAACTCCCTCACTGGAAACCATAATTCTTAATGTACTGATCAAACATTGAGTACCAAGCTATTGGTGCTTGTTTCATCACATACAATTCCCTCTTTAGTCGGAAAAACATGTTCTCAACCTCATGAATGAAAAAATCACCTGGCTGCTCGATATAAACCACATCCTCTAGAACCCCATTCAAAAAATAAGATTTGATGTCCATCTGGAAAACATTGAACTTATGTTGTACTACAACGGCGAGGAATAATCTGATTATCTCCAGTCTCACAAATGGTGATAATTTCACATCAACATCTATTCCCTCTATCTAGGTGTATCCTTTTTATACAGGACATGCTTTGTTCTGAATCACTATGCCATTTTCATTCATTTTTTGTGATGGACCAATTTAGTCCCAATAAAATTCTTATTTTATGGCCTATAAACGATCCCCCGTGTCTGATTTTTCTCAATCTAATCAATCTCTTAATTCATTACCTGATTCCATATTTCATCTTCAGCTACATCAGTGAAGCACTTCTGCTCAACCTAAGAAAACAAAGATGTTTTAAGTAGAGATTTCATTCACCTTGTTTGAACGAGAGATGAATGATCACCTATGATATTATTCTTGTCAATTTAAGCTTGAATTTTTTGATGTTGTATAGATACAGATTTTACTTCCTCATTCTCATCATCAGAATCTTCTTCTGAAATAATATCTGACAGTTCTGATCCCCTTACATTTCTTTCCTCCTCATCACTTTCATCAGCAAATTATTCATTACGATGTTGAATGATCTCCTCATTCTCAACCATAGTGACATCATTCCTCTCAAGTACTTTTCATAGCCTTTTGTTAAAGAATTTATGTGATTTTATTTTTCTAGATTAGCCAGGGAATATTTTTGCTTCCCCACATGTCTCAAACTTCTTATGGTTGTCCTTATTGAGGATAATGAACATACTTCCAAATATTTGAAAGTATTTCACTGTTGGATTCTATCCATAAAAAATATCATATGGATTAATTCCTTGATTCGGACACAATAGAGCCCTGTTAGAAATGTAGACCAATTTTAATACCGCCTACTTCCAAAATTTCTCTAGCATGTCTTTTTCTATAAGCATCATTCTGGGTAAGTTAATTATGATCTGATTTCCCCTTTAAACAACTCCATTCTATTTGGGAGTTATCATTGAGGAAACACGATACCTTAGCCTACATTTCTCGATATTTTATTCCTCTTGACTTTTTGTGAATTACTTACCATTACTAGTACGAAAATTCATAATTTTCAGTCCAAGCTTCCTTTCTCACTCTCTCTAGTACTGTTTTAAGTAGATGAAGACATCATACTTACGGGTAATAACAAATAATCATGCCTTTATGTTATATTCATCAATGAAAAGAATATATTACATCTTTCTGTCAATTTCTCTTTGTTTGTTATGCCAAAAAACATCTTCATCCACCAATTAGAGCACTCTTGTTGACTTCTTTTCCTTTGCCTTATAGATATTTATTATGAACTTCCCATGATGTCATGAATCACACAAGTGAGTATGATCACATGATAGCTTAGAGAGGTCCTCAGCTACATCACAGATTACTAGATCTTCTAAAGATGGTAGGCACTGATGACAAAGTCATTTATGGCAGAAAATGTTTTCTTCTTCTCTAGAAAGAATTCACATATATTCTTCTCCACTTACCAGGTAGAGATTCCCCTTTTTCCTTTTTCCCTATATAACTATTGCCATGTCTCTTACTTTGATAATACTCATATTCATACTAATCCTTATAGAATGTTCCGAGTCACATAGATTACTAACACATTGAAAATTATGACCGAGGCGTTATACTACTAAGACATCAACATGTCTCATCTCTTGGTCCCCAAACATGGCCTTTCCTGAGACAATAAGCTTTAGGCCTTCATCATTTCCAAACCTAATAACACATTATTTGTCATTTTTATGCCTGTAATAGGATCCTTATTACCTATCATGTGAGATGTCAAACCACTGTCCAGGATCCACACACCAGAGAGATATGATGCTTTAATGAAAATTATTTACACCAATTATTTTTCATCATTTTTCTTCTTGTTCCATATTTGTACCTTCACCCTTGTCATGGAATGAGATTTCTGTTATTTATCAGAGTTTGATGAACCATCTTCATCTTTCAAATCTGCAAATCTATTTTTCATTTTAAGCTTACATTTTGATTTACTGATATGCTGCTTGCGAACAATTTGATTCTCATTTGGCTCATTCCTTTTTATGGTCGATGTACAATACCCTTCCATGTGCCAAAATCCTCCACACCAAAAACAGTGTCCTTCGAAATATGTTCCATAGTACCATTCTCTGTTTGGATGCCACATATGTTCCTATGCACTTCGATGTCTCTTGGATATGGAACACAGATATTGTGAAGGTCCCGTATTTCCCCAACAATAGCATCTGATATAAGGTGCATTCCTTCGTGTCACTTCGACACTGCTAGTTTCTACTTGGGACCTATGAATATTCTGAATCTACTTTATGTCCAAATCAACCTTCTATGTTGGAATGGGTTCTTGCGGTCTGACTTATATTTTTAGAGATTTTTTTATCAATACCCACATCGGCCTTAGCATCTGAACATAATTGATGATTCATTTATGTTGAACCACTATACTTTACCTTCAGCTTCTCGTTATTCTGACTGATCTACTATCCTGATTTCCCAAAGAGAGTCATTAGTTTTTCTTGATCCTAAACATGTTTTTGCAAACTGAAAACATCTCTTTCAAGTTCATAAAAACTCTTGATTTGATCTTTCCTTGTTTAATTCATGATATTTATCTCCCTATTCTTTTATTCAATTTGGATTTTATAATAACTAACTGATTCTGAGTCCTCTGGTGTCGATGGAATGAGATTAACAATTTCTTCCACTAACTCAGACTTCTCTTCTTACTAACGTTGCAGATAGTGTTTGGAATCATGAATAACTATGTTTTATTTCTTTGTTTTGGATCTCAAAACATCTATCTCCTCAGGATAAGCCTTTAAATCAGCTTGCATATCAACTCTTCCCTCAACTTCTTTTTCTTATTCTTCAGATTTAATTTCATTCTTATTCTGATAACTACCGACAATTGCCACAATAACATTTTCTCCACGATCTTTAAAGTTCTCTATATCATCAACCTCATCAACCCCAGACTCTTCTAAACTATCATATTCTTTTGAAAAAAGGTTATTATACTTAAATAAATTTATCTGGAACTATTTTTTTCCTTTCCTATAGGTTGGAGAATTATTGATGGGAATTTCGATTTCATCAACATCATTATCCTCTTGGAACATTTTGGGTCACCTTGTCTCAAGATTTCCAACCCTTCCACATCGAAAACAAGCAAGTGGAAGATTCCCTTTAAGGATTCATTTTCCTCTTTGAATGTTTGAGGAAAATATTGTCATCACCTAATATGTCTCTTCTTCTTCATGAGAATCTTCAATGGTGAGATCATTCATGGCCTTGAATTCCACCTCTATTGATTTCCCCTTTTCCATAACATCACTATCATCTTTTCTCATTTCATATGCAATAAGGGTGTTGTGTAGGTTATCCAATGTCAGCTCTTTCCGGTCTTTATCTACCAAAACCGAAACATTCAGATTAAACCGAGGAGGGTGTTTCCTTAAGAAGCACTTCACAATCTTTATGTCTTCAATAACTTATCCAATACCTCACAAGTTTTTCACTACAACATTTACCCTATCATATAATGCAACAACAAACTCATTCATGTTCATTCTAAAATATTTATACTTCTTCCACAATACTTGAAGATTTTCCTCTTTGACCATTGTATCTCCTTCATATATATTCAATAGATTTTACAACATGGTAGGTGATGTTTTTCATGACATAACCTTTCTATATATATCATTTGATAAGGATCCCCCTATGGAGTTAATTTCATTGGCATCAACATCCAAATATCTACACTCAGCTTCTGATATTGCACCACTATTAATATCGACTGTTATGTCCTACATTGCTGCTATGAACACATCAATTCCTAAAGATCAGAAGCAGTGTTACATCTGAGTCTTCCATAGCTGAAAATTGTTCTCGTCGAAGATCTTAATCCCATTGTGATTGGTGACCTAAAAGTGAGAGAGAATCATTGATATCAAAATGTCCCTCTGATACCAATTGTTAGGTTCACTAGGATAGATACACTAATAGGGTGGTGAATCAGGGTATGAAAGATTGAAACAACCGCCACTTTTGATATTGTAATTTAGTTAAAAAAACATCTTCTCTCTCCTTCCCATTGTACTGTTTGGAGAAAGCTTAAAGCATGCAGTGGACACAATGATTTTTACTTGGTTCACCGTCAGTAGGCTACGTCCATGGAGCATAAACCAGTAGTGTGCTGATGTACCAATTCCACTATAAGCACACTTCTATTTACAAGTTCTAAGTGGATTCATTGCCCCGTCTGGTTTACAACCACTCACAGTTTGAGAACTCACCACTCTCTCAAATGATGTGAGCTCACTACTTGTTTAGAATATCCACTCATAGTTTATAGACCTGTAGGTCTCTTCGTTACCACTAATGAATGCACCCACTGCTGTATGTAGATGATATATTGAAGTCCAAATTTCATCCACTGATGAATATCACTTTTCCCCAGACTACTGGGAACCAACCTTTGGGAAGAACCTTCACAAAGCACCCTACTTTGCGAAGCTCCCAATTTCACGAAGCTCAATAATGCCTTAGTGATGATCCTTTATTTTTGAAAAGCTCACACCTTTGAAGATATCATGCTGTTGCGGAGCTCAAGACATCACAGAGTGACTATCGTTGTGAATCTAATTGACCCAACGTAGAGCACACAACTTTCATAGAGGTAAATTAACCATCACGAACCTCCTTTCTATCGCGAAACAAACTGCCTTAGCGAACCAACTTCTCAATTCGAGAGCTACAAATTTTTCTTTGGAAAAATCTCTTATTTTCTCGAGGGGGTTAAGGCTTATTTATATGCGATTCCACCGACCCTCAATCCTTCAGCACGAAGTTAGCACCACGTCATCTAAAATTGTGAAGCTCCGAAATTACTACAACAAATTATCTCAATATCGTAAAGCAGCACGAAATAGTTTTGATCGTAAAGCTCATTGTAATCATGGAGAATTCCATCAATTACTTCATTCTTCCACCGTTAAGCTCCCTAGAATTTCCCTTCAACTCTTCCATTCACGATACTCAACCTAGTCGCGAAGAACACCGTCAACATTCTTCTTGTCTTTGTGAAATCCAATCCCTGAACCCTATCTTCACGAAAATCGTTTTTTTCTATATTTGGATGTGACCTTCAAGGAAATCCATATTTCGTGATTCTCACCAAACTCCAAATTTTTGACCCCAAAAATTTGGAAAACACTAGAAAACGACGCCACCATTTATCAGTTACTTTTTATTGACCCTATATCATCCATTACCTTGTCATGGTTCTTTTCCAATATAGATTGTTAACAACATCTCTAGAACTAAAAAATTTTCCTTTGAAACCTACATTGTCAACAAACACAAGCAACCCAAAAATGATGCAATGATACCTTGGGGGATTTTTGCCCAACATATGTTCTGGTACTACTCCCAGGAACCTAGAACGTTGTTTTTATGTATTCATTATGATCCTTAACATCTCTCATATTCCTATACATGAAGTATACATGTATAAAAAATTCATATACATGGTGTGACTAGTAAAAAAAGGTAGTTCATCACCAATGTGTACTTAATAAATGTTCACATGTATAATAGGTTTGTTAAATTGTAGTAATAAATGTGAATGAAATAATTACAATCACATACTGATAAACTACATGTAACTAAGAGACCAATAGACCTGATAATACCTAATTCATCTCCATACTATAAGGGTGATCAAATCATGAACAATCCACAAGGCTTCCAATATACTATTTATTATCCTTAATACATCGACTATTGAGTCACACCACATGGACGACTAGTAAAATGTACTATGTATCCATAATTCATCGAGCTTTGTAAAATAAACCCGGTCTCTTTAGGGAATTGGGTTATCATCTAGGCCAAATATCAATCATTCTCTTATTTTATGTTTATACCCACCATCATTATCATTACATTTCATGCACACAACCCCTCTAGTTTAATCATTATAAAATAATCAAACTACCAAAAATACCCTGATAAACATCAAATATAATTGTAACATACATAATATTGCAAGAATAAATTCAAGGAATAACATTTTGTCATAAGTAAAATGATAGAAATAAAAAAATATATAATCATAATCAAGATGGTCAAAAAGACAACAAAAATCAAGAAATAAAATATCATAAATATGTCTCTTGGTTACATACCAACCAACATGAAATAAAACAAATGTATAAAAAAATATTTCAACACAAGAATATCACCTTTGAAACAAGTGTATATAAGGGGAAAAATTAAGTAACTTCATATCTCAATATGGTTGAGGAAGATCTCCAATTTCCTATAATGAAATGAAGAATGTACACAAAAAACAACCATAAAGAATGGATCACATGTAATGTATGTATAATTATTGATCAAAATCATCATGTTGTAATTATTTTAAGGGGGAAACATAAAATCATTAGACAATAAATCAATCTAGTATCACATACCTTATCGTGCCACTCAAAAATCTAAATACAAGGCATCTCAAAGAATGTAACAGTAATTCACTAAATATATTTTTGATTTATGAATATGAATCAAAATTTTACTTGATTGTAAATTAAATACATGTGGACATAAAAAATAATCAATATATCACGAATCCCTCTATATAAAACAAATAAAAAATTAAAATCATCAAGAATATGATATCATGATGATTTTTCAATGGAATCATACCACGAAGTGTCCCATTTGGTATAGAATTTAGATTTTTTAAATGTGAACTTTTTAATATAAAATTATCTAAGAAATTAAAATTGAATCATTACATTATTAAGGTTCCATGATCATTAAAAAAATTAATAAAATGTTTGGGATTATGATTCCTAAACACTTACCTAAAAAATGATTGTATTCAACAGTAGAATTTTATTTGATCCAGAATAATTATAAATAGGATAGGGCCACCAGCATGTTATAATGAAATATAATATTAATCATCTAATCAGGAAAAAAATATATCCACTATATAATAATTCCCATATTTTAATATTTATATATAATTTAGTAGAAATTAACAAATAACTCACCCTATAAATTCTTCTAGATCGTTCAAATTATGTAGGGATACTAGCAGATGAATGGGAGGGACACGATAAAATTTAGGAGAGATAAGAATATAAATAATTCCACAGGGTTCTGAGTTGGGTGTTAATGTGAAGCAATATTGTTTGGCATTAAAAATTGTTATTTGAAGTAATTTATCCATCAGATTGGGTGTACCAACTAGTTTATGGGCTTTACCGGCTAGCCGGTTCCTGGATTTAGTCAGCCAATGTGCCAGGAAGTTCATTTTTTCTTATCAAATGTATTGAATATAGGGTTTAAAAAATTTAATATAGCCCATAAATGTAATACACCATAATTCATGATTTATTATATAAATATAATAATAATGAAAATCCAAATGTTTTGTTGTCCTAATAATTCAATGAAATTTTTTACATAAACAATTAATGTGAAACATGGGTACAAAATATTTTTTATGAACTATAAAACAATATCTAATATTCCCTTGAACATATAACAGTACATGTGATTACATGGGGATGTACAAAAAAATAAAATCATATAAATCCTTGTATGTGAATAATCAAATAATTACATGATGAATGTGATACATGTTAGTTAATTGAATATCATATCGATATAAATATTGTTAGAATCCATTTAATTTCATGATATAAAATGTTAATATTAAGGAAACATCTGAATGTGGAAACATCATAAAACATAATATCAAAAAATAATACAATGATAACCACAATGATATAATAACAAAATTTTCTTAACATAACCTTCCATGCACCATACCAAGAATTTAATGATATAAATGCATTACCTAATTCATTTTAGGGATACATAATTAGAAGACCACCCATCATATTCTATATTTTTTCATGAATTTTTTCAACACACAGATCATAAAACAAAATAATGATTTAAAAAAAATTTAATTCCATTAATATTAAGTGAGGGTCACATATATTCAATTCCTAACTAAATTAATGATAGGTACCATTTGGTGAATACCTTTATGTTGAAATTGGGATAGGTATTCACTATATATATGTTTCAAATGGAAAATCAAAAGATATTTTGTGTCATGAAAGAGGTGTGCCTTAATGTTTAAGGTAGGGGTAAATGGGTGTGATCTTTTGTCACATATTATATATTAATCATTAGTATTATAAAGGGATATTTGAAATTACATAAAAAGTTCTATGTTCTTAGTAAAAATATTCTACATTAAATTAAAATAAGTGCATTGTTTCCCATACATTGAGAGGGACATTTTAAAACATTATGATGATATTATAAAGAACATGGAAATAAATTTGGATGGATTTACATAGTAGGGGGAGTAACTTCACTCTATTTTGTATATGAATGAGGTGTTTTGGGACAATGGGTTGTAATTTATAGAAAAATAGGGGAATTATATATTTTTTACTAAAAAAATTGAACTCTATTGGAAGAATTAATAAAACCGACAAACCTTATCAGGATTTTCAATGGATTCTATGAAGGTATACTGTTTTATAAAACTGCATAAGGGACTGGAAATATTCATTGTAATACCCTTGGTGAGCTGTAAGTGATTTAGGTGTTTAAAGAATTCATTTTAAAACTACAAAATAAAATATTCATTTTGGAGGATTATTTACAGGATTATAAAAAAATCAAATAATAATAAAGAACTATATTTTTAATAGGGAACATAATTTTTCTCTGGGATACTATTTATATTATTTATTACATATTTTATGGTATCTTATGATGTCATAATACATACCATATATTGACATAGTATTTATTTTTTACTTAAAAATTTCATTATCTCTATAAATTATTCAAAAATAAATTGTTTCTAATTTCAATGTACATATTTGAAAAATAATAATACTTTTATAAAAAAAATTAGTAAATATAAAAAATAATTTTTTAAAACAAAATGTACTCATTTATTGAAATATGCATTTTTAGGAAAATAATAGTTTCTGGCCCATATCAAATTATTGCTGACCTCATTAAATTATAATTTAATTTAAATATAAATAAATATTAATTAGTAATAGTATTTTTTTTAAAAATATAAAAAAATATTTATTTCATTAAATAGAGTGTTTTTATTGAGACTATATATTTCAAAAATATATATCCTCTAGTTTATCATGTAAAAATATAATTTTAATGAAAATAATTATTAAAAATAATAATCAAAACGAACGAATATAAATATTCTATTATTAATGATTAAAAATATTGAAATTCATAATTTTAGAGTTTAGATAGAAAACCTCATATTGCATAAGGTATTACCTAAGGTTAATGTGTTTGATGATGACACTTTCTTAAGGTGGTAAGGCATACATGGTTTTGTATGTGATATTAATAATATTAGATATATCCCATAAACATGTTCACTCTTGTTGTAGTTTTTTTATAATAGTTAGGGATTAGTTAACAAAGAATTCTAGTGATTCCATCCTTATCAGAAACTCCCATCAATGGGCCTCATATGGTATAGTCCTACTCAAAAATTCCATCTCTTCTTCGATATGAGATAATTTCACATTATAATAACCCTTAACATATACTAATCACAATGGTCGTAATAAAAAATATTTATTATAAATAGATATATTATTTAATGACATTATATATTCAATAAGAGACCGTAATCCAAAATAACTTATGTATGGTATGTGTTTTCGATAACTAAATTTCTTTATAATGTATTTATTAATTTAAAAAGGTGATTCCATTCATAAAATATTTGATAATTATATTATAACCCCATTTAGATATTTTATCTTTCAAATTTCACTTCATACAATAATATAGATTGTGGAAATTTTATATCATCACCCCTTTTGGTGCCCATGTCACCTCCTCAAACATATCTATATACCACCTCACATTCACTAGTTAAGTTGTCTTCATTAACTAAACATTATCTCTAAGAAATAATATATTCACTAACTACCCCTCATAATAATAATTAATCTTTATTGGTACCCCCAAATTAATTCAGTACATGTGAGGGTCAGGTAAGTAATTTTATAAAAGGATTATAATGAACTCATTGTGTTTTTAGATAGATTCTGTTTGAGTGCATGTTGATAGGACAAAGATCCAATGTGATCAAAGTTATCAAAGTTGCTTATATATCTATAAATAATCTACCTCATCTTCCCTATAACAACCCATATCCTTAATAAATTTCGATGCATGATTTAAAGTATAACAACACACTCAATAAAACCCCCTAAGATCAACATGACTAGTGTATTTGGGTAATAATTACGAAGAATAACAACATGAAATTTATATACAATGCCATAAAATTACAGTCCATAAAAATCCCTTAAATTATGATAATCATCCAAAAAATAATGGGAAAACATTAGGATATATGTAAGAAAGGGGAGAGATATAAAGAATAGTAAGGTAATAATCAAAGCGTATCATGGTGAAAGCAATACATGTGTGTCAATGTTCATATAACAGTGACATAATGAGAATAACTATGATAAAAATGAATATCAATGAATGATATAAGATTATAACATAATGTAAACATGTAAATGTAGAAACAACATAAAATGTGACATCATAGGAATATATCAAGGCTATTAACGATGAAATAATTTCATAATTTTTTTGGATAACCTCATGTGAACTATACTCTGAATCTCATGAGATAAAAACACTAACCAATGCATTAGAGCGATATATTATGATTATCCAACCTATCAAATTTGTATCATGTTATACCAAACCATTATTTTCATTCATAAATATAACATATTCTTTTATTAATATTCAATACATTACATAAAAAACATGACGACTGTAATATTTTGGTGTCCTTGGAGAGTAGCTACACAATCTTCTAATTTGGTGAAATTATCCTCAACATCTCCCTTAAAGATCATCCTATCAGTGAATCTTTATAAAAATACCCTACATAAAAACATTCTACATAACTATGGGGAAGAAATAAATAATAATGAGTATCCTTCTATGCTCATTATGGGTTAACAAGATAGATACATAAGAATAACATTATAATAACGGTATGGTAACATGAGAATAACATTTGAAATAACATTTTTTATAATTAAAGATCATAATAATGATTCATTGTGCTAATATTGGATTTTCAAAAGGCATGAATCATAAGGATATCCAAAATAATTATCATCGAAATTATTATATTGAAATTTCACATTTATTTGTGCCATCAACATCAGCTTATAATAGTGTGTACACGTATAAATAGAGAGAGGTTAAAAAATTATGTCAATTACATGAGACATTTTCCTCGTATATTATTTTGGACATAAAACTAGGCCCAATAATAATATCATGTTCATGAAAAATAGGCACATGAATAACACTAAGGACATGTAGTCTGGTTCATGCATAACATTGTGAACATGTAATTAGTTTCATGCATAACATTGTGAATATGTAATCTGGCTCACACATGGAATTTTGAACATTTAATATGGGTAACGTTTGACATATTTAATCTTGAGTTATCCATATATGACTAGTATATTGGTGTGAGATATTTCTATTAGCCATGACATAATAAAAAGAATATGTATGTGTGATAATAGATCATAAAACAGTCTTCATATAATATCCCACTAAATGAAATGTGTTTCATAAAAATTTCAACATCTAATAACATGAAGATAAGATATAGGTTTCATAATCACTACATAAATTTAGAATATAATATCCATTCCAACAATAATTACATTTCAATATAATTTTATAATTTTATTACTCATGGAAGAGTAATGTGTTTCATAAAAATATTATCATGATAAACCATTATTAAATGAATACTAATGGAATCATTGGTTTATATCCCTAGAAAAATCATGATTTATATCAAAATATTTCATCATATATGAATAATTATTTAGAATGATCACTTGGACCATTTCACGGGGAAAATAACTTTTCTGCAAAAATAACTATTTTAAACTAAAAATTCATAAAATAATTTGAACAAAACTTTCATTGAAAACAACCATTATATAATATAATTGAAGACTCTAATAAAATAATGCACTTGAAAAAAAATCCATTCATGTCATACACATTAAAACAATGATTCCATATACTTATTCTATAAAAAAGAATGACTGTTTAGAAATTCACATGATGATTCAATTAAAAATATTTTTAAAACATTAAAAAAAGGGTAAAAAATTATTTATTAAATCATTTTACAAAATAAAAAAATTACTACATATTTAGAAAAATGGTTTTTAAAGAAAAAGTGTTCTCAATCAAAGGGTTAAATGAAGATAATAAGTCTTACAAAATAATTTGTCCTCTTGAGTACACAAATAAAAAAAATGAATGGAAAATGTATTCTAAAAATTACCCATAAGATAATAAAATTCATGAGATAATTTATAAATGGAAAATTATACTTCATCACTGGAAATATTATAATAATAAATCATGATTAATTATTGGATTATAACATAAAATTATTACATATTGCGTAACATTGAAGTATATCCCCTTTAAAGAATAAAATTATATGAAACATAAAATACCAATAGAATAAATATATTCATGATATTAAATGATAAAGGTGCTTTATATTCACATCATGATAGAATCCAAGTATATAATGAAACATATTTCTCGAAGAAGTAAATTGATTCAAATGTAATTAAATATTTTTTATATTTCGATTCATAAACAATATGAAAAATATATCTCAAATTGAATAAGTAAGTTCCAATACTTTTTAGGATATAAATCATAAAATGCATTCATTTTTAGTATATTAACCACATAAAACTAATAAGAGGTGAATATGGCATGTTCCTCATAGAATTAAAAAGGGAGATAAATCCCTTATTACTTCAGTAATCATTTTAATGGTAGGCCCCAATAAATCATACCATAGAATGAAATATTAAATATAATAAAAAGTATGAAATTAATGATATAAAATTTAAATGTGATTGTATAAATAACATACAAAATAAAAAAGTGGTGAATTTTTATATGACTCCCAGAAATTCACAAGAGACCAGAAATCTTATACATTAAATATCAACATCATTTTTACACATTCAATACTCATGTATAATAAATATTTGTATGAAATTAATTTATTATAGAATCATAATTATTTATAAAATACCGTATTTTATTTACATATAACCCTTAATTACCTGTATACATCCAATTCATTTTTAAAGTCATGTTTTGTGTAATAGACTCTTTGTTTTTCTTATATGTATGGATTTTTTGGGCCTCTTACCTTTATTATGGGAGAATAATATATAAAATAATAATCATGATGTAATTATTATATTTATATAAAAATTATTCTTTTGATACTAAAAATGAAATAATTATTTCATATTTGAGTTACATTAGTATCAGAGAGACTTTAAGTCATACGTACACATAATTAATGTTTCAAATATCCATAATAATGATGGAAATATTGTGAAAAAACATGATTATAGATAAGGTTTTGAAAAATTAACTACTGTTAAAAAACATTTATTTTTTAGTAATAATTTCTTCAAGATACTATGATTGTTTTGGGAGTGTTTGAGGCTCTTTTAGACCCCAATGATCTACAATTTATACTAATATATTAATATACATAGTTATCATATGGTTATTTATAACGAAGAAACATAGTTGTTAGAGGTGTTAAAAATCACTATGGAGGGGTTCATGATTCGTTCATATCATTCATCCACGACTACCTGGCTATGCAACTACTCAAATCCTCATGATAAAAGAGATTTTCACAGACTGTACATGGTTTAACAAAGAGTGTTCTTAGACCATGGGAGGTGTTTCAATGGAATTTGATAGAGGAAAATTGTCTCCTGATTTGGAGATACATGTTTCCAATCCCTATGGTCATTAATATTTGGGTGGAATGAAATTTTCTCATTCTATTTTTAATGTAATCTCGTTTTTTTCTTCTTCCATGCATAGAAGGTACCCCATCAAAGTGGAATCTCATCCTCCCATCCTTTATATTCATTTAAGAAACTCTCTCATACATATATTGTTTCCTTCACTAATGGTTGGGTTTGATAGTTAATTGATTTACCTAAAATCTTCTTCCATCATTTTGTTGTATATATTTCAATTTCTTCATAATATTGGTGTGATGTCATATTCCTTATTTTCAATATTTTTTCTATTTTTCCATTTTGATACATTACAGCTCAATTAAAAGGACAAAAACCTATAAAGGGTTGCCTAAAATCTTATGGGAGGTGTTATATTATTTTATAAAAATGAATGAATCCATGGACATTCTAACCATGCAATAATATTATATTTTTTAAATAAATCTCAAAATGATGGGAGTGTTACATTAATTCTTTTTAGAATATCTTGGACAAGATCACTGGGTAGATGCCTTATGTACACTACCTGTGAGTGATGTATGGTTTTCTAGTGGATTAATTTGGATAAGATAGGTATAAAATATTGACATACCATTCCAAAATAAATAATTTATTACCTATATGGAATAACATGTTAGGGCTCTGAGGGTTTTGCCTTTAGACCATACTGATTGTGATATATGGGTTCCACATCATGATTGCCTTTGATGGACTCTTATATTGATAGGTACATATAGTTATAATAGAGAGATACATGGGTTTTATATTATATGGATTATTTTATAGAATTTTTATTGTTTTTTAATGAAAAATTAATGATTATTTTTTACTATGTTTATAGATTTTTCCACAAAACCAAAGAACATGCATGGGTTTAGTCCTTATTTACACTTGACTTATGTTGACCTGGTTGTGTTTTCCATTAATGATGGACATATGATATATTAAAGATATATATATTTATTATTTATTTATTATTTATCACATTTTCAGATGTTGACATCATTTTAGAGATATCCATCTTACCCCAAGTATGGTAGTGTTAATCGAGTATCCCATGGGGAACCTAGAACATTGTGATGAATTTATTAATTACATTACACAAATAATTAAGTACACATTACTAATTTTATATGCATATAAAGGATAGGTTTGAGACTCAATTGAGATGGCCAATTGATTATATCTCATAAACTAATCGTGACAACTATGGTTCATGAACAGACATCATGATTGTAGGGGTAGACAAAGGAAACCACTCACCTTCTAATTTTTTTTTAAAAAAAATAGAACCAAGTACAACAGTAGAGGATAATGCCTAATATCATCATGAGTTTGGAGGAATCATTTGGTTATTTATCATTTCGTTTAGAATGATATATATGCACGTACCCATATTTCCTATGAACTTCCCTTTTAGTATATCATCATGACATGATCATCATTTTTGTGTATACTCTATTGATTTTTCTTCAACATTTTGTTATATATATGGTTTCTCTTCTACTTCATGCAATTTAATACTATTTATGTTTTTATCATTATTATATAAAATTTTCTTATATGGTGGTAAATAGTAATAGTCTCTCCAAGGCAATATACTAGTCCGTCACTAGTATTGGACAAACTTTTTCGTATAGGAAAGGGCACTTGAAGACATGTGGAAAACTGGGATAGGGATAAAAATAGTAAATTTCAAGTGAGGATGAAAAAACGTTATATCATAACTATTTTTTCATATTTTCATACTATTTGGTTATTAGGAATGAGACTAGAAATGTGTATTAATTTTGTAATGAGCTAATTCATGGGTGTAGTTACACCACAAATAAGAGAGTTCTAAATTACATGGGATGTGATATTGTTTTTTGTATGTTCATATTATAGTCATACTGATTTCATCATTGGGTGAGACACATGTTTTGTGACATTATTATTGTTCATATTATTTATTTGAAATTTATTTATCATTTCCTAGTATAGAAAGGATATATCAGATCATACTTCCATATATGTACTCAAGGATTCAAATGTCATTCATTTTACCATTCCAAATTGGTATATTTATTTTTTCCCCATTCCTATATTGAATTATATTCTTATGAGTGCCTTGACTATTATATTTGGAAATGGGTTAACATTTTATGATGGTATAAATTAATTGGATTAATTATTGTTTTTTCATTACTCTAAATGTTGTTTTAATCTATAGATTGATGATGGATAATAATTAACCAATTATTCCATGTTTGGTTCCCGAACCACTAGTTCTATGAGATCAAACGTCACTTGATTTTAGCACATGAATAAAAAATATAATTTATAAACCATCTACTTTTATAATTTGGGAATATTGATTCATCTAATGAAGTTAATTTACATAACCTATTACATCATGATAGTATATGAAATGATGGGGTCATAGTTTCATGACACATCAATTGCAATTTATAATGAGTATGGGAATTAATAAATCATAAATGGTTATTCATATAAATTTATTGTGATAACTATATGAAAATAAATATGTATGAAATTAAATAAATTTTAAATTTTAAATGAAATTGTTACCGCTAAATGGGTATTCCAACAACAATGTAATGAGTTTTTTCCAATATAACATGATTGAAACTAAATATACCAGAAACTATGTGATGTTATTTGAGACCCTAAAGAAGACATGAACATTGTAGTTGGGATTAGGTTTTATATCTTGTGATCAATTTTTTATTTTGTCAACAAATATATATAAATTTAGGATTAGGAAAATATGATTGACTTGTTTATATGAAGGCTATGTACATGACCTTTCTATTTATAATGTTTTTGTATATTATTAACAATTATATGATGTGGGAATTTTGAAATTGATGAGATATGCCTCCATGATTTCTTTTACATATTCTGACAGAGGGAGGTGACGTTTGTGATCTGAATGTGGTTGGGAATGATCCACCATTATTACTTCATTTAGTGGAACCAAAGTAAAATCCAATAAATCATCCACTATTTTTCGATGCTCTATTTCAAGAGATCTAGTAGTATTTTATCAAATCTGCATTGGGATCTTTGTGACCTTACCTTACTATAGTAGAGTTGACATGGGATATTTAGAAACATGATCCTACAACCTTTTCAGATGATCGTGGTACTTCTTCTGTTGAATACATGCTAGATTACTTTTATCGGCCTTCGACCACATAGAGATGCATCTAGATAAAAGGGACACTATTGAAACAAATATGATTTTTTAATCTTTTAAACATTCATAGGATATTATCTAACAGGTTTAATTTTATAATTTCATGGCTTGGATGGGGTTATAGACTGAATTCTATGACTTGTTATTTTAACACACATTGAGATAAGTCTGTGAAAGATATTTTTGATCCTAAAGAAGTATTCTAAGTCTATGATGGAGTATTTCGATTATTTCACTGAGCATTATCATTTTTCACTAATAATGAATAGTGATAATTTGATGAAAAATATGGTTTTAGAGAGGGATTATTTATGTCATTTTTTCAAAGACGAATTTCCACAATTTTAACATCATTTTAAATATTGTGAATGAGGCCATCATCTCTAAGGGGAACCAGAAGAAAGGTGGTGGGGTGAGTTAGATCAGGAAAGATTCATATCAGGGGAGATAGTTCAGTTAGTTATAGGAAATGTATCTTTTTACCTGATCATGGAATCATCTCAAGTCATATGACACAGACTGAAAAATATTTAGTGTTTCACCATTTTTCTAGGGCAGCCTATATGAATCCTCAGTGTATGAGGGAACCAATTGACTATGATGCTATAGGATGATTGGTCACCTTAATTTTTTCTTATGAATTTCTATCTAATCCATAGTGATAGGGGATCTATACCAACACCTCATTATGGTACACGACCATTAGATCAATTTCATAAAGTGAACTAGTATACTACCTACTGATTATGTCGAGGACATGGACATGGATATTGATTTCAGACCTCATAGGTATAGATACAATAGACAAGATCTACCCAGGATAGTCATGTCATGTCTTAAGGAAAATAATATGACCATATCTCCAAAAGGCATCCTACAATAGAGTTTTTAGGTATATGGACTTCTACAGTTCGAGGTACTATTCTATTTGCCTATACATTATATTTAACATATTTTTTACTGAAAATAACATTACATTTTTTCAAAAGTTATTTTGGAAATACTTATTTTATAAATACAATACTTTTTTTGATATTATGACCAATGAAACTACTCAGGAAACCTAATAAAAGACTATAAACCAATTCAAGGATTTCCCTCATGATGTGGAAAGAAGTATTTTCTTATAGAATATTTTCTCCTTAAGATGATAGTATTTAATGTAATTATATGGATGTGATTGATGGTTCTATAAAGTGACGAATAATATTTATACTACAATATGGTGTCTTTTACATCATATGATGGAAGTACCTGTGTTCATACAGATGAATGGGAAGCCCAATCATGTTAATCCAGACCAAAGAACCATGACCAAGGTTGAGTGAAAGCCTATATATCTTGTCTTTTTATGACAAGCCATAGAGTGGTTCTTGTAGATTTACCTATTATATTGGATCATTTTAAAGTTGTTTTCCTTGAAGAATTATCAATATTACATTACATGAGATATGTGAAGTTCACCATCATGTAATTTCTAGAAGATGCACTAGTTTTTTATTCTTTATAATATGATGAAATATATAAATATCATATAGTATAAAAAGTTTTTTGAGGACTTCTAAGCAATTGGATTTATCTGATTGAGTACATCACCATTGGTTTCCCCTATAATATTTTCTAATATGACGGACATGATTTTTAGGGTTTTCATTGATTATTTCTTATTGAACCATCTTATGATATTGATCTGGTATCCACTGTTGTTTATTGAAAACCTATTAAACTACCTCTAAAGAGTGATGGTTTTATCTATGATTGATTTGAGGTTGGGCCATAATCAGGTGTGTGTGATACCATTTGAAATGACATATACATTAGATAGTTGTAGATTTTTCTTATGTGAATATTTGTTTTTTTCTAATACTTATGAATGTTCTAGTAATTTTCCAGGAACTAATGAATTAGGTTTTATACCCATATCTAGAATCATTTGTTGATTTCTTCATGGATGACATCATGGTGTATTCTCATACTAGACAGAACCTTGAAAAACATATTGAGATCATATTGAATACACTAGGATAGAACCATATTAATTCTAATATCACAAAATATTACTTTTGGATTCATACGGTCCACTTCATGGGTCACATCATCATAGAAAAAAGAAGAGTATTTTGACCTAAAAAGGCGAGAGATGTATTCTTCTATAAACAATCCAATAATTAATTTTATAAACTCATTTTATTGGTTTTTTCTAGATATTTTCTATATTTTATTTATGATTTTTCAGTCGTATTTATTCCTCTAAAAGTTCTGAGTAATAAGTGTGTTATTTTCTAATGGTACATTGAATGATATGTATTATTTCATGAGATTAAATAGAGATATGCGTCAGTGTTGATCCAGATTCTTCAAGAGTAGGCATGAAGATATACTTTTTACAGTGTTGCATCGGTAATATGGAATGGAGCAGTTCTGATGTAGAGAGATGAATTTTTTTTGTACGATTCCCTCATACTAAAACCTCTAAGGTGGAATTATCCTATAAATGAATTTGAGTAAGTTATAGTGGTTCATACTTTATGGTATTGGGGGATGTTTATTTTTTATGATAATTTCATCATTTACACAATCCATACATATCTCAAATATATTTCAACATAACGTCATTTAAGTATTAGGATGATCATGTGGTTTGAATACATATATGAGTTCAATTTTTCTCTTACTTATACACGTGTAAAATGAAATTCAGTAGTCGAAACCATGATCATAAATACATATACACATGCTATCAAAGAGGCTTATAGTGAGTATAAATTTGTGGACCTATTTTTTGACATCCACTTAGAGGACTAGGATTGTAATGGGAATCCTTAATTGTAAAATTTAACAGTGAAATCCATCCTTATATAATGGGTATGTATGAGAACTCATTCAAATCATGAGTGTATAATCAAAATAGAAATTGTGTTTCGTGAGGAACCACAACCTTGTTGGGTTATTAAAGATTATGATATCTTTCAATTTCAAAAATGTGTCTGGTTCACTAGAGACACATACGAGGATTTGATGTGGGAATATCATGCCTCTATTTGTGAAGATCATCATGGGAATAAAAATATGTACAGAGGCATACATCATCTTTATTGGTTTTAATGAATGAGGAGGAAAATTAAAAAATTTATCACACTATCTTCCAATTGGTAGTAGGTGAAGGTAGGGAACCAGTGATATATTAAACTATTGAACCCTATATCCTTTCATTAGAGTAAATGTGATGATTTCACTATCTATTTAATGATTGTATTTATGATATTCCCATGACGTACTGATGTGGTATGAGTAATCATTGATTGGTTCAACATAGTTTCACACTTCCTCCATAACATTTAAACCTTCTCAATGGATGATCTCATGATGAATTATATTTGATATGTTATTTTCATTCATGGTTTTCTATGTTTTTTCATGTCTAATAGATATTATTGGTGTACCTAATGGTTCTCGAATGGATTGAAAAAATCATTATGTTCACAGGTGCTCATGAGAATATTATACCACCATTAAAATAATTGTATGTCTATGAATATGATATGGGTATTAGAGGAAATTATTCAATCATGTATCCTTCAATTTAGAGGTTCTTCTATGTAGAACATATATATTTTTTATTTTCTCTATATTGAAATTGTTTAAGAAACTATTACGATGGATCCCTGTGTGGCCCAATATGGATGGTTGTGACGTTCACCCCTCTGCTGGTAAATAGAAGGTGAGGAAAACTATTAGGACCTTATATCATTCAAGATAGTTTATATCATGTTAATATTATTCAAAATTGGATGGGTAAAACTCATTATAGAAAAAATTCATCTACCGATTATCTACGTTGAACTTGAATGAAATAGGTGGGAAATCAGATCATTTTATGTTTTTTTTTTCAAGATTCGATCATCAGAGTATTCAAGGATAGCGAAATCTATCACCTAATTATGATGATAAATTTGAGATGTTATAGAGATTTGTGTCGGTAGCATATCTGTTGGAAAAACCACATAAATACCAAGCAATTCATGACATCAAATATGGATCGTAACTTCACTAGTGTCATTCTAACCATCTCTTTCGTTTTATCATGATGATACTAATATTTTGGTAGAATAATAATTTTATGTTCATATGATACATATCATTGATCGATGTAATAAAGATCTCCAATGTAGTTTAGTTCCTCTAGTTCGAGTGCTATGGAATAACAATCATGTATCGATTGTGAAATGAGAGAGAGAATCTAAAATATGCTCTTATTATTCAGATCAAATCTCAAACTATGATCTACCACCCTTAGAATAGAAACACTGGGATGGGTATTTTTTATGGAGGGACGGTTTTAATTCCCCTAATATTCAATGAGGTTTGGATACATTAACTACTATAATAAACAAGTCGTTATATCATAATAATTTGATTAAAATACTAGGAATAGTTTAGAATAGTATTCTAATCATTTATGCCAACATTACTATAATTTAGAGGCACATATTGATTCACACATTTATCAGATGTTTAGTCCTAACCATGAGACTCAATAATATATGGTTATCTAGTTAACTACAAGGGTCTAAAAGATTCATCCCAACCAGAAACCCCATACCTATATGAAAATAATGTTATATATAGCTAATGGAAAAGTTGTTTTAATGGGATATGAATCGTTAGACCAATTGTGTGCATAGACCATGTGTGGGGTTTCTTGGTGAATTCATTTGGACATGGTTAGCACATGGTTTGGCTAGCCATTTGACCAAACCATGTGACTATTATATTTGTATTAAAATTATATATTTCTGAAACAACTATTTTTTAATCACATTGTTTTTATTTTTCCTCCATGTATTACAGGACCTCTATCTATGGGAAAGATCCACCACTCCCCCATGATTGGATTTGGTGAAAACATCTTATTTGGACTCCATTTCCTTCATCATTAAATGAATTGCATATATAATGATCTAGACAATACACCATTAATTCCTTTATTTGGATCTATATCTTTTGAACTATTTTTATATGTCCAAATATGCAAAATTTTCCTTTTGTTTTTTCACTTTAATTTTTTCATCCATTAGGGATCGATTATAAGGCTAACAAAGGATAAAGGGTATTATTCAAATGTAAGGTAGGTGGTCTAGTTCATTTACCATATGTTTTGATTCTTTATAATATGTGATGTTCTACTATTTTCTATACAATTCTGGTGACATCTCTTAATTATCTAATTAATTAATTTGATGTAAACTGATTTTTATATTCCTAATGATAATAGAAAAGTGTCAGAAGTTGATTACCTTGACATAAGACATCCCTAATGGTTTTAAATCATTGAAAACTATTATTCCTCATGTAATGATTTAAATTCAACGACCAATTTGGGGAATATGAATTTACATTATTATGATTATAATGATTTCCTCAAGTGTTATAAATTTAAGTGTGTTATGATCATTGAGACTGTAAGCCATAAAATTTTTGATTAACATATCGAATTTTTTATGATCATTATAAAAATTATATAGGTAATATTTTATCATAAAATAATGATAATAATATCAAATATAAAATATTATTCATTTAAATAAACATATAAATATAATAAGATTGTTTTGGTGATGAAAAGAGAGAGTAACATCAATTCATGAATGCGATAGTCCACACATAAATAAATGATGCTTTCATCTTCCATTGATTGAAATGGTATGAATTAAAATGTTATATTACCTTTTATTATTTATAAATATGTCATTAATATAATAATTATTTCATCAATATAACATATAATAATAATAATTTTCCTTATTATCTTCTATATAAGGGTTAGTGAACAATGAATCACATCACTTCATGAGGTGGTAATCCGCTGTACAGATGAACTGAGTTATTATATCCCATAATGAATGGAGATAAAAAAGTGATATATGATATAATTAAAAATTAGTTATATTTATGTTAAAAATATAATATATATATATATATATTTATTACATCCGAAAGCATAAACAACTATGATATGTGGTAAAAGAAAAAATGAATACCATCTATTAGTGAGGCGATAATCTATTGTACACATGAATGATGATAATATAACTCATATGATTGAAGTGGATATAGTTATAGGTCAAAAACAGAAAATAAGAACATCTTTTATTAGGTAATATATTGATGTTATTCTATCATCTTGGTTAAATAATAATTGAATGAGGTGGTGGATGAAATAAAATAAAAATCTTTGTTGATGAATGTTAAATCTTTTTCGGGTACCTCATATGGTTTTATTCAAATGAAATACATGGTTAGACTAATGACCATGATAAGGATTCTAGGAGGAGAGAATATATTTTTTACATATTATTGGTTGGTATTTACTACAGTAAAAGTCTTTGAAGTTGTTCAGAGGATAGAAGACGGGTTGTCCTTTTATAAGTGCATTGAATTTCACTCTTTTAATTTTTGAAAATAAATTTTTTTACCAATGTTTGTCCCATGAAGAAAGGTCACATAATAGAGTATTATCAATAAATAGACATGATAGGGTATAAATATATCCATGAAATGGATTTTATAAACGTTTATAGGACATTTTATCCTCATTATATTTAGTATTCCCCCCTCGTAAAACCATTGTCACCTTAGACGAGAAATAATATTTTTATTTTTTTCACTTAGCATTTTCTGTAAAATTTTGCTGGACAAGTTAGAAAAAATGGAGTTTGAAAAAGACATTGTTAAAACATTTACCAGGTTATTATATTGAAATAAAATATTATCATGATTTAATAACCATAAGTTGTATTAATATATATATATATATATATATAATTGAACTATTGTTACATTAAAACCAATTAATCATATAAATTATCATTACAAAAATTTAAATGATATGATAGTTTTCAATTAAAATTCACCAATTTTCACAATACATAAAAAAATATTATTTTATGAAAACTCCCAAAAAGTCACATTTAGATAATTTTGAGAATATAATTTCAATAAAAAAATATTTTTAAAATAAATTTCTAAACGGTTCAAGTATTAGTAAAAAAATAATAGGAAAAAATGTAATAAAACATTGTTTGAAAAATTTATAATTTTAGCCACAAATTTGAATTTATTATTATATCTTCTATATAAAACACAATAAGATAATGTTAAATAAATTATTTAATTTTTAAAATATAAATTTAATGAAAATAATTCACTAAATGTGTAATTTTTATTTATTATGGTAAAACATGTTTTTAAAGAATATATATTTTTTTAGAAAGGTATTTATTTTATTTTCAAATGTTATTTATTTTCATTTTACCTAATTTTAAAAAAGAATAATTAATTTTATATTCCTTTTTAAAAAATATAATTTCATTATTTTGGTAAACCAATTAATACATGTCAATACAATTCCCATAAGATAACAATCATTTAAATAAAATATTTTAATAGTATTTTTCCAATTTTTATAAATATAGAGTTCTATGTAATGAGAGATAAAAATTCGTTAAATGTAATGGAAATTTAATAAATGAATAAATTAATTTAAAAAAATTATATTTCAGTAAATTCAAGGGTGATTCACTATATATGTAGAAGTGTTCTACATAGATCATTCATCGTCAAGATGTCTTCTATCTATTATTATCCCATGAATAAGAGGTGTCCGATATAAACATGTAATTCAAAAATAAATTAAATATTCTTAAACCTATGTGAATACATTTGAGTGGGATATATGAAGGATATTCACCGCACAATTGATTGGAATAGAGAATCTCATGACAATTTCGAAAAAATAACGAGGGTACAAAAAGACTCAAAAACTTGTTTATACAGAGTTAAAGGGGTCTCTCATCACTTAGAAATCATAATCACAATAAATGGGATGTGTGAAAACATATTACAACTTGTATAATAATAAATAAAAAGATTTAATATAAATAATGTTCTTGAATAAAGAGGATAAGTATTTAATCACATACATCAGTGTTGTAATAACTTAGTTAAGGGTTATAATGAGAGATTATACATTATTTCCCAGTATTCTAACATAAATTTGATAGTAAAGGGATATTTATGAAGTCATTTCAATATAATAAATTGGGATTAAAGTGGAAAAATCCAACAAAATTTTCTTGAATGGAAAATAAAAGAGATATAACCCTTACTTCGGCCTAGTAAAAACTTCGTTAAATGATATTACAGAGTGGATAATTTATTTCATATAATTTTACCATAAATATTAAAATAATTGGTTTTTTATAACTGAATGAAAACATAATCAATTAATATTCAAAATTATAAATCCAAAATAAATTTATTTAATGGAAATAAAGAGAGAGATATATATATATATCACATTTTGTATTAGGAAATGGTTATTAGGAGAGGGAATTAAGGATTTCAACTAATTATAATTTCAATTGGAAATAAAATAGATATTTATAATGGAATGAAAACAAAATAAAGTGTGATTTTAATGGATAAAACGAAATAATTTTATTGAATGGAAAATAAGATTCACTTATCCCTTACTATGAAGGTGTGATTCTTAATTCATGGGATGATATTTTTAAGAGCTTGGGGGAACCATGGGAGGATTATAGAGAGGTAATGGTATTGTAATTTCATGATAAATGAATTTAGACTCAAGGGGAATATGAGGATAGATGTGTTTTTATAGATAAAGAGAGGATAATTGTAAACTTGTTTTTAATGATCAATTTTGGAATCAATAAGATAAATTAATCCGAAAAAACCATTACATGTGTTTTTCCTACATTATATACCAAATATGATTGTATATAATTATTTTATAAGGCTAAGAACTAAAATTCTTATAATATTACCCTTGGTGATGTGTAAATGATCCATGATTATATTGATCAGATTTTGAAAACATAAATTATATAATTGGACTTAGATGATTCATTAAGGGTTAATAAAATCCATCCAATATCTCAAAAACATGTTATTTTTAAGGGAAGACATTATTACTTTCATGGAGACTCTTTATAGTATTTATTGATTCTTGTTTTGACTTTAATGATAGCATAATACATATCGTAAAATTATACAATATTTTATTTTTCCCAAATATTTGGCTCTATCATGAAATAATAAATTAAAATTATTTGATAATATCTACATGATGATTTCAAAAATAATAATAATTTAAAAAAATAATTCTCTAAATAATTGAGGATGCACATTTAAATAAAAAATAATCACTAATTGAAATATACATTTTTTTCAAAATAATGTATTTATTACCTATATAAAAATAAAATTTTACCACATAAGAATATGTTATAATTTATATTTACCAATGATTAGTAAATAATATTATTTTAATATAATATAATATATTTAAAAATATTTATTGAATACATAATGAATAGTTACTTCATCAAAACATTATATATTTAAAAACACAATTTTATTTTTATAATTTCAAAATTTAGTATTTATCAAAAATAATATTTAATCATTAAAAATAATAAAAGAAATTAAAATTTTTATTTTATTAAAAAATAAAAAATCTTAATTTTTCTCTGTAGATACATATATATTTGTTATACTGGTGAATTTTCTAAGTGTAAAGTCTATTATGGGGAGATTTTCGTGGTGTGGTTTGAGAAAAATTGTTTAGTTGTGATCTCAATGAGATTCAACGTATCCCATAAAATATTCCAATCATGATTTTATTTTCTAATCTCAACATGGTGTTCATCAATGGATAATACCAATGATGTTATATCCCATTGAAACTCCGATAAACCCACTTTATTGGGCATGGTCGTTCTAGTAAAGGTCATCACAACATTTCTCTATATCAATTAGATTTATCATATTAATATTTATATTAATAATATTATAAATATATTATAGACATATTTTCAATGGATAGGATTCTGAAATGTATTTTAAATCTGATAGGATATAACTTATAACAATCAATGAGAACAATAAGGGCATCTGTCTTCGTTAATTTCTTTTCATTATAAGGAATTTACTCAATTAAAATGGGAAAATCATTTATAAATGTCCTTGCCATTTTATTATTCCCCCATTTATAAATTCAACCATATAAATTTTATTTGTACACTAAAATAGATATGGGTACTTTAGATTCAATACCTATTATGGTTCCCTAGTCGTAGGGTAAAACATTTGTTTCAAGCATAACACATTTAGCATATTACTGGTCTATTTCATATAACCATATCACTATGATCTAATATCATAAAAATCTTCTACATGTATACAAGATCATTCTCCCATGGTGACACATATATATTAAGTGCATGTGATGGGACTAGAATGTACATCTTTAAACAGGATACGTAGAACACATCATCTTCTAGAGATAAGTCAGGTTTGGGTCCTAGTTAATAGACCACCACTCTGATCAAATCAAGGATCTCAACGGGTATAATGTATCATGGAATATGTTCTCTTTTATTCCCAAACTGCAATAATTTATTCAATAGTTACATATAATGGAACACCTCACCTCGAACCTTATTTTCCATGTCTCTTTTATAATTTTATCCTATATTTTTTAATTATATTATATAAATTTAATAAAACATTGAATGGATTGATCAATAATTGTCATCTATTGGACAAGATTAGGTCCAATAAACCTCTACTCTCCAACTTTATCATAATATATTGGAGTCTAACACCTCTTCCAGAATATTTCCCCATATGGTTCCATAACAATTTTATAATTGAAACTGTTTTTATATGTGAACTCTACTATGGGAATGTTTTGATCTCAATATCCAAGGAAATAAATTAAACATTATCTCAAAACATAATCTATATTTTGAATGGTAAATTATATATAGAAATATCTTAGAGGAAGATAATATGTGTTAGAACATAGTTTTATATCAAATTATCAATGAAGGATTCTCCAAAACCTCGGGGAAATCCTTGGATATTGATCATATATAATATATAGTGAAAATAATATTAGTCTTAAAAAATTACCTATATATATAATGGTGAGTTGAACTTGAGATACATCATCCTTCGTATAATTTAAATGTGTTTACATGGTAATGTGATAAACTACCACCCATAATAATAATCTACCTTAGGGTTCATGGGGAGTCTTTCGATGAAATATATGATTATGTATGGACATATATATAATGGTATGAGGAATAAATCCATTATTCCCTTGGATTTTTTTCATTCATCCTCTAATTCTAGGCATCCCAAGAATCATGTTACAAATTCAACAATAACCCACTTCATGTTATTCTCATAGAAGTTTTGATTAATATATATATGCATCTTACTGATTCCATGTTGAATAGAGATGGAAATTCTATGTGCATGACCTAGAAGATCCCTCTTTAATTATTGTTTTGAAAATCCATATATGGACTCCAAAAAATATAAATATAACCTCAGTGAATTTGAAATCTGGATTATTATATACCATTTTATATAGTACATAATCATCTTTATGGGACCCCTTTATCATATCATGAATAAATGGTTGAGATTTTATTTGATTATGGTAGGACCAATATCATTTTATTTTTCCCTTGTCCATCCATTTAATGTCCATGACTGTTAGATCCCATACATTACTCAGCATAGATTAGGTTTATGGATCATTTATACATAGATAATATTAATTCTTTTTCACATTACTAGGATGGTAATGTATTGATTAATTATAATCCTTGGTATGATCTAAAAAACTTCATTTTAGTATATTTACCACCTATTGAGTCAAAATATAGATGAGGAATTTATGATCTATATATATTTCACAATTCTCACCATAGAGTTAATGTCACCAAATCTATAGATTTAGTATCACTAAAAATAATTCATAATCATGTATTTGTTAGATCTTGTCATGGATCAATAATTAAGAGGGATATCACTTTTTCATCAATAATGAGAATAATACTCCATATTTCTTCCACGTCACTGATGATAAAAAATTCTTCTAAACTAGCATGTATTGTGATAATAACTATAGTGATTATCCTTTTATTATTCTATTCAAATTTTTATTTCCTTTTATTATTCCAAAAAACCATCACCCCTTTTGAGATATATTAGATAGGAGTACTGGTAATCGTGATATGTTTCTAAAAATTCTACAACACATCTCAGTTACTCTAAAAATTACTGTAGACTTTTATCATAGAGGTTACCTTAGGAAATTATTTAATTCTATATAATTTTTTTAACATATATATTTATATATTCTAGTCATAAAATTCCCTAATAATCATATCCAGATCATCAAAAAATCATATTTAATGTACATGTCATAACTATATTTTTTTCACAGGATCATAAGTATATCATTCAAATACTCTACATACCCATCAATGGTTATAGAGTAGATAAGAATATCATATATAAACACTATCACAAATTTTTCAAGGTAAAAACAATATATTCTATTCATTATATATGTGATTTATTTTTTTATTTAGTGATTCCAATTGGAATCAATATGATCTCAAAAATTTTGTACCTCACACGAAATGAAATCATGGGATATCCTCATTTTTTAAATTTACATGATAATATCGTGATCAAAGATCCACCTTTTATAAATTCGGATCTCTATTTTTCTCATCAGACATATAAAAATGCATAAAAAATGACACTTCATATTTATAGTGACCTTGTTGAGAACGTGGTACTCAATCCATAGGTTCATTGACATATCCATGTCTACGATGAATAGTATTGGTGTACCCAAAAATGATTGACATGGGAATATAAACCGTTTTTCAATATTATAATATAATATAACCTTAATATTCTCAATTACAATAATTTATATTCTATATAGAGTCTTGGAAATTAGAAAATATTTAGGAATAATATCGATTGAGTACTCAAACTCACATCTTAGTTAAAAACTAATAAATTCATTGGGAAACCCTTTTGTATATTACCTTACACAAACATGTAATCAAGTGTAATATTTTCCATAGTAAAAATAATTTGAGAGATATAATCTTCCTCATGAGGCATTGATATCAAATTTTGTTATAAAAAACCATGAAGAGATTAATCCTCAATTAAATTTTATAGAATCATAGGAAAGTATGTGAAATAAAGGGATAATTTATTCATTCAAAAATTCATGTTTCTCAACACAAGGAATTCCAATAAATGCCCATGATAAAATTGAATTCTATTACAATGATTATCAAAAACAAATTTGAGAAATATATAATTATTTTTGATATTGATGGATTTATATTCAAGGGATTCATTAATATCCTCAATTTTTTATCCTTTATAGGTCTAAATGAATTATTTGTAGTGGGTTTTTAATAGTTCTCCAAATAATTATATGTTATGAATGAATGATTATAACTAGAAAAAATAGTACATTTACAACCATTGAAGAAATAATTATAATACATATCAATCATTCATAATCTAGATACAAATTAGTTGTTTCTATAGAATAATTTTCCCTTCCTCACTTGAACATAGGGGTAATTTCCATTGACTATCTTTCGCAGAACAGGGCTATGTGAATTGATTTCCATAATGTCTGTAATCAATGATGCTGACTCATCGAACAATTAGATGAGGTGTCAATGGCGAATTCCTTGATTCTATCACATTGTTGGGATTATTATTTTGTAAATTGGTATCTATATGCCCTATAATCGCTGTGTTGAATCATTTTCATGTCACATTCAGGTATTTCTTGAGAAGATTAATTCCACACATTTAAAAGTGGGATCTTTGACTTACATTGCCACATAATTTTTTTGTATCATGACACCAGGATTAAAATCCTTTATCCCATTATTATCAACTATCCCATGAGTCCTTAAATGTTAACCAGTATCCATTTTTATGTTTACGACACATCAGACAATTTCCCCATTATTTTCAATGTAACAAATGGTCAAATAATTTCACATACTCGTATTTTATCTGTGAAAAATTAAGTTGACATTATTATAATGGGAGATAAAAGGTTATGTAGTGTATCGTTCATTTCATATGATTTTTTATTTATATAACATGATGGATGCATCATCATATTTCATTATTCGAAGGAATTACATCATAATTTTATGTTAGGTATTGCGATAAGAATATTTTTCAGAAAACATTTTATGGAATTTCTTCCACTGCATTAAATTGTAATCAACATCAGTATTATTATTTTTTATAAATATAAAAACAATGTTAGATTCTCCATAAATATGAAAATGGAAAGGATCAAGTTCTATAGTTCAGATAATTGAATAATCCTAAAGAAAATTTCACTAGATTTTATCCATTATTCCTTGATTAGTGAATTAGTAGATCCAATAAATATCAATGGACTTTGGTGCATAAAGGGATAAATTTATACATTCTCTTTCATTATGGAATTAATGTTATCCTACTGATTCATGATTTAGTTAAAAACATGTGTAAATTGATTAATTATTATCTTGAATTTCCAATCTCATTCTCCCATAATTTTAAGAATCCCATTTGGACTGTCATCACATTTCCCCTCACATTGATTTTTCATTCAGTTTCCCCTTTTTAATCCATTGGCTAAAAATAAATGGAAAACTGGGGAGGATTATTTTGAATCGACTAAATAGCCAAAAGGTAATAATTAACAGTAATGGGATTTCTCATTATTTTTATATATTCCACATCATAGGAATTTCAATGTTTTAATCAATATTGTAAATGATTTATTTCCGAACGTAAAATAGTCTAGGAATTTATATTGTATTAATAATGGTTTCAAAAGATATTGTACATTTATGAAGGAATAGTCCCAATGAGTTTCACACCAAATGTGCAACAAGGTCCAATTCATGCACCATGAGACAATGGAGGCTAGCTCATTGAACCATTTTCAGAATTATTAACCCTATATACAATAGTTTCTGATCCATATTCAAATGTAGAATCTAGAGAGGGATATATTTTCCATAAATCCACTTAATTAATAATTTAATTAAATATAGATATTTTCCACCTATATTTATCATTATCTTTAAGGATTTTAATTGATTTTTCCAATACTAATCCTTAAAAATAACTAGAATATTTTATGATACCCACTATTACATCCCATATCATTAAAAACCCTTATTTAATGTATTATTGAATAAATATTTACTTATTCTAAATCCATGAGAGTATGAGGCTTTATGTATTTGGATATTTAATTGTATTTCATAACTACTTGACAAATTAACAAAAATATATCAACTAAAACTACATAATAAGAACATTAATTTCCTTTATCTTTTAATAGTATTGGGGACAGCCTTTGGGAATACATAATAATTGGGTGAGATATAAATTATAGTAAGGGAATAATCAGTGAAATTCATGATGATAATAATTCTTTTTTTTATGATTTGAAATGTAACATAATATGGATGAGAATCATAAACTTGATCATCAAAGCATGATATATGATGCTAACATCAAGGAAAAATTAGAATGTTTCATAAAACAAATATGACATCATAAAAATAAGTTAGGACTAACCACCATGACATAATAAAATTGTGTTATTAGGTTAACATCCCTGGATCTATACATGTCATATCATGAGATAAAAACATTTACCTAGTTATTGTAGGGATATATTTTTTCCCACATATCACATTCATATAAAAAATATGCATATTTATGACACATAGATCATATAACATAATGATGTCATCTGTCACATTTAATCACTTGATTATGTATTTTGGATACTAAGATTGAATTCCAATATAAAAAAAGTATAGTTACATCTTCATTAATATATTTTAGTATTAATTATGATGGGAATTTTCTAAAAATATTTTTGGCATGAAAAATCTAAACATAATTTCAACAGTATAATGGAATACATAATTATTCCAGGAAGGGATTAATGAGAGTGAAAGGGGTCTACAAACATCCAAAAATAATAGGGATAGAAATAGTTATATCTAAAAACATATACCAGTAAGGAAAACATGAAATAAAAATTAATAGTACGGTGAAGGTTCTTGAGTAAAAAAGATATTGACAGGATCGATTACATATACATAATAAGAACATAGAAAAATGTGACAATGAGTGTTAATAATTGATTAATAATTGTATTATAATCAATTAGATAGTAAATTTATATTTAAAACATTTTGAAAACTTAATGAACTGATGTTAAAATGGATAAATCCATATAAGTTTCATGAATATAAAAGAATAGATATATCTCTTATATCCATAGGATTACAGGTTTGATAAATGATAAAAAAAGAGGTGATATATTAATTATAAGTATTAGAAAATAGATTTGTTAGTGAATTTATATTTTTATTAACAAAAATAAATAAATAAATTTAATTCAAAATGAAAATTCAAATGAATGTTCGTGAATGTAAAATAACAATGAGAGAGATATAAAATGCTTACTTTGACATAGTATAGTAATGATTATGTATAATCT
This sequence comes from Viscum album, assembly GCA_963277665.1. Lineage (NCBI taxonomy): Eukaryota > Viridiplantae > Streptophyta > Magnoliopsida > Santalales > Viscaceae > Viscum > Viscum album. The sequence goes on from OY728163.1 coordinate 670,513,561, forward strand.
ATAATGAGAAGGGATAAATGAATTATCACTCATAGAAAATAATTTGGACAATAAATGGATATTTATAATTTCCATAAAATATAATAAATTAACATTCAAAAGGACAAATCCAAAGATGGATCTTGAATTGAAAATAAGAAAGAGAGATGGCGACCCGTTATCCTGAGAAGGTGGTCCATAAAGATTATGAGGAGCTTCTTAAAAGATTGGGGGAGACATAAGAAGGAAATTGAGAGGAAGGATAGAGTAACATCATTCCTGAATTATTTTTAGTAAAATATAATGGGAGGTTTGATGGGGGTTTATAGGAAAAATAAGGAGAATTCATTATTAATTTTAAAACAAACATTTTGGACACTATTTGATAAATTAATCCATACCACAACCATAATATTATTTTTAAAATTCATTCTAAAAAATATGATTGTATAACATAAATTTATATGTGTAATAATTTACTAGATATAATAATATCATTGGTAATGTTTAAGTGAGTAATATTTATATAGAAAAAATTTTAATACCATAAAATACAATATAGGTTTTGAAGGATTCAATAAGTGCTAATAATATTTATCAAATAATTTCAAAAACACAAAATTTTAAATTGGAAACATAATTTTTACCATTTATATTCATTATAGTATTTATTACATATTTCTTATTCTTTAATGATTCCATAATACATATCATATAAATACACAGTATTTATTTTATATCCAAATAATTGTATATCCTAAATTTTTTTATAAACTCAATGGCGGTTAATATATAAATTATGATTTAAAAAAATATAAAAAATAATATCTACATATACTAAATTACACATTAAAATAAAAAATCCACATTTTATGAAAATACTGGTTCTTTACCATAATAGTTTATTGACCCTTATAAATTTTATATGTAAATTAATTAAAATATATTATCTTTTTTATTTTATAATAACATGTATGTAAATTATAATTTATTTAAAAACTTCATTGAATTTATTAAAAATATTTTATAAATTGATAATATATATTTCTAAAAATAAAATTTTTTCTTCATCATTTAAAAATATAAATTTTGACATATATAAAATTTAATTATTATATAGTTTTAAAATTGAAATATATTAATTATTTATTTAAAATTTTAAAAAATAAAAAATCATACTATTACTGTCTAGATACACTAACCTATATTATGCTAGATAATACATTAATAGTAAGTTGTGACATGGTGATATTTTCCTAAGTTGTTTCAATGATCATTGTTTGGATCATGATTTATATGGACTTAAAATTATTTAAAAACTAGTTTCAATAATGATTTATTTTTTGAATCTCATTCTATGCATGGTTAAGAAAAATTCCATATGATTCTGTCTCCCTAGGAATATATGTTAAATTAAATTCATAGGGTAGGATACAATTGGTTGAGTACATTCTTTCCTTTTTTCTATTTCACATGGATTTATCATATCACTATATATTTATATATTAATCATGCTACAAATATATGATGGTTATAATGTCAGTAATTTTCAACCATAATAGAATTTTCATTTTTATAGGATTTATTATAGAACTATATGAAATGACCAAAGTGTTTACGTTTATTGTATAATTAAAATTCATTATAAGAAATTTACAAATTTAAAAAGGAATTTCATTTATAAATGATAATATTGTTACATTACCAAACCTGATAAAATTATACCATGGGGAAATATAAAGGAACACATCACATCATAACTTAAACTATTAGTCATATCAATAATTTTATGTATCTCATTTATATCAATATTTTTCATATTTCACATGATGTTGAATGGTTTGAACCTTCAAAATTATATATTGGAGAATATTAGGTTCCATAATCTTCATATAAACAACTAAATCACATCATTATGGAGTATGAAAACACTTCCTGTATAGAGTCACAAAATTTTCCATTTGGATTATAGAATGGAATATATTGTCCCATATTTTTGGTTCTAATTACATACTTCATTCTCATTCTAAATAATTTTTTAAGAAACGAGATCATATTCAATACTGTACGAGTGAGATTAAACCTCAAGAGAGATATCTCTCCCAAAATTTGCACTATTTAGAGACTAATTAAAGGATCTCTTGGGTGCTAATTAATAATTTTTTGTCTGGATTTTATTAGAGTAGGATAATTTGTGTATGTGTTTGATTTTTTTCTGGATTCACTTGTCCCAAATCCAGCCTATATTTATCAGGCACATCCTTGTGGGAATTTATTAGATGGATGGGTGGTCTCTTGTTCTTTAGGATCATCTATGATCAGACCCTATGACTCCTTATATATTGGTATTCTAGTTATATTACCTCTCAATAATTCTAAAGGATCTGGAATAAATGAGTTCCCTTGTAATCAACCTTTTTATATACATCATTATTCAACTATACCACATATAGTGGGTGCATATACAGATTCCAAAAATCTATCCAATATCTCCAAAGACACATTTATCATAGTAGGTCTTTCTGTAAATATTTCATAAGGTTTTTGTGTTGATAATATCCATTTCCATCAACTTTATTTAGTCCATCATTCGTCACATTTTGCCATAGTACGGGGTGTATCCTTTCCTTCATATGTCCAAGTGTCATTCTCTATAAATGTGAATATTCTATACCAACTACCATTACTGAGGTTTAGTGTCCCCGAGTCCATTCCATTTTTCTGTTTGCCTCCCAATTTTCACAGTTTCTGGGACGATTCTCCCCCCATATGAGTATACTACTACTCATAATGATTTCTAAGTGCTATATGATTTTTGATTGGGTACAATAATGTCATCATTTTCTCAATGTATCTAGAAATTGGTTCAATGTATTATCATTACAAGTAGGATTGAAACTCATTCCAAAAGGAAATTACCCATAAGTGGAATACACTCTTCTTATTCCATCAAATTAGGCATATAGGCTAGTACTTCTCCTTCTCTATTATAAAATCCATTATATGGAATGCCAAGGGCATATGATCCATTTCTAAGATATATTTCATTCTAAATATAATTTGGAGGAAATGAGTTACAATATTGGTTATCCTATAACCATTGTTTAATCCTGAATCCTTCAAAGACATAGCTCAATGTTTATATTTCATTCATTCTCTGAATATATATTCTATTAAAATATAGACATGACTCTTCTAGAATAAAATTCTTAATATGGATTTATTATAGTGTTCTGGTCATAATTTTATCCATTAAAGCAATTAACATCTCGTTATATTGATTATGACTATTTTTATATAAAATTATACCCATATCAAACAAATGAACTAGAGATTCTTTCTCTTCCATTAACACTTTTAGGAAACATGATTTTTTGAGGATATTTTAAAACTATTTTTGGACTCATATAGCATGAATTTAGTGGTAATTTATCTAAATAATGGTGTTAAACACTTTCAATATTTCATTTCATATAATCAGGTAATTGATATGGGTTATTAATTTGATTAATACACCTAATCCAACAATCAAATGGGTGGTAGAAGAGTCTATTGTAGACATGATACATTTATGTGAAATTTTGAGGGAATTTAAAACTTCTGATGATTCTCTATTACTCACATATAAAGAACATTATCTCAAAAATTTCACCTCTACCTTTCGGTAAAGTCTTCCAAAGTGGTGGAGAAGGGATTCTTCATTCCAAACCTTGGATGTAGTTTAACAGCTTTGGAGAAATGATTCAAATTATTGGAAACACTTCTATCCAAGATTTCGATTAAGATTATCATTAGAATATGAATTTTAAGGCTCAATATATTGATTATTTAATGTAATAATTTAATCACCAATCAATATATTTATTTAGAATGACTCCTAGAAGAGATCCATAAACTTGATCTCCTATTAGAGATTCAATGGGATGATAATAATTAGATTCTTTTTTCTAGTAAGAATCAATGCTTCTAGGATGTCTAAATTTATCATGATAAATATCCCAAATAGAGATAAAATTAATATTTTCATAAGGAACACGACGTGAATAAAATTTTATTCTATTAATGTATTAATGAGAAAAGGTTCAATGGAAGGCTCAACATTCCTCTACCCGTTGGAACATTCAACAGTGATGATAGTTTTTTAGGTCCTTTAATTGTCACATAATTAACTAAATATCTATCTATTAACTTTCAGGTTCATGAGGGTTATTCATAGAAATAGGGAGATGTTGATAATTTATTTAAAAATTTTCCTATTACTCATAATTCCACGAGAAAAAAAGGAGCGGGTGATCTCTTGGGAGAGGAGAATATTTTTCATTCCATTAATTAACTTATATCTAGAGATTTCCTTGTGCCCATATAGTTTTCTAAGTCCTTTTCACTTTGATTCATTGACCATTATTAGAGGGATGTTGTGTGTTCTATTATTGCTAATTTTAGGGGTGTACAGTTAACAAGATTTATATTGCAAGCAATTTTATCTCTTCTTAAAAAATTTAATTAGCCTAATGGTTTTGGGAAATTTCATCCCATTATCATGTTAAATTTCTCTTATAAATATCCATCCACTATTTTCAACAAAAGGCTATTATTTTTTTCTTCCTGTCTCGGTAGAAATGAAATATCATTGTTTTATTAACAAAAAGGTATTCAAGGAGCTGTTAATATTTCCCCAAAAATTATTTTTGATTTTGATAAGAGATTTATTAGAAGAAATTTTAGGATTACTAGTGACATGGTAGAGGCCTATGATTGGATGGATTATTCTACCATCATCAATTATATAAAGAAAAGTGGTTTTTGAGGGATGATTGAACATTTATTTATGTTTTTTACTCTTTTCAGTTCTTAATTTCTATTATGGGGAAAAAATTTTGTTTCTCCAAATCCTTAAGGGGTATGAGAAAAGGTGATCGTATTACCTTGAGACTTTTCATTATGGAAAAATATTTCCTTAGTTTAAATATCGATGAGATTATTTAATATTCATTGATTTATCTATTTAATGTACGATATGGATTCTCAATTATATCTCATATATTCATTGTGGATGACAATTCTTTTTCCTCAGTAAATGTTTTAAATATATTTTTAAATTCAAAATAATTCCTTAAGACTATTGTAACAATGATGTCCAATGTGTCAATACTATCCTATAGTTGTGTTCTTATCTGCAATGATGTTTCTTATAGGATATCCATTATTTTACAAAATTGAATTGGTTACGGAAAAAAATCATCCCATTGGATTTTTAGGGTTTTACTTTATCTAATGGGAGTGTTAGAATTCACCACTATGATAAAATTTTGTAATGATTTATGTGAAGGATCCTTTGTTGAAAAATTCACTTTCATTCTTTCTCGGAAGGGTTAATTTGACTAATATTGTTCACTATTCAATTGGGATACATGTTTTATCTATTTGTAGATCTCCAAAAGTTATGAAAAAAGCATTTAAATGATCATAAATTTTTTATATGGGATTTTCATCAATAACGGTATCATAATTTAGAAAATTGGAATAGATTTGGAAGACCTTTTCAACAGGTGTGTTTCAATCTCAAATCCATTTAATATAGTATGTGGTTTTTTAGGATAACATTTTGTGGGAGGTTATCTTATGGGATTATCTGTGGTCTTCATTAATTAAAATTAAATATGTTGAGTGATACCTTTATTGTGTAGAAATATACAATGGTTCCCATATCTATAATAATTTGAAGAGACATGTTCATCTAATATTGGACTACTCTTGGAAGATCATTGTGGGTGGTAGAAATTTTGTTAGGAAAATAATTTGGCTGCTTACTGCTTGTTCATTACTAACTGAACAAGTCTATGTATTATTGTTAGTCATAGTGGTGATCATCCTTGTTTGATTAATGAAATTATTAATGAAAAGTAAAAGGTGGTGATTAAAATATACTATTTTTATTTGAATCCATATCAGTATTTTATTAGTCTACCATCTACATAGATATTTACATTATCTAATTTTTTATCAATGATTCATTAATCTTCTAATTCAGAAAATATGGGTAGTAGTGTATGGTATAAAGATATTTATTATAATTTCAGTTTTATTTGTTATTCAATCCTCAATATTTATATTCCAACTCTTCTTAATATTCAGTGTACTGGTATTCATCTTGAATAAAAATTAAATTTATGATTCCATTCAGAATATGAATCTATATTCCATGTCTTCTTAAAATGTTATTAGGATATCCAACAGTGTTTTCATGTTGCAAGAGTTGATTATATTATTGACAGGGTGATTTCATCGGATGATTCCTTTAATGAAAGCTATTATTTTCAAGTTAGAAGTCATGTGCAATATAAGGGGTGGACCATTCACAATGTTTTTTTAATTTGGATCATCTATTAATTGTGGAATGTTTTTTCATCAATCTATTATTCCAAATATAACGTATATCATGTTCATGTTTTTGGATCTTCTTAATTTATTTCTGTAGTGGTCTAATGTTTCAATTCATCATCTAGGTCCGCACACCCTCGATGTGGTTAGTTTCTCTATGTAGGTGGATTCTCTTGGGAAGAGGAATACTAATATATAAGTTAGGTTGAAACCCCCTTATCATGGTCATACATTGTTTTTGTATAGTTCCTGAGTTCAAGGGATTATTCAAGGTTGTGATTTTGTTCATGATAATTGTGGTTACTTTATAAGGGTATTATCTTCATAATTTGGTAAGGGTAATTAAATATTTTTGGAGGCATTGGTGATGCTTTAAAAGAAAAAAAATATATAATTCATGATATATTCGTTTATTTGATGTATAATTGGACTCATCAATTGAGTTAATTTCTTTTGAAGGTCTATTGGAATTTTCTTCGTATATCATTTATAACATCTTAGGTTTTAGTGGTCTTATTCATCAAATATTGATGGTTCTTCAAACATGGTGTGAGGGTAATATGTTTTCATATATTATTGTTTCTAAAGGAAACATGATGAATATATTTTCATGTTTTTTGATACTTTTTCCCTTCTTATTCATTGAATTTTTATTATACATTGGGTTTCCCCCATTCCTTACCAATTTCATCCTTTTTGATTTGTTATTTCTGTTCTAGTAAATTTTCTATGATTTATTCACTTCTCCTTAATGAAATATTTCAATTTTGTTTTATATTTAATAATCACAATCCATGATCATCTTTATCCACCACCATTGGTGTATACCAATCTCCTTTGGTGTGAATATAAACCTGAGGAATTTTGGATCTCTATATATGTAACACTACTACCCTTAGATTAAATACCTCTAATTTTTAATTGGTACCATTAATGTATAAAATTATATATCATGGGTTGGGTAGTTATTCTCCAAGATCATTAATTTTATAAAATTATTGGACAATACTTATTCATTATTAATTATTAAAGAAACAAATTACATTTTTGAAGAATCATTTTAGTTCTAAAATTAATCCCCACTAGTGGGTAATATGATCGTCGGTGGAGTGATATGACTCTTTATTTATTATTTAATTCTATCCTTGTATTCATCAGTGAGGGAAAACATGAATCACAACTAATTTATTGTGGAATGTGGGATTTGTTTTTTGATGTTTTTCACTAATCAATGATAGTAACATGGTAATAAATGAAAACTATATATTTATATCATGTATTTTGGATCGGTCCATCCTTCAATTGTCTATATATTTTAATGACCATAGATACCCCTTGTTAGTGACAAATAATCTCAGTAATTTTTTGTACAAAATCCATAACTCGCATTTACTTTACTTTAGATATAAATTTTTCTTTTCTCATGGTCCTTAATACAGCAACAAAATTGTCCTCATTCCCCTCCTTGTATTTGTAGTTGTTAAGAATGTCATTATAAAATAATAACATAAATATTTTAGGTAATACAAAATTACTATACATATAATGACCATAACGACATATTGAGAATGAATGAGTTCAAATGGAATCACTATGAACATTTTAAAATCTATGTGGTGTATAAAATATAGTCTTTCGGGATATCCTGTTTAACCATTACATGATAATATCCTGAACCAAGATGCACCTTGGAGAAGTACATGGTTCCCCATAGCTAACAAAACATTTCATAAATACATAGTGTATGAGACCTTATCATTATTGTGATCAGGTTTTTCCCATGATAATTAATAAATAGATTCAGATACCCTCTATTTTCTAGAAAAAAGGGTTGGTTCACCCCACAATGTAATCAGTGGTTGTATATTCCGTTTATCTGATGAACCCTGGAGCTGGTTCTTCATCTCATAATGTTAAATAGTCGTAATTCTATATGGAGTCTTCAATGTTGTAAAATATTAATTTATACATTCAATAGAAAGAAAAACATATCAATTTTTAGGAGGACTAGGAAATTCCTTAGGAAACAAATCAGTGAAATCCCCTATAATTGGCATATAATCAAGGATGGTATTTTCATTTATATCAATTATTTAATCTAGAAATTATTTTTTCAGAAGTTTATAATGTCAATGATAAATGTGATGATACCTATGGAAACACATCCTCATCCTGTCAACCGTATAAAAAATTATGGAAATTTATGACATAAATGGTGATTTCATTCTATTAGTAAATAATATTGACTATATTTATGTAAATCCATTATATACCATGATTAAAAATAGTTTTTTAAATGTAGTATCATAGATTAATCTATTAACTGTATCCCTCAAATTTTTACTATAGAAGATATATTTTTTGGGATATAATAAATTACCCATTTTTTATCATAACTAATAACTTACTTCCATGTTTTTACATGGTGTTTTCTACTAAACTTCAATGATATTGATGAATTCATAGAATTAAAATAAAATAGTATGTTATATATATATTAATGAATAATTAGTTATTTTATCACCAATTAATTGTTTTTATCCACCTTAGTAGTTGTGATGGCCAAGGTATTCCCATTATCTCTACTACAAGGAGGATATTATGATGAGTTTTCATAAAAAAACCTTATATTAATGCATTTATTCTGAATTTTTTAATTGTTCCATGGTATTGAACATCTAGAAAATAGGTTGATGGTTGATTGGATAATTACATTCCTACATCAAATTAGATGGTTTATTATATTTGAAATAACTAAATAGGATCACTTAACACACCTATAACATTTTCATGTCCCTTTTAGTCATTTTTAAGGATGCTTCTTCCCACCCATTTAACAATTGTGATGATGGAATTTATTTCCCCATGATATGTATCCTTCAAATAAACTGAATAAATATCCATCTTACTCAATCAACATTCAGAACAATAAAATTAATTGATATTCATTTCTACATTGAGGTAACAGTGAATATTTCATTCATATCAATAAATTTATCAAATAACCATGTATTTATATAGACATAGATTTATCCCAAAAATAATGTAGTCAAATTTCATTTGATGTAAATGAAGAAGGTATAGGAATATAATGAATTTCCTATGAAGTTATCCTTATACACACGAACGCATTCATCTTTATTTTTTGTGACCAATAAAATACCTTTAATTTTTATGTCATATAATAAGAGGAAAATATTATTCAAAAAACTTAATTAGGTATTTATTCTACTATATTTTATATTTCTATTTCCCATGAATTTTAATTTTTATCAATTCTAACCCATGGGTGTCTTCTTCTTCAATACATTAAACAACCTACATGACCATCTAATTTTATCACCATTAAAGGTTGACAAAAAGTTAGGTAATTTGATCAAATTTTCCATAATTAAAGGATCAGAAGTTACATCGAATTTTGGAGTCCCTTTTCACATAATAGTATGGATTTAATCATTCTCATTAGTATAGAATGTGGATTTTCCTCTTAATTTACTTTTCTATAAAAAATGTAAGTTAATAAAGATAGTATTGTCATTATGTTTTAGACTCCTACTCCCATCAGGTTTGGAATCTCATTTGGTTGGTCCTCATATTTCCACTAACATTATATTCTAACTTGGATCCTGCTATTCCAATACATTGAATAATATAATGTTAAAATTATTGATGAGGGTTTTTGAACTCTTAATCCTGTAATAGGGATACTATGAACATCAAAGGGATAACTCATAAACGATACAATTTTTGTTATAGAAAATTTATTGGTTTAATTCTGTGATATCCATGATGAATATATAAATAAAATATTTTATAGGTATTTATTCATTAATAATGGTTCGTAAAGAGCATGTAAATTTACCAAATAATAACCTAATGGAGTTTCAAACTAGGTTTCTGAAATGGTCACGATGTCACATGACATGTCATGATTAATTCAAGACCAATGTTCTTTTTTTATTTACCATAGGTACAACTGTTCTTGATCGACATCGACTTGGTGTATCTAGACATGGATTATTTTCATAGATACCACTTGATCTATATATTTCCAAAATTTAGGGATTCATTCCAACATTTATTACTATCCCTAACAATTTTAATATATTTTTATAATCATAATCCCCTAAATAACTATAATTTCGCCTTATACCAACATTGATTACCCATATCTTTAATACACCATAGTTAATTATTCATTGCATAAGGATTATCATAATAAAATACAATAAAATATATAGGTGTAAGGTATCCAATAAATTTGGAACCTAGAACATTTTCTTTATACCAGCATTCAACAAAATTAATTACAAACTATAACACATGCAGCTATATTCCATTGATCATATAATATTTCATGCATGAATCCTATGATGTATATATGGAAAGGTTTACATATATATCCTAGTAAAGGAATAATCTATGACTAAAATAATGATATTTATAATTTTTAGTGAAGTGGATTATCAAGATGATATAAAATGGGTGATAACCATTAACATGATCATTAATGAATTATATTTCCTGATAACATCAATGAATCTAATAAATGTGGAAGCAACATGAAACTCAACATCATAATAATAAGTCTATTTTAACCGACATTAAATAATAAAATAATGTTCATAGAATAACCTCCCACTAACCATTCATTTTATCTCATGATATAATAAAATTACCCATTGCATTGGTTGGATATATAATTTTTGGCCCTCCAGTCACGTTCATCTCAAGTGCATGAATTCATACATTACATTAATTATATAATATTTGAATTTCATTCATAACATTAAAACACTTGATTATGGAGTGATGGTAAAATGTATGAAATTTCAAAATTAATGAATGATATGTACAAAAAGGTTATCAACCTTTAGAGGAAACAGTGATTTTTATTCACAAAATAAAACATTCCATGGAAGAAAAAAATATAATTTTACTATCATAATTGTGATACAAAAATGAATATAGAAATGGTTAAATGATAGTGATTAGTGATCTACTATAAAATAGGAAACATAATAATTGTAAAGTAATTTTAATAAAAAATTACACCATGTGAAAAATAAAATCAAAAGGTCTTAATATAAATAAAGTTATTCATATAATAAGAGAGGTAGAGCCTTGAGAAGGTGCATCTAAAAACATGGGAGGATGTTTTTAAGATCATGGTAACACCATTGGAGGGATTTTTATAGGGAAAATGAGGACATAATTTTGATAAATGGGTATAGAGTGATGAGTTGTGAGAGGATGGGTGGGTATTTATAGTAAAATAATGGAGTTATCTATTCATTTAAAAACATAAGTATTTTAATCAATATAAAAATTTAATCAAAACAAAAAACAATATCATGGTTATTCCCATTGTTTCAATGAATGTGGAGTTTTATTCGAATTTTTATTATTCAATGAAGTGAAATCCATAAAATAATACCCTTGGTGATTTTATTGAGAGTCACATTTATGAAGAAATTATTTTAAAACCTTGAAATATACTATTGGATTTATAAGATTATTTATCCAATTATAAAAGTTATAAAATGAATTAAAAACATTTTATTTATGTGGGAAAATATTTTATTTAGGAAAAATCTCTAGAACATATATCGCATAAATTTGATTATTTTATGAATTTAGAATACATATAATATATTTATAATATATATATTTTTACACTAAAATTTTACACAATTTGAAAATTAGAAAAAACTAACCCTCAGCTAATGTATAAATACTAATTTCAAACATATAATTCATTTTTAAAAAAACAAATTTTCTAAATTTAAGACTTTTAACTTTTAAATTAAAAGTCCACATTTACATGATTTTATTTATTCATATGATGATGTAAATTTACATTCATATAAATTTACCTTTGACATCATAAAAGTATTTGATCATTAACTTTAAATTAGGTATAATTTAGTAATATTATTTTATTAAAATTAAAATTATTCTAAAAATTTGTGAATTCATTAAAAATTCACTTGATTTGTACTATGTTTTCCCAAAAATATAATTTTGATTTATCATAAAAATTTACAATTTTTATCAATGTAAATATTTAATAAAATTATAAAAAGATTAATTGTTATAATTATATTACGTAAATTAAAAAACACTACAAATCAATACTCTTATTTTGTATATATATAACCTATTATTACAAAATTATATATTCATATAGTACAGTGTATGTTGATGAAACTTTTTAGGGTGGTTTAGAGAATATGGTTTTGGTCATGATTTTCATAAGATTGAATATCTCTTACAAAAAGTTCAGTATGTTCCTTAATTGTTGAATCTCATCTTGGGCAATGTCAAGGGAAAATACTAGTGATTTTACCTTCATCTGAAGCATTAATTTTTGGTCATCATAAGGAATGATCATAATGGTCGAGGATATCACTTATTCCATCAATGTAACTTGGAATTTTTCATTACAATTAATGTATATTAATCTTATCACTTATTGTACAGTGTCCATTTTTTCAAAAGTTTTGAATCTTAATAGTCTATTTGATTTGAATGGAATATATTTTATAAAAATAAACAATATGGTTGATGTTTTTTTCCAGAACTGATTTATTTAATAAGGAATTTATTTATTTGAAAATATAATTTTGCTTATAAATTTTTGGTTCATTACAAATTTATCCCTACTCAAACCTTGTTTTATAATCGTTGGCTATTTTTCATCCACCTCAAGGAAATTCCCTCCTTAAATCCTCAACCACCGAATCATGGTCCCATAGAATTCTAAATTAATCCTCTTCATCGTCTATATAGGTAGACATATAAATAATAAATTTTGAAACTAGAAATTTGAAATATAATATATATTCAATTAATTAAGGGACGATAAAATTCTCTCCATCTAATGACTTCCCATCTATTAAAATTTCCTCTATGGATTTGTTCAAAAACGTAGAACATTGAGCTTGTACATCATCCTATTACTTCCATGTCATTGGCTAGATATATCCATGATTCCATAGAATATATAGAAGTATTATATTCTTCCCATTAAGTAATATCTCACTCGGGTCCATGATCCCCACAAAGCACTATAAAAATCGTTCCATTGGATTCTGCTAAATGTCCTAACATTCAATGAAATTAATAAGTATTGTATTTTACTTATAGATATAAAACATGTGTATCACACTATTCATACCATTATATCCAGAAGGAATTCCTTAATGTTGATCCACTATTCCAACTAAATCGATGATTTCGAGTGGTCTAACAAAAAATTGATTTAGACTCCACTGCTTCCATAAATATTAGATCCCTAATAGAAGAGTAACTATGAGAAAAACCTAATTTGTTCTAGAATACTATAAAGGTGCACTCTTATAGTTATCATATAAAATCTATCTACATTAATATGAGATTTCACTCTTACTGATTTTCAATTATCTCTTAGAGGTTCCTTGATCCAAGATGATACCCTCAACTATTAACTTTCAACCCTCATACAAATAGAGAATTCAATAACGCTACCCATAATAAAGAGCGTCATAAGGTAACATTTAAACGGAACCCTGTTAATTGTTTTTATATATTAACTCAGCCAAGGTAAGTGGATAATATAAAGAATCAATAAATTATAGATAATAAGATATATGTGTATCCACTAGTTTTAGAAAGGTCTTCTTAGACTATCCATCACTCTATAGATGGTACACGATTCCCTGTCTTAGTTTAGTCCATATGGACATAAGGAAGACCTAAAAAATATGACATGATACATGAAAATATGTTATGAAATAATATTAATGGAACACTATGTATGTATACTATCTCATAGACATAAACATTTATTGGGTATAATATTAAGTGAGTTCATGGGTCATTATGAAATTATAAAATTTAATCATCTGATTCAAAATCAGGAAAGAAAATTCTAGAAACATTGGGGTCTATAGAAAATTATCAGAATGTAAATAATTCAGTACTCCCACATCCAAATGGGAACTATAAGTGGCTTTTGTAAACCAGCAGGAATACCATGGTTCACCTTTAGCATATCACAAGAAATACATCAAAAATAATCGAGCATTGTCCCTCTACATCCTAGAGCACCAGGACTATCACCTGATGTCCCGGTACATCTATGTCACATGAGAATGTACTTACTAATTAAATTTATATAACAAAGGAATAAAACTATAAAATAAATAATTTTAGAGTCATCATCATCGAATTATAACCCAAGTAGATGTCACCTCCAGTTATCTATTCCCACAAAATAGTACAGTTTTGGTCAGTCTCTTTTCCAATCATTACATTGTTTAATAGGTAAGATTTGACCACCAATGGATAACATCTAATCAATATGTAATCCATAAGAAGCATTCATCCTCATGTCAACCGACATACTCCTAAAATTACACTATTAATTTGAATATTGTTTACCATACTGCTAACTTCGAACACATTTTTATGATATTACCTAGAAAAAAATTCATCCATATTGTCTAGCTCTATGTATATTCGTGACATAGAAAATTAAAATAAAAAAACATTCACAACATGATACAAAATTTTACACATTGATTAATTGTCATAAATCTGATTTTCATGAATAATACTGAAGAATATATGATGATATATTGAATGTTGCTTTATGGTAGTAGAGTTGATGAGGATGTATTCAATGAACCCCATTATTATTGATTCCAAATATGGGTGGAATATTCTATTCATGAGAACCATGTACACATCCAGTACATTATTAATTCGAAATGGAATCACTAAGTACTCATATATCACCTACATTATATGAAACACCATCTTCGGTATGTCATACTAAATATCCTCTATGTTTTCATTCCATGATCGATGAAGAATCATGGATAACATTTAAACTCACCATAATTGACCAATGAGATCATCATCCCCAGAAAAATGATATATAATCATCTCTATATCTTTGTCTCTATTTTGTAAATTTACTCGTATTCAAAGACTACCATCTCTTTTCTTGAATATCAAGATTGGGAAACCACATAGTGATGCAAACATTATGAAAAATATGTTCTTATCCAACTCATCATGTTTCACCTAGAACTAAATATAATCATCTATTGGCATGAAGTAAAGTGGTATTTATTTGGACTACTCACCTTCCATAAACTATATCTCAATTTCAACATCTCTCATAGTGGTATTTATTTTGATGTAAAATGGAATGATATCCTCATCGAGATCCACGACTTGAGGGAAGACGATGGGGTTTCCAGTGACCATGATAAATGTGATAAGAATGAAATGAACATTGTGGTCACACAAAAATGATAACTGTATATACCAACAAATCAATCTATCAATTTCCACTCTCTGGTCATCACATAATTCTACCTATTTTGTGTTTTGAAAGGCATCTATATCTGATTGAAACATATCTAATATTAGAATCTAGTCATCTAGTTCCCATATAGAATCAAATAGAAGCATTTTGTATCTACCAACATGAATTCCTAATGATTACAATATGTAGGAATAAATATATAACATTCTGTAAATCATTAAATATGACTCACATTCATGTGAAATGGTTTATAATGGGAATGTAACTCGAAAACAAAACAAGATGTATTTATCAATTATAGTGATACCATTTGCAGGTATAATAAAATGATAATAATAGATATTAGGAATGGTTTTAGGTAAATAAAATGTTATCAAATTAATACCACCAACAATATATAGTCCCTCATCACCATCTACTGAAGTCTGATGCACTACATATTAACAACTTTCCATAGCTCTATGACATTATCCATGAGATGAATGATGATTTTGAGACATCATCAGATTATTATTTTTAGGACACTATCACAATCATTGTGTTTTGTATCCAATATATCTAGAACCATTTTGGAACCTTAATTAAATGGGTTATAATTTCTAGAGATTCCACATCCTTCCATATCACAGACACATACTATGATGCACTGGGTTTAAAATGTAGTACAATTGTACCTTCTCATTCTTGAAACATTAAATAACTATTTCATTCTAAAATGGGTTTGATGATACCTTACTCTATCATAGCTATATTCCACCACTATGTAGTGAATCAAGAGCCTTAATCTTTAAGTATCACCAGATAGTACATTAGAAACTGGCAGAATAACTATTAATCTATCATCCTCAAATACCTAGTTGACTATTATGTGTTTATGAAGCACCTCCATGAATCATGTCAAATAAGAAGACACTGAAATCAATCAATGTATCATAATCAAGAACACTAGATAATAGTTCAGATTTAGAATAGTAAATCTTCTTGTAAAATACTTTTTAAGGTGATCCAAGACAGAACTTCATATCTTTCGACCTATATAACTACACACCTCTATTGGTTGTCTGTCCATATATCATGATTATATCTAGATTTACCATTATTTAATTCCATGTTACAATGAGGTGATATAAACACATGATGTTTTAAATCATGTTATTTATAAATATTGGCCCTCTAGTACACTAAATGGTTTATTTACGGTTGAGAAATAATTTTTAGGCACAATCAACCATGGACCTCAACACCCATCCAACCAAGATATGTAGAAGTGGAAGGATTATTTTATAATATTGGATCATTTTCTTAACTATCATCGTAGGACCCATAGTAAGAATTGAATCACCATCCAACACAGTTGGTGTTGGAATAAGGGTGACTTACCAAGAAGAAGAACCGAAACCCATGTGAGTGGGAGGTCTCCTTACCCATCTACAACTCATCACATTCTATATTATGAAGGGAAACATTATCATTAGGATTCATCCTAATCAATATATTAGATAAAAAATGGATTATCTAGGAGTCTAACCACAACCCAATAAAAACAATTCGAGAGAAAATGAAGTCCATCATCCCTCTATTTTAATAAAAATCAAATATATATATACATAACCTCATGCTTAGGTTTTTATAATTAATTAATACATAGATATATGTTAACATAAAGACAAAAAGATATATCACAGAACATATTACAAATTAATTCAAAAAAAGACACCATAAATATTGGGACTAAAATAAGATATAACATGATGTATAATAACAAGTATTTATATGACATATGATTACACAAGCATAATCATGATGAATGAATTCACCATAATGGTAATTAAAATTGTTACATAAATCCCGTAAATGGTAAATCGATGGTCCATTACTCGTTATTTGGAAAGAATATTAAATATTATCTTATTAATGCCCCAAAAAGTTATCTCTATTCTACAATGTATAATATTAGTCCAAAAAGAAAAGAAGATAATGTTCTCTAATAAAATTTTGTTATATCCATAAATGAACCACCGCTAAATAAATACAGCGTCACATTCTCTAATGTAATAATCTGTATATGAAAGAGGATACTAGCTAACAATATGAGTATATTACTATTGGTGGGTAGATAATACCCTTAATATAATTTTCTTACACAAATAACAATATAAAATAATATAATTTATAAATTAATACATATAAACATGTTAAAAACATATAGATAACATACCATTTATTCAAATAAGTATAACATACTTCTTTTGTGGAAATCAATACCTATATATCTAGAGTGGATGCAATGAATAAATAATA
Source organism: Viscum album (assembly GCA_963277665.1). Classification (NCBI taxonomy): domain Eukaryota; kingdom Viridiplantae; phylum Streptophyta; class Magnoliopsida; order Santalales; family Viscaceae; genus Viscum; species Viscum album. The sequence continues at coordinate 670,531,541 of OY728163.1, forward strand.
ATGATGTATCCTTAAAACTATTTCCTAATACCACTCCCAACTCCATGATCGTTGGCTTAGTTTTCTTACATGACCTCCATTTCTGTTCTTAGATCCCTATAAGTGAATTAATCACACTCACCAAAATTACAACACATTGTGTCTGTAATAATTATAAATATGAAATCACCAATGAATCATTAAAAAAATTCACATTTATAAATTGTGTTTAAATTATAAATAATAAATGAGAATGAAATCATAAAAATTACATATTTAGCACCCATGTACTAATCAGGCCACTATGGGACATAGTTTACATGCTTTGGATCTCAATTAGATTGATGGTCTAAATTTCATGAATGATCACGAAATAAAAACATGTAAATCATAATTATACATGGTATCCTCCAAGCATAAAGTCTTGAGTCATGACAAAAGGCTTAATAGGGAACATACACTATTTATATTCAATGCATTGGGTTTTAGAAATACTTCACAGTATGCATAAGGAATTCATAATTTTGATGGGACATGATGAAATCATGATATGAAATAATGTAAGGGTCCACTGTCGTCATAGTTTCATGTCTTCCACACTCCCTCTAAAGAGGTAATCATAGTATAATGATCAAAATATCACGAATAAAATTTAAAAACTATAATAATTGGTAAAAATAATATTGGTTAAACAATAAAAGTGAGGAATATGATTAAATTATTTGGATAATGGTATAAAAAACATGTAGTATTAATCATCTTGGTCCACAAGCTATAACAAAATGCATGGAATAAAAAAAATAAACAAGGATCAATTACGAGACACCCACACCTATATGTGATCATAGTCAAGCATTGAATAAAAACAAATAATACACAAGAATAAAATCATGGAATCATGTGTATACAGGATCCCAAAAATGATGGGATATTTATTCCCCTAGATTGTTTATTGATATCTGTAATGTTCATTAAGGAAATGAAAAATGACCATCTCAGACACCCACGAATAATGGATCACCCATCATGGATGTACATCTCCAATTAAATTTTATTATGAAATTATTTTATAAAAAGACAAGATAATTATGTGTCAAGAAAAATCATTATAGAAAGTTATAAATTATGGTACCCACAAATGGAATCAATTATGAGGTATGTTGGTGGAATCAATGCCATTTCACGGAATCAATTATTTCTCAATGAACATATTGTGATTTTTTTATTATAGAAGGGGGACTTAGGTCTATCCAAAGACCATGAATAAATCTTGAACATTTCAATAAACATGATATTCATGATGAAAATTAAGAGTAAGGAGATCTAAAGATGATCATTCTAAAAAATTAATACAGAAAACCTCAAAATTCTTGAAAAATTATGTTCTGTTCAATGGGACATTGATATGGACATAATGAAACCACCATAAATATTCCATGGAATCATAAATCGGTTAAGTTCACATCATCAATACACAATAATGAATAGTTTTTGGAAAATTATTCTTGAGCACTTTACAATAGAATGTAGTTTGTTGTTGGTATATATTGATTAAATAATTTTCCATTTTTAAAACACATGAATCAAGTAATTTTACAATGAAAAATTAAATCAAATATCAGATCATGATAGAAAACATGGATCCACAAAATCTATATTTCCATAAAAATAATGGATGAATGTTTCCACTTGAATGAACTCACTAATGAAGTGTTATCAGATTCGTCTAATGAATTAAAGCCAATGAGAGATGAAAGGGAGTGACATGATTGATGGGAGAAGAATTATGTTTGTAATGAGGTCATGGGATTTGGATTTGGTATTTAATGTAGATCAATTATATATGACATTAAAATATCATGGTTTGTTTTAAATTCACTGATGGATTGGGAGCATTGGCCAACTAGTAAGCCTCGCTAGTTGGCGGATGACACCATTAGTGTTCCAGTACCGTGCCACCAGTTGGATAGTGGGGTCTAAATAAATTGGAAACCCACTATAACACAACATGATAGATTATGGGTTCAAACAGTAATCTAGTTAGTATTATATATCAATCTAAATTATAGTCCATTTATAAAAATCGAAACACCATTTCCTAGACCACTTCCCCCAAAAATTCATCCTCCAAATCTTACATAAAATTTAAAAAGAATAATTTGAAGGATATATTTATAAATACACAATATCTTATATATTGAAAAAAAAAATGATGATGTTATAATTTTCTAATAGGTATTCTATGTTTGAAACAACCTAAACACATTTAATCATGTATAAGATTATTGGTGCCCATTCTTACTATGTAATTGTCCACAATTGAGAAATTTATTCATCTTAGGAAATTGTATTCTTATATTGCATGTTTTTTGGATATCCATATAGCTTAATTCCCCATTAAAGTAATCTTCATATAAGAATTTAGTATTTCCAATTAGTTTATTATAAGTTTCTATATAGGAATTCCTCTTCCGTGGCCTCCATGACATCCATCACAGTCCTTGTGTTCTTAATTACTGTATTCTACTTTTTATTATCCTCCAAATATCACAAAGTTGATATAACTATGGAATTGTTTTTATTTATTTACATCCTATAAAACCATGGGAGATGTTTTGAGTGGTATTATTTTGTTTATTAGTGAACATGATTTTGATGCTGAATATTTTTTTATAAATAATTTTAATTATTTCATGATAAATTTTTGGATAAAACTTGTTCGTGTATGTCAAAGAGAGGAGTGTCTCATAATGAAATAATTAACATTAAATGAATTATTACAACAATATTACCTTAAAATGTCAATAAAATTTGAAAAAATAGTATATATACTACTATAATCATACCTTATATGGTATCATCCTGTTTGAATTCCTAGAATAATTGGTGTTCTCCGTTCAGTTGTTTCCATATTTGAAACACGTTCTCACAATGTTCATTATTAAAATTATAATGTGTATTTGATTTAATTATTGAATAAACTAGTTTGTTCCATACCATAAAAAACATGATGATTCTTGGAGAATTATTTTAAATGTTCTTTATTACTTAGTGTCATATATATTAATGAAGATTCCTTGAGAAGGGATTAGTCATTCCAGGTGAAGACCAATCGATGTGCATCATATAACCTCATATATCAAGCATTAACGTGTCTGCAGCCAAAATAAATTCCAAAATACATTGATTAAAAAAACAAAGATGTGGTCTGTTCAAAATAATGGATGATTTTTATACATAACCCCATGATCCATGCCCTTTAGTACATTTTTCATTTCGATGTATACCTCAAAATGTCACTTCCAATGTTCATAATAAATACCACCAAAATATTCAGTTCCATACTTATTAAGAAATCAATGTTTCTCATATGTTAAACATTAACATATAATTCAAGGATGAATGTCATTTTGGTGAACTTATAACTATTATCAATGCAACATGAAACATGTTATGCCCTATTCTACATCATATGTCAGTTTTATCAGCATTATACAAAACACCAATTTTGGACTTCATATGGTTTAATATTTATTTCTACATTACACCACACCCATATCCATGATCTTATTTATTTTATATAAAATTTTGGAATCATATGTTCATCAATGTTCCTTCAATCAAGGACACTGAAAACACAATACACAACTGAATTTCCAGTGGATGGTCATCAGTGTTTTTCTCCATTGAATTGGATAAACATCAATGGGACGACCGTCAAACTTACCAAACCAGTTAAAATAAATTTGGAAATTTGAACATATTATTCCTTTTGTGTGTGTGTTCATATTCATTAATGATACTTAATTACTCTAAGCTTCATTATAAAATATGTAAAATAGATATAAAGTTAATTGTTAATAATTCTCTAAGCATCAACAAGGGTGTCTTAATAGATAGAAAAGAATATTAAAAAAATAAAAACATAAAGTATATGTGTGTAGATATTTACCCCACATTAAATGTTATGAAAACCATGTTGTGTCCCATCAATTCATGTTGTGACACACTTGATAGTAAATGTTAGATACTTCTAAATATCCCTTCATATAACAACAAACACAACTACATAGTAACACCCCAATTCCAATAGAATTCTAATATTTACACCTCCTCTTATACTATAATTATCTGATATACCAAACAACCATTGTTTTGAAATAATGAGAAGGAATAATATGTTACTTTATATACCTCTCAGACAATATCTTTTTTAGAATTTAAAATAGACTTATAATGTAAAAAACCACTAAACAAAAAAAACACAAGAATATACCTATTAAATAGGTAAAACACATTAATTAAAAATAATTAAACACATGAATAAATAATATAAAAATATATAACAAAAATAATTTAAATATCATTGGAAATTAATGATAAGTATTTCTTAGGATACAGAGCGAGTATCTGTAAATTATATTCTAATATAAAATAATCTAATCCACAATGCTTCCAAAAAAATGAATAATGGAAATGAAAGATATATGTAACACCATCTCCCAATGATCGTGAATCTCAGCTAGAAACTCCAAGAACATCATATAATTAACCATATCAATCACTAAATAATAAATTACATTAGTATCATTGGGATGAAATCAAAAATTTAAGTACACAAAGATGAAATCATATATATGATCCAACTTTTGTAAAATATTCATACAATACGCCAATGCTCAGACACACTCAAATACTTCAACATGGTATAAAGAATACAGGAATCCTTAAACATATATTCAGATCCAGAATAATGATAGAGATGTGAAAACTTTAGGAAAACATTATCTATGGTCCAAAAAATCTATAAAAATCATTATCGAATTATTATTAGAAATATTATAATTTTGTATTATCTTAAACTATTCTCAAATCATCATATCATTCATGATTTTGATCTACACCATAACAAGTACAAGGATAGATAACTCTCCAACCTATATAAAAATTAGATATTTGAATGGATTCTAATAAAATCCAATGATCTATGTCATGCCAATGGATGAGTAGAATCTATCATTATATTATAATTGATCCAATGGTAGATTCATAACACACAATAAACAGAAATTAATAACATGCCCACAATATATTCCCTTAAATGTTTGAACGAGTCTATTTGATCAAATATATAAAGATTGTATGATGTGATAAGGCATATATTATGGTGATACAAATGTGGAAGACCTGCAATTAATTGTGATATAAAATAGGGATCCTGATCTAAGATGATATCCTTATTATTCAATGAAGATTAACTATCTGATCAATTTCTCTCCTCGATGAAATATCCATAAACATTAACACCCAAATTACTAGGAAATGAAATAGAATCATTGAATGAAAATTGATAATAAATATATTATCACATACACCATTTGATTGATGTAAATAAGTGATTAAATACACTATAATATCCTTCCACATCTACTCATAGATATTTAATGGCTACAAAAACATAATGGGAACATGATGCACTACATTTACAAATTAACAGACTAAACACCATGAAAAAAACTCTTATATTTATCACATTATTCCCATCCACCAGAATTAACTCCTCATATAATGATACAGTAGGGATATAAAACAATGATCCCTCGGTAGTAAAATTTGAAACTCTTGATAATCCTCTCCATTCAACAAATAATTGTAAAAACCTCCATTATAACAACGGATGATGTTTATAATCTTTTAGACACCCCTCATGAGTAACACTATGAATGATGTGATCTTACATCATCACTACCTTTATGTCTCCAATCTAAGACACAACCTTCAATATAATGAATAATACAAAATCATATAGTGTAGGAAACATATATTAATATCATTAACCATATCAAGATGCATTGTTAAAATATCATGTGTTACTATAAATAAATCCCAACATTCCATAATAGTATTTTCTTATCACCTCCTACTTAGAGAGGATTTCATTATACTCCCTTAACATGGATTATATGATTTTTCAATCATGAAGTCCTATAATAACTTTATCCACCTCTACATGGAGGTATGAAAATAAAATATATAAAATTATACATGATGTTCTTCAAATTAGTTACAGAAACAAAACATTTTGGATGAGGTAATTACTACACACATAGTGACTGAAGCTAAATAAGTGCATTAATATTATTATTTTACATGAATAAACATTGGAAATAACAAATAGTTCATCAAACCGTTTAATCAATGTTTTAATGTCATGAAATATTAATAATGTTAATAAACCATTTAATAATTATCATGAATAATTCTTTATAACTGATCCACAAAAACCACCCTTCTAAATGTAAAATATGTATTTCTATTTTCTAATCATGAGTAATGGAAACATAAAAAAGGTATGTTCTTCAATGATTATCAAAGGAAACATAATATAAAATCATAAAGGTAAGATTATAAACATGAGATTAAGATTCAATAAGGAAAATGATTTAATAAAAAGTTATCGAAATAAATATTGACATTAAGAAATGTGTATCAAGCATTAAAAATAATTGATTAGAATGAAAAGAAAAAAAAGGTAATCAAAAGCATGGAATAAAAACAATGAAGAATAACATAAAATTATATTCTTTGAAAAATAATATATATATATATATATATATATAATAGAGCATCATATCAATTACTAATAACTTTTAAATTAGTAATATCTTCAAGATATGTAAAAAATAATATCATATGAAATCATTGTGAATAAATCATTGTGTGTCCATAATTTATGTTTTGAAAAAAATGATATTATGTCATACCTTTATATTGTGAAAAAATAAATGTATATCTACTTTTAATTATTTCATGAGATGAAAAACCCTATATTTTTTTTGAGATTAATATAGGACTCTATCCATTATTATTCATAAATATGAGTTTCACTTTATTATTAAACCATTCTCATATCCAAAATAACACATGTGATTAAAATGAGTATCATAACATTTAGAAATTCTAACATATAAAATTAATTTTAAAAAACATCATTCACTAATAAGAAATACTTAATCCCCAAAAATTAATTTTTAAAAGGATTATATATAGGGTGATTTAAAAACATTACACTATTGAAAAACATTTCAATATGACACTGTTAAATGATGTGATTAATAATTTTCATTTTAAAAATAAAAATTTTAATGTGAAGAGAAATTTTCCTAACCAATTTATAAAAACATAATTTTATAAATGGGAACAATAATTAAAATAATGTATATATATTAATATAATGTATAAATTATAACTATATGTTTGTCGATTGGAAATGAATTTTAGAAATTTTAAAATACATGAACAGAATACCCAAATAGTTAAATATGTAATAAATGTTTTTAAAAATGATTAAATGGATAAAAACAATTTTATTTTTGAATAATGAAATATTAACATTTGATTGAAGTAAACAGATGGGTATTTTGTAAAATGAAATTTATAATAGATGTGAAATACTCATAATAAATTACATTTTCATGAAATAAATGATTTCATCAAGGAATATGAAATTAATGTGAAAAATATTTTCATATGATATTTTAGAAACATCAACAAATTGAATAATTCAATATTGATGTAATATATTCAGAGAAGATTTATTATGAAATATGGAAAGGATTTGATTTTGGAAGACATGTTACATTTATTCTTTGTTACTCATATGAACTATAACATCATATATAAACAATATAAATATATTAGTACCAAATTTGTAAACAATATTCAAAATTATTACCTATTATATACTTAATTTAGGATCATTTTTTATGAATATTGTGTTATATATCTTTTATTTTCTCCAATTAGTGTTAGTAATGGTAATTATTTAGTAAATAAATTGTGATTTTGATTTTAGAACCTATTAATGGACAACATTTTTATAATTTATATATTATATATGTTTCTATAATTGATAACATATATTTAATTATAAATTTATTATCTAATTCTACGAGTGTTTTAGTTATCTTGTGAGGAAATCAAATCAATTTCATTTTATTTATTGTAATTTTGGAAATCAAGGATGGTATTCGAATAAAAAATTTATGTTAATAATAAAATAATTTATGATATCTAAAAATATAATTATTTTATTATAAAATAATTATATTATTATTATATATGTTTGGAAATTCTTCCATGATAGAGTTTTATAACATTGTTCAGGTAGGTGGCTAGAAAAAACAAATCATGAACATAAAATAAAATATTTTTAATTGATATATCAGAACACGAGTATAGAAATTATATTGAGGTAATTATATAATATTTTTAAAGTATTTATATAAGGGGAATAATAAGAATTAATTGTTAATAATTATCTATAACACAATTTGGGACCCTTCACTTTTCCATCTAATTCTCTTTAGAAATGATATTCTTATGATAACTTCTAGGGACCATGGGAATATGGATGTTCAAGATACCCCATGGATTGGAATATTGGAATGTAGTAAAAATTTATTTTTAAGGTTATTTTTATCTTTTAGAGAGATGAATTGATCCCCGATAATATGTGAATAAAAAAATACTCTTCTAAAAACTGTGTACTTTTCAATGGTACTATTACACTATTTATGGTCAAAGACTCCAGGAATTCAAAATAATTTGTTATGGGGTGAGGAATTTTTTATAAAACCACAAATAGGATTTTTCTGAAATTTTTAATCATGTTTTAAATAATTTACACTTATATTATAATTGTTACAATATTTTACCAGTGTAATTAATTTCATAAGTATGTAACGTATGTTTTACTAAAAATATAAGTAGACCCCTTAAACTAAATGTGTCTGTTATGGAACTAAATTTAATTTCAATTTAATAAAATTTAATATATAAATATGATAAAAACTAAATTTTAAATTAAAAAAATTATATATTGGAATATATTTTTTTTTGTATAAAAAATATGTTTTATTAATTATATACTCATAATCCATATTATAATTAATTATTATTTAAATTTTCATTATATTAATTATATATATGATTAAACATCATATTAAATTCATTATTTAAGATGCGTTAATATGATTATTTAGATAAATATAACATAATAGTGATAAACAATTCATCGAAAATTACCAATTGACCATTATCCTTAAAAATTACCTTACTATTAATTATATAATTTTTATACATAAATAATTTCACTTATTTTAATTATTTATACCATCTTAATAAAAATGATGAAAAAATGTAACTAAATTAAAATAGAAAATTTGAATAAAATTTAAAATTCATATTACAACATGGAATGTATAAAAGTAGTTTTAATAAAATGTGCATTTCGAAGTATACCTAGACCCTTGATTTTACAACAGTGTTTTATATTGATTTTATGTTTTTTTTTACTTCAATTATTACTAAAAAGTTTAAATTCTATAATATAATGTAATATTTAATAATTTTAATTATTTAATGATGCACTCAGTTATGTTTGTTGTTGTGTGTGAGATAAAATACGATGAATGAATCCCTTTTTATTTATAGAATTGATATTATATTGATGTTTTGATTGTACTAGATTATTTCCTCTTTGAAAGTGGTTGTCATTGAGAGATTTTCATTATTTTTTGGTATTATGAGAATCTTTATTTTTTTTGGAATCAACTTGAAAAGATGGAAATTGAATAACTATAAGAATTTGGCTAATAAACTGGTTTTCGATTGATTAATAACTTATTTAATAATACCCCCAAATAAATAATTTTAATGTGATTGAAGGAAATTTCTATATCAGATAATTCTTCATTTGATTATGTCGGATGAGTTGTGATTTTTTATTGCAATGTGAGGTGATGATGTGTTAGTTATGACCTTGATGTGGGGTATTTATGTGTGATCGTGTTGTGTGGTGGTGAGGTGTAATAATTAATTTTATCAGTGATGTATGATCGTGATGCATGTTATGGTTATATGATTATTCATTGGGGTATTTATGAATGACCTTACTGTCAGGAGGTAATGTGTGGTTCTGTAGTTATTTGGAAACTGTGATGTGGGGTAGGTTATCTAAATGAGGATTATGGTATGTTTGTTTTTGTGGTTTTGTGATGTTCTTGTTTTCTATATTTTATTTTAGTTTGTTAATTATTAAAATGGAATGGGTTGGTATGGATGAAAAATGCTAACTTAAAATCATCTATGTTATTGAAATGTTTGATGTTTATTTATATAAATTAATGTGTTGAATAATATGAAAAAAATTGTTTGAAAAAGTGGATAATTTTTAAATGTAAAATTTGGAAATGTTTTATTTATAGAAAGGGGTGAAATGTGAGATGTTTCTTATGTCTTATTGTTTCAGGTCATGAATTTAGTATTTGATATGAATTTAAGGGTGTTGTGAGGATGGGTTCTGTTGTTTTGAGTTTTATCATTCTTGGTTTCAAACCAATAGGTTGGGATTATGTGAGGCTATATATAAACCAAGTATGTTGTTGTGATATTCAATACCTTCTATCCTACATCAAAAACCAAGTACTAACACACATGTATTTGGGTGATATTTTTCTTACATCCCAATTTGGGGGGATTATATATGGATAATCATTATTTCTTAAACACAATTATAGAAACATTGACATGAATTGGTTGATATGTACATAAGCTAGTATTGAACTATCAAAATTTGAGTTGAGGTGATGGATCATGAGCCTTCAAGAAAGTTGTGATGAGTTAGAATGTGATAAGAAGGCTTATGTTTGGTGGTTTCCATCATAGGATGAGGGAATGTGGTTGATTTCATTTATGATCATTATACCCTAATCTTTTCATTTTATTTATGGTGTGATAATCCATGTGAGTTATATTGGGATACCATATGATAATAATGTTACGGTGTGGAAGGATGTGATATTATATTAAAGAAATGGATTTTATATGATGTATGAAAATGTGTTGTAAGAGAGTCATACAATGAGGAAAGTGTTGTGGGGTAAACCTTCCAATATGATTCTTATTATGTTATCATACTTAGATTGTGTTTTTATGTTATAATTATTTGGTGGGATTGGGTTTTGACATATAATCTATTTAGGTATTATGGTTCTGTTTTTTTCCATTGGATTAATTAGTAGGATCTTTTTCATATGTTTATGAAAGATGTTTCTTCTCCCAATTGATTATAAATGTACTCTAACCCTACATATTTGAACTGATTGACAAGTTTCTTGGTTAATTACGTAGACCGTGGTGGACATTCGCATCTAAGTAAATAGGACTTTTTTTGGTTTTTTTATATATTTACATTTGGAAATTTGTTATGGTGAATAACACTTATATCTTTTCACATTATACACGTATATGGGGATGTTAGTTTTTTTAAATTTATATTATTAATGGAGCTTATTTTAGTTGAATTATCATATATCTCAATCATTATTTTATATAGAGGGTAATGCATCACATTTCTGATATTTTTTTACCCATGGTGCTAGTATCTAATAATAGGCCTATTAGAGGTAGAGAATGAGGGTCATTATCATTATCACATAATTAAATTATCATTGGATAAATGGGGTCATAATAGAGTGGCATAAAAGTTGATGATAGATAGATACGATATAGCTTGGTGTTGGACGATATGAGGAATGCATTTTTGGTAGTCATTTTTTAGGGGATATTGGGTTTATACATAAGATACGAAGACCATGTATGGAATGAGATTTTAGGGCCCCATGATTTAGTGCATATAATTTGATCTTATTTTATAACTATGAGAGGTGGACCTTTTATTGGATAAATACCTAAGAGTGGTACATTCCTCATGAAGACTAGAGTTATTGTCTGAAATGGTAGATGTTGGTAAAATTAAATATATTTAAATAATGAAAAATAACAGCTCATAATACTATGATTTGAAAATAATTTTTTATATTTCTTATATGGAACCTAGAAAACATCCACATGTTGTATAATATGTGGAGGCTCATCGGGATATTCCAGTTGATCAGTAGATGATCGATCCGGTAGGGTTGGATGATTAGTTGAAGATGATGTTGGGTGATTTTCCACATAAGACATGAGGAATGCATAAGAGTAGTATTTAAGATATAGATATATAGAGATTTTTTAAGGAGATCAATATCACCTTTAGATTTACCCAAACATCAACAATGTACTTGGTCCCTTTGAATGATAGTTAGATTAGATGAGTTTCACATTAGTAGTTCGGGTTTTGTCTAGGTGAGAAAAAGGAGGGGGGTGTTTCAAGGGTCAAAATTCAGAAATACTTTTTGGTGGGGTTTCATTTAGAGAATATTAATGAATTAATGATACATGATTTTTATCCCTTCTTCTGGGGAGTATATCTATGTAGTGTTTGAGGATCATGTTAATATACCATATGCCTTTTTCTGAAATTGTTTACCTTGTTAGGAGTATCATGTAATACATCTAAATGATTCACTCATTCCTTCAATCATGTAGTCAGTTTCTTCCTTTTTGATTCTAATATATTATGAGTTCATAATAATGTCTAACTAATCAATTTTATGACGTGTGGAGATTTTTACCATGATAGGGGAGCTAACAGGATTCCTTAAGGATTAAAACATTTAGTGGATAGTCTCAAGCATGAAAAAATTGGAGGTTTCAACCAAATAGATGAGACCATTAGTAGAATCCATTATGTAATTCTAGGAAAATATGTTTTCATGCTCTATTATGGTATTTGGTATTCGGTACATTGTCTATTGGGTTTATTTTCATCCCCAGAACATGTTCCTAGTGGTTATTTGAGTTTAGTGTGGTGGAGGCAGTCATTTTTAGCATTAACCTCCGTAGATTCTACCAGTATGGTTTTTTCAATATTAGGGATAGTAAGTTAAAAAATTTATAAAATAAAATTATAAGGTAGAGGAGAAACATAGGAAATTATTAATTATATGGTACCTTGACATATGTATGGTCATGGATGTGGTCATTAGTAGAGAGTTAGGGAAGATTAGAAAAGTAAGTTTCATACTATGGAGAAACCACCACTATAAGAGCTATAGATCATTCATGGTATGATTATATTATCATATATATATTTTTTATTTCATTGATATAGGTTATTATAACTCATTTATTTCCCATGATTAATTATGTAATCTAGTAATTTATATAGGTAGGCTTCTCATACCCCTCGAGTACGCTACACTAGTTAGAGGATAGTCTAGGTTGTTTGATATGTTCCAGTGATGTAGAATGTTGATAGTGCTACATTAGTTCTACAGGTATTTCTAATGATTCATATTAATACATAATATTTCTCTAGAAAATTGACAATTAATATTATTTTAATTACATTATCAACTTATTATATAAGAGAGTCGTGTTTTTAGATGTGGATGGACAATGTATAGTCTTCATCAGAGAGTAGAGTTGTCAGTTGTGTAGTATACATGTAGATCACATTCATTCCGTGAATGCTTTTTTATCTATGGAATTAGTTGGTACTAGGATTCTGGAGGTTCACAATGTTATGAGGAAAATTTCAGATCTTTTATTTGATATGTTTGTAGTGTTATGTTGTACACATGATTTTGTGTTCAGGGCATACATGAAACCATATGTTTCTCTGAAATTCATGTATCCCGATCAGATAAAAAATTATGTGCTACATGATTTTAGGATTAATGTCGATGATTTGATATATAATGGTTTCATCAGGTCTAGTGTGTCATCATGGGGTGTTCCGGTGTTTTTCTATAAGAAGGTGGATGATAGATTGATGTTATGTATGTACTAATGGATGTTTAATCTATTGATAATCAAGAATCTCTTTCCTATCTTGATGTTCGATACTGTTTTTGACTAGTTGATAAGGTTTTTTTGGTTTTATATGAGACATCTATGGTATGGATATAACCATTTGAGGGTGGTGGATGGTCATATCTTAAATACTACCTTCATGTACATGTATTTTCCCTTCATGTTTAGTTCCTAACTTTTGGTGTCCAAAATGCACCAGTTGTGTTCATGGGAATCATGAAAATTGTTCACCATGTGTATCTGGACCATTTCAATGTCATTACCATTAAAAAAATACTGATATAATCAATGTCACATGTGTATAATTATTATCATCTCAAATATTAATTTCATGGTGTTCATGAACCCCAACACTCTAATTTTGTACATGTTAAATTTATGGACATGAGAGATAAACATCATCATATAGCATTATAGTCTATCTTCGATTGTTTGTATATAATTTATCTCAGGCTATTACACCAATCCAGTTTTATACATGAAGAAAAAAAATTCTAAAGTGATCAGTTTCAGGAGGTGTTTTGTTACATTGATTTAAATTTAATCAATGATCGAGTTCATCAACTACCGGGAAGGTTGTGTTTTATTTTTTTTTTTGAGTTGTCCCCTTAGGTATTGTGTTGATGAAAGAAACATATGTTTTATCCTTTGGTTTTAATATTTTAAATAACCATGGGAATAACTATTAGAACTATGATCTTATTTAAACAGAAGTGGTGTTTAGTATAATGTTGTAATGGAATTAACACACTGGTGTGTGCTTTTTGGTTTTGAAAGACTAAAACATCAAAAAAAAAATATTTTCTTAAAAATATACTAAATATGTTTCTGTAGATATGGGAAAAATTATCAAATATTATGGATGTGTGATATATTAAAACCCTATAAAAAGGAATATATTCACTGATTCACATTATTAGGGTTCTCAGGGATATGTGGCTCCTGATTCTCTAGTTGTTTTCAAAGGGAATACAGATCTTAGACTGACACATATTGATGTGGGAGAGAGTATTGACCATGAATTTATTTCTTTGAGGGAAATTTTTTATTCTATGATGTAGTGTGTGGAGGATTATTAGTTCAGAGAGTTTTGTATATAGGTGATGTATGATTATATTTTCCCTAGTGATGATAAGAAGGGAAGGATGGAGGATGGTTGTAACCAAATGTTTTTTAGGTGAATCTTTTTTTTCTAGAGATGCATGGGGGAGTCCATCTTGTGATTCATAGATCATCTTTGGCGGTACACCAAAAAATATTAAATATGTACCATGGATTTGGGATACTATTTTCATGGTCTTGTATGATGAATTTGGTGGAATGGTTTGGGGTTCAGTGTTTTATTCATTATATAAATAATGAAAGCCACATTATTGGTGGTTTTATTACATTCATAAATGTTCCTAACTAGATATGTATTAATGTCTAAACATTCATCCTCATAGGGTTACACAATACCATTGATGTTATGATTCTATCCAATTAATTGTGGATTATTCGATGAAATCTTATTTTCAAAGAGATATTTGGATGTGGTAGCGTTCTTATATGAATGTATGAGATAAATTTTCCCATAATGGGATTCTCATTTTACCAATATTCTCATGAGTGGATTAAATATTTATTTTAGAACTCATCTACTCCTTATCAATTCTTTCTATCCTCACACGAACTAGTATATAGAGTAAACTATCCTGACACCTGAGGATATATTTTTTTGTGCTTCATAGACTATGGGGGATATTGGTAAATGCACAGTAATTTTATTTAGTTTTTTTATAATAAAAGCTATCAATATCTCATTTACATGAATCTATTTGATTATTTATATAGGGGTCATTTCATTATTCATTGTGGTAGATTGAGTGTGGGACATCATCTATTCTTGTTCCTCATCGAGTGTAGACCATGATAGAAAATAATTAGCTTGATCATGTGCAGATCAAGGGAGCATAATATTTCATGAATCCTTATGCTGATTGTAGGAGGAGTCTGTTAATTTTTGAGGACTGAGACTATGTGTTCATGGAGGTATCCCACTAGTGAGGGAAAGCAAAAATTTATATGGGAGTATAATCGTTCCCCAATTTTTGGGGAACATTATTTTCTAGTGCATTAAGGATGTGGATTATCAACTAGAACTCTTAATAGGATCATAATTTATTCGTTATTTCTTCCGTGTCTCAGACATCCATTGGTAACGTCAAATGGAATACCATTTCATTGTATAATGAGTGATTCATATCAAGGATAATGGAATGTTCTTGGAGCGGTCAGTATAGAAACAAGATCTTTGGTAGAATACATATTGTGGAATGAAAATTACTATAGATAATGTGTTTTGGAGGCCTGGTATCCATGAGTAATGTACTTGGGAGTAAGATATATAGTTTTTGCCTAGTTCCTTCGGAAATTTTGAGTGTTCCATTAATTTAACATCGCATATTATTCCATGACATTGTGAGGATTGGACCTTAATGATTTATGAGATGTGATTTTTTATTGTGTGATGTCTGGTAAATCATCTAACTTATAATAATCAGAGGACCAGATCCAAATTATTTTTTGTAATAAATTTACTTGATTAATATAATTTGAATGAGTTAGTGTAATCCAAATTGGAATTTCTCTTGGAATGGAATATCGAACTCATTGATTTTTTATATCAGTTGGTACAATGTTGTGTTATAGATATTGTAGAGGTTGTATTCGTTTTTATTAAGGCTGTTATGGTTATTTTTAAATGTGGTATTTTTTAGCTAGTGTTTTAGGTTTTATGTTATTATTTTTGGGGTGTTTTTTAATGTTTTGTGGTGATGTGTATTTTCAAGAATATATAGTGAATTAAATTGGACGTGTTTTGGTACATTTGGTCGGTGGTGTGGGTGTGACTATGTGTGTAACAACTTCCATGAGATTTATCCCAAATAATAGTTGTTTGGACCACTTCAATATATCATTCAAGGAATGTTTTTTATTCTTGAGGAATATAATTATTTTATAGTTATATAATTTAACACACCAGACATTATATCCCATTAATT
Source organism: Viscum album (assembly GCA_963277665.1). NCBI lineage: Eukaryota > Viridiplantae > Streptophyta > Magnoliopsida > Santalales > Viscaceae > Viscum > Viscum album. The sequence continues at coordinate 670,548,328 of OY728163.1, forward strand.
TACTGTAATTCTTGTGATAGAGGTCACTGTAGAGGTCCTGATGCATTTGGTGGTGTTCTGTAGGGGATGGGGAGGTGCTAGATCTTAAAAATACATCTTAAGGATGTCATATAACATGTATCATCGGGTTATTACATAGGAATTACAACTTCAACATAAGGGGGATATTTGGTGTGTAGTGGATGGATGAACATGTTTTCTTGGGTAGTTTATTTTTTGTGATAGGTGTGGTGTGGAGTCTTGGGGATCAAATTCTACTATTTTTTCCATGGTATTAATTTTAGATTTTTATATATGTATCATGGAGATAGTCATAGAAATATGAGAGAGATTTTATAGCCTATTAGGGGTGTGTTCCCCCTAATGTCGTTACTTTTATACTCATTTCAGGATTTCAAAAGCATGGTCATGATGATGTGTTGTGGTTTTCTTTTTTATATACCACATAAAAATACTAAATCCCATTTTTACTCCCTCTTTTTTCCATATATCCTCTCAATTTTATGGTCAATGAATCATTTATCATCTTTATCTTTTATTCCATGATCAATGTATTTTTCACCAGCTTCAGGGGATTGATCCTTTATGGTTAAGGTGAGTTCCCATCTTACATTCCCTTGGTTTGATTCACTTTTCTTCATCTAGAAGAGTGTAATTCCATGTTTAAATATCGATTTTTTTTATTTTTTTAAAATAGGATGATGTTGGATATTATTTATATGTTGGAAAAGGTGATCTCACTATTCAGTGTACATGATGACGTCCTTTCTCTTGATCAAACATTGTGTGATAGATCAACAGTCTTTTTATGAGGTAGGAATCATTTTTCTCTCATCGTGTGCATCATGTGGGATAGTGTCAACAAATTTATTTATCTTTGTAAAATAGTTTTCATTTGGATAATGAAGGAAACTAAATATATTAAATGAGATTTAATGTTAATGAGAAATAATCACATGTTTTTACATCGTTGTTATTTTATTGATGTTGTGATTTTATGAGCTGGCTCCACCACTTTAAATTGTGGTCATTGGTTACAATACATTCACATTGTCTAGTATGTTTTATAACCTTATTTGTCTAGATTTATTTGAATCTCCGTGAATAAATGGAAATTTCATAACCACTTATGATTGGATAATAAATTGGTTACCACTGAATTTATGGATATAGTTGGAATTCCTGAAAATAAAGACATGTAATGGGATAAAAACAACTTTAAAAATATTAAAATATAATATGTTTTGACATTAAAGGTTTTTTATGTGTAATTATAGTTTTAGGTATGAACATGTTTTGGGGTAGTGATGTGTGATCAGATTTTTGGTTCATGAAGTGTGATTGTGCTATGGGGAGTGGAGTTATGTCAGTAATGTGGAGCGGTGAGGATTGATCATGTTACTGGGTGTTTAGGTGTGATTATGATGTGCAGAAGAGATATATGATTTCAATGTGGATTGGAAATGGAGATTTGGGGATGGTTATCTTCAAGAGGATTATGATATTTTTGTTTTTATGGTGTTGTGATGATCTTATTACATCGGTAGTAATGAAATTTATTTATGATTGAAATAAAATTTTCTAAAATGATTGTTGAATGTCATATTAAAATGGGTTTTTTGGTTTATATGGTTGATTTTTATTTATATATATTATGTCCATGAAAATATGAAATATTTCGATTTCATAAATGGTATTAGTGGGTTAATGGAAAATCTGGAAATGGGTTAATTTTATATATAGGATGAAATGTTAGATGTGTCTTGTGGGTTTTTATATGGTTTCATTAATTTATTTGTGGTAGTGAATGTGGTCATACTATGAGGTTAGGTGGTGATGAATCAAGTTTTCTAGTGTCTTTGTGTGATCATATATGTTGGGATAATATGAGTATATATATACCATTTATTTTTATTCTATTTTTCAATGCACACCACACACTCGATTAGAACCAAGTGTCAACAACCAAATATTATGGAGATGTGGGAATATTTCATAATATCCCTATGGTTGTGATGGATTGCAGGCTACCCGCTATTTCAAGCTCTATCTTATATGAGATGTTTACATGATCATGTTGTGATGGGTAGAAGTAAAAAAGTGAACAGTTGAAATGTTATGTGTGGTGATGTTATAATATTGTTAGGGAGCATTTTGAATATTTAGGATTTTATGAAATGTATTATGGTTGGTTTCATTCATGTCAGGAAGAGTGGAAATGGAAAAAGTACCTATCGATTAAGAAACCTGGATTTTTAGGTTACCATTTTGAAGGGATGACCTCATTGTGATCAGTTTATATATTGTGTGTTGTCCATGTTCAAGGATGGTGATATTAATATTATAAAAAAAGTTAAATGTGTCTAGATGTATGAAGTTATGTTGTGAAAGTGTATTCCTAATAGGAAATAATTTAGGGGTATCCTTTATCAATATGATTCATTTTATTTTATTTTATTTGTCTTGTGTTATTTTGATGACTGTTCCACAGTGAGATTAGGTTCAAATAGTTGACCTAATTAGGTGTGGGTGGTTCTACTATTTTCTGATTAGGGATTATAATTCTATTTTAAAAAGTTAATGATATACTTTTTTCCCATGAAGTATACCTTTATTCTCACCCTATTTCTGTAAACTGATTTCTGGTTTCTTAGAGGAGTACATAGAATCTCCTAGAAATTTATATCTCAATCTATTATATTATTTAATTTCAACTACTTTATATTTCCTTTTGGGTATTTTCTTTAATGTATTTCATCTTTTTATGTTCACATTATACATGCATTTTTTCGGTTTGTAGTTGGTTTTTTTTTTATAAAGCTACTTACATTTGATTTCTCATATTGATCAATATTGTTTTTATATAAAGAGTAACGCCTCCCATTTATGGGATTTTAATACACTATGTGCTAGTCTCCATCCAAGGGCCTACTGGTAGTGGGACTTTAGTATCATTATTAATCATCCTATATTATTATATATTAAGAGGGAGGGGTCTTAACATCAATATTCCCCACAGACATACCATCTATATATGGGTGATAAGCAGTGACGAAACAATCTATATCTCCAATTCATTATAAAGAAATCTCAAGATCCTTGAGGCAATCCTTATATACAAATCAAAACCAATATAATGTGGTACTCCATTATGTCTTACCTCTAAACTAGTGTATATATTGATGAGTGTTTCTATGGATAAATATTATTTTTGTGAAACAAATTTATTTTTATTTATTATATTATCGAATAGAAAAATTGAATTCTTGTATTTAAATTATTTTTGGATTCCTATTAAGAATTCATTTTAATGATTTTACATTTCCATAATCATACGTGTAATGGTTGAAACATACCCACATATATCTATTTCTCATTAATAACGTTAAGTAATACCATGAATCAAGCTATGTATTCTTTGATCTCCCTTAACATGTTACCCAAATAGAATATTTTATTTAGGTATATATACATCATCATGATTCATAGATGAAATATTCAATGATTATAATTGATAATTTTAAAAAATTTACCACTTCAAATCTAGTTATGATGGGACACAAATTTTTTTTAAACAATATAACCCCATATTTATCAATTTCTAAATTTGGTATTATATATATTTTTTAATAACTACACATAACTAGATTGGTCTTCTATTATCATCATGGGTATGGATTATTGAGTATTAATTTCTGAATTAAATAATTATTCTCTTATGAATATAACATCAATGATTCATCCATTGAAAATCTATTATCATTTTGTCTTTTTCCCAAATTATGTATAAGATATAATTCTTATTATTTATAATTAAATATAATATCTTATTTTCATTTCATGTCTTGTAGTATATTGAGATTCCATAATATTACATCAACTACAATAAAATTATTTATCAAATTGTTAACTCATTATGTGTGAAAAAAATTATAAATCATGAGTTCAATATATATATCAAACTTTTAATAATTTTATATAATATTGAAAAATCCATAGCAAAAAAGAAAATTACTTCTAACTAAAAATAACGTGTAATATGATATCATTTATAAGTCATTAATTGTTATTTGGAATGAGAAATTTATTTATAAAATAATATAATTATTCTTCGTAATATATTTTTTGATGTATAATTGTATATTAAAAACCCTTCCTCGGTAGAGGGTAATGTATGAAAATGTAGAGGGAAAAACCTCTTCTTCAGTTTAGTAATTTTTCAAATCATATTCTACTTCAAAATGGAACATTTTTTCTTATCCTGTTAAATTGAATAGTTTTTTAATATCAATGTGAATTTAATCAAAATTAATATATAATATCCAGCTCTCTTAAAAAACAATGGATATTAGATACTATGTCCAGTCTTAGGTAATTCTCCATAATATTCCCTACTGAATAATCTACTGGTTTAAAAATTATGGTTATTACCTGACCCGTGAATTATACATTTAATAGGAATATTTATTATTTTATTATATTATCATACATTTTCATCATTAATGAAGGTTTCCTCGCAATTTCTGTATAATATCCATTCCTAAACTCATTGATGAGATATATGATAATATCATCTATGAATACCAAAATAAATCTATCAAGTTAGTATCTAAACATTATATTAATAAAATTCCTTAAGTGGGTATACAAATTCATAATTCACAATAGAATAACAACGAATTCATTGTTAATATATCATTTATGAAATGTTGTCTTAGAAATACCCATATTGTTCGACATAAATGGTGATATCTTGATCGGTTTAAATCATTAAGAAGTGTTGATCTCTTTAGATTGGAACAAAAATTTCATCAATATGGGGAATGAGATCAATGTTGTTCATCAAGAATCAATTATACATTTGATAATTAATATAGAGATACATTGATCAATCATTCATTCTATGAATGAGTACATTTCACGACATGGTAAAAAAATCATACATGCATAACAATTTTATAAATTTTATAGATCTTCATTTTTATTTACTCTAATTCAATGGGACACATTAAACAATTATTCTTTGATATAGGAATGGATCGATGTATGAGTTAAGTAAAGTACTCAACATCATGGTTTATCATAATATTAGGTCATTTATCTAGAAATACAACATCATATTCCAATATTATTAACATGTTTTCATTGTTGACATGCTTTATTATATTTTTATGATGAAGTTACTCATTCCAATGTATCATGTTTCATATGATTTAATATAAATACATAGGGATTCGATGATCATCAATGTATTTATATTTGACATCAGGATAGTTTTATATATATAATAGGATCACCTAATTCTGATAATTAATATGTTCTCTATCTAAGGAAAATGAATCCAAAGAATAAATAACATCCCATTAGACCAAAGGTAGATGATGTAGTGTTATAAGAAATACCTTTAAAAATAGAGATCAGAGAGGAGTTTTAAACCATATATTCTATAACCATTCCACTATATTTTTCATAGATAGTTCACTTCTCAAAATAAATTATTAAGAACATGGCATGGGTCCATTTATTATTTTAGAACTCAATGTCACACATTAATCAAGATATATATTTATGGAAATTTTGGAGCTTTAGGTGGACATTAGAGAATTGATGATGCGAATTAGATAGTAGGTGCATAAAAAATCCTACAGGAGTAAAAGTTTTAAAAGATAGATGGTGAACATTGGCCATCAACAAAGTCATGAATTGCCATAATAGTCCCACTACATGTATCCAATGACTTCATATTAGTGGCCAATTGGAAGCTGAAGGTGTCACTAAGGACATATATTATTAAGGTCAAATGCATCTTTTTGCTACGAAATATTTTCCTTATCCCCCTTAATCTACAAATTGAACAGTAAGAAGATTTATTGTGATTTTAAAGGAAATATTGTGTCATTTTTTCACTCTGACCCTCTCCATTGGTGACTAAATAAAAAAAGTTATGTCATATTTCTCAGTTTTTCAAAATTCAATATCGGGAATACATATAATGTGGGTTATTATCTATTTCTCAAAGAAATTGATATCATATAATACATGATTACTGGATATATCATAGAAATGGAGAATTTAACATCTTTCCATCAATTTTTTATAAGATCTGATCTATTCTCTTCCAATAAGAAGTAATGAAGAAGAACCATTTTTCTATCATTACTATGGTAGGGGTCTCTATCTTTTGGTTTACCCCTTGACATACTTTATGTTTATTTATGTTTACATTTTTTCATTATCAAAATGATTTTTTGAAATTTTTATTACCGTTGGGGGATATGAATATTATTTTGAAAATGTTTTTACATTGGAACCCTAGTTTTATGAACATTATAAAACTGATTTTTTTTAAATAATCGATTGTATTAAAAGGGTAATGGGTCATTAATGGAATGAATTGTCGATCACAATAGAAAATATTTTATGAAACTATTTTCTATGAATTTAAATAAACTATTTCATGGATGATTTTAATGGAATATATTATTGGATTATTCCTTTGATTTGTTTTATAAAACATTAGTGGGATTTTTTTGAATATAACATTGACGTTATAACACACCTAGGAGACCATATGGTAATTTTAAAAACTACACAATGACACTCCCTAGTGGAGTATGAATTCCCTAGGGTATGTAAAATTGATTTTATAGTGAATAGAGGTAACCCTTTGAAGTGATTGGGGTCCCCAGACTCTAAGATATATATATGTAGAAAATGATTTCTATAAGAGCCTGAGTTGTTTTTTTTCATGCCCTCATATCATACATTTCCAAATGGAATCATTTTGTTCAAATTAAATTTAATATATATATATATATATATTCACACCTATTCATTTTATATTAATTCATAATTCAAAACAATTATATTTTATATTTATTACATTAAAATTAGAATATTTGATATTTCTCAGTTTTATTAGTTATAGAATTTTCCAGAAGGGTTTGAATGAATTTAAAAATAAGACCAAAGGATGATTTATGAATATATAATTATTAGTTTTATAGCATTTTATAAATAATATTAATTCATAGACTAACTGTTTTATGTAATATGATATTGTATAGATTCTTGGTGGTATTTTATTAGGACATTGGCCATAAATTTTTTTCCCTCTAGGTATTTTTATTCTTTATTATAAATGATTTTTGTAAAGGGAATACCATCATGCAGAGTATAAATATTCATTCTTGTGATTCTTTTTATAGGTGTGGGATATATGTTACTTATAGTCATTTTTATATTGCTCCATGTCTTATTTCAGGTTACCTGTCGTTTATTTTATTCATGTTTTGGTTTTGAACTTATTATCAAGTTGTTGGATAAGTCATTTTTTGTTGTTCTTTTGAAATATGAAGCAATTTTATACACTATTGTACTAATTTTTTCTTATATTATATATCTATTTATATATAAATCATTCATATGTTATCTTATAATATATTATGGTTCTTTATTCTATCCCTTGGATATCATGAACATGATTCAGGCCTTGTGGATGGATAGTTTGGTTGATATTGTTGGTTTATCCAGATTTTTCTTCTCAAAATTGGAATCAGATCTGAAAATTATTTAATGGTTCTTATAATGTTTATGTATCACTATCATGTTTTAATGTGTTCTCAATAAACTCTATACATGATGTTCATAGCTTAAGATCAAGTGTGGTGGGGTGATGGTTAAAGTCACATTCTATAAAATAATCTTGTTATCATGGGATGTAATGGGTTATCCAACATTATTTTATAGTGTTTTAACATTTTCTCTTATGTTATTCTTATTTGGATTATGTTAAAGGAAATAAATTATTCTTTAAATGTTTTCTAATATATCGGTTTATAGTTCATGGAACCTCTTGGAAGAGTACTCAAGATTTATAGATAAGAGCATGCAGAAAATTACCCATGGTAGAATTCTCCGCTTGATCTAGTTATTGTAAAAAATATCAATTATATGATTAAATATATTATAATGTTCCCCATTTTTTACATGGAATGAAATTTGGATCATTTTTAGTAGTTTAATATTCAAATTTTAATTCTATTTTTTTGTATTGGGTTGAACGATAGATTCTGGTAAGATGTTAATGTTTGAAGTGTTTGAAATGTGGTATCTATGATTGTGAGGTTCCCACAGCCATAAATTTGTTTATTCAAGAAATGAAATAAAATATTTTGGTCAGTCTTAGAAATGTTCTAATAAGTATCAAACAATCATTCATAGTGGATAGGGTTCCAAAGATACTAATGAATGTCTAAAATGTATCATGGAAAGTATCCACATACTTAAAACTGAAGGGGATATATTGGCTTGATTATAATGTTATGTTATTTAAGGGTTAGTGAGTAAGTGGTAGGAATATATTATGAAATTAGTTTTATATGAATACAACACATAGATCCCAATTTAGAAAGACTCCAACTAAAGGTAAAATCCTATGACACTAAGGGAGATGATGGAATTAGAGTTCATTACATTAGAGCAGATAGATCACTATAAAAGAGAGTATGATACTCAATTTTCTATGATGATTCACCTGTATATAGATATTATTTCAATAAACTATCTAAAGGCATGAAGGTATGAAATGGTATTGTGGGTATATACTACATCCTTACTGATTATTATGTTCCTAACCATATAAATGTAAATCATGGACAATGATGATATGGAATAAGAATACATAGAAAGTAATAATTTCCTATTTGGGTCATTAATTATATTGAGATGTTTATAGTGTTCTCTTCCATAAGATAACTATAATAAAGTTGAATGGGATTATGTGGAATATGGAGGGAGAAATGTACATGAGGGTAGATACTAGTGGTATCTTACTTGTTTGGAAAAAATAAATTCCTCAAACTACATTTTCATGAAGCACCCATAGTGTGTAATACATTTTGGAAATATGGTCATCATAATATTCGTTGTGTGACTGGTCCATTTAGGGAATTAAAATTGGATACACTTTCACCCAGGTTTCAAAGTTTATTCATGGAATAGTTAAAGGGTTGGTATCTCATCCTAATGAAAAGGGTGGTTCTCAAATAGAAACAAAGGGATATGATAACGATGTATGACTATATGCTATAGATTGCTCACATTATGTGATAGATAATGGACCAAAAATCATGATTTTTAATGTGTATATAATGTCATATCTGGGTACATATTTCATTGATATATTTGAAACTCATTCACTTATATCATTCAATATTATCTATATATCGGGCTTATATTCAAATATTCATCCATTCATATAGACTCATTCCAATCCTCTAGGAATGATGTTGCAGAAGGTATTTAAATTTCTTGAGTTTCTACTGAGGATTTATTAATTCAATATATGGTGGTAATTTTTATTAATTACTCTTACATATTCTACATTATCATTATAATGGATGAAATTATTAGTTATGAATCTCAAATACATTTTTTTCATTATTGGTATCAATTTCACATTATAGTATGACTCAATATTTTTTACTAGGGGGACTAGGATGCATGATCGGGTATAGTAGGTTCCATTCTTCTGATTTATAAATTTATTTCATGCTAGTAGTGAGATTTTATTCTTGATACTATTGATCTATTTCATAATGATCTTTTTTTCAAATTTTTTGTGTGAGTACATTATTTTTTTCTAGATGATTTATCTAGATATATTCCCCATAAATATATAGAGTTATCTATAGATGTAATTCCAATGAAAAGACCCATTTATATAACATTATGAAATATAGAACATATTGAATTGGTAGAATGAATGGATCAAATTTTGTATATTGAGGTAAAGGGATTTATTAATCCATGTGATTCACTATGGTATTTAGCCAATTATCATTGTAATAATATTGGACTATAGACCTTTTCATTTCTATTATCACTAGAAACTCAACTAGGTGATAATGAAGTACATTTATTCCATAACTATAATTGTTTTACATTTTGATTAGTATATAGAGGATACCTTTTTTATGAATATTTATAAGAGATCACGGTACTATTAGTTGAGGAACCAATATAATGACACTATAAAGATGAAATTTAATAACATGTAAGAGAATTGTGAGTATATGGATTATACATTAGGCCTTAATAAAAATAAAAGGGTGTTAATGTTATTCTTTTAGAAAATAATTATTCAGTTCATAGCTTCTTATTAGTTGTTTTGTTAGATGATGTTCTTGTTTCATCATTATCAAAGAAGGATCTTTTTTAGAGTTTGGGTATCATTATTTAATTTTGGATAGATAAAAGTCTTCATAGATGGATAACCAAATTCCAAATATAGAGTCATGAAGTGAAATGTATGGGCCATATAATTTCTGAGAAGGATTTCTCACATGATCAAGAGAAAATTCCAAAAATTTATATCTTAGGAGAGGCCTCAGAATGTTTTTATGGTCAAAATAATATTGTGGCTAGCTAGATATTATAGGCACTTTTATTGATACATATCTACAAATTAATCTCCAATTATAGAGTTGTATATAGGGTTGTGTGTAACGAACCAAAGTTTCACTAATGGAAAATCCACCTTGATCTAATTAAAAGTCTCTTTATGTATATATAAAATGTCAACTTCTTTGGTTTTATGTTAATAATTTTGACCGTTGCTAATATTGTCATTGAACAGTGATCACATGATTTGTATAAATATAGGACTTTAACAAATCCAATTTACTCAGACAAAGGAAGCAATGGCCTCATCCAGTAGAATTGCCCCGTATGAAGTCCATTTGTCAGAGCTCGGAAAATAGGTGGCGTCTTTGGGCTTCGCCCTTGACCAAGCCCAAGCTGATCTTCATCATGTCAATCTCGAACGTGACCGTCTACAGGAAAAGTGGAAGTTGATTGAAATTACCATCGAGCGATGTTATCCGAGCCAGCCCAAGAGTCTGTCACCATCGCACACCTTACCCTTAGGTCATATGTGTCTTTTTTACGGGGTTATGTAACTTATAAGTAGTACTATGTTCATGTACATTATTTTTTTATATAACAATGAATATAATTTCTAGTCATTTTTTATTCATTTTAAATAGTTTTTAAAGTACAAATGGTGTTTTTAGTTATTATATCATTAAGAAATCTACTTTATTAAATTAAGGTATTTTAGAATTAAATAATATTTTAATAAAATAATAATAATATTATTAAATTAATTTTTATTAAATATAAATGATCTTATAATTTTATGAATGCAATTACAATTTTTATTAAGGTTTGAAAGCCATTTCTGTCAAAACCTGTGAATTTTTTATAAATGTCAATTTTTATTTTAAAAGTCTAAATTATAATATTTAGAAAATTATTTAGATAAAATAAATGTTATTTCTGGAATTAGGACGTCAAAATTACGCAACGGTGAATTTTTCTTAATTTTCTGAGACAGTCAAATTTTTGGGTAAAAATTAAATACCATTAAATATATAATGTGTTTTATGAGATCATAATGACTCAATAGTGATGTAATAAAATACTATAATCTTTTTGTTCAGCCAATATATATTTTAACATTAAAATAATGTGATTTTGGGTTTGTTTGAATTACTTTTGAAAGCATTAATGGACCCCGCAAGAATTATTCAACACCTTGCCTTTTTAAATTAATTTACATGGGAGTATGACTCACCTCCACATAAGCAATCCTAATATTTTAAGAAGTTAGGACTTTTTCCTTATAAAATATTGTTTTACTCTTACATTTTACAAAAACCATTGGCAAAAAACCATGGGTTGGTTTGTAATTTGGATTAATTTAAAATAAGGGGTCCAAACCTAAATAATAAAGAATTCCCTCACCTTTCCTATATAAACCCACACAAGTTCCCACATCCTCCTCACTCAAAACCCTTGTAGTTCGTCCAACCTCATCCCTACTCTCTCTATAATACTCCCAAGGTGCCCCAAGCTCCAATGAAGCCTCTCACAATCCTCTCTCTAGCCTTTGGAAGCACACTTCCAAGTAAGGGTATTTCTTCCTTTCTCATTTTTGTCAATCTTCATTAAGTTGTATTGCCCTTTTAATTTCAATTATGAATGTTGAGGTATAAATTTTCACCAACCCCATACTGCCATATTACTGTTTGAATTATGGTATACCCCTTTCTCTCTCATTAAATGGCTCCCATGTACACCCGTTACTATGCTGAAATTCGGAAAGGAACATCTCTCTCTTCTTTTACATTCAAGCAATAATTTTGTATCATGAATATAAATAACATTACAATTGTTGGTACAGATATCTATATTACCTCCTTACTTTCCATTACATGTAAATATTATGTGGAATCACTTTATCTCTCATCAACCTTTTTTATGAATTCTTATGTCACGTCGTTATACTGCCGAAATCGCACCGATTTTCTAAGCCAATGTCATTGTGTAGTGAATACCATCCCCATTTCTCCATCAAGGGTATTAACCTTTTTGCACATTTACTTATTTATTATAAGGTTTCATGTATTAATTCAACATTCCATTATCGTGGAATAAATGATTATGTTTTATGAGTCAATGTTTTATGATCCATGTGGCACCCTTATGCATGAAATGAAATTTTTAAGAAGGGTACGCCCTTATAGTGCTCCAATGCATTGGGTAAAATATAGTATCATGATATTTCATTTGCAATGAGTGTTGAATCATGCTAATTCAATTGCAACGAGAGTTTTCTCATGCTTCATGTGAAATACGGATTTACTCATGCTCCATGTGCAATGAGTCTTGGCTCATGCTAATTCCATGTTAAGTTTTGTTGCCACATTTCCATGTTATGATTATCATGCTTTATCATGCCATTATGCTCATTTTTATTTTATGCTCTATTGATATGCCTATTGCCTAACATATTATGTACTCCTCATGTTATTCCATGTGTACTCCCTTACTGGGCTTTATAGCTCACCCTTTTCATATGCATGTCCTCAGGTTATCCAATGAAATGCCAAGTACGAGGGCATGTAGTGGTCATGTAAAAGATGTTTTCAATAAAGATGTTGTATTTCATGTTTTTAATTTTTATGTAATGATCCTATGCCCCAAATACACTAAACCCCTCAATCTTATTTGTTTTATCAAGTGAAGTTTTATGTAATAAATCATGTTTAAGTTTTTAAAAAAAGAATGGTTGGCATAGTTGGTATCAGAAGATAGGATTAGTAATTTTTTAGATTAGGAAACCCTAGTAAAGCCTTAGATAATAGACTAAGTATGATAAAAATATCCCTATGTTTTGGTAAGTAATAAATAAGTGATTTATCAAACAAATACATTCATGTATGGATACGAGCAGGTAGAGGTGGCTCTGGCACAGATGTATCCTAGGGGTAAAACCCGAAAACACCGCTTTCAGCTAGACTCGAACGGGAACTGGTGCATGAAAACAGGCCTTGCTGCACTCTTGGTTATGACACTACTAGGGGATATGTTATGATAAAATCACAATCTTAGTATGAACCCTTATTAAGGGAATAAAAAAATGCCCCTAATAATATTTGATAGAAATTAGATCATGAAAGGACTATATTGAAGCCTATAGACTCTTAAGTAAGGAAATAAATGTTTATTTATAATTCACCAACTTCTGCCTTTGGATTACCGTTTATGTGTTACCAATAACTTTCCTTTTATTCCAGCCAATGGTCGGTAATAGGAGGACTCGGGCTAACAACCATTGTGAAGATCTGTGTGATGACTGTACTAACGAGATGCCCAATCCAATGGGAGCAGGAATTGTGAACTTTGTCATGCTTCTCTTTCAGCTAACTCATGTTTTGAATAAAAACACAGGTCAAGAGGAACATTCAACCCCCCCCCCCAAGAAATAACAAGTCGCTATCGAGAGCTTCATGAGACAAAGGCCTCCTACTTTTAGTGTATCATCCTATACCACGATCGCTGAACAATGGATCAAATCCATTGAAAAGATATTCTCCATCCTCCAATGTTCTGAGAAGGTTATCCTGGAAGCTTATCGTATGGAGGGTGAAGCTAATCAATGGTGGACGTTGATAAAAAATACGAAGCCTAAGGAGGAGATCGAGGCGTTGGAATGGAAGGATTTCTAGAAGATGTTTTTCGATGAATATATTCTGCGCACCCTCTGGCTTAAGATGGAAAGGGGCTTCCTTTCCCTAAAGCAAAAAGTTGAATAATATGTTGGAGTGTACGAGGCAAACCTCACAAGGCCTGCACGATATGATTTCGGCTTTGTCGTTACCCCCAAATGCAAGGTTGAACGCTTCTTTGGTGGGCTGAATCTTAGCTTGCAGAAAGCATTAGCGATCTGTGACTTCGATAGCTATGAGAAAATTGTCTGATGTGCCCTCAAGGTCGATATGGAGATCGGGGAATCACAGTGGTATCATGGGGACAAGAAGCATAAGGTGAACTTCAATTCTGGTGGTCTGATGGATAAATCCAATGGTGCTAAGAAGATCCAGCACCCCACTTTCCAAAAGTGTTGAAATAAGTACCCTGGAAATTACCATAAGGGGAAGAGAAAATGCTTCAGGTGTGGAAGAAAAGGGCACCTTGATGTTAACTATTGGAAAGAAAGACCCACAGCTGCGAAAGTGGAGAGGAACGCTCAGTTTGAAACAAAACGCGTTGTTCAATGCTACAAATTCAAATAACTGGGTCGTTTTTCAAATCAGTGCCCTAATCTGAGGGTTTTCGGAGGCAACCAACAACCTCAAAGGCAGCAAGGAAGAGCTTTTTCCATCACTTCTGCGGAAGTGAACCCCGGTAACTAAGTGGTGACAGGTATGCTAGTTATTCATTCATGAATAGAGAACATAATTTTTGATTCAGGTTCTACGCATTATTTTTTATCTTGAATGTTTAGTAAAATAATCCCAGCACCACCACAAATCATGTAAGTAAAGATGTCGGTGAGTATGGAAAATGGGGCATTCATTGCATCCCATGAATAAAAGTCCTACCATGTTATAATCTGTGGATTGAATTTCCTGGATAACCTCGTCATACTCCCTTGGGTGGAATTTGATGCAATTCATGGAAAGGATTACCTTTTCTTATATAGAGCCAACATAAATTTTCGGGAGTGGGAAATCACTCTCCATATGAAGAATCGACCCCCAAATCGTTACATGTGCAAGGAGGGAGATGAATCTCCTTTAGCTCAATCATCTCAATCATGGATATTACTGCCTTATGATCATGCATATCTAGCTCATATTATTGAGTCCAAGGAAGAATCCATCATTGAACAAATTCCAATTGTGAGGGAATTCGCTAAAGTGTTACCCGAGGAACTGTCTGGTCTTCCTCCTAGAAGAGATGTTGAGTTCTTAATTGAACATATACCTGGTGTGCTACCAATATCCAAGAATCTATATATAATGGATATTCTTTATCTTCAAGAGCTAAAGAAACAACTACATGAGAATCTGGATAAAGGGTTTATACGCCCAAGTGCTTCACCATGGGGTGCACCAGTCCTCTTCATTAAGAACAAGGATGGGTCAATGCTCCTTTGCATCGATTATCGTGAACATAAAAAATCACGATAAAAAACAAGTATCATCTCCCAAGAATTTATGACTTGTTTGATTAGCTGCATGGAGCACAATACTTCTCCAAGGTGGATTTGCGGTCGGGATATTATCATGTAAAGGTGAAGAAGGAAGATGTCCACAAGACTGATTTTCGTACAATATACAAGAACTATGAATTCATAGTAATGCCTTTTGGACTCAACAATGTTCCAGAAATATTCATGGACTTGATTAATAGAGTCTTTAGAGATTACCTAGATAAATTTGTGTTAGTATTTATAGATGATATTCTAATATACTCCAGAACCAAGGAGGATCATGAGGAGTATTTACGAACTATACTGGTGACTTTGTGCAAGGAGAAGCTCTATTCAAAGTACAACAAGTGTGAGTTCTGGTTGAAGGAAGTCTCATTCTTTGGACATATCATCACAAGAAATGGGATATCTGTGGACCCCGCCAAAACAGATGCAATTGAGGGATGGATAAGGCCAACATCGGTAATGGATATCCGTCGCTTCTTGGGGTTACCTGGATATTATTGACGATTTGTGAGAAATTTCTCATGATTGTCCAAACCTCTTACCAGCTAACATGAAAGGGAGTACAGTTTTCTTGGTGTGATTAATGCGAAGAAAGCTTCAAGGAGTTGAAAAGGAGGCTTATCACTGCGCCCATTCTCACTTTACCCACAAGTGTGGAACTTTTTGTTGTTTTCAGTGATGCTTCAAAGAAGGGATTATGATGTGTGCTAATGCAGAATGATAATGTTATATCCTATGCCTCAAGGCAGTTGAAAATCCATGAGTGAAACTATCAAACGCATGATCTGGAGTTGGAGGCATTGATCTTTGCCTTGAAAATATGGCGGCATTATCTCTATGGAGTGAAATGTTAGATATATACTGACCATAAGAGTCTTAAATATATATTCACATAGAAATAGATTAATATGTACCAGAGAATATGGATAGAGATCATCAAGGATTATGATTGTTCAATACATTACAACCCTGGGAAAGCGAACAAGGTGGCAGATTCCCTAAGTAGAAAGGACCCAACAATTCAATCAATGATGAGAATTGAAAAGGATCCAATCTTATTAGAACTGATAAATATGGATGTGGGAATCATAAATAATGGAACATATTCAATCCTTTCACAAATGATTGCTCAACCATCTCTTTTGGAAAGGTTAAAGGATGCTCAAAAGGATGATGTTGGAATTCAAGAAAAGTGGAAGCTATAAAAAAGGGGAAATCCTCAGAGTATAATGTTAATGAAGAAGGAATTGTGCAGTTTGGGAAAAGACTATGTGTTCCATCGAGTCCAGAGCTGAAGAAGGAACTTTTGGATGATGCACATAGTTCAAATTTCTCTATTCAACCAGGGAGCACAAAGATTTATCGAGATCTCCGAGAAAACTGTTGGTGGGATAATATAAAGAAGGAGATCGTTGAATATACATCAATGTTCCTGATGTGTCAGCAAGTGAAGGCTAAGAGGTAGAAGTCTAAAGGGATGATGCAAACATTTCCAATAATAGAATGGAAATGGGATATCATCACCATAGACTTTGTCACTGGACTTCCAAGGACATCCAAATTAAACAATGCAATATGGGTTGTTGTGGATCATCTTACAAAGACTGCACACTTCATTGCTATTCGAAAGGATTTCTCTTTGGATCAACTGGAACGGATATATATCAGGGAAGTGGTAAGGTTGCATGGAGTACCACTGTCTATTGTGTCTGACCGAGATCCAAGATTCACCTCTAAGTTTTGGAAGAGTCTTCAACAAGCTCTGAATACTGAACTGAACTTCAGTACGGCCTATCATCCTCAAACTGATGGCCAATCTGAGCAGACTATCCAAACACTTGAGGATATGTTGAGAGCGTGCTCAATAGATTTAACGGAGGATGGGATCGACATCTTCCTCTGGTTGAGTTCTGTTATAATAATAGTTTCCACTCGAGCATCCAAATGGCACCATATGAAGCCCTGTATGGGAAAAGTTGCATAACACCGGCATATTGGGATGAGGTCAGTGAACGTAAGCTGTTTGGACCAGAAATGGTCAAAAAATGGTGGAGAAGGTGTAAACCATTCAGCAGCATATCAAGGCAGCCCAGAGTCGACAGAAGAGTTACGCAGATAATCGTCGATGACACCTTGAGTTTAATGTTGGAGATATGGTGTTTCTACTCATATCGTCGTGGAAGAAGGTCATGAAGCTTGGATGGAAAGGGAAGTTAATTCCAAGGTACATCGGCCCCTTAGAGATTATTGATCGTGTCGGGGATGTTTCCTATCGACTTGAACTTCCACCTACCATGGCCAAAGTACATGATGTATTTCATGTATCCCTCTTAAGGACGAACATAATGGACCCTTCACATGTGCTCTCTTCTGAGGTGGTTCAATTGGAAGATGATCTATCTTATGAGGAGCAACCAGTGAAGATCTTAGATCGTAGAGAAAAATTTCTAAAAAATAAGACAATGCCTCTCGTCAAGGTGTTGTGGAGAAACCACAAGTTTGAGGAAGCGACTTGGGAATCAGAGGAAAAGCTGAAGCTGAGTGACCCACATCTGTTTTAGTGTGGGAAAAAGTAAATTTCGAGGGAGAAATTTCTTAAGGCGGGAATATTGTAACGACCCAATGTTTCATTAATGGAAAATCCCTCTTCATCTAATTAAATGTCTCTTTATGTTTATATAAAATGTCAACTTCTTTTGTTTTATTTTAAGAATATTGACCATTGCTAATATAGCTGTTGAACAATGATCACATCATTAGTATAAATATAGGACTTTAACAAATCTAATTTACTTAGACAAAGGAAGCGATGGACTCATCAAGTAGAATTCCCCCATACGAAGCCCATTTGTCAGAGCACGGAAAAGAGGTCACGTCTTTGGGCTCCGTCCTTGACCAATCCCAAGCTGAGCTTCATCGTTTCCAGCTCGAATGAGACCGTCTACGGGAAAAGTGGAAGTTGATTTAAATTACCACTCCAGCGATGTTATCGGAGCCACCCAAAGAGTCTGTCACCATCGCACACCGTACCCTTAGGTCTTATGTGGCTATTTTAAGGGGTTATTTACAAATAAGTAGTATTATGTTCATGTACATTATTTTTTGTATATAATAATGAATATAATTTCTAGTCATTTTTTATACATTGTAAATAGTTTTTACAGTAAAAATGGTGTTTTTAGTTATTATTTAATTAAGAAATCTATTTTATAAAATTATAGGATTTTTTAATTAATTAATATTTTATGAAAATAATAATATTATTATTAAATTAGTTTTTATTAAATATAAATGATCTTATAATTTTATGAATGCAATTAAAATTTTTATTAAGTTTTGAAATCCATTTCTGTCAAAACCCATGAATTTTTCGATAAATGTCGGTTTTTATTTTCAAAGTGAAAAATAAAATATCAAGAAAATTTTTTAGATAAAATAAATGTTATTTCTGGAATAAGGACGTCAAAATTATCCAACTAGAAATTTTTTATAATTTAATAGGACAGTCAAATTTTTGGGTAAAAATTAAATACCATTTAAATATATAATGTGTTTTATGACATCATAATGACCCAATAGTTATGTAATAAAATTCTATAATATTTATGTTAGGACAATATACGTTTTACCATTAAAATAATGTGATTTTGGATTTGTTTGACATACTTTTCAAAGCATTAATGGACCCCTCAAGACTTATTCAACACCTTGTCTTTTTAAATTAATTTCCATGGGAGTGTGACTCACCTCCACATAAGAAACCCTAATATTTTAAGAATTTCGGACTTTGGCCTTATAAAATATTTTTTTACTCTTTCCTTTTCAAAAAACCATGGGTAAAAAATCATGGGATGGTTTGTGGTTTGGATTAATTTAATATAAGGGGTCCCAAACCTAAATAATAAAGAATTCCCTCGCCTTTCCTATATAAACCCACCCAAGCTCCCACCCCCTCCTCACTCAAAGCCTTTGTAGTTCATTCAACCTCTTATCTACTCTCTCTATAATCCTCCCAAGGTTCCCCAAGCTCCCAAAAATCCTCTCACAGGCCTCTCTCTAACCTTTGGAAGCACACTTCCATGTAAGGGTTTTTCATCCTTTCACATTTTTTTCAATTTTCATTAAGTTGTATTGCCCTTTTAATTTCAATTATGAATGTTGGGGTATGGTTTAACACCTCCCCCATACATCCCTATTATTTTTTTAATGATGGTAGACTCCTTTCTCTCTCATTAAATGGCTCCCATGTACACCCATTACTATTCCGAAACTCCGAATGGAACTTCTCTCTCTTCTTTTACATTCAAGAAATAATTTTGTATCATGAATCTAAATTCCATTAAAATTGTTGGGAAATTTATCTATATGACCTCCTTACTTTCCATTGCATGTAAATATGATGAGGAACCACTTTCTCTCTCATCAACCATTTTTATGAATTCTTATGTCACGCCATTACGCTGCTGAAATCGCACTGATTTTCTAAGCCAATGTCATTGTGTAATGAATACCATGCCCATTTATCAATCAAGGGTATTCATCTTTATGCCAATTTACTTATTGATTATAAAGTTTCATGTATTAATTCAAAATTCCTTTATTGTTGAATAAATGATTATGTTTTATGAATCCATGTTTTATGATCCATGTGGCACACTTATGCTTGAAATGAAATGTTTAAGAAGGGTGCACCCTTATAGTGCTCCAATGCATTGGGTAAAGTATAGTATCATGATACGTCATGTGAAATGAGTGTTGACTCATGCTAATTCTAGTGAAATGGGGGTTTACTCGTGCTTCATGTGTAATGATGATTTACTCATGATCCATGTGCAATGAGCCTTGGCTCATCATAATTCCATGTTAAGTGTTGTTTCCACATTTCCATGTTATGGTTATCATGCTTTATAATGCATTTATGATCATGTCTCTTTTATGCTATATTGATATGCCTATTGCCTAACATATGTTGAACCCCTCATGTTATTCCATGTGCACTCCCTTACTGAGCTTTATAGCTCACCCTTTTCTGATGCATGTCCTCAGGTTGTCCCATGCAATGCTAAGTACGAGGGAATGTAGTGGTCATGTAATGGAAGTTTTCAATAAAGATGTTTTATTTCATGTTTTAAGTTTTTATGTAATGATCCTAATCCCCAAAGACACTAAAACTCTCGATGTTATTTGTTGTATCAGGTGAAGTTTGATGTAATAAATCATGTTTATGTTTGTAAAAAAAGCAGTGTTGTCATAGTGTGATGCTTGTTTGGATATATTAGTACAAAATTTTTTTTGTGGAGTTGAAATTTATCCTCATATCAACACTAGTCATGATTCATCTTGATCGGGATATTTATTATGATGTATACAATAATTACCCTATTATTGGTTATGGTTGTGTTCTGATTCAAGGGAGACATGTGGAACAATGAGGTTTTTGTCAGTTTTTTCCTCATGATATGTAATATCCCAATCCTTATTTGAGTTAGTGGTTGTGTTGTATGCACTGTTGGCATGATTTCAATAAATATTCAGGGAATATTTATTCGGTAAATCTAGTCTTAGATTATAATGTATAATTTTCACTCACAGTGATGAAAAACTAATATAGAATATTTTGGCAGAGTATCATTAAATATTTTATTTTAATATTTTTAAACCCTTCAAATGGTAATGTGGTCTTAGATTCTTTGACTTGGAAATTATCAACTCAGGTAGTAAAAAAATTGTGGAAGAGAGGTTCTTGATAATATTGTTTTTTGATAAATACATAGAAGAAGATAGGGATTAATGATAGGTATCTATATATTTTTCTATGCTTGGATAACTCATTTATGATTATATTGAATTTTTTCCTGATGCAGATGTATAGTATTAATGTTTCTGTATGAATTGTTAGGGTATACAACCCGGTGAGTGGTCTCAAACTCCTGATGATGTTTTAGTCTCTCATGGAATGATAGTTGTTATGAAGGGACTGAGAATAGAGTTTATGTAAAAAAACACCATAATTAGTTGGTCAATTCACTTTGGGTATACCAAGAACAACAATGATTTGGAACGTCATTACTACTGTCTAGGTATGAGGAATTCAATAGTTGGATTTTTCTCACCATCCTTCGCATATTAGAAAATAATTCTTGAAATCAGAGAAATAAATTGTCTATTCGACACATTATGAAATATATGGTGGAAATGTTATGAGAAATAAATGGTATTATCCTCACACTATCTCAAATATTACTTCTCAATTATTCAAAATGGGTGATTATTGATCAACTCACAAAAAAAGAAAATTTTCTAACTATAATGGAGTCGAAAAATTTATAGGACCACAATAATGTGTATATTATTTTGGTTATTTGAATTCATTGTTTGCAATAAAATATAATTTTTGATATAGTATGTCACTTTACATCCTTATTCTTGAGTGATTTTCAAATAGTGATGGGTACTCCAGTGAAGTTCATCATAGATTTTTATCTATAAAATGATTCCTAGACTGAGGGAGCCATTAGGATTCTTGATGAATTTATCTAGGAATGTGTTATTGAATTAAAAGGATCATGATTGAAACATATTCATTTATTATATATTTCCTATAATTTTTTACAGATATATGCTTCTAATCAACATATTTTGATATTGTATAAGAGGTCTTACATGCCACTTATTCGTTAAAAGGTGTTTGTGTAATGACCAATGGTTGGACTAAGTATCATTATATTGATGAATAATATCATAAAGTTGATTATGAAGAGGATATTGAAATTTGAGATTCTACTAAAATTAATTTTTGTTCAGCATTTGCATATGATGGACAATATAGTAGGTCGCCAGTTTTTTCCCAAAGATTCACCTCATATGGGAAATAGTATCTTTGGAATGTTGGGTAAGTTGGAAACTTATTCTTTCTTCTCATTTGATCTTATAGAGGAACACGATAAGGTTGATTATTTATTTGAATTTCCTTATTATTTTATGGTTATTCTTGATGTGATCAATGTTTCCTAGATGAGGTATTATCATCGACAACTACTCCATATTCGTTATGGGGATGATGTTTAGATCAAATGTTACTCAATAGTGTTTGAAAGAACATTCGAGATAGTAAATCAACAGGATTATTTTTTGGGCAAAAAAATCTAATGGATTTAGTGACATGATAATTTTATCAGAAAATCCATGAGACATGTGTGTGTGGCCAAACTGTTATAGAAATTTCAATATAATTTCATAAGATCATGATATTATGACTTTTTGGGGATGGAAATAATTTATCGTTTAAATAATTTTCACGAATAAATTTGTAGATACAAATATGTATTCCATTATTTTTTATTATTTTTTACTAATAAATTTTTCATAGAGAAGGATCTGGATTTTTTGAGGTTTGTAGTTTCTAAATGAAACCATATAGTCGGTGACAGCTAGGAGAAATCCTATAAGACAACATGCACCACTAGGCAACTAGTGGACTTCCATCTACACTCTGATGGAGTCCTTCAGCTTCATTCCCACTAATTTTAGCCACCAGCTACCTGATGGTGGCCACCATATACATATATGAGGCCACGGTCTAGTAAGTGGTGTTTTTATGGATGTGAATTAGTAATGGACAAAGTATCTAATTGGAATTACATTTGTATCTTAATTCCCCTTAATCTTAAATTTCCTCCATAACCACATTTCATATAATTTATAATGGAATTTAGGGATTTTTTGACTACCTAATCTATTATTTGGTGATTTTATATTTTGATTAAAGGATTGGATCTCTTTTAATGAAAACTAATGAGTGGACTAAAACTAATTTTATTTCTTAATTCATTATCTAGGAAATTGATGTCTTATGAGACAATATTTTTTTTGAATAAATAACATCGACAATTGACAAAAATTCCATCATTTCCATGTTTAATATGATTTGGTCTCCCCTCCTACATTAAATAGCCTTAAAGATTCACCATTATTAAATAACTTCATAGTATGTGACTTTTTACTAAAGTCTAACCCCTGGTATTCGATTTTTTCATTAGGTTTTTTATTATAAAATTCATTGTTTGACATTTAGTTGATATTAAATGAGTTTTTGAAATGTTTTTTTCTTTGGAAACCATGTTTTAGGAAAAATATTGATTAAAAAAATGCCTCAAAATGGTTATGAAATAGAAATTGGGCTTCAATCACAAAAATTAGTGTGGATTTATTTACAAATATTGTTATGAAAATATATTCTTGGATTTTAAATGACTAATGTGTTGGATAATATTAATGAAATATTTTATCGATTATTATTTGGAATATATTTATGTAACATTTTTTTATTTTGAATATAATTTTAATGAAATATAACACTTCAGAGACAATGGGGTATAGGGAAAAAATACATACAGTATTTTCTGTTGGTGTTCTCTATCAATAGTGAAAATTCCCCAGATTTCATAGTGATATGCGGAGATCCTTTTATTGGATCCTGGGTCTTATACAATAACAGTAACATATTCATTAAAGGATACCATTGAGAATCATATTGTTTTTATTGTGTATTATGTCATTCAATACATTTACCCCCTAGTTTTTTTATTTCATTATGTGTTTTTCCATTAAATATTCTTATTTACCCACCATTACAAATAAAATTAATGTATTCTAGAAAATACATTATATATATATATGTTAAAATGAATATATAAATTTTATATTTATCTATTTTAAAAATTATCAAAATTTCTTGGAATAGATTTCATGTTTTTGAAATTAAAACGAAACGATGATATATAAATGGAAAATTATTTGTTTTAACATGTATTATAAATCTATTCTAGACATGGGATATTTGATTCATGTTGTTAGAAACATTATACTTTTTACATTGGAATACTAATTGCAATTTTTTTTCACACCCTAATTTTTTCTCTTTTGAATTTATAACATTGGATTTGATTGAAATAATAAAATGGAATGTAATTTTTTCGATGGTGACTATCATTTCTAGTATTTCCCACTTCTGGGTTGGGATGGTTGAGACATATAGTATTATGTAGATGAGGGCATGGTTTGTTTTACCTTCAGTTTCATTAATGATATTATTTTTGTGTATGAGTCATTGTTATATGGATGTTGGATGATACATTTTTTCTTTTTCTAATTATGATATTTTGATAACTAATTTTTAACTCTATTTTTCTTATATCATATTTATGATGAGGGAAAAATTATTCCCATATTTTCATAAATGTCACCTATGTACTTGATGATATCCAATGATGATCAAGAACACAATTGGGGATTTATATTTGGAAATTTTTGAAATTTTATGTGTTTACCCATATGGGTATCATAAATTGTTAACTAAGGATTGAGGTTTTAAATAAATATTCATAGAAAAAATTTGTGATATAAAATTATGTGTATAAATATAATCTAATAAATAATATTTAAATATGGAGTGGAGAATTAGTGTACTATTAACAACATCATTTTTTCTCTACTACAATAGTAGTTAAATAATTATTTCTTCCTTAATCGAGTGTATTAGATTTTTTGGGTATCTATTACATTAAATGGATATATGGTCCAGGATGGTCATCTAGTAATTCCAAAAAACTTCTTACATGAATTATTGAAGTGTGGGTGGATAATTTTTATGTACCTTATTCTCCACCATTGTATAATTTGGCTTATGTAAACTTCTTAGATATTTTTTCACAATTTTACTAGACCAACCAAACATAAAACACATCCTAGAACCAATGTGTAAATTATATGTGTTCTTTGACCAATTGTTTTTAAAAAATGATAGTTGAACAATAATTCTCCCATGTGGCCAACCACTTGTTCTTCCATGTTACTCCATGTTTAATTTATTTTGCATACTCGAAATATTGTCACTAATTTACTTCTAATAGTCCTTATCACATCAGAAAATACTTTAACAAATTCCTATAAAAAATATTTAAAATTTTCATCGATGATTTTGTTTTAAATTACAAATGAAAAGGTGGGTATTTCTCTCAAACTGGGAGATATAACTATAGGCATAACTCATGATCCATGTGACATTAACCTTATAAGATACAATGAAATATGAATACATTTATATCAGATATAGTAAATAATTTTCCCTCTTTTAATGAAGTGTTTTTTGGAAAGTTTCAACTAAAGTTTAAATTCATCATCTCCTCCCATTCTATTGATTATATTTCTCAATTTCAATTGTGTTATTAATTATATTATAGCATTGGATTACATATTAATTGAAATTATAGACATCCAAGAAAAACATAATATGAAATATCTATCCATTAAAAGATGATAAATTTTCCATCAAATTGATCCATTACTTAAAAATAAGTAGAATAGACGATCTATTTAAAGAGGGTGGATGTTGTCACATGAAAAATTGAAGAGAAAGAATATCATACCTTGAAGATTTTTAATGATCTGGGTTGTTTAAAAAATCATTGATTGTGAATGTTGGGAAATAATTTATTTGAGGTTTTTTATATATTTACAATCCCATTATGTAGTTTGTTATTAAAATCACCACTTTGTCTTCATGCATATTTTATCTTGATTACTCATTGTTTATGAAATTAAATATGACTATAAAATATCTCAAGACTTATATTAAAAAATTCACTATGGGAAAACTATGATCTTAGATGAAATAACTTATAAGGTTTATATATACCTAATCTTATGAATATATTTACTCAACTATACGTTATCCATCTTAATTATTTATTAGGATCTACAACAATAACATATATAAATCCCTCATAATGGTTAAGAAAGACAACTTTAGTCATTAAAATAGTAACTCTCATGTGTTTCTAACAAGTTTTGTAGTTATTCCACTTTTTCATTACTTTTGTGTTGATTGAGTTAATTCTTTCTAAACCACTTTTAGGGTTATCACCACATGGTACATTTCTGTCAAATCCACCATCCACATGCATTATCCAAATAAGGATGATATTTTTATAAAAACCAAAAAATATATTCTTTACCAATATTATATGATGTTATTTTATATTTATATTTTCCCATAAACATATTATAGAGACCCATTATTTTCATACATGGATGTTGGATATTTTTTATGAATATTAAAAACATTACACAAATGTAGAAAAGAAGAATGAAATAGTTTATTATCTATATAAACCAGTTACACAATCTAATAATTTGGTTATACAACTTCATTATCATCCATAATGATCTCCCCCATAATTAATTTAAAAAAACATAGACTACATAAATCCCTTCTTCATATCATGGGGAAATGAAATAGAAGAAAGTATTATATTAGATTCTCATTAAGGGAAATCATGGAAAATATAAAAACATTACATAACAATAAGGGTATGATAACAAGATGATAAAATTTAAAAACCATACCCTCCATATCAATGATCTTATTCCTATTTTGTGGTATCAAAATATACAGCTCATAAAACATGAAGAATATGGATATGAAATAACATGAGTCATGAGAATGTAACATTGGTACAAGACATAAATTTTTGGTGTACACATAAGGAAAGAAAAACACATGTCAAGGTCACTGACCAAGACAATCAAAAAAAAGTTCATCACGGTATAAAAACCCATGTACCAACATTAATATTGGTATGACCTGCCATGTACACTCATTTAGGCTTGAATAACCTCTCATGTACTCCATTTATGTGTGGGAATAGCCTCTCATGTACCCTTTAATCTCATATAACATTAATATTCTCTCAATTAATTAGAGAGTGGTATAGTTCAAAACAATCATATAATACATATATTTATTTACATAAAACATCCTATGAAATTCATCATATAAGAAAATATAAAATGAAATGGGTTTTATAAAACAATTAAAAATATAGTATTCAATAGAAATGAAAAATGTTTCCAAATAATTTCATTATTTCACTATAACATAACCCATGAAAAAAATTGGTTTCAAAAACATTTCTTCATATTATAACCTATGGAGAAGTGAGACTTTCATAATAATTAATGAAAATCCATGAAAAAAGAAATTAGTTTCATATGATATTTTCATGCATCATCATGTGGAAGAGAAAAGGGCATCATAAAAATATTTTCATCAAAACCCATTCATAGAAAGAATTTGAATTGTATCCTTGGTTCATATCCCTAGTAAAGAATACATTAAATATAATGAAGTAATTTAATAAGAAAAATTATTATTAATGAAAAATAACATGGAATTAATCTTCAGGGTCATAAATTTTCTTCAAAAAATACTTTTTAAATTACAAAACATTTTGTAAATCCTTTTCATTTAATATTAACTTGAAAACTTATAAAATATGATCAAAAAATTAATAAAATCATTTATAGGGGAAAGTATAATTTCCCTTATGAAAAGACATTCTAAAACATAAAACATCATAAAAATTTATCCCTTAAAAAATATAATTGAAAATTATAATGGAATCATCAAACAAGTAATGGTAAGGATGAATGGAAATTCAGTTCATAACCTACAAAAATATTCCTTTCAATTTTTTTGAAAAATTCAAAAGGAATTTTTTTTAAACATCATGGAGATTCATATTATTTTTTATTTTAAAAATAAAAAAATATTAAACATTTCTTTATAAAAAAATATAATTATTCATTTAAAAAATCGATATTTTATTTTTTTAAACATGGTTTTGGAAGAAAATGTTTTTTTGGCTTAAGAAATCAAATTTCTTATAACAATTATTTTTAATATATTGGGTACATAATGAGTTAAAAATGAAGGTGAAAATGTATTCTCATGAGATAATTATAGAATATAAAAAATAATTAGTTTCATTAGAGATTGCTCATTATATTATTTCATCATAAACATTATAATAAATTATATTAATAAAGGATTATATTATAACATAAAACGTATCTACATTGGAAACATTGAAATGGATGTACCA
Source organism: Viscum album (assembly GCA_963277665.1). Taxonomy (NCBI): domain Eukaryota; kingdom Viridiplantae; phylum Streptophyta; class Magnoliopsida; order Santalales; family Viscaceae; genus Viscum; species Viscum album. Next base: position 670,576,843 of record OY728163.1, read on the forward strand.
TAAAAAATTATAGTTAAAAGAAATATAAAATATAATTATGAAAAATAACTTCATGATTTTATATGTCATAGTGTATTTATATTCACTTCATATAATATGATAGGTGCATAACATAATTATATATCTGAATGAAGGACAATTGAGAAAATAATCCATTACTAATTTGGTATCTTTCGAACTATATATCGCATGAAATAAAGATCCTTAAACTATTATGTAAATAAAAATACTATTATTTTTCATATTTATAAAATAAATTCATGGTAACTATATAGACCACATAATATAAAAAATTGGTGAATATGGCATATATCTCATAGAAAAATAAGAGAATGATGGGAATGTCATATCTCTTTAGTAATATTTTTTTATCAAAATAGCCAATAAAGTTTAAAAAATGAAATGTTTAATATCATGTAAAAGATTTTATTAATTTTATAAAATTTCAAAGGGATCGTATATATAAAACACAAAAGACACGAGTTCTGAATTTTTCATGTCTCCCATAAATAAAGATATACTATAAATCCTTTACCTTAATTCTCTACTTACATCATAGAAATTAAAACCCACTTTATAATGAATCTATTTTTATAATAAATCTCTTATATAAATAAATATATATATATATAATACAATGTATTATTTACTTCTGACAATTTATGACCCATTTATTTACAGTTCTTATTAAAATCTTGTTTTCGGTAATATCAGCTTTTTTCATTTCCGTTTTTATTTCTTATATTTTTACCTTTTACATTGATTTTGCATAAACTATTTTCATAATAATAACCAATATATTATATTAGTATTTATACATAAATTATCATTTTAATACCATTCATGAAATAGAGTTTTCAAAAAATGAATAATGTTATGATCATTGAGATGGTTGGTCATACGTATGCAAATGCAACATTTCCATTTTTCAATGATCATTATAGATAGGTGGTAAGTAATATTTTTATATTTAATGTATTATAATAATTTCATAGATAAAATATTATTACTCTTTTTATACTTATACATATCATCCATGTGTTTTGGTGATTAAAATAAAGAGTCACATCGCTTAGTGAAGGTGGCAGTCCACACACACATGAAAGACGTTATAATATTTTAGTGAGTGAAAAGGTCACCAAATAAAATTATATATTAGAATATAAATATTATAAATATTTCATTAATATAATAATTATGTCATTTATATCACATATATTCTTTATTTTTATCCTTATTATCTTATATGTAAAGCATTATTAAAAAATGAATCACATTGCTGTGTGATGTGATAGTACACTGTACAAACTAGTGAGGTTATCGTAACCACGACCGAATTGAAATTTAAAATGTTTTAATATGATATATAAAAATAAAATGTTTGTTAATATCGAAAATATCATATATTTATATATATATATATATATACTTTCTATCCATTATCATACCAAAAATTGAATCATGGTATTAAAAAATGAATTATATCAGTTCAGGTGGTGGTTATCCATTGTACTCTTGAACATTGATTTGATAACCCATATGATGGAAGTAGATATTTCTGAAGGTCATTAAATAAAAATTAAAACATAAATATTTTTTAATTAAAATAATTATTTCAGTAAGTATTTATGTAATAAAATTTCATGGTGGTGGAGGAAGAAATAATATAAAAATGATCATTAATGAATGTTATATTTTATTCAAGTAACCTCATTATTTTTTCAAAAGAGAAGACTTGCTAGAATAGAATTCCACCCAGAAAAAATGAATATAAGATTCAAGTATAAATGTTAGGATGATATTTTTTTAGTTAATTTTCAAACCAAATTGTATTTTAATGTTAATAGAAGCGAGTAGAAGGGGTGTCTATTTATAAGTGATGTGAGTGCCACACTTTAATCTTTTGAAATGAAAAAGGTGTATCGACATTATTCAGATACAATAAGGAACCAAAATGAATTATCCGGAATTTTAAGATAGTATATAGTGAACATATGTCCATGATAATTATTTTATACTACATATTACTTCATTTAAACCCATATCATTTTATTTTAACATCCAGTAAACTCATTTTTACATTAACCATGGTAATTAATTTTTTGTTAGTTTAAATATTAATTATGGTATAAATAAAGATTAACTTATTATATTATAAAAATATTATTGACTAAAAATATAGAATCCATTTATCCAAATTAAATTTATATAATTAGAAATATTTTAATTAGATTTAATATCATAGATGCAATGGGAATGTTGGTTTTGACGGATAAATGTTCAAATGATGACAATGTTTTTATAACAAATTTCAAAATAAAATCGTAAAATCCATTATTACTATAGAATAAAACTTTTTCATATTTAATAATATTTATTAATTGTATATTTATTTTTCCTTAAATGGATTCTATGCCCGATATCTTACCCAACACGCAATAATTAGTTTCTTTGAAATCTTATGTTTCACACAAGACTGAGTTATACCAAAAAATAATATATTTTATTACCATTTTTAAGTGATATTTATTGTCTAGGAATCATAATGAAGGTAAAGAAATATGTTAACTGAATTATTAAAATTCGGTTTATTCATGTTTAGATAATAATGATTCGTGGGATAGAAAATTATTTAAAAATGAAAATATAATCCAATTGAATATAAAGTACGTGTTTTTATGTTAATATATAAATGTTATACTTATTATCTTTATAAAATTATCAATTCACTCTTATTGGATTATATTAATGAAATAAAAATTCAATATGATGTTTAAAATTCAACTTATTTGTTTTCTAGAAATGATATAAGATCAAATTCAATTTTATGCATAAAAGTAGTATAAAAATCATTTTTACATCCTTTTTATGGAGCACCTATTTTAAAAATAGTTTTTAGACATTATATGTTCTATGTGAAATATAAAATTTTTATTTAGATGATTGAAATCAAAATTTATGTAGGTTGATTTGTTTTAATATTTTGATAAATTTAATATTTTAACGAATTGTGAAAAATTCTAAATTATAATTGAAAACTATTTCTCATCTACATTATCTAAATAGTTAGATTATAATTTTAATGGGTCTTTAATTATAATTAAATAATGATATATATTTTAATAAAATTTCATTAATTGGAGTAATTCTTTTTGACATTATCTATAAAAACATATTTGAATTTTTGAACGTCTCTTTTACCTGCCTTATCGCCACATATGCAGAATTAGTGTTAATCCTAATTTAACAACTTATATTAATTGTATTTCAAAAAAAGACATACATGTTTGTAATAAGTATGAAATATGTGGTCTAATATGAACAAAGTAATGTTTTTTGAATAACAACTTTTTAATTTTATTTCTCACGATTAAAGTTAAATAGTTTAATTAAAGGTAAAAATAATATTATAATGATATTAAATTAACCTAAAACATTTAAAAATTTAATTTTATTAGTTTTTTTCGACTAAGATAAACCTTTTTCATAAATTATATACATTTTAAGATTCTTGGGTAAGAACATGATAGTTATTATAATTTATTTATTTATATATTAAATATTTCATACTAATATTGTTTATAAGTAAAACAATTTTAATATGGGTTAATATAATGAATATATTAAAATATAAATATTTCATAAAAAGAAAAAATTATTATATATATCCTACTAATTTAATTTTAATTTTCAAACATTATATAATAAAATTTAATTATAACACAATGATGATGTTATAATAGATTTATTAAAGAAAGAATCAAATAAATATTATTAGTAATATTATAATAAATATAATTTCAAATATATGATTCCATACAAGAATTTTATAAATTCCCCAAACATCTTATATGTGATTTAATATAGTTTTTTAAAGAATGGTGTTATGTTTTTTTTTTTAAATTCAAGGTATAAATAGTGCTAATGTTGACATTATTCATATCATAAAATATAACATAATTAATTAAATGATATAAAATATCTAAAAATATTAACTTCCACCAAATAATTTATCTATGTCTTAAAATTTCATTAATTACTCATTAATATGTCGTTTGGTATGTTAAGGTAATTATTCTAACTCTCATGTGTAAATTACTTGATAAAATTTTAAGTGTTAAAAGGGGTTATAACAAAAAGATATGGTTTAAAATATAATAAATACATGTCTAAAAATTATTGGATGATTATATTCGAATTCTTAAACATCTTATATTATAAATAACAGAATTTGGATTCATTTAGAGTTAAAACTTAATATATATTAGTTTAATTTTTTTAGGGTTTCCAAGGGTTCCACACCCCTATAATAAAAAGGCACAAATTACTATCTATTAATCACACGTAAAAAAACATTTTTGTTCTTCCAATATCTATCCAAAAAACTTCCTCAAATACATCACCACATTCAAGAGTCGTAATATTATGCATAACATCCTTTTTAAGGGAGTTAAGGTGATAACAAAGGTGATCATAAGGGGGAAACATATCGTTTTCTAAGTATTTAAATTTTTATTCTTCTTCACATTGCTTAAAATATTATACAACCTTGATGAGATTATAAATAAATTATAATAAACATACATAGATGTTATTTTGTAAATATAATCACCAAAATACATCTCAACATCCATTATATTGTAATAGAATTAATTGTTCATGTGTACGTGTGAACTATCACCTCCATGAATCGATATAATTCATTTTCCATAACCATCTCACATGACTAGTTATAATGATAGAACTAATGTTTATAAATGATATTAATGACATATTAATAATTATAATATAATAATATATAAATTAGTTTCTTACATTCCATGAACACAATAATGATAACGTCATTCGTGCATACGGGTGAATTATCACCTCCATAAAGTGATGCGATTTGTTTTTATTCACTAAATAACTATTATAAAATATATATAAGTATATTTAATTTATTTATATGATATTAATTATGTTATTATAATATCTTAATTTTAAAAAATGTATACCTTATTCCAATAATGGTCTATGATAACTAGAAAATGTAACTCATGCGTATGTACGACCTACCATCTCCATGATTATTATGTTGTTCAATTTTCATTACCATAATTGATGTTTGGATTTAAAAATAAAATTTTTATATAAAATTCAGAATTTTTTATGAATATTATTCTAAATATTAATTAATTATGACCACATGGACTATTATCAACATTCCATGTTCATTTTCAACTCATGTATCGAATAATGATAAAACATCTGATAGGAACATAAATAATTATGTAATTGTCCTCACATGGTAATAAGTGATATAAAATCAATAATAAAGAAGAAAAAATGTAATCAAGAATTTATAAATTTATCTAATTTTATTAGTCATGAATATAATGAATGTATGAGATTAGTCAGACACGATGTAAGGGACTTTTTTTCAATCTTCATTCATCATGATTTTTTTTGATTATCTGCAGAATTGTTATTTTATTATTTTTATTTGGAACCCCTTTGACATTATGTATCAATATTATATCTATACTCCTTTTATTTAATGTTTTCTAAAATTTTCTACTATCATGTGGAATATAATTTAAATTTTCGATGTGGTATGAGAATATTTGAATGTTTCAAGATTTATTATTCATAACTCTTTCTCCATGTCAATATTCTTGATATTATTTTACATATATATGAACATAAAAGTGTAATTAATTAAATTTTATTTTAATTGTTTTTTCATTAAAATTTTATAAAAAATGAATATTTGTATGATTTTTATAGGAAACATTTTGACAATTGATAAAGGGGATGTTTTGTTATTGTATATGATAACAACTTATTCTCCCCTCCAATGATCATTTTTTAACATTTAAATACCTATAAAAGCATTATAGTTTTTTTAAAAATTAAAATAAATAAATTATTCCATTTATAGTTATTTTTTTATTCAAAATGGTTTTGAAAATGGATTGTATATTTCGATAATTTGAGATGGTTTCTTCTGATTGAAAATGAAATTTTATGAGTGAAATGTTGTTAATTTAAATCTATAATGTGATATGTTTATATAGTGGTACATGGATATTTTACGGCTGGTTATAAGATAAACCAAATATGGGTGGTTCTATAATAAACCTGTGAAGTGTGGTGATGTTATAATTTCTAATTAATTAGGTATTGGATTCATTAATAGAACAATTCCATTTGTAAGGGTGATATATAGGGAATTTAACCATATGATTATTCCATTTAAGTATGATTATTCTCTAAGTATCCTTTATACATTATTTTATCTTTAAATGGAAATTATGATAATAGTTTTATTAAAAAAATGTTTATGCAATGATCTTATATTTATTGAAGAGTATTTAGTACTTCATAGATGTGTAATGTACTACATTATGATTATGTATTAATGGTTTACATGTTTTCATAAGGATAATTGTTTCTTCCATTGTATATTTGTTACAAAGATTTTTTTTTCTCATCCATCATTTTGAAATTATTTTTATAGTAATTAAATGAAAATAGAGTTAATAATGCGATCAAAGAAAAGATATGATGGATAAACATAAAACGAAACCAAGTTTCTTAATAAAAAATTTTTATTTTGTGAAAAATGATAGTGAGTATAAGTGTCTACATTGTATCTTTTAAGTTATTATTTATAAATTATGGAATATTTCTCAAAATACATAAAAATGAACATATCCATGATGTGAATAAAATTAAAATTATTTACTTCACTAAATATTGTGTATTGTTTAAGGTTGGGTACTTATAGTTGGTATCAAATGAAAGGTTTAGATACTTTTAGAGACTAGAATGTTATCTAGGTGTAAGTTAAAGATCCCATTAAACCAAGAGACTTTTATCATAGGTAAAATTTTGGACGATTATGGTATATTTGGTGGGATGGATAAAAACCTAACAAACTCTGACAAAACAACTAAGATATAAGGAAGACGTTGGATTATATTATTAAGAATAAAATATTGTTATCCTTTCCCTATAGAGGAATATTATTTTAATAAATCATTTCTTCTTTAAATGATGATTATTTTTAGGATATTAAGTATCATTTATCAAGATGGATGGAAATAGATCTTGAACAACCTTCATATCCCACACAGAATATTTGATCATACTAGTTATTGAAATTTTTTGTTAGAATGATTTTGACACCATCTCGAATATTCAAATCACCTTCAAGAAATTGTTCTTGTTATTCCGAACATAATAATTTCTAAATCAATTTTATGGTTCTTCATATATTTTCCATATTATTTAATGATCTAAACTCATCGAACACTTTCAATAGGTGAAATTAAAAATGTTGTGTGAATGTTTAACTTTTTAAAGGAGGATAACATGCTAAAGGAGAAAAATAACATCTAGAAGATCTTGAAAAATGGATTTCGGTTTTGAATTATCATCTTATCCTTAATGTATAAAACCTGATCTGATTGGTTTTTATGATTCATGGGGATGTAATATATATTTTTTTGGAATAAGGTATTAGGACATATGTTGGAAATAATTAGTTAATTGATTTTTTAAGAACATTGAAATATTAAGATATCTATATATAAAGGATTAAATAGTTATGGTATTTTTATGGATATAGAAATGCTTAAAATTATTAATACTATTTTTATGATATGGAACTTTTGAAATATTTTTTTTAAGTAATAAAAAATAGTGATGTTTTTTTGTGAAAAAATTATTTGAGGAAGAATTATCTTCTGTGGAAATGACTATAATTTAATAGATAACCTTTAGGGTTTATATGGACATTTTTAAGGTAATTAAGGGTCGTTACATTTTGGCATGAGGAATTAAAAGTGATCGATGTTATTTGGAGTTAAATGTTAAATGTTATGTTGGAATTCTATGTAATAAAATTATTCTAAGGTTTGTGTTTCTAATATAGTTTGGATTACTTATGTTGATTTTGAGGATAATTTTTTTTGAATGGTTTATGATGACGATTTGATATTATTGTTGATTTATCGATATTAAAATTAGGTATTCATTATCCAGTGGTATATTATTTTTGGAGATTGTTTTTTTATTATCATATCCGTATTAGAGTTGGTTAATGTTTAAATATATGAGAACAATATAGCGAATATTTTTTGGATTATATGATTTTATAAATGTTGATTCTAGTGTTTCAGGAATGATAAATACAATGTGAATACACATTGTTTATAGGGAAATGCGAGTTTGTGGTGTAATTTCATTAATTGATGAAACTATATTTGTCAAGTAAGTATATTTCCATATATTCTTATTCTATGTAGTAAAAAAATTCCTCAAATCTATAAAAAGAAACTTAAAGTAGAAAATAATAAATTAACCATTTACTTTTATCAATGTCTTTTTTACCAATCAAATATTTATGATATTGTGATGGTTAAGATTCTCATGATCATGTTCACAATTACACTCTATTAGTCTATGAGAGTTAGTTTCCTCTTCCAAGAGAAATATTTACTATATGTGATCCTATAATGTCTTATCTGATGTAACCTTAATACTTACCATTATTTCATTTAATGTGTATGTTTTATAGACTATTCTTCCAATGTGGGATTTCAATGAATTAATTTTCAAAAGTGAAACCATAGTCAACAAGTCCAAATTTAAAATTGTGAGGATAGAATATTCAAAAGGGAAAAGAATGTAACATAACATGTAATTATAGAATATATTTTTTTCATATTTTTTTATATTTATGAAATATATTGTAATTTTACCTTAAAGGGGAATTATGCGTGATAGTGTTCCTGAAACACAATAAAGGGATTCTCGGAAATCTTTTGTTGCATGCAAGACTGTGTTATAACAAAAAATAATATTATATTGTATTATTATCATTTTAAGTGGACATTATCATATAGAAGTTAGAATGGAAGGAATTAATAATGTTATCTAAATTATGAAAATAGGTTCACATAAATTTATATAATGATGATTGTTTGGTTAAAAAATTAATTAGAAATTAAAATTGAAACAAATTGAATATAAATGTTTTGTTTTTATAAATAAAATTATTTATGTTTGAATAATTGTGTTTATAAAATAATAAAAAAACATTGTTGTATTATACTAAATAAATATAAAATCAATATGATGTTTAAAATTCATCTTATTTGTTTTTCTATACAAGATATAAGATCAAATTGAATTTTATGCATAAAAAGATTATTTTTTAAAACAATTAAAAACTTTTGATTTTGAACCTATTTTAAATCTAGTTTTTGACACTATTATAAGTACAATTTTAAAAAAAAAATCTTCTTATTTATAACTATGACTTTAGTATTTACGTTGGTTGAATTTTTTATATTTTTTTTGATAAATTCCATATTTTAATGAATAGTGAAAAATACATCGTTTTAATTTATAAAAAATTACATAAAATTTATTTATATAGTTAGATTATCGTTTTAATTGGTTTGAAATTATAATTTTAAAATTTATTTTCATTTAATCCATTAAAGGTTTTGGAGAAATTTTTATTGAAATTTGATATAAAAATTATTGGTGTTTTTGAACGTCTATTTATCCCTCCCTCTCACCACATCTGAAAGACTATTGTTAAACAAAATTTAATTAATTTTGTGAATTTAATTTTAAAAAAGAAAATACAAAGTTATAATTAGTATGAAAATTTTCATCTAATATGGTCAAAATATTTTTTTTGTGAATAGTGACTTTATTATTTTATTTACTACAGTCAGACGATAAAAATAATATTATAATAATATAATATTACACTAACAGATGTAATAATTTAACTGCATGAGGGGGTTTCAACAAAAATCAATATTAGGACCAAATTATATCCCTTTTAATCCACTTATTTAAGAAAATGAAATTTATAATATTTTAGTTAAAGATATGTTAAAAATGTAATACTCATATTTTCAATATAAGTGATATATTGGACTATAAATAGTCCATATAAAGATAAAAATATTATCTACATCATGATAATTTATTAATAATTATTCTCCATTAATAATAAAATTTAATTATGAAATAATGATGAAACGGTAATAGATTAAATAAATGAAAAAACAAATATATGAAATAAAGAATATTAAAATATATATAATATTAAATATTTGGTACCATAAAAAAATTTTATAGATAAAATTTTTAAGTTATATGTTAGTTAATGTAGTTTTTTTAAAGAATCAAGATGTTATGAAATTCATAAAAAAGTCATGTTAATAATAGTGTCAAAATTGGATAATTCTTATTTTAAAATATAACATATTTATTTAAATGATATAAAATTTTAAAAAATAAATTATTTTTAAAAATAGTGTATATAAGTATAAAAAAGTCATTAATGACTGATTAATTTGCTATTTGACTTATTAATGTATTTATTTGAACCGTCAAGTGTTAATTACTTCATAAAACGGTAAGAGTTAAAATGGGTTACATTAAAAATAAAAGGTATTAAATAAACATAATGAAGGTATTAAAATTATTGTATTAATATATATCTACCCATAATAATAATATAATTTAGATATAATAATTTGGAGTCATTTGGAGTTAATATTAATTTATATTAATTAAATATTTTAAGGGCTTCCAAGGGTTCACATCTTGTCTCCTATAAAAAGAAACCCATTCATCTCAATTTCTTACACTCCCATAAATCTTTCCATTCAAATATATCTACCCAAAAAACATCCTAAAGAACATTACCACATTATTGAGGCCATGTTTTAGGAATAATACCCTTTTTATAGGTGATAATGTTTTAAGAATGGTGCCCATCTGAAAGAAATGTAATTTTTTTAAGTATTTCTATTTTTTTCTTCTTAATCTTCCATAAAATATCATACAACAGTTACTAGATAAAAAATATAGTATCCAAAATATAATAAGATGTTATTATGTAACTATACTCACCAAAACCCTTCTATATGTACATCAAATGTGAATTGAATTAATCATTTGTACGTACTTGTGAACTATCACTTCTATGAATCAGTATAATTCAATTTTCTTAATCGTCACTTGTGACTAGATATATAGATACAATTAACCATAATAAGTGATATAAATGTAATATTAATAATTATAAGATAATAATATATTAATTAATATCTTACTTTCCATGAACATAAATTTGATAACCTCTTTTGTGCGTACGTGTGAATTATCACCTCCACGAAGTGATGTGACTTGTTTTTATTCTCAAAATCACTTGTACTATATATATATAAAAGTATATTTAAAATATTAATATGATATTAAGGATTTTATTAAAATTAATTAATCAAAAAATAATAAATACTGCATTTTCATAATAATCAATGATAATTGGAAAATGTTACTCTTGCGTAAGTATGACCTTCCATCTCCATTATTATACCATTTTAATTTTTAATTACCATAATTTATGTTTTCATTTAAAATTATAATTTATATATATAATTGATCATTATGTTATGAATATTATTCTACAGATGATGGTCTTATACAACATGGACTATTTACATCATACCAAGTTCATTTTCGACTCAAGTACCGAATAATGACAATATGTTAGATATGAACATAAATAATTATGTAATTATTATATGATTATAATTAGTGATAAAAAAGATATAATAAACATGAAAACTTATCTAATGCAAGTAAATATTATCCTAAGATTGTTCCTCATGAAAATAAAGAACATATGAGACGTGTCAGACTCGAGGTAAGGGAGTTTGTCTCAATCTCCTTTCATTTATACATTTTTTGATGAAAGGAACCTTTATTATTTTATTACATTTATATTAAACACATTTGAATTATTTAACAATATTGTATATTTAAAATAGTTATTTAATGTTTTTTAAAATATTATACATTCAAGTGGCTTGTACTTTTAATGGTCAAAGTGGTATAGGGCGCATTAAATATTTAATGATTTGTTTTTTTATGAATTTTTCGCCATTTTTGTATTGTTGATATTATTTTACATATCTATGCATATAAAAATATTATTATTTATATTTTCTATATATTGTTAATTTCATCCAATTTTTTTCATAAGGAATCATTTAATTCTTTTTATATGGAATGTTTTTACAAACAACAAAGGGAATGTTCATTTTATCGTATACAATGAAAATTGTATCTCTTCCACCGTGACCATTATTTGATATTTGTCTTACTCTATAAGACATAATTTTTTTAATTAAAATAATTATCTTCTAGCCATTTTGGTTATTTTGGTATTGAGAATTGTTTTGTAAATGGATTGACTATTTCAATATCATGAATGGACTTATTATGATTGGAAATGTAATTTTATTGTTGAAAATATTTTAATTTAAGTATTTTGTGTGTTATAATTATATAATGGTAATTTAATTATTTTGGGTAGTTATTTGATAAAGAAAATATGTGTGGTTCCATGATAAACTAAAGATGTGTAGTAATGTTATAACTCCAATATATTCAGTATTAAAGTCGTCTATACGAGAATTCCATTTGTAAAAGTGATATGGATGAAAGTTTACCACATAGTTATTCCATTTAGGTATGATTATGTCCTAAGATTCCTATATATGGTAAATGTGATTTCTATGGGTTTTATGGAAATATTTAGATTAAAAAATGTAATTTTGTTTATATTCAGTGAAGAGTATTTACAAATTTTCATAGGTGAAAGGCATTACATTATGATAAAGTATTAATGGTTTACTTATTTTTTGAATGATAATAGTTTATTTAATTTTTTTCCCTTACAGAGATTTTTTTGTTCATCCCATGTTTTGAAATGATTTTCATTGTAATTTAAGGAGAAAACAGTGCAAGATAGGATCAAGGAAAATTTATTATGATTCAACATAAAACAAAACCAAGTTTCTTTTTAAAAGTTTTTTCTTTTACAAGAAGAAAAGTTAGTGTGTATGAGTGTGTATGTTTTAATATTTATGATGTTATGTTTGACTTATGTCCTATTACTATAAATCGCAAAACATTAAAAGATCCTCGATTTGAATTAATGTGAAATTCTTGACTTAACTGAATATTATATATTTTTTATGACTGAGTCCTTATAAAAATTGATTCCAAGGATCTATATTGGATTAATAGATATATAATTGATATAATTTTAACTTGATAACAATATAAAATATAAATTAACTTTATAATTAATTTAAATTTAATTGATGCTTTCAATTAAAAATATATTTACTTAATTATTCATCAATAAAAATATTCCATATAATTTTTTTTAAATTCACCAAATGATAATTTTGATATGATATTTTTTAAAAAAATTATTTTTATTTTTTTAATTATTTTTATTTTTATTTACAAAACCCATAATGTAACTATTAATAATTTTATTTAATATATAATATAGTAATTTCTTTATAAAAATGACCAAATAGTTATTTATTTGATTTATTTAGGAAAAATGTTTATTTTTTTCATAAATATATTTTTTCAAATAAATATTTCCACCATTTTCAAATTACATTCTTTTTATTTTTTAACTAATTGTTCTCCTAATAATTAAATATATATATATATATATATATATATATATATATATGTAAATTATATATTTTTAAAATTTCCTAAATCGTATCCATACCTAAAATTTAAACAATTTTGTTACAATTATAATATTATACATTTATTATAAAAATTTGTTTTGTTTTTCATAAAAGAAGAATTGCATGTAACAAAAGCTAAAATATGTCCTGCGTGTAACAAAAATTTTAAAAAATTTTAAATTCATTTAGAAAAATATATTTCTTTAAAAATCATGTTATTATAATCTATAACAATTATAATAAACTTCTCCCATCAAATTTGTATCATTCATTATATTTTTATCATTTGAAAAATTCATTCCTAGAAACCGACATGCAAAATGGGTTAATAAAACATATTACTAAAAAGGAGTGGGATGTGTGAAAGTAATCTGATATAATTCAAACTAGGTTTCCAAATAGGATAACATATGTGGGAATTGAAAACATAGAGATAAAAGAAAAAAAATAACCATATACCGATGGAGAGTTATATACTTCATGGACAATGGAACAATAGAGACCATATCATTGTAATCAAAAGGGTTATGAAAAAGGCCTCAAATATCATAAATGTAATGATAAAAGGACCATATTTTTTTCATGTGGTTTTTCCTAATTTTGTGGGAATTCTATTTTCCATCTATAATGACAACGTATGAAATTGTACTTAATAGATATATTTTTTTCATAATCACAATTCCATCCTTTAGAATTTACTCATCAATTCCTACATCATATATTACACAATGATATTAATTTTTAATGTCTTGTTTCCTAAATAATACCCCAAATTTATTGATAATTAGTTCCTTATATCTCTATTTTGTACTAAAAATTTTATAATTGGTTATCAAATTTTGAGAAATACTTATATGGTGACGTAATACGAATATAAATTGTATAAAATATACCCACAAAACCATGTTTATATTATCCCAGGAATTCACCATCGGAAATATATTTCCATATAGACATATAATAGACATTTAAAACATTCATCCATTGATAATAATTATGGGATACAAATAATCCCATACATTACATTAACTAAAAATTTCAATTTATCTCCATAATTTCATTATATATGTAATAATATTTTACTCAAAAAATATCTTCATATGCCATGGAGACATTCTATTGAGTGATTCCTCACGAATTATTCATATATATGAAATAAAGAATTCTTTTCTCAGTGGTATCCACAACCTCAACACTCAATGAACTCCATCCTAATCTTCATTGGGGGGTTTAAAATTTGGTTAAGGTGGACATTATTAATCATGTCTTATGATAACCGATTATGAATAATCACAATATCCATATCACCAGTCATCATCCCATTATGAAGATTATTGTAAATGTTTACATCATATTCAATGTCATCCTATTTAATTCAAATTTTCAACATTATATAAAATAATATAGAATAGTGCCAACAACCCTAATCACGGTGGAAAAATAAATAATCATGAAAAATCACATATAATATGTCTAAATCCCGACACAATACTTTCATTCAATAAAACATATGGTTTATCCAAGTACATTCATATTCATAAATTACTTAAATATTTCATGATTTTCAATAAATAGCTTTTCAATTTCCATGAATATCCCCAAGGAGTATCACATTAAGTGTACAATAAGGCCCTTTTTGTTCACTAGTTGATGATTAAGTCCATGTTAATGATATGTTATCATAGGTATTACCCATATGTACCACTATGCTTGAGTTAAATCGACTTGTCTTATCTCAAATGGGATTTAATTTCATAGAAAACAGTTTCTCAATCCTTTTCCAAATTCAAAGACATTTTCACATACTTTTACACATCTTTTGGTATATCCTTAGACATGAAGATATAAATATCCTAAAAAATATCCCTAATTATCTAAAAATATTTTTCTCAAACCAAATTGTAATGTTTAACCGAACAATTAGGTGATTTAAATTTTATTGTACTTGGATTTTCATAGATTAATACTATATATTTTTAGATGAAAATTCAATATATTAAATCAACACACACTAGAGGATGTTAATAGATTAGTGTATATGGAGACTAGGTATATAATCATATAATTTTCTAAGATATATTCAACATATCCCATAAAAATATCCCCATTTAATACAATTTTTAAACATACAATACATGAAAACCTGCTTTATATCCTAGGGATATGAAACATAATAAAGGAGTTCTGAGATGCTCATTAAGGGTATTAATGGAAAATACATAAACATTGCATGAACATAACGGTATGAGAACATAATAATTGTAAAAAACCAAGATTTTATAAGATATATTATTTTTAATATTCTATTGTATGTTACACCATGATTATCTTGCATTATACGCAACACTGTATTTGCTTGCAGTATATGCAACACTAATCTTGGATCGTGTTGCACATAATTTCCTGTTTGTTTGATAGAAGTTGTTCTACGCAACTTTGAGTTTATATATAAAAATATTCAATGTATAAATAAAATAAGGTTGTATTTTGTTATACGCAACAACAAAGGATTCTTGCACTACACGCAACCCTGACTTGGCTTGCATTACACGCAATCGCGACCTTTCTCGAAGGGGTGTGTTGTACGCAATACCTGGTTTCACTAAAAATGATATATTATTATAATATTATTATTAACTAGCTGTTATGAATAATATAAACTAAATTTTTAATTTTATAAAATTATTAATCATCTTACACATTTTCTAGAACATGGTATAAAAATAAAATAATTTTTTTGGGTAAATAATTATTTTTAAAAAAAATACAGGTTTGCCGCCTTTGATGGCACACCCACATTAAATCTAGATTTCTACATGTTTATAAGTTCAATATGTCAAAATAAAATTCTTCTTTGGAATCAGGATATAAAAATTTAATTCGGATAAATTTATGATATTATTCTGATAACTTTCATATTTTAATGAATAGTAAAAACACGCTATATTTTAATTAAAAACAAATTTTTTCTTCACAATAATTCATATGGTTAAATTATAATATTTAATGGTTTTAAAGTATAAATAGAATATATTTTTACCATATAATATAATGTATGTCATTAGCATTGATTTTACATTGAATTCATAGGTAAAATCATTTCAATCTATTGCAATGTTTTAACTTTTAAAACTCGTTTTCTTAATGGGATTAATTTTAAATTAATTTCTGCAACATCTGTGATTTGAATTAGGAAAAATTTATTCTATATTTGTAATTAGTAGGTCTAAATTATGTTAATAATCTGCTTTTTATTTTTATGCATTATGAATAGTAACTACGGTAAATTTTATTTACCATAGTTAAAGGCCAATCGGGTAATTAAGGGTAAATATAATATTATAAAATTACCCTAACATTTTTATTTAACATAACAGGATGATTATATTTTCCCCTAAATCATACTGGGGTCGAAATTGAATCTACTAGAACCCATTGGTATTTGATTATGACCTTTAGTTTATTTTATTTAAAGGAAAGTGAAATATGTCTCACTAAAACTTTAATAATTAAAGTATTTTTAATATAAAGTTATACAAAATATAAATTCTATTATAAATGATCATTTTAAATCTAGAATGTTTTAATTTATCATGGAAATTTATTTTTAATTTTTTAAGAGTTATTTAATTACCTTATTTTCATATACATTAATGATGCAAAAATTATTTATTTAGTGAAAAAATAATAATATTGTTTTTAATGAATTAGTAATACATATCAAAAGGCCCAAAAATATAAAAAATACTTATTGATACTGTATATATATACCCTAATCATCCACCGACCGAATTGTTGACCATTAGGATACCTATTATGGTGATTATGACACATATATTATTTTATTTTAAATGATTTCAATGTTGTCACCTTCATAAGTTAATAAATATAACAATTTACATGTTGTCATTTTAAGATGATAAATTCGAGTAAAATTGTTACAATAAAATCTTTCAGATTTATCTTCATCATATAATTTTATCTTTAATTTTTATGCTACAAATAAGTATATTAAATAATTATACAAAAATGTTGTACTAATTATTTTATTAAGAGATATACCAAATAAATGGTTTTAAAAATATTAAAAGAAATATTATATGAACAATTTAATGTGCTATACTAATTTTCTAGACAAATTTGACATGATAGGAATCTATTAAATATTTAGGATAGAATATATCCTCTGTGTGTATTTTATTTTAATTAAAATAAATGAATAATGTCAAAATTGACACTATTGTTATTTTATAAAAATAACATATTAATTTTTTTTTTAAAAATCGAAAATAAATTTAAAAATTATAAATTGTAATTTATATGGTCGATAATGTCATATATTATTCAATTATGGACAATTCACAACACATAATGAATTATATATTAAAATTTAAAATTTAGAATCTTATAACCACAAATAAAATAAAATAGATTAAACAAAGATAAATCAAGTTGATAATGTTTAAAATAAATTAATAACATGTATAAATTTTATTGGTTGATTAAATTACAACTCTATCTCATTTAAGTTCATATTTTGGTCATTTTGGAAGTTTTTTTATGGGGTTTGAATTTATTATAAATTAATATTTTCGAGGTTTCCAAAAGTGCCCCTCTCCTCCCTTATAAAAAGGGAACCCCATCCCTCTTCACTTCACACCATTTTGAGCCTTGAATCTCATCCAACCCCTGAAAATTACTCTTTTAAAACACTCTAGTTATATCATAGAGGTTCTGGTCTTCTCAAAAGACCAACTCTAGTGCCCTATGAAGAAGTTCAAAGGAGGTCTGTCGAGGAAGAGGTAATCTCTTCTACCAACTCTTTCTAGTTTCTTTTTTCTTCTACTTAATCTTATTTTGTTGTTTCATTATAAAGTAATTTCATCAGTATTACTTATATACTGATATGTTATTATAAATATGAAACAAACCTATTTCACCTTCTATCCACCCTACGGAAAACCAAATCATCGCGTGTGCGTAGGTACGTAATATCGTCTCCACGTCGTGTTGTAATCAGTTTTTCCACCACCACCGTACTTGGATGGGTATAATGGTGTAAATAATAAATATATATGATTATTATAAAATAATACTGATTCTATTATATTATATCATCCACTCCAATTTCATTCAATAAATATGGTAATGATATCATCACTCATGTATATGTACGGATTACCGTCTCCACTCCGCGATGAGATTAATTATCCATGTTAACAATTCAAGAATGATTATAACGTATATATAATAAGTTATCATGAACTATATGAGATAATAATTCTACTATATTTTTGTTTATATATATGTATTTCATCTACATAATTCCATTCAATTCAATAAAGAAACAAAAACATCATTCATGTGTACGTACGACCTACCGTCTCCATGAACGGTGTATTTCATTCCATTTATCGATCTATTATATTTAATATATAATGAATATATATTATATATAAATCATGTTTTATATTCTAGAATAATTTAATCATGATATATGTAATCATATTAGTAATTACAAGTCATAACACGGACGATAAATGAAACAATTTTACCCAAAACGCTGCTTTAACGTGGAATTGACAAATGACGCATAATATTAAGTATTAAGTGAATCATATATGATATAATAAATATTATTATGGTTCTGTTAAAAGTTAATAATATGTTTAAACCCACTATACATGAGTCTCGGACACATATGGAAAAAATTGGACATAAGGTAACAGATAATATTTCAATCTCGTTTTTATTCGAGATTGCTTATACGTAAGTATTTACTAGGGTTATATTTTTCATCCATGACCATAAAAATGTTTTTCATCAAGTTTTTAATATTAGTCCATGTATTTTTAACGTCATTTTTACCCCTCTTTGACTTTTACTTTGTGTTAAGGTTGGAATCATTCTTTTGTTTACCATTCGTGGTACTTTTTGACTTTTCCGACAACAGTACGAGGCGAATGTTTTTTTAACTTATACGATAAGAACGGATTTTTACGGTTTAATAACTCCTAATTTTCATAAATATTCATCTAAAAGATTTAATTATTATTTTCAACAAAATCCTTTTTGTTTAAAATTACATGGCATTTGGTGAAATAAAATTATTTTGAAAAGAAAGGATATTTTCTTAAAGAATTCATTTCTAGTGTTTTATCAAAACCAATTTCCATATAGGATGACATTATTTAGTATGTGTATGTTTCAAGTATAATGTATTTATTTTTTACATGGTTTCACTTCTCTTATGGTGAAATGATATACATTTATTTTATATGTATTATGATTGAATGATGTTTATGAAACCCATTTTATTCATTGGGTTATTATGAATGATGTATGTTTATTTTGTGTCACAAGTAAGAATGATTTCATTATGAGATGGGTGGGACCTATATCTCCCTCCAATGCATTGGGTAAATGATTATATCTCATGATATAGACATGGCTGGAATGGAAAGATAATCTGGTTCAGTGTTGTAGGACTGGAGCAAGGAGTGAACTCGATTCATAAAGGGAATTTGTCTACTAAGATGGTCTTGGAAGCAATTCCTTGGCTAATATGGAAATCATATCATGTTCGTAATGGTTTTCCACAATTACATGATTTATTCCCCTGCTATTTTATCATGATTGATGATCCATTTTGATCTATTCCTTACGTACTGTAATGTTTTATGTCATTGCTTGGGATTTTGATGTTTAAATATTATGTTCATGTTTTGAAGTTCAAATGTATACGGTTTTTTTGATTTTCTCCATGCTTACCATTAATGATAATTTTATATCACCCTTTTTATGTTTTCTTTTCCCTAGGATATAAATAATGGTTTTAGGTAAGAAACAAATATGATCTTTACGGGAGATGTTGAAAATATTTCACCATTATTAGAAGACCATGTTCTGAGTTTCAAAAGACACTAAACTATTACGGTCCTTTTGGTGTCTGTTTTTATTATGTATTAAGTATTCCTCAAATGTTATGTAATTTCAATGTACGTCAAGATTTGTGTCTCTACAGTTGGTATCAGAGGAAATGTTTAGTCAACCTTTGGAAAATAGGATGCGAGAACTTTAGTGAGATCCCTATAAATATTTCTAACGTATGTCTAGGGATGTACTAAGTTTAAGTATATGTATAGGTTATAGTTCTAGAATTATGGTAACGATCTTAAAATTAATCCTAAGATGTTATATATTGAAATAACTCCCCCTTTATTATGTTGTTTTCCCTAGCATGATTTTTTCCTCTCACACTATTCCTTTTGGGTTTTAGACGATGGATGGAACCCGAAGGAACCGTGTTGATCAATATAATGGACAATACAATGATTTTCTTTCTGAACAAACAAATGTTATGGGAGATGGAGTGAAAAATATTATTTCTATAATTGCACAAGCTATGAATAATTCTGGACTTCTGAATGAGTAGTGAAGGGAACAATATTTTATTGATTCCTTCATGAGGCAACGTCCACCTTATTTCAGTGGGTCTTCTGATCCACTTTTTGCTAAACAATGGATCAGTAGCATTGAAAATATATTTTCCATACTTCGTTGTTCAGATAATGAAAAGGTAATTTTGGATTTTTACCTTTTAGAAGGTGAAGCAGACCACTGGTGGACTCTAATTAAGAATACAAGGCCCCAAGATGAAATTGAATCAATGGAATGGGGTGAGTTCAAGAACTTGTTTTTCAGTAAGTACATCCCTCGTATTATTCTAAAAAATATGGAAAATTATTTCCTTGAGCTTGTGTAGATGGATGATAAATATTTTGGTATATGCGAAGCGAATTTTACGAGACATGCAAGGTATGCATCTGGGTTTATCATCCAACCTGAATGTAAAGTTCATCAATTCTTCAGTGTCTTAAAACCATGTCTTCGAAGGGAATTATCTATAAGAGACTTCAGTTGCATTGAAGAAATTGTGCATTGTTATATCAAGGTAGAAATCAAACTTGGTGTAACATATCCATATCATGGTTTTGATAAGAAATGAAATATGGAGTTCAAGGAAAAACCTCAGAACAATGGTGAAAAGAAGGTGAATGTTTCTTTATGCTCATAGTGTGGAAAGAAGCATGGTGGAGATTGTCCTAAAGGTACTAGATAAATTTTTTAAGTGTGGAAATTAAGTTAATCAATCAGCCGAGTTCTGAAGTAATGGGAAAAATGTTACTAATGAAGTTAATATAGAAAAGGCTACAGATAATTCTCCAACAACACTTCAATGCTTCAAGTGCAAGGAAATGAGGCATTATGTTTATCAATTCCTTAATCCAAGGGTTAATGATGATCAATGTGAGAAACCACTTAAGGCAAAGGAAAAAAGGGAAGTCACAGGAAATCACTATTTGTGATGTTGAGTATGACAGTGATGATTTGAAATGATTAAGTGTTGATTCAATGTTATTTCAAAATAGTATCATGGAATCTCATTTACAGTATCGTGGAATTTTGGAATATCTATGTTTTGGTTTTCAATAATTATATGGTACCGGTAACCATGAAAAGTGATTAAATTATTTTTGGAAAGAAGATGATATGTGCATAATGATCGGATAAAGAAAAAATGAAATGATCTCAAGACTGATATAAGGACAAAGTTATATCATGGATTGTGTATATAGAAATTTTGGGATTTTGTTATGTGGAAAGAGTTAACATTACACAACATTCATATTTTTACTAAGGTTCAATGGGTATATATTTTTGAAGAGAATACCTAATTAAGGTATTCACATGTCTGGAATGTGACCAACAAGATATATTGTATGGTATATGGGGGATAAATGATGGTATTCACTTGCTTTGTTGATGACATTTGTAGTAATATTTTTTCTTATACTATGTGTTTGGAAAGAAGTATTTTGGATAAGCCTAAAGATTGGAATGTATTATGTTGGACATAAGTTAGAATTTGTTTAAGGCAAGAACTTTGTTTTCAATGTTTTTGATGGGATGTTATAATAATGTATTTTTAGAAAAAGGAAAACCCACATGATGGGCGACAACCCATCACGTTGGACAAGGTTGCAGAAATCGAACCCACACCCGAAGTGAGATAGGCCTTTATTGCCTACCACTAGACTACAGGACGTCCCTGGTTAGTATAAACTAGTTTTATTTTTTTAAGCGGTATGATAGATGAAGTATAAGTCCATTTTTGGAATCATATATGATTAACCTCACCATAGATGGAATTATGTATATTTGACCTTTTGTTTGAGACATAAGGAATGACCAATCATTCTATCACAAGATTAGCTAACACTTCACGAATAACAAATTCAACTTCATTTCATAAAGAGATGAAATGGAAATTGTTCATGGCACGAACAATAGTGAGATTGTACCAAAATCTTGTAAGTATTTATTTTAATTCATCAACTTTAGGGAAATGTCCTTGAAAACCAAAAATGCTGTCCTAGTGTTCATATATCTGATGAATCATATGGTACCTTAGATGATCACAAATTTATGGCTGTGTGATTGTTGGATTTTTCAAAGCCATGTTCTCTACCACTCTCCATCAGAATTTGATGGTTATTTTTCTCTTCCATATCCATATTTTCACCTATATTCTCCTATGTGGAAACCCAGTTATTAGTTAATTTGGGTAACTGTTACATTTCATACATTAGTTTTTAATGATAAGTGTGGGCAATTGTTTTTTCAATACCGGTTTCTAGGAAAGAACTTCTCATGTAATAAACCATTTATAACCCCGATGAATTTCGAGAGGGAAATTCATTTTAGGGGTGGTAGAATGTAATAAAATGAGATTTTGTAAGATATATTCTCTTTAATCATCTATTGTATGCTACACCAAGATTATCTTGCACTATACACAACACCGTATTAGCTTGCTGTATACGCAACACTAATCTTGGATCGTGTTACACACAATTTCATGTTTGTTTGATATTAGTTATTATATGCAACATTGAGTCTATATATATATGTGTGTCCAATGTTTAAATGAAATATGTTTGGATTTTGTTATACGTAACAACAAAAGAGTCTTTCACTACACGTAACCCTTACTTGGCTTTTATTACACACAATCGCGACCTTCCTCAATAGCGTGTGTTGTACGCAATACCGGGTTTTATTAAACAACGATATACTATTATAACATTATTATGAACTAGCCGTTATGAATATTATAAACTAAATTTTTAATTTTATAATATTATTATTCATCATACCAATTTTCTAGACCATGGTATAAAATTTTTTTTTGGGTAAAATAAGTATTTTTAAACAAATGCAGTTTTGCCTTCTTTTGATGGTGCAACCATTTTAAATCTAGTATTTGACATTTTTATAAGTTTAATTTGACAAAATTAAATTATTATTTGGAATCAGGATATACAAATTTACTTTGGATAAATTTTTCATATTATTCTGATTACTTTCATATTTTAATGAATAGTAAAAACACGATATATTTTAATTAAAAACAACTTTTTTCATCATAATAATTTATATGGTTAATTTATAATATTGAATGGGTTTAAAGTATAAATAGAATATATTTTTACCATTTAATATAACGTATGTTATTAGAATTGATTTTACATTGAATTCATAGGTAAAATCATTTCAATCTTTTGCAATGTTTTAACTTTTAAAACTCGTTTTCTTAACAACGGGATTAATTTTAAATTAATTTCTGCAACTTCTGTGATTTAATTATGAAAAATTGATTCCAAATTTTGAATCATTAGGTCTAAATTATGTTAATTAGCAACGTTTTATTTTTAGGCATTAAGAATAGTAACTAAGGTAAATTTTATTTACCATGGTTAATGGTTAATCAGGTAATTAAGTGTAAATATAATATTATAAAATTACCCTAACACTTGTCATAATATAATTGGATGATTATATTATTACTTAAATTATACTTGGGTCGATATTGAATCTAATGGAACCAACTTGTCTTTGATTATGACCTTTAGTTTATTATATTTAATGGAAAGTGAAATATGTCTCACTCAAACTTTAATAATTTACGTATTTTTAATATAAGGTTATAAAAAATATAAATTCGGTTATAAATACTCATTTTAAATCTACAATGATTTTCTTTATCATGTTAATTTATTTTTAATTTTTTATGAGTTATTTAATTACCTTATTATCTTATACATTAATAATGCAAAAATTATTTATTTAATGAAAACCCAATAATATAGTATTTAATGAAATAGTAATACATATTAAAAGGCCCAAAAATCTATGAAAAATTTATTGGTAGTGTATATATAGACCCTAATCATCTTCTGGCTGAATGTTTGACAATTTGGATTCTTATTAAGGCGATTATGACACTTATATTATTTTATTTTAAATGATTCCAAAGTTTTTACCTTCATAATTTAATAAATATAACAATTTAAATGTTGTTATTTTAAGATGATAAATTAGAGTAAAATTAATATTATAAAATATTCAAGATTTATCTTCATCGTAGAATTTTATTTTTAATTTTTATGCAACAAATAAGTATATTAAGTAATTATACAACACTTTGAACCAATTATTTTATTAAGAGATATACCAAATAAATGGTTTTAAAAATAATAAAATAAAAATTATATGAACTATTTAATTTGATACACAAATTTTCAAGAAAAATTTCACATGTTATGAATCTTTTATATATTTTGGTTAGAATATGTCCTCTTTTTGGATTTTATTTAAATTAAAATAAATGAATAATGTCAACAATGACAATATTGTTATTTTATAAAATAACATATTATAAAATTGATTAAAAATCACAAGAAAATTTAAAAATTATAAATTGAAATTTATATTTTCTAAAATGTCATATATTATCCAATTATGTAAAATTCACAACACATAAGTAATTATATATAAAAATTTAAAATTTAGAATCTTATAACCACAAATAAAATTAAATAGATTAAATAAGGATAAATCAAGTTGATAATGTATAAAATAAATTAACAACATGTTTAAATTTTATTGGTTGATTATATGACAACCCTATATCAGCTTAGTTATCATATGGTTCATTTTGGAAGTTTTTATGTGGAGTCTGAATTTATTATAAATTATTTTTTTTGAGGTTTCCAATAGTGCCCCTCTCCTCCCTTATAAAAAGGGCACCCCTTCCCTCTTCTCTACACACCATTTTGAGACTTAAATATCGGTAAACCCCTTACAATTCCTATATTCAACATATCTATTAATATCATAGAGGTTCTGGTCTTCTCAAAATACCAACTCTAGTGCCCTAAGAATAAGTTTAAAGGAGGTACGTCGAGGAAGAGGTAATCTCTATTTCCGACTCTTTCAAGTTTATTTCTTCTTCTACTTCCTCTTATTTGTTTGTTTCATTATAAAGTAATAACATAAGTATTAATTATATAATGATATGTTATTATAAATATGAAACAACCCTATTTCACCTTCTATCCATCCTACGGAAAATGAAATCACCGCGTGTGTCTACGTACGGAATACCGTCTCCACACCTTGGTGTAATCGGTTTTTCCACCACAACCTTACTTGGATGGGTATAATGGTGTAAATAATAACTATATATGATTATTATAAAATCATACTTATTCTAATATATTATATCATCCACTACAATTTCTTTCCATAAATATGGGAATGATATCATCGCTCGTGCGTACGTACGGATTACCGTCTCCACGACACGATGAGATTAATTTTCCATGTTAACAATTCAAGAATGATTATAAAGTATATATAATAACTAATCATGAAATATATGAAATAATAATTCTACTGTATTTATGTATATATTTATATATGTATTTAATCTACTTAATTCCATTCAATTCAATAAGGAAATGAAAATAGCGTTCATGTGTACGTACGACCTACCGTCTCCATGAACGGTATATTTCATTCCATTTATCGATCTATTATATATATATATATATATTATGAATATATATTATATGTAAATCATGTTTTATATTCTATAATTAACTAATCATGATCTAAGTAATCATATTAATAATTACAAGTCAAAACACGGACGATAAATGAAACAATTTTACCCAAAACACTGCTTTAATGTGGAATTGACAAATGAACGCATAATATTAAGCTGTAAGGGAATCATATATGATATCATAAATATTATTATATTTCTGTTACAAGTTAATAATATTTTGAAACCCACTATACAGGAGTCTCAGACACATATGGAAGAAATTGGACATAAGGTAACAGATAATTTATCAATCTTATTTTTATTCGAGATTTCTTATACCTATGTATTTACTGGGGTTATATTTTTCATCCATGACCATAAAAATGTTTTTCATAAAGTTTTTATTATTATTCCATGTATGTTTAATGTCATTTTTACCCCTCTTTTACTTTTAATTTGTGTTATGTATGGAATCATTATTTTTTTACCATTCATTGTACTTTTTGACTTTTCTGACAAAAGTATCAGGATAATTTATTTAACTTATATGGCATGAACTGATTTTTACGGTTTCATAACACCAAATTTTTATAATAATTCCTATACAAGATTTAAATATTATTTTCAACAAAATCCATTTTTTTTAAAATTGGATGCAATTTTGTGAAAATAAAATGATTATGAAAAGAAATGATATTTTCATCAAAAATTCATTTCAAGTGTTTTATCAAAACCAATTTCCATTTAAGAAGAAATTATTTCATATGTGTATGTTTCAAGTATAATTTCTCTATTATTTAAAAGGTTTCACTTCTCTTATTATGAAATGATATCCATATCTTTTTTATGGATTATGATGGGATGATGTTTATGAATCCCATTTTATTCGTTGGGTTATTATGAATGATGTATGTTTATTTTGTGGCACAAGTAAGAATAATTTCATTATCAGATATTTGGGACCTATATCTCCCACCAATTCATTATGTAAAGATTTATATCTCATGAGATAGACATGGCTGGAATGGTAATTTAAATCGGTTCAGTGTTACAGGACTGGAACGAAGAGTGAACTCGATTTAGAAAGGGACTTTGTCCACTATGATGGTCTTGGAAGCAATTCTTTGACTACTATAGAAATCATATCATGTGCTTAATGGTTTTCAACAATTACATACTTTATTCCCATGCTATTTTATCATGATTGATGATCCATTATGATCTATTCCTTACGTACTGCAATTTTTATGTCATTGCCCAGGATTTTGATGTTTAAATATTATGTTCATGTTTTTATGTTCAAATGTATATGGTTTGTTTAATTTTGTCCATTCTTACCCTTAATGATAATTTGAGCTCACCCTTTGTATGTTTTCTTTTCCCATGATATAAATAAAGGTTTTAGGTAACAAAAAAAGGAAGATCTTTATAGGAGATGTTGAAGATATTTCACCATTATTAGAATATCATGTTCCGAGTTTCCAAAGACAGTACACTATTATGGTCCTTTGGTGTCTGTTTTTATTATGTATTAAGTATTTCTCAAAATTAATGTAATGTTCATCTACGTCAAGCTTTGGGTCTCTATATTTGGTATCAGAGGAAATGTTTAGTCAACCAATGGAAACTATGATGCGAGAAATTTAGTGAGATCCATATGAATATTTCTATGGTATGTCTAGTGATGTCCCTAAGGTTAATTATAAGTATAGGTTATAGTTATAGAATTAAGGTAATGAATTTAGAATTAATCCTAAGATGCTATATATTGAATTTACTCCCCCTTTATTATTATTTTTCCCTAGAATGATTTTTGTCTCTCAAACTATTCTTTTTGGGTTTTAGATGATGGATGTAACCTGAAGGAACCATGTTGATCAATATAATGGACAATGAAATGATTGTCCTTTTGAACTATCCAATGTTGTGGGAGATGGAGTGAAAAATCTTATTTCTATACTTACACAAGTTATGAATAATTCTGGACTTCCAAATGAGCAGATAAGGGAACAATATTATGTTGAGTCCTTCATGAAGAAACGTCCACCTTAATTTAGTGGGTCTTCTGATCAACTTTTTGCTGAACAATGGATCAGCAGCATTAAAAATATATTTTCCATAATTCTCTATTCAGAGCATGAAAATTTAATTTTGGTTTCTTACCATTTAGAATGTGAAGCGGACCACTGGTGGACTCTAATTAATAATACAAGGCCCCATGATGAAATTGAATCAATGGAATGGGACGAGTT
Source organism: Viscum album (assembly GCA_963277665.1). Taxonomy (NCBI): domain Eukaryota; kingdom Viridiplantae; phylum Streptophyta; class Magnoliopsida; order Santalales; family Viscaceae; genus Viscum; species Viscum album. Next base: position 670,605,633 of record OY728163.1, read on the forward strand.
CATGAAAATGTTTTTCAGTAAGTACTTCCCTCGTATTAATTGAACAAATATGGAAAAGGAGTTCTTTGAGCTTAAGTAGAGGGATGATGAATCTGTTGGTATATACGAATTGAATTTTACAAGACTTGCAAGTTATGAATCTAGCTTTATCATCAAACCTGAATATAAAGTTGATTGATTCTTCAGTGGCTTAAAACCATGTCTTCGAAGGGCATTAGCTATAAGAGACTTTAGTAGCTATGAAAAAATTGTTTATTTTGGTATAAAGTTAGAACTGTAAGTAGGTGTAACATATCCATATCATGGTTTTGACATGAAAAGAAATATGGAGTTCAATGAAAAAACTTAGAACAATTGTGAAATGAAGGTGAATGTTTCTCTATGCTCAAAGTGTGGAATGAAGCATGGTGGATACTATCTTAAAGGTACTAGAAAATGTTTTAAGTGTGGAAAAGAAGTTCATCAAGAAGCTGAGTGCTGAAGTAATGGGAAAAATGGTTCTAATGACATGAATAGAGAAAAGACTATAGAGAACTGTCCACTAACAATTCAATGCTTCATGTGCAAGGAAATGGGGGTTTATGTTAATCAATGCCCTAATCCAAGGTTTAATGATGATTGACATGAGAAATCTCTTAATCCAAAGGAAAAATGGAAGTCACATGTGATCACTAGTTGTGATGTTGAGTAAAAAAATGATGTTCTGTAATGATTAAGTGTTTTTGCAATGGGATTTCAATATAGTATCATGGAATCTCATTTATAGTATCGTGGAATTTTGGAATATCTATGTTTTTGTTTTCAATAATTATATGGTACTACTAACCATTAAAAGTGATTGAAGTATTTTCGAAAAGAATATGATATCTGCATAATGAAGGTATAAAGGAAAAATTAACTGATCTCATGACTGATATAAGGACAATGTTATATCATGGTTTGAGTATATATAAATTTCAGGATTTTGGTATGTGGAAAGAGTTAACTTTTGATAGCATTCATGTTTTCACTAAGATTCAATGGGTATTAATTTTTCATGAGAATACATAATTAAGGTATTCACATGTCTGGAATGTGGCAAACAAGGTATATCGTATAATATATGGTGGATTAATGATGGTATTCACATGCTTTTTTGATGACATTTCTAGTAATTGTTTTTATACTATGAGTTTAGAATGAAGTATTTTGGATAAGCCAAAAGATTGGAATGGATTATGTTGGACATAAGTTAGTATTGTTTAAGGCTAGAACTTTTTTTCAATATTATTATTGGGATGGTATAATAAATTAGCTTTAGAAAATAGACAACATGCATGATGAGCAATAACCCATCGCATCGGACAGGGTTGCGGGAATCGAACCCACAACCCAAGTGCGATAGGCCTTTATTGCCTACCACTGGCCTACAGAAATTCCCTGGATAGTATAAAATAGTTTTATTTTATTAAGAGGTATGAAAGATGAAGTATAAATCCATTTTTGGAATCATATAAGATTAACCTCACCATATATGGACTTATGTATATTTAATAAATTTTTCTACCCTTTTTTTGAGACATAAGTAATGACCCAACAGTCTATCACATGATTAGCTAACACTTCACAAATAAAAAATTCAACTTCATTTCTTAATGAGATGATGTGGAAGGTGTTCATGGCACGAAAACAGTGAGATTGAACCAAAATCATGTAAGTATTTATTTTAATTCATCAACTTTAGGGAAATGATCTTGAAAACCAAAAATGTTGTCCTTGTGCTCTTATATATGATGAATTAGATGGTACCGTAGATCATCACAAATTTATGGTTGTGTGATTGTTGGTTTTTTCATAGCCATGTTCTATACCACTCTCCATTAGAATTTGATGGTTATATTTCTCTTCCATGTCCATATTTTCACCTATGTTCTCCTATGTGGAAACCTAGTGATTATTTTATTTGTGTAACTGTTACATTTCATACTTTAGTTTTTAAAGATAAGTTTGGGCATTCCTTTTTACGATGTGGGTTTCTAGGAAAGATACTCTCATGTAATAAACCATTAATAACCCTGATGAACTTCGAGAGCGAAATACATTTTAAGGGTGGAAGAATGTAAAAAACCAAGATTTTATAATATATATTCTTTTTAATCTTTTATTGTACGCTACACCAAGATAATCTTCCACTATACGCAACAATGTATTATCTTACAGTATATGCAACACTAATCTTGGATCGTGTTACACACAATTTCAAGTTTGTTTGATAGTAGTTATTCTACGCAACATTGAGTATATATATATATATGTGTGTTCAATGTAAAAATGAAATATGGTTGGATTTTTTTATACACAACAATAATGGAGTCTTGCACTACACGCAGCCATGACATGGCTTGCATGACACGAAATCAAGACCTTCCTCGATAGAGTGTGTTGTACCCAATATCAGGTTTCACTAAACAACGATATATTATTATAATATTATTATGAACATTCCGTTATGAATATTATAAAAAAATTGAATTTTATAACATTATTATTCATCTTACACATTTTATAGAACATGGTATAAGAACAAAATATATTTTTTGGGTAAAATAAGTATTTTTAAACAAATGCAGTTTTGCTGCCTTTTGATGGGAAAACAACTTTAATTCTAGTTTTTGACATTATTATAAGTTTAATTTGGAAAAATTAAATTCTTTTTTGGAATCATGATATAAAAATTTACTTTGGACAAATTTTTCATATTATTCTGATAACTTTCATATTTTAATGAATTGTAAAAACACGCTATATTTTAATTTAAAACAACTTTTTTCATCATAATAATTTATATGGTTAAATTATAATATTGAATTGTTTTAAATTCTAAATAGAATATAGTTTTACCATTTAATATAACGTATGTTATTATCATTGATTTTACAATGAATTCATAGGTAAAATCATTTCAATCTTTTGTAATGTTTTATCTTTTAAAACTCGTTTTCTTAACAACGGGATTAATTTTCAATTAATTTCTACAACTTATGTGATTTTAATTAGGGAAAATGGATTCCATTTTTGGAATAATTATGTCTAAATTATTTTAATATGCTACATTTTAATTCTAGGCATTATTAATAGTAACTACGGTAAAATTTATTTACCGTAGTTAAAGGTAAATCGGGTAATTAAGTGTAAATATAATATTATAAAATTACCCTAACACATGTCATAATATAATTGGATTATTATATGTTTCCCTAAATTATACTTGGGTCGAGATTTAATCTAATTGAACCCACTTGTATTTGATTATGACCTTTAGTTTATTTTATTTAAAGGATAGCGAAATATGTCTTAGTCAAACTTTAATACTTAAAGTACTTTTAATATAAGGTTATACAAAATATAAATTCGTTTATAAATACTAATTTGAAATATATAATTATTTTCTTTATCATGGTAATTTATTATTAATTTTTTTAGAGTTATTTAATTACCTTATTTTCTTATAAATTATTTATGCAGAAATTATTTATTTAGTGAAAAATCAATAATATAATTTTTAATGAAATAGTAATAAATATAAAAAGGCCAAAAAATCAAAACATAACTTATTGGTAGTGTATATATAAACCCTAATAATCCACTGGCCTAATTGTTGACCATTTGGATTCTTATTAAGGATATTATGACACTTATATTATTTTATTTTAAATGATTCCAAAGTTGTCACCTTCATAATTTAATAAATATAACAATTTAAATGTTGTTATTTTAAGATGATAAATTCGAGTAAAATTTTTATTATAAAATTTTTGAGATTTTTATTCATCATAGAATTTTATTTTTAATTTTTATGAAACAAATTAGTATATTAAATAATTATACAACATGATGTAATAATTATTTTATTAATAGATATACCACATAAGTGGTTTTACAAATATTAAAATAAATATTATATGAACTATTTAATGTGCTCCATATATTTTCAAGACAAATTTGACATGTTATGAATCTATTAAATATTTTCATTAGGATATATATTCTGTTTGTCTTTTATTTAAACTAAATTAAATGAATAATGTCAACATTGATAATATTGTTAGTTTATAAAAATAAAATATTATAAAATTGATTAAAAATGAAAAAAAAAATTAAAAATTAAAAATTGAAATTTATATTGTCTTAAATTTCATAAATAATCCAATTATGGACAATTCAAAAAACATAATTAACTATTTATAACAATTTAAAATTTAGAATCTTATAACCACAAATAAAATTAAATAGATTAAATAAATAAAAATCAAGTCGATAATGTTCAAAATAAATTACCAACATGTCTGAATTTTATTGAATGATTAGATTAAAACACTATATCATCTATGTTCAGATTTGGGTCATTTTAGAAGTTTTTAATTGGGGTTTGAATTTATTATAAATTAATTTTTTTGAGGTTTCCAAAAGTGCCCCTCTCCTCCCTTATATAAAAGGGCACCCCTTCCCTCTTCTATTCAAACCATCTTGAGGCTTAAAGCTTGGAAACCCCTAAAAATTCTTCTTGTCAACTTCTGTATTAATATTATAGAGGTTTTGGTCCTCTAAAAGGACCAACTCTAGTTCCCTAAGAAGAAGTTTAAAGGAGGTCCGTCGAGGAAGAGGTAATCTCTTCAACCGACTCTTTCATGTTTCTTTCTTCTTATACTTCCTCTTATTTAGTTGTTTCATTATAAATTAATAACATAAGTATTAATTATATATTGATATGTTATTATAAATATGAAACAACCATATTTCACCTTCTATTCATCCTACGGAAAATGAAATCATCGCGAGTGCGTACGTACGGAATACCGTCTCCACACCGTGGTGTAATCGGTTTTTCCACAACCTTACTTGGATGGGTATAGTGGTGTAAAGAATAACAATATATGATTATTATAAAATCATACTAATTATAAGATATTATATCATCCACTCCAATTTTATTCAATAAATATGGGAACGATATCATCGCTCGTGCGTACGTACGGATAACCGTCTCCATGACGTGATGAGATTAATTTTCCATGTTAACAATTCAAGAATGATTATAAAGTATATATAATAAGTAATCATGAAATATATGACATAATAATGCTACTGGATTTATTTATATATATATAAATGCATGTCATCTACTTAATTCCATTCAATTCAATAAGGAAACGAAAACAGTGTTCATGCGTATGTACGGCATACCATCTCCATGAACCGTGTATTTCTTTCCATTTATGGATATATATATATATATATATATATATATATTTATATATTCGGAATATATATTATATATAAATCATGTTTTATATTCTTTAATTAAGTAATCATGATCTATGTAATCATATTAATAATTACATGTCAAAACACAGATGATAAATGAAATGATTTTACCCAAAACGCTGCTTTAACATGGAATTGACAAATGAACAGATAATATGAAGTCGTAAGTGAATCATATATGATATCATAAATATTATTATGGTTCTGTTACAAGTTAATGATATGATTAAACCCACTATATAGGATTCTCGGACACATATGGATGAAATTGGACATAAGTTATGGGATAATTTTTCAATCTCATTTTTATTCGAGATTACTTATATGTATGTATTTACTGGGGTTATATTTTTCATCCATGACCATAAAATTTTTTTTCATAATGTTATTAATATTATCCCTTGTATTTTTAAATTCATTTTTACCACTATTTGACTTTTAATTTGTTTTATGGATGGAATCTTTCTTTTGTTTACCATATGTGGTACTTTTTGACATTTCCGACAAAAGTATGAGGAGAATGTTTTTAACTTATATGGCATGAACAGATTTTTACAGCTTCATAACGCCGAATTTTCATAAAGATTACTCTACAATATTTCAATTTTATTTTCAACAAAGTTTATTTCTTTTTAAATTACATGGAATTTTGTAAAAAGAAATTGATTTTGAAAAGAAAGGATATTTTCCTCAAGAATTCATTTCAAGTGATCTATCAAAACCAATTTCTATCTAAGATGACATTATTTCATATGTTTATGTTTCAAGTATAATGTATCTATTATTTACATGGTTTCACTTATCTTATGATGAAATGATATACATTTATTTTATATGGGTTATGATGGGATGATGTTTATGAAACCCATTTTATTTGTTGGGTTATTATGAATGATGTATGTTTATTTTGTGGAACAAGTAAGAATGATTTCATTATGAGAAGGGAGGGACCTATATCTCCCTACAATTAATTGGGTAAAGATTTATATCTCATGAGATATACATGGCTTGAATGGTAAGATAATCATGTTCAGTGTTACATGACTGGAATGAGGAGTGAACTCGATTCAAGAAAAGAACTTTTTTCGACTAAGATGGTCTTGGAAGCAATGCCTTGGCTACAATGGAAATAATATCATGTGCATAATGGTTTCCACAATTACATGCTTTATTCGCATGCTATTTTATCATGATTTATGATCCATTATGATCTATTCCTTACGTACAGCCATTTTTTATGTCATTGCTCAAGATTTTGATGTTTAAATATTATGTTCATGTTTTGAAGTTCAAATGTATATGGTTTGTTTTATTTTCTCCATGATTACCCTTACTGACTATTTGAGCTCACCCTTTGTTTGTTTTCTTTTCCCCAGGATGTAAATAAAGGTTTTAGGTAAGAAAATAATGGATGATCTTTATGGGAGATGATGAAGATCTTTCACCATTACTAGAAGATCATGTTCCGAGTTTCCAAAGACACTAAACTATTGCGGTCCTTTGGAGTCTATTTTTTGTCATGTATTAAGTATTCCTCAAAAGTAATGTAATTTCCATGTAGGTCAAGATTTGGGTCTTGTCAAGAATAACGTTTTAAAACAACAACTATTTTAGCAAAGGTCATAATCCTGAGTCTTGGTATATTGTTTTTAGCTCATAAGGCATTAATAATAAATAAATAAAATAAGATGATCAATAAGTGACTAAAAATGTCATAGGACATAAATTTGTGTTGTATTGATAAACAAATAAAATATTAGTTCAATGATTCCCAATAAGACATTAATAAAATGTTAGTAATGAGATAACCAATCTTGTTCCTATTTTGGTATTAGGATAACCACCTATATAGTATCTCTTAGGCTTGTAATAAGCATCAGTGCAACATATATTGGGATTGGGGTATCCTCACAAGTACCCTTTTAGCTCATATAACCATAATCATTTCCCAATGACCTAGAGGGAGATACAAAACCCACAAATCAAATAATCAAAATATTTAAATTCCAAAATATCACAAAACATTTATTATATCAGAAACTATGAAAATAAATGGGTATAAAAAGAATTTATTTATATCATTACGTATTAAAATTACTTTTTTTTCAAAATCATTTCATACTTTAATCATAAGATAACACAATGAAAAGATATGTGTTTTATAAAAACTAAATCAAATCATAACTTTTGTAAAAGAAAAGTGATTCATAATCATTTCATCTCATTGTCAGATTGTAACCCATGAAAAATTTAATAGTTCACATGGCCATTTGTCTTGGTATATCACGTGGAAGATAAACGGGTTTAATAATCATATTATCATCAGAAAACATTCAAATAAATAATAAAAATGGTATCCCGGGTTTATATCTCTTTTAAATCAAAATTAATATCAAAGGATTTTATATTATAGGGAGAATGACATTGAAAGATGACTATGTTGGAATGTTTATTGAGGAAGATAAAATTTTCATTCAAAATATGTTTTTAAAATAAAAAATATTTTGTAGAAAATTTTATTTTATAATATACATGCAAACTTATAATAAAATATATTAAAATCAGTTCTAATGTTTCTATAAGAAAATATGACATCAAGTTTGAAATTACTTTTTCGAGAATAAATGATTTTGAAATTATGTTCCTATAAAAATAACTATGAATGATTTTAAAGGGATATTAAATTATAATAGTTTTCATAATGGTAGAACATTCCATTCATCCCATAAATAATTCTTCCTATCACATTTTCTTTAAAAGCGCAATGGGAATTAGTTTTAAAAAACATGAAAAATACATTTACAATTTATGGTAAAAAGTAAAACATATGAAAAAAATTATTTAATAAATTATGTATTTTTTTAAAAACGTTATTTCAAATCATAATTAATGAAAATGTCTTTGGAATAAAAATTTTTCCATCGAAAGGATTATTCTTCATAAATGTATTTGTTTGGAAAAATAAATTATATAGAGGGAGGTAGAATAAGTGAAAACATTTATAATCATGACATAACCAAAGGAGAATAAATATAATGTGTTTCATGAGATATGTACAATATTATTCTATCATCTAAAACATAATCATAAATAATCCTGATAAATGGTGAGATTGTACCATTATATATTTACCACTTTTATAACATTAATACATAACCAACATTAGCTAATAACAATTAAATTAAAAATAAAATATTAATAATATATATAAATTTAAGATAATACATGTCAAATAGTTTGTATATACACCATGTATTAAAATATAGGTGCATAACCTAATCACATGTATGAAATATTGCATATTGATTGAAAAGTCCATTACCAATTTCATAACATTTGAACAGTAAAACCAATGAAATATATATCCTAAAATTTAAATGTAAATACAAATATTTTATATAGAACAATATTGGGAAGTATATAGACCACATAAAAGAAATATGTGGTAAATATGGCATGCTTCTCCTAGAAAAATGATAGTTAGAAATAAATCCCTTACTTATTTAGTAATCATCTAAATCATATTACCCAGTTTGTAATAACATAAAATGAAGAATTAAATATCATTATAAGGTTTAGATTAATGATAGAAAAATTAAAATGGGAAGAATATTCACCACAAAAAAATGGAATAAGTGGTGACTATGCATATGTATCCATCAAATAAAAGAGAGACTATAATTCCTCTACCATAAGTCTTAACATCCATTGTACACATTCAAACCACCTTTAGAATAAATATATTTTTATTAAAAATATATTAAATAAAAATAATTATATATAATTAGATATATGTTATTATTATAACAATTTCTTACCCTTTTATTAACAGTTCTTCGTTAAAATGACGTTTCAAAAAATTACATATTTTTCTTATATGTTATTATTTGTTATTTTCAATTCGATTAAATTTTTAATGGTTTTATAACCTCTAAAATAATAGTCCTGAAATAATTATCATACATATAAATCAATTATAAATGTACACCAAATGATGAAATATATTTTTCATAAATTTAATTTTTTTATGATCATGGATATAATAGGTCGTATGTATAAATGTTTAATGTTTCCCTTTTTTAATTATCAATATATGAAAATGGTCTGTAAAATTATTTAATTATAGAAATATAATAATATTAAAAATAAAATTTATTCAATTAAATATACTTATAAATTTCATCCATGTGTTGTGGTTAGGAAAGGGAGTGTCACATTGCTTCGTGAAGGAGGTAGTCCACACGTTCACAAATGACATTATTATATTTTAAATAGTGATATGGTAATAAATAAAATGATATATTATATTTTCTAAAAGATAAATATTTCATTAATATAAAAAAGTATTACATAAATTTCCCTAATATTTGTATACATGGTATATATTTTCTTCTATGTTAATAATGTTTTGAAAAATAACACATCATTTCATGAGGTTATAGTATGTTGTGTACATGAGATATGCTATAGTATATATTATGGATTGGAAATTAAAAAATATTACATATATGATATAATTATTCCATTGGAATTATAATTTTAAAAATATCAAATATAAAAATTATATCCATCATCATATCAAACCATGATAGGTCATAATGGTTTAATGAATGAAAAAGGGTTGGACTTTTATAAGTGAGGTGAGTGGAACAGACATAATTTTTTAAATGACAAAGGTGTGCCTACATTTATCACATTGAAAAGTTATATAATTTGGATTATTATCGATACTTAAACATTCTTTTTATTAATATGGTTTGAAAATATATTTATTAAAATTTTGGGTCATTTTAACCCATATCTTTTTAAGTTAACTCCAGATTAACATATTTACACATAATCAAACTAATTAATTTTTTATGTTTTCAAAATATATTTGGATGAAAAATTAATATAAAATTATTACATGTTAAAATTCATATAATTGAAATAATCAATACATTTTTCTAAATTCAATTCAAATTTATAGAAAAATATAACTATTAATTAATATTGTAGATGTGATGATAAAGTGGGTTTTCAAAGAGAAAATGTTCAGAAGATTAAAAAGTTATTATTTCCTATTTATCAATTAAATTTATTCTCATATATTAAATTATATATTTATATATATATAAATATATATACTTAAAATAATTTTACTTTAGAAAACTGATTTAATATAAATTTAATTTATAAATAAATTAATTTAAAATGTATTTTTCAATAAAAATTCACTATTTTTTCAAAATTCATGAAAAAATAATCATTCTATGAAAATAATGAAAAACATACCCTATAAAATATTTGATAATATTATTTTAAAATTATTTATTTTATCGAATCTAAATTTTCAAAATGTTTTAAAAATTAATTTTTAAACAAATTTGAAAAATGGAATCAAAAATTATTTTTAGAAAAAATTAAAAATTGTAAGTATAATTTTCATTTTTTTAACTGGTCATGGAATAAAATAATAAAAATGTTAATCATTTTATTTTATATATTATATTTATATTTTATTAACATCATTGAGTTAATGTAATTTTGTTAATTTTGTTGAGTTAAATGTTTTTGTTTTCATAAACATCGTAGTTCAGAACCTAATTTCATTATTTTAAAAAAATTAATTTCATATTTAAATAATTGGCCACCATAGAATTGGTTATATATACATTACTGGAAAATATATTTTATTAATATAACTAATCAAGTCAACAGCCACTATTTGTGGGGATAGGTGATAACTAAAATATTAAATAATAAAATTTTAATTATAAGTCTCATTTCATTTATACTCAATATTGTGTGTAAATGAAGAAAAAAATAGTGATATTTGTAATGAAAAATATAGAAGAGATTAATATTTTTTTGAACAAAAAATTTCACAAATTTTCAGCGGGTTACACATATTTATAGTGTTTTAACTATTATTATCCAAACTAATTCCCATAATAAATTAATGAACATTTGTGACCAACTAAGACGAACAAATATAAATAAATATAATTATGTCATTATTTTACTTTAACAATAATACTATATGAGAAATAGTATAAAAATAAGATAACTTGTTTTTTAGTTTCATGGATCATTTGCTACAATAGTAACACATTTAACAATTATAATTATCTTTTCTTAATAACTAATCAACATTAAACCCCCTTATAAGAATTTCACATGAAATACTAATTTCCAATATTTTGGGAATGAAACCCTAAGAAAGAGGTGTTCTAAAATTCTCACTTACTGAAACAAATCATCAATTCATAACTGGTAGATCTTGAACATGTGAGAAAATAGGAATAGTGTAGAAATATCTCAAATTAATTCAAGTAATCATATGTGATATTCATGAAACGTCATTTATAATTATGGATCACATATTATGAACAAAAGAAAAAAGAAATATTATCAAAATCATGTATTAATAGAGTATAAAAAGGAAACTAAATATAAATATAATGAAATTGAATATCTATAGGATATAGAAATAAATAAATAATTTGAATATATTTGAAATAATATTAATTTTTAAGATGCGTAGAAAATATAAGAAGAATAAATCATTAATAAAAAATCGAATTATTTTCAACATTTATGTTGAGAAAAAATCCATGTATGTACATTAATTAGAGAGTGAAAAATCCTTTTTATTTCAAACCATTAAAATTTGATCAAATCAGAATATATGCATGATTAATTATCTCAAGAGATAAAAAACTATAAAAAGTTCATTGGAATGAGTTGCGGGACCCCACCCATCATTATCTATAAATTATAATTAAACATAATAACGATGTAATTATTCCCTTTATAGCAAACCCATGTCAAGATAATAAAGTTTATAACTCTTTAAATGTTATCATATACAATTATTTTAAAAAAAAAGATCAAATAATACCAAAAAAGTATCACCATAATAGATTATTTAAAAAGGGAAAATTATATGGTATTTTATAATGAAATACTTATTCGGAAAAAATATTTAATTACAATTGTGAAAAGACGTGATTTCAGAGTTACATTCCAAAACATAATTCTCAAAAATGATGAAAATTCAACATTAATTTATTATAAATGTATTATAAAAAATAAACCTTGGAGATATATATATATATATATCCATTTTAAATAATATGATCTTTAAATAAAAATAATAATATTGTGAAAATGAAATTCCATTTATGTATTTCAAAATACTATAAAGAAATACCCACCTAATTAGAAGGATATAATATCTTATATTTAAAAATAAATAATGGGAAATATAACTATAATTTGAGGTAAAACTAAGTTTTTTCCAATAAATAATGTAGAATACTAGATGTTAGCAAAAACATGGGTACAATGGAAAAACCCATTTTAAAGAGAGATATATTATTACTAAAAAAATTGCATTTTCCTAAAATAATAAAATATTCATAGAAGAATTCACTAATGTGAGTCATTAATTTACCTTAAATAATATAGTTAATTATAATAATAAAATCACATGATATAATAAATAAATCATGTAAGACTATGCTCAAATAGGATTGATTTTGATAAAAAGAAATGATTTGAGTCCACAATAACCATTGCCTTTTTTCCTAAATATTCAAATTTTATCAAAAAAATCCATATAAACCATAAATATATAAATATCCAATTTAATACAATTATTATTTAAAATATCATTTCATATAATTCATTTATTATCATTTATTATCAATATACTAATTCATTATCACATGATTTTAATATTCAGTTTGTTAAAATTAATTGTTTCACCCCTGTTTGATGAATTCAATTTTAGTTAAAATTAATTGACACACTATTATCACTTCATTTAAAATTTAAGGTATTATATTAGAGAAATTAAATTAAAATATAATTCTACGATTTAATTTCAGAATACTTTATGTTGGGATCTATAAAACAGAATGAATTTAATCTTATTTTGGATATTTTATCTACTAATAGTGATATTTATAAAAGAATATTAATTTTTAATATAAACATTATAAAAATATAATTAATAATTATTTTGGTATTTAATTATATTTTTATTAGTACTTATTTTATCATATTCAAATATGATGGAGTTTTATACCATTGTTCAAATGGGTCGTTAGACTCGCCCAAACATAAACATACCATAATTAATGGATGATAATGTTATGAAGAGTTATTTGTCAAGGAAATATTTCATTATTATAGTTTGATAATACTATTAAACATATATTTTTATAATTTGAAATATATTTTAATATATTTTATAAAATAAGAAAGAAAATATATGAAAAATGAAACACATTACACCGTTGAGGATGGAATCCACACAATACAGGGTTACTATTTTCATTTACCATAATATTTGATGGAATTTAGTTGTATTATATTTTTCAAACTAAAATTCATAATTATATTATATTATATTTATTTATTATTCCCTTATATCTCTATAACGAGCAAAAATATGTTGTGGTTAATGACAACAAATTCTGCTTCTTAGAGGAAGTAATCTGTACATATACATGATCGATGGTCTTCTGTTTTATTATTAGTGGATAGAAGTGAATAAATGTTTTTTAATTAATAAACTAAAAAAGTATAATAATGATATTGTGTATATTATATAACAATGTATATGATATAATTGTATGTGAAATAAAAATAATAAATGGTTAATGATTATGTATTACTCACATTGGGACCATGAAAATTATCACAGTTGTATCATTAGTTATTAATGTGTTAAGATATATTATTAAGACCAGGGGATTATATATGTATAATATATTTCTAGTATATTTAAATTTCTATGTGTTTTAATTAAATTTATAGGGGAATATGTATCATTATTATTGTTTATTTTATTCCCATTTATATGTTCTGAATACGTAACATTTATTAATAATCGTTACATATTAGTGATAACATTAAACTATTAAGTGGAAGAAGTCTACAAATATTTTAAATAACGTAATCCTGTGTTGTATTGGGTAATTAATGTTTCATAAAATAAATTACACATATGTTTTAAACATGTTGGTAGTAATTTATATTTATATTTTAACTTCTACTCTTTCATTGGTTTTACTAAGATGACTTACTTTTTACCCAAGTACATTATGTTTTCCTAAAAATGTATGATAAAAATTTATTCCAAATTTACTATTTAAGAACATAAATTTAACAACCATTTAGTCTAATTTAAATTCTTAATACGATAATGATAACATTAATATTAGAAAAATTATATAAGAATGCTATTGTTATAGAAAATACTTTTTTAGCAATTATTTGTTCCAAAAACTATTTACTATAGAGAAAATATTTTTTTCATATTTATATAATCATATTTTTAAAAAAAATAATATTATTTTAGTATTTAAAATATATTAATTTAATGGATTATTTCAAAATTAAATATTAATAATAAAAAAATCATGGAAAATAATAGTTTCACCATTATCATTCTATTTAATAATAATCATATAATAATATTTTTATACATAAAAATAAATGATCAATTTAAATAATTTTTACATACTCATTCCAACTCTAGAATAAATTTAATAAATTCTAATGGTGATAAAAATTAATTTTTATTGTCACAAATATTGTGTAAAACCCATTTATAGAAAATGATTATCTCCAACCATAAAAGGACCACTTGTTTATTACACATTTGAATAAATTTCTTATAAATAGGTTAGATCTATTTATACCTACCAATTTAATATCTATAATATAATCGTTGTATATAAAAATTTTATTATAGTAATGTGGTTTTCATTTTAGTTTAATTTTTCATTCAAGACAATATACTAAAAATAAATATAATTAAGGATAATTACATACCAAAATATTGGGTCATTGGATCATAATTTTATGGGAAAAAACTTCTATCAATTAAATATCATTGGTTGTACATTAATGTGTATGGATAATTAACTACCTAGAACACATATGAGAATACTTCCCATCTACAACATTATAAAACTACATAAACTATGACATAATGAATAAAAATGAATACATTACATTATCCTATGGAAACTAAAAAATAAAATAACCCATAATGTTATCATACAATTAATCGAATAATTCATAAAACAAGTTATAATAAATTAAATGCCCTTCCATTGCGTTCAATATTATTAATTGGGCTACAACCAAATTAAATAAGAAAATATCATCATATAAAACTAGTGGGGATAAGGACAATATGAACCTCTACATCATTCAAGGGTAATTACCAAGTAAAGACATCATTATTCATGTGGGGTATCCATGTATCATAGTAGTGACCCATGGGTTACCACTTATGGATATTTAACTTTAAAATTATTCATTAAAAATTGATTCAAATTATTTTTAGTTTTAGTTTTATAAATTCAATAATTACTATATTAAAATATCTTTTTTTGTTGGGGAATGTGTTTCAAAATGTGAAGTGAATAAATTATTATAAAATATTAAAATAAAAATGAAACTAATATAATGAAACAGGGAAAACGTTTCAGATTGAGAAAAATTCAATCCAATAAAGTTCATGAAATTTCTCTATCACGGATTATTAATAGTTTGTTGAATCAAATACAATTAATAAATTTTATATAATTCTTTTTACCATCTTCTTCTATTTAATCTATGCGTGATTTTTCCACTTAATAGTCTTTATAATCACATAAACTACTCATTTTACCCATAATGTCTATATAATAAAACACATCTCTCAAGTCTATACTCATCCATTAAAAGTTTTAGTTTTTAATAGAAGATGAAATTTATATAATAAGTATTTAATAAATAACATTATTAAATGATTACATTAACACCCATTTAAACCAAAAATATGTTCATATTAGGGTTTATTAATCACCATGTGAAATTTTTAGTAAAAATAATAATCTGTCTGAACAAAAAATAAAAAATTTGTAAATTCAAAATCAATGGGGTGTAATATTGATAGGAAATATATTTTTTTGGTTCTATGATATTAATTTTATAATGGGGAAAATGTTTTCATATGTTTTGACCAATATTTTTTCAATTTGGTATAATAATGGAAATCAATAGTGTATTATTTTTAAATAACTGACAAATCATTAATATCATGATGTGTACATCATAATTATATATTCCTCATTTAGATGGAATACAATGGTTATTAGATAATCCACCTTTTATAAGATGTTATAGATATTTCAAAGAATTAGTTGATATTGGATAAAGGATTTTTGGATCATTTAAAAATGGATTGGTTCATTGATTTGAGTCCTTTATTTTGAGATCAAAATCTCCCTTTTGAATTTTTTATCCAATCAATGAATCATGAGATAAATTTTTAGTATGTTATTACCTATTTAAAATTGAATTAAATATCCTTAAATGTTTTTTAAATATGTTGAATGAATTTCGAAATGGCCAAAAGATAATTTCTAATGGATTATTTTAAAAAAACAATCCATATAATTTTTGTTTCAGTGAAACCATGAATCCCAATTATCGCATTTAAAAAAAATAAATGTGAAAATTATAACCTCATTGGTGTCACTGAATTATGATTACAATATTGTCTTAGACACATTATTACACTATTTTCAGGTACCAAAAATAAAAATTATGTATAAAAGAGGTCATATTTGGAAATATATTGTTAAGAAATTACATGATATAAAAGATTCAAATAAAATTATGCTAACAATGATTAATTTATGAAATATGGGTGATAAAAGATAAGTAGAAACATCGATGATGACGAGGATGAGCTAGAAATTTAATCCCAACCCTTTGATATATGATTATTTCATGTTTATTGGGATTTTTTATCCCCTAGAAACATGATTTCATATGACTTACTAATTTCAAGTCAGGCGTTATGATAAATATAATCAGATTCTATAGACATTACTACACTAGAAAGTGTTACGGGATATGTGTTGAATGTTATGGATGTGCCTCATCTAATTAATCAGATTAAAGAGATGGTTCTCACATAACGGTAGTGTGGTCCAGAATTTGGGCACAAGATCTACTAATAATGTTTGTTGATGAATCCCAAATGAATAGTTAATATATTGAAAATTTTGTTATTCAATAAATGGTTCAAAATGGAATGTATAGAGTGTTAATAGGATAGCTACATAGAATAACTATACTTGATGTGGAGAAGAAATCATGTAGGTGCACATAGAATATGAAATATAAGAATGAATAGTTTCATTAGACTCCTTATGATATTTTAGGCCCAATTAAAGAATTTTTTTATATATAAGGATGTTATTGGTTGATAAATTCTTATAATTAATAATAATATATGATTAAAACTAATACTGTTAAATAATAATTCATCTTGATTAAATGATTTGAACAATTATTTGATTTTCAATATTCACCTCTAGTTTATTTATCAAGGACATGAAAATATCCATTTTTGAATCCCTAGATAAGTATTTATACAGTATTTTCTTGAATATATGTTAATAATATTAGTAAAATCGAATAATAATATTAAATAGATGTTTTCAAACATAAATAAGTGCATGGATTAAAAAATTGGATATATTTCATATCCACGAGTGTGATGAATGGTTCACGATTAAAACTTATTGGTTTGGGAAATATGATTTTTTAAATTCATGAATGTCACATTATATTTCAATTATTCCATTTCGAATATATTAACTAAACAAAAGGTATTAATAATTCACTATAAATAAGTAAAACTATTGATATTGGCCATGTTTTATAAGGGTTTATGAGAACAAACCAATGTAATGGAGATAATTATAGAAATATATATGTGAAGAAAATATTTAATAATTTCATATAAATAATTAAATAAAGGATTTAATTTTAATAATAATTATTTAATTATTTGTTGATATTTTTTTAGAATTAAAATCCATCAAGATAATTCGATGATATAAATATATTAATTTATATCAATGCATGGAATTTATGTATTGGAATGATTATTCTAGATATGGAGCTTAAATTATAAGGGTGGATTTGAATTCTAATGTAAGAAGTTAATGATGGGAAGGAAATGACGATATATTAGTGAGAACGGTTATTCCATCAGGTATTGTGACACATCCATTAATGAGTTATAATTGTTAAATAATTTTTTCAATGAATAATAGAATGAATTTTAGGACTCGAAATAATTTAAATAAGTTATAATAAAAATAAATTATTATGAAGGTTTCTTATATAACATGATATTATCTAGGGAGCATAATTGATGTACCTTTATAAACCTACAACTACACTGATTAGACATTTAAAGATGTGAATGAGAATGAATTTTTTTTTATTTTCATAATTTAAGTATATAATAACAATTATTCTTTTATTGAATTGTGATTCAACCACTATTTGTTTGGGATGGTGAATTAGTTAGATGAATATGACGATTGGGGTGCATCATGCAATGTCTTAGGATAAAAATATGAGGAAACTTGAATGTGATTTGGGTGATGGTTTTGTGCATACACACTCCGTATTAATTTTGATTCTACCAATGTTAGATAGATTATTATGAAGATGTGATGTGTTTATATAAAACTATTATCCACACCCTCAATCTATATTTTCTAATAGGGTGAATTTATCTAAAATAGTTCCCACCCACTAATTTGGGTTCAGGGATGAAATGATATTATAATGAATCAACTACTACCTGCCAAAAAAAATTAGAAGAGAAAGACAATATCTGTTAATATGATTTTTATAGATAATAAATTCCTCCCACATCATAAATTCTATATAGAATAAGATGTCTAATTACAGAAGTATAAATCACATAGGAAAATAGTGTTGTAGATATGTACATAAGGTTTATTGATCTAGGATCCACGATAAAATAACAGAATGGATAAAAAATCACCTTTGTGGTGACTCTATTCTCTACACATAGTAGGGGTGTCAAGGTAGTTAAATATTAACCTAATAATCTCTCTAATATTTATACATGACACTAGGATCTATATTATATTATATATATATTTATCCCAAATGATTATTATTCCCACTACTATTCTAGTATATAACTTTGGAACTATCAATTTGTATTTAAATTTTTGTAGCTAATATATTTAAATTTGAATTCTAATTCGTGTTTTGATTATCAATATCTCGAAGGGGAAACATTAAAATTAAATTAATGGTTGAAAATTTAAATTTCTATGTATGTAAAATGGAGGTTGCAGGTGTGATTTTATGTTCTCAAAGCTTGGTTATAGAGTGTTGATAACACTATTTATGGATGTGAAATAGTAATGGCATGAATGATTCTACAATATTTGAATGTAAGGATATTTGAAGAGATATAATGGTTATTTCATCACATAAGGGTTTCTATACTATAGGATACATGAGGATTCTCCTTTTATTGGTTTTTATAAAGGAGTTACATAAGATTTATTACATATGAATTTAAGAGTAGTGTTCTGCTTAACCAGATGTTTTTTGTAAAAGTAAGTGGCATCATTGGGTAATATAAGGTTATCATGAAAAAAATATGGGTCCCCAATAAATATATAATTGTAGTCAAACACAATGACTTTATAGGGCACATTATAATGGTATTGTGAGACCACATTATAATAGGTTACTAAAAGTAGCAATGTAAATTATATAAATTATTCATATTTCCACAGTGATTATAATAATGTAACTTCCATGAAGTTAAAGGAATAAGTAGTTTTATCTAATTCATATAGAACTAATAATCCAACTGTATACTATTTTTTATCGCAAATTAATCATTAATTTTCTAAAATAACTATTTTTTATGTTATTTTGACTATTTATGAGTGTCAACATTGAGATATAGTTTTTAAAAAACACAAAATTCTATGTTGAAGGAAATAAATGAAATTGTGGTGGTTTTTTGGGATGTAATGGGGATTTCCATTCACCAAAGTAGAATCTAGTAACAATGTATCCTATGATTTTATTCCATGAATCCCAAAAAAGAGGCATATAAATATATTATTTTTTAGGGTTCTTGATGCCAACATGTGGTATCAAATAATGTAGATTGTCATGTCATGGAAGTACACAATGTATCATATACTTCATAAAAATTTATTGGAATTATTTTTTTAATTTAGTTGGAGTCATTGTTTTGGAATATATTTTTATATTAAAAGATAATTTCAAAATGGAAATTTTTAATGTGATATAACATAGCCTCATGATATTGAATATGGGATATTTTCATATTATGAATGATATTGATGCTCAGATAATGGATGGTTTAATAGTTTATAATTGAAATATTGGAATTATAAATGATTTACAGAAATAGAAAATTATTTATTTATATTAAATTGATACCAAATATTTTATTTATAATTTGATAAGTAAAAACTATTATAGAGTAGATTAAATGTATATGATACATGTATAGAAGTAAAAATAATAATAAAAATTTGAGTTCATGATGCATTTTTTATTATAAATTATATTAACATAAGGTTTACTAAAGAATGATAATTTTAATTCTACTAAAATGCATAACTATCTACTCATATTGGTTATGTTAATATTTATAGATAATTTTTGGGTTCATTTTTTGCAATCATCACTACTGGAGTATTGGAATTAAATGGTTACTATTTTAACATCCCATATTAATGATAAATTTTCGTTTCTTTTTTACATTAATATATATATATTAAATATATTGATTTTTTAGAAGACTTGTTTCATTTGGAGGGTAGAGATTTATAAAAAGAATTATTTGAATTTTAAATGGATGATATTTATTTAGAACTCTAAAATAAACTCTTACATTCCTTTAAAAACATATATTACATTAGACAACCTATGAACATGGAAAATAAATAGGTGGTATATAAATCATATTAATGGAAAAATAAAATCAAATATTGATGAGATATAAATTATAGTATTAATGTGGTATATCATGATAACATAGAACAAAATGAATCATACATACTCGCATTTAGGTATTCTAAGAGAAATAAATAGCATAAAATTAAGGTATCATAAGAATGTGATAAAATCAAACATAAATAATTGGCATATATCAAGGGTAACCACAAAGAAATAAATATACAATATTCTTAGGCATACGACCCATGTAAAATACTTTTTATCTCATAAGATGAAAATACTACCCATGGCATTTGAGCGCTCTTGGGGTATATCCATCACATTTTTTCCCTTTCTATGTCCCAAATCAATCATATAATGTGGGATTTTTCCACATCCTTTTAATTCATAAATCTTGGAATTTTGGATTCATTAATATAATTACACAATAATTTATTTATTGACACATCTAGGTCAAAACCATTTTAAACTAAAATATGGATTTTCATTCACAACCAAATGTATGTCATGGAAGTTCATGAGTTAATTTCAATAAATAAATGGGGGAAAACAGTATATTTATGGTATAAATAAGTGGTGATGTTTGTATATTCTTATTTTCGAAAAAAACAGATAGTAAATGATTTTATTTGGAAGCATGAACAATTATAAATAAAAAATCATAATACAATTGAAGTGCTCGAATTGAAAAGAATATAAATGAAACCCCATACTTTGAGGGTATTCTTATTAACTCTTGGGTGGATAACCATAGGACCATATAAACCACTTTGGAGAGAAATAGTGAGGTATAGGGAGATGCACATCATTTTTAATTTGATTGGTGTGGAGGGGAGTTGTAAAATTAGTCAGTATTTATAGTAAAAAATTGGGGTTTATTTATAAATTTCCAAAAATATTTTTTGGAATTTACGTAATAAAATAATGAAAACCATTTTATCTACCCTTGTCTTAACCAATTTCTTATAAATGGAAGAGGTTTTCTTTATATAAATGGTTCATTGTGTGTATTACTTTAAATAATATCATTAATTATGTGAATGATGATCATGTTGATAAATAATTAATTGTAAAATATGAAATTTCATATTGTTTTTTGAGTTAACTCTATAGGTTTTGAAAAATAATAGTATCCTTTTAAAATATGATAATTTTAAGAAAAATATACTTCTTCTTAGGCCATCCCTTTAATGAAATTATTAATTAATTTTTGGGACATTTTGATGTCATTTAACAAACTGTATATTTAGGTAATATTTAATTTTTATCCGGAAAAATGATTCATTATAAAAATTATAAATTTCATAATATTTTACAATATAAACATGATATATTCGAACATATAATTTAATTTATCAAAATAAATTTACAAATATATACAATTTAAATTTTTAAATAGAATAATAATGTATTAAAATGTAATAAATTTTTCATGTAATAGAATTTATAATCATTATAAGAAAACATATGATTACATAATATCATATTAATTTTTAATATGAGTAAGTACAAACATTGACAATGTTTTTTTAAAATAAACATATATATAAATTTATTGGTTTTATCATAAATCATTCTATCAATAATATATATATATATATATCAAAAATTAAAATTATGGTTTCTGTGATTCCAAAAATTAATTTCATTATTTTGATCTTCTATAGCGGTGTATTTTAATTTTTTTACATATGGTTGGTAAGAATTAAATGAAAACGTGGAAAACAATATTTCATTAAATAATGAATTTTAAGTAATATATCTATCTACATACAATACACCTTATCATAACTATATATGTCCAACGTGTAAGGTGATTAATGGTAGTAGTTTATCTGCGTGGTTTGGGGATCATTGTTTAGATGGCGATCTCTATATGTCTTATCATATACCATAAATTGTTCCTCTCATATTTTAGTTATTTAATAATGGATTAGGATAGTCAAGTGTAAATGAAAATGATTTCATCTTCCATTGAAACTATTATAAGTGGGGCTTATAAGGTACAATCGTAGAAGTTGAGGCCATCATGTATTCCTTCCATATCAATTATATTTTAATACAATCATTAATTAATATGACTATATTTTTTACTATATAATTATTATATTAGCGACGTCTATGAAACATAACAATCACTATACCGAATATTCATATAATAAATATATTTTAAAATGCTTATTATAATAATGAATTATACAAAATGATACTTATATAACTACATTACATAAAATTTTTTTATTCACTCATAAGTAGAATTACATTGAAAACGCCAAGCTCATAACATTAATTCACCAATCAGATATTTTTCCCTCAACATTTCAGTTTTTACCCTTAAATAGATTATGGTACATATATTTCATCACATCACATCATTCCAATGTTTCCTCCTCAATCTTGTGGTTTCTCCACACGATTTTGAGGAGGTGACTGTTATTATTTTATATAACTCATGTCTCTAAATTATAGTAGGATTATTGATTATCTCTTATAGAATGGTCTTTCCCTATCTAAACCACCTATGAAAATTACTACATGTTATTGGTATGGTATTTAATGTCTTAAGAGGGTCACATCGAAAACAACATGCACCTATTATAGGTTAGATGGTTGTTCTAACCGATATTCTATACTTATAATGGGACTAACATTCTCAAAGGAGTTGAGGTATATAGGTTTATTTATTACCTTATTCATAAACATAATGACATTATTCTATGGTGATGTACAATGAAATAAATTATCTATGACCTCAAACCATTGGCCTCATAAACTATTTTCCATCTATAGTTTCATTTCATATTTTTTGTTTTTAAAAAAATGTTTAGTGGTTTAATACATTACTATTATTTCATATAAATGATCATGTCCATTTATTTTCCTATTTCTATAATAATATTAACATGATGGACATTAACATATCTACCCATATAGAGACTCATAGGGTTCCACTTGATTTCTATAATGGACAGTATTTGTATTTTCGAATATAATCATGGGATGTCGATGATCCAAGAATTAATTTAAATCCATTGAGTTGTAACATTGTAAGAACTCCAATGTTTGAATGGTTCTCTCAATCATTCCATCCATATGATGGTGATAAGTAGTTATAAATATAATTCATTATAGATGATTTGCTGTAGAATTTTTTAAAACCTTAGGCCACACCTCAAATCTCAATTATATACATTGTAGATTGGTGCACCATTTGGTCTTACAACTTATAAAACACATATCATAATGAGTTGGTCAAAATTGAAATCTATGTTGATATTAAATAAATGAAATAACATAATAAAGAGATTAATTACCACCCAAGTATAGATATACCCTTCATATTTTCTTTGAGATTATTATAAGAATAGTTATTTCATTCCATATACCAATGGTTTGGGAAGTGGATACATCAACCCCAAAACTTGTATAATTTTTCATTTAAATATTGTAAAACCTATAATTGAGACAGAAATTTATAAATATATCCCATTCTGTTATCTAAATATATATTTGTCTATGGATAACTATTTTCCATAGTTCTACTAGGATAAATAGAGAAGGATAATCTATATGATTCATCTAGAAGTTTCTTCTTCTGTTCATATTTTTATATGGATCCTATCGAGGATTCAAATAATATAACTCATTATTTAACAAAATGGACTTTAAAATATTTTATACCATTCATTTTATCTTTATATAGACTTAAAAAAAATCTTTATTATTATTGATAATGGATGGTTGAGGAGTTATTTGGGAAAGGTAGAATAACATTCCTTTTATTATTCATTGTCTATCATTTTCATGTCCAAGATGATTGGATCTATCTCAATCTTTAGTAGTCATAGGGATACATGGTGATTTTTACCCTGTGCATATACCATTTTATTTTCCTTTTGAGGATATTAATTGATCGATTAAAAATAATCCTTAATCAGCCCTAACAACTTCATTATCATTAATGGAGCTCCATTTTCTGTGAATACATACATGAAGATATTATGTGACATATTTATTCTACAATTATCTGCAATGAGATAACTCATCAAAATAATTACAATGATTATTGATGCAGCCAAATCCAGTTTATGTATTGGGTGGTTATGGAAATTTATATAAAATTATCTGGAGGCACATTCAATCACATTATTGTTTTTAGTAGTATACAACCACAATATATTAGTGGGTCTATAACTATAGATCACAAATTCATCACTACATGTTATTAGTGAGAGTATATATGTTTTTATTGAACTCTCCATTAACTATGATGTTATCCCCACATTCATATATCTCAAAAATATTACTCTCTTCTAAATTAGCCTGGAACATTTGGTTGAAAACATAGATATATTTCTCAGAAATTTATTCCAGTACATATATAATATTTGGAATTATGAATCTCATATATTAATTTTTTTGAGACCATTACTCAGTTAAGTTTTTCAATTATGGATCTAGAAATATCCTCTTTCATTTCATATAAGTCATTATGATTGATATATTCTCAATTAAATTTCACATTTAATTTACATTTCATATAAATTATATTTTCTAAATATCTTTAAAATAGTATTCAAACAATACTCATGATCCTCTATGTTTTTTTATATCATAATTGTGTCTTGGAATATTATAGTGGTTTTATGAATTCATTGATGATAATATTTATAAAATATTTGAAAAATAGCAGATACTCTTTAACTAAAAATTTAATTACTATGTACTAATAGTGTTCACATCATGTATGAAACTAATTCTCTGAAACACCCCCTTCATTAACATTATATGATAATATCCAATTATTTACCCACCATAGAGAAGTAATGGGATCCTTATAACTAATTGAACTAGTAATATGTTTATAATATGGGATATATATTCTTTATCATGATAATATTGATTTCATTATAATATATGTACAAACACACTGATTGAACATTTTTCATAATTGAAATACCCAACACACCACATGTTGATGCAATTGGGATTAGAAGACATTTATCCAAATTCCATATAAGTTTCATTATTAACCCTTAAAATTTCATTCTATTTATTCTATATGGATTTTGGGATATTATTAGTTCTCCACATATAAGTTTTATTGACAACTGAACACTAATTTTTGGAGGAAGACTAGGAGACTAATTAGGAACAAATCATTATACACTCTTTTAATGTTGTGTTCTTAAGGATGATCTTTTCCTTGGAATCAATTATTAGAGACAAATAATTGATCATTGAGAAATAATATCCCTTAATGATTTTGAATTTGAAAATGTGACTAATCATCATCATTAATATTTTTTTGTATCATTTTTTGATTCATGATATGGAATATTATTTCCATTACTAGATAATTATTTTTGGAACTACACAAGGACAACCAATCCATTACTATTAAACTATTTAAATCTACAAAATGTAGTAACATAATTTTAAAAATAATTTCATCCCATAAAATTGAAATAAGATTATTTAAATGAATGGGAAATATTAATTTCCCCATTTATAAATTTCTCTGACAAATAAAAATTAATGTTTTAATGTTGTGTTTGATTAGTCATACTAAACATGAGTGATATGATTGATTTTTTAGATCAAAAATAAAATATGATGATCACTATATTTAAATTTTTTACTAGTATAACGTTCACCGCATCATTTTTAGGATCAACTTAAGTAGTTTTGATTGCATAAACTCATCATTTCTCAATAGTTCATGGGGGTTTTCATTGTCAGATTTCATTGAAATCCATTATCTTATAGAATTGGTATTTGTAGTTTCCATTTTCTTTATAGTTAAAACATAGAACTAGATGATAATTATTAACTAATCCCATATTTTGGTCATTATGTTCATCGATTTTCTTCTGTTACCATAATTGTTATTTTTTTACCCCTTCCTTTCAACACATGATAAATTTCTTCATATCTTTTAGTAATTTTCAATAATACCTCATCCCAAAAAATTTATATGTGGTCAATCATACATTTATTCCACAATTGGATTTCTCCATCACCCATAAGAATTGAAAATCATTCTTCACATTAAATCTCTAGTCTCGTGAGTCCCAAGTGATTCAGCAATAACCATTTTGACATTGAGGGAACAGTGGGAAATTTTATTCTAACTATAAAATCCTAGATTCCAAAAAATAGTTTTATAAAATTATTTAACCCAATAAATACGTTTTCATTTTTTCATTTGTGTTTATGTCTAAAATAGATGAATATCATTGATTATGTTCAATTTTTTCAAATATTACCTAATATTTTATTCATATATCTTCTTGAATCCAATTAATTTCCTCCCCTTTTGGTGATATTGAGTGATAGGAAATAATGTATTGACACTTATATTCATGAACTCAGGTAAATCCATAGCCTTAAAATCATCCATGATAATTATATTCGTGATCATTGTGTACAACTGATTATTTTCTCCCTATAAATAATAATGGGTTGGTATAACGTTATCTTATTCAAAACATTAGAGTATAGGGGATCTCCTCTCAATAGAGTTACTAAAGTTTTCCATTGGTATTTTTTTTATTATATAATAAAATTGGGACATTTTTATCATATAAATTCTTTTAAAAAAAACATGCACATTCATAAGGAAAAATGTTTGTTTCAATTGATTCATGTTATTGTTCAACACTCAAGTCATCTATGAATGTACTATATAGAATTATTAAACTCGTACTCCCAATAGGGTAAGCATCATATTCCGGAAATCCTAATGTTACACAACATATTGGTTATTAATATAGTTCATATTATTTCAATTTATTAATTAAAATAATGTAAAATCAGGATCGATAAAATTTATAACTGTTTGGAATATGGAAGAGAAAATGTGAACATAAATTGAATTTATTTAAAATAAAATGTTCAATATATATAATGAAATTTTAATAATTAATCTTGGTTACCCATTATAATTTTTCAATTATTTTTTGTCAAACTAACAATATATATTTATCCACTATAATTATTCAAAAAATAGTTTTATTTTACCAAATAATATTCCTCACGAGTGTTGAACATGGAAAAAAACATGAAATATTTTTTACACCATGTATATGTCATGTTAACCACAAATAATACCTTATTAGTTTCTTAAAACAAAATACCAATTTTATTGATAGACTTCCACTTATAGATTATATAGTGGGATTTTATTAATTGTAAACCACTCACAATATACATTATGAAAATTCTTGGTTGTTTTCATATAGTTATATATATCAATTGAATTTTCACTAATTTTTTCATGTCCTAATCCACAAAATTATATTCACCAACCTCTGATACAAACTTTAAAAACAAATTTTTATAATATATATTATTTTTGGATTTATAATATAAAGAATTATATAATACATTCCCATAATATCAAGTGGAATAATATCTTAAGAAATTGGAAACATAAACCATTAAAATAAAACAAATTATAACCTATTTATTAAAAACTATATAATTTACTATTATATTCCATTGAACTCCTGGTAATACAGAAGACAAGAAAAGTGCATAAAAATTAATGGTGTGAGAATTAAATCATAGAAAGGGAAAAAATTATAGTATGATTATAATAAAATGATTCCATATGCATATCATGAAAGAAAAAAGTGTTAAGAGTCATACATACTAACATATAGGGATGGAATGAGAACATAATATCACAACATCCCAGAATAATATAAATTTAAAGAAAATTAAATATGTGGATTCATTTGTATTATTGGAGGATAACTGATGTTTTGTCATGAAATATTGTACTATGGATAACTGGTTAAGAAGCACATATGTTATCTCATTAGATTATAATATAACACAATGAATTAGATCACTATTAATGTGTATTCTTTATATTACTATAAATTAATTTGGGCACATCGATCATATAATTTAAGAATATATTTCATCATTTTAATCACATTATAAAGGAATATGACTTTCATACATGGATGTTCCCAATTAACGTGGCAGTGTATTATCCCATTAAAGAACTAAAAGGCTCGTATTTAAAATTTTCATTGTTATTCCTTTTTGTTAACTGGGTAGTGTTGAGAACTAATTGGTTGGATACATTTAATTGTGAATTCATAGATTTGATAGACTCTCAGCATTAACTGTGTTTTTCTATAGGATGTTGGAGGGTTAAATGCCTTGTAAATAGGTTACATCTCAATTAAAGGTCACTCGTTTAATACCATGAGAAGATGAATTCTATGAGATGATTTATATGGTGAATAGTTACATGACATGAAGAGACCTTACATGTTGTGAGCTATATAATGACTGAATTTTCCATAAAAGTGATCTATTTTTTGAAGGCTATAAAACCTAACTATATCATTACCTGTAATGGTATTACACATCATTAAATACCCAAACTAATGTTTAAAAAATATATTCATAGATTATCTAGCTCTTTTTGATCACCTCGAATTTTATTTATCACTACCTAAGGTATACCCCATGTGATCTTGGAGATCTACAAACCTTCCTGGTACCTTCATTTGGTGTTCGATTATCATTTCATTGGTGGGGTAATTTATGGAACTCATTATCCCTCATAATGTATCTTTCTCTCTTCTACCTCCATATGTATTTTTATAGATCAACCTAAAATTGATGGTTCTATACTCTATATTGGTAGTAATAATTTATAAGAAAAGAATTTAGGACATCTCAGGATTCGTTCTTACTGGTGGGATTTATTATATGAGTTGCGTATTGGAGAAAGGTAGGAGGTTAAATCCTTATTTTTCAAATTTAATAACCTTAAATTTCTTGATTTATTTCAGTTTTTTATTAAAATTTAAATTTTTGAAATGAATATCAATCAGTTTTGATTAAATCCCAATTCCAGTGAACTGGGAGATTTGAAATAGGGTTGAAATGATATTTGGAACAAATCTAATTATTTATTAATTAGGTGTGTTTACAAAATGATGGAAATAGTATCCATGGAATTGTTGAATTTTAATTTTAAAATAAAATTTATGGAATTATTTAAATTTAAAAATGGAATATTTTTTATAAAAACCTAGTGGTTTTATTTTTTTCGAAATGAATGTTTTTTATAAAAACATGACTTGGTTATAAATGGAAAATTGGAATTTAAAATGGGGGAATGATATTTAATTTTATTTTAAGAAATCTTAAAATAAATTTCGAATCAGTGAATATGTAAGAGCACATGAAACCCTTGGGGCTATTGTCAGTTATTTAGACACACTCTACAATTATAGAATTTTCTAAAACATAAATATCGGAGGACACATTCCTGATGGGATGGTGACGATTCGCACTTTTCCAATTTTAGAGAGATGTGTGTACACAGAGTTCGCATGATCACATATAGAGTGTGTTGTCCTATATCCTAGAATATTCATACAAATTTATAATATGACCATGTTTCTCACTTGTTTTATATTTGAGATATAAATGTATTCCAATGTTGTTAAACTAATTTACATTCCTTCTGATTTTATATAAACTTTTTTATATAATTTTTTTAATTGATTTTTTTAGAAATATTCCATCATTGTAATTCCTTTTCATGATGTATTTTTTTCATCACTGGAACTGCATAGCATGATGTTTTTCAATATTCATTAAAATTACAAACCTATTTTTTATTCCTAATAATTCCTTCTCCTAATCTATTATTTGAATATGTTATGTAATCTATGGATAGACACTACTAGAATTTTTATATCACAAACTATGTGTTCCTTCAGGTGTGTGTAGATTATCTCTTTACGGGTCCGCGCAAGGGGAAATAATATCTTGTAGGTGGATCTAGCAGCTGTATTGTGTACATTCTGTGTTGTGTCATGACCACCTCCCCATAATGTATACACCTCAGGGGCCGGAAATGAGAGAAGCAAGATAGGGACCCCTGATTCCCGCCTCTAGTAGGCCTCAGTTTGTTCACAAGCACCGAGGGTATAATAATAACAAAAAATGGGAGGCATTACCCATTAATGGAACACATATGAAAGAGAGAGATAAGACAAATACCAACAAATTAAAACTCATAATTCAATATAAAATAAATCCCATGTGCACACATGTAATGTCATGAAAAACTACTAAAACTGAAAGGGAAAACTACAAGAACCAAAAGAAAGTAAAAACAGAAGCCACCACGAAGCCCGAATAGCTCCAGCAACCCCTAGCTAGTTGTAACCATCCTGATATCCAACCTCATCCAAGTGACCTAAGAACTATTTATATATACATAAGTTGAATATAACTGTATACTAAGTAGGATCCTCCTTATAGCTTCTCATGAAAATGTAAAAAAATTAGGCTAAAGCACAGTGATAAACATTACTTGTCACATAAATCGGTATGCTATATTCCCAACCTCACCATGGCTACTCTCACCAAGTGACGCATACAAGAGTATATAATATAATAAAGAATATCAAGGGTACCTCGCTACAACTTCCCCACTGGTTTTCCTCATTTACCCAATGTCACACCTCCTAAGCATCTCTCTCCAATAAGAATAATCAATCATCTAATGATTCACATCCAAAGTACTTCACAATCTCGTGTGCCCTCCCCGACACCCATAGGCATACACAGATGCATATCGCCACTCTAGGCATCAACTGCTGCCACTAAAAAATGACCACCCTACCCCCACATGTCACAACAACCATCCATGACCACATCACAACACAATCAGTAGTAAAATGAAATTATATCAACTAGGATATTGGCCCTTAAACAGTTAATTCTTCTTTCATATATAATTATCTCTCACATCTCCAAGCATATGGCTCGTGGCCTTTATAATCAATAGGGTAACTCAGAACCCTATGGGGAATTATCTTTTTATCATAAAACCATTTATTTAATCCATATGGAATTAACTGATTTATTATTTTTAGGTTCCAAATATGGGTAACATAAACAGCAATCTATCATACCTTTTAAAAATTGATTATACATGCTTATAACATCAATTTGATTAACATCAATTTACAACATCAACCTGATTCATTTTTATTTATTTTCATCATTATCCAAACAATTTTCAATTAATTTTGGTATTTGGTTCTTTACCAATTTCTATAACGAACGTAAATCTAAATAAATCAAACATAAATGTCACACTATCTAGAAAAACAAGAGGCCATAAAAAATGATCGATATCAATTTATATATCCAATTTAAATATTTATTATGTCAATTCCATTGTGATCCATTGGGTTAAAACAAGACAACTCTATAGTTTCGCAGAAAATAAAATAGAAGCAATGAATTCCCTACCTCAAAAGGTTCTCAACATTTTTTATATGGGAACAATCCACATAATGGATTAGGATCGCCTCCTCATGTTGGAGCTGCATCCACCCGAGGATTTCGCGGCACGACCGCACCAACTGAACCCATGAAACACAATTAGATGCATGGATATCACATTACATAATATGTCAAGGAGAAAAAGGTGAATTTGAACCCAAATGAAAAATGATGAATCATACCTTATATCGAAGATTTATGGATACTTCTTGGTTCCACCAAATATGGGGTGCAATTGTAGCCAGAAGAATGTCGAGGGAAACCAATCCACGAAGAAAAGATTGATCTCATGAATCCTATGATAAGGAAGTAATGGTTTGAGCATCTCGCTCCAGAGAATAAAGAGGAAGAATAAGGGGGAATATACCATGTAACTTTAGAATATTTAAAGGAGATTCATCTTAAGATATAGTGGATTTTTCATTAAAGGAGGATTGTAACAAACCACGTGGTTTGACCAATTAAATTCATATCAGGCATTAGGAAAATTAATATTGGAGTTATGGGATTTTATTTTTCCTTAAATCCATTAAAACAAGGCCATAAATACGTGTTACGTCGAAGAAAATGTTAAATTGGTGAAACTGGAAAAATCAGGAAATTTGGAAAAAGAAATATGAACAGTTCTGGAAACACTGTTCATGATATAGTAACTCTAATACGGTAACTCTGAGACAGTAACTGTGAGACAGTAACTGTGTGATAGTAATTGTTATATAGTAACTGTAAGATAGTAACACTATCATATTTACTCTGAGATAGTAATTTTGAGATAGTTACATTGAGATAGTAACTGTGAGATAGTAACCGTGAGACAATAACGGTGAGACAGTAACCATGAGACATTAATTGTGAGACAATATCTGTGAGACAGAAACTCTGAGTCAATTACTGTGAGATAGTAACTGTGAGACATTAACTATGAGATAGTAAGTGTGATACAGTAACTGTGAGATATTATGTGTGATACAGTAACTGTGAGACACCGTGGAAATGTTCAAAAAAGGGGAAACTCTATTCACAAAACTGGTAATTTGGAAAAGTGTTGGTGATGTGTCACCTTGACCTCCCAGAACACCTCAAACATGAGATTTCATCCATGTAATAGACCATAGTGGTCTGTACCATTAAATAAGATACCTCTCAAAACAATATCATCATTGAGAATCCAAAACCAACCCAAAATAACATAAAATGTGTATGAAAAAACACTCCTCAAGATACCTCTCAAAATAGATCACGAAACAAGTAGCAACGAAAGAAATCTATCATCTAAACACGAAAGGTCTACAACCACAAAACGTACAACATTATAGGAAAATAGTTAAATACCAAACAACTATGGGTACTTATCATGTATCTACGACTCACATTCCCATGTACTCTCTTCCATTACACTGTGTCACCACAAGACACAAACCAATGGGATAGAATACCCACCCAACACCTTCTCTTGAGGTATTTGATCTTCCTGGTCTATCCTCAAAGGTCTCATCATCATCATCAGGGATCTCTCCCCAATAAATGATGTGGGAGTCATCATGAAGATAACGATGGACCTGTGAGACTTGAAAATCATCAAGTATTTGGCTCATTTGTGGGGGAAGTGCTACTCGATACGCCATAGATCCAACTTGATCCAACACCTCAAAAGGCCCAAGAAACGAGGGAAAAATATTACACCAATGACAAAACCATTGTTTCCCACACTAGGGAGTAACATTTAGAAACACATGATCCCCAACATCAAACTGTATGTGTCTCGTCCTTTGGTCAACATATGATTTCTGATGATCCTTCACTGCATTCATCTTCTCATGAATCACAGAAACCATCTAAGTCGTATTCTTCACTTGTTCCGGTCTAAGAATTGATGACTCTCCAACCCCAATCTAGCAGAATTGAGAACGGAAAGTTCATCCATACAAGGATTAAAATGGTTCCATACCGATGGTGGAGTGATAACTATTGTTGTTAGAGGACTCCACCACAGGAAAGTGCCTCATCCATGAACCTCCAAAATCTAGGACACACCAGCGTAACATGTCTTCATGAATCTAGATAGTCCACTCTGTATCACCGTTCTTCTGTGGATGAATAGTAGTGATAAGGTATAGCTATGAACTAAAAGCATGATGAAGGCCTCTCCACACCCTACGGGTAAAATGAGGATCTCGATCGGAAATTATCATCCGTGGGACTCCGTGGAGTCTCACCGCCTCCTCTAGATACTGCCTTCACAAAACATTTACTGATCTCAACTCATTGATTTATCTAAAGTGGGATGATTTAATTAAAGGATAAACTACCAACCAAATAGAGTCTTGTCCTCCCTGATCTTGAGGAAAAATATTAACAAAATTCGTTGTGATATCCTCCCACTTCCACTAATGAATATCTAATGTCTAGAGAAAACCACCGGGTACATGGTGTTCAGAATTGACCTTATAGAAAACAAAACATCATGACACAAACTTCACAACTGCATGCTTTAACCAAGGCCATCAAAATTGACTCCTCAAGGTTCGGTAAGTATTTGTATCTCGAAGATGTTCTACTAAAGGTGAACTATGGAACTCTATGAGAACTGTCTCACGCATCGCCAAAGGAACAAAAATCCTTCCATGATACAACACCTGTTGTTGTTCATCCTCATACCATCCATCAAGGCCTCGCCTCAAACAAATATGTCTCTCCAGATCTACACCTTTGGATCCCCCAACCGGGACTCTTCCATCTACTGCACTAGAGATGACTGCATAGTCATTTGGAAAAGAAAACATATGCCCCTAACTTCTCCCATATCGAGGTGTAATGATGAATGTTCTTCAATTACTCTCCAAGAATCACCAGATTCACACACCGCATCACTACATGATTTCTAGATCAGTGCATCGTCTACAACATTCTTCTTTCTAGGGGTATACAATATTTCAAATTCGTATTCTTGTAAGAACATCAACCACCGACATTGTCACATGTTCAAGTCATGTTGGGGGAAAACATTCCTCAGGATCTTATGATCAGTGGAAACCATAAAGTGCTCTTTAATGAGGTAATGTCACCACTACTTCAGAGAAAACAACACGGCCTCCAACTTAAGATCATGGGTGGCATAGTCACATTCATGGGGACACAACTACAGAGACCCATAAGAAATGACTGATATCTACTACATCAAAACACAACATAACCCCATATTCAAAGCATCACAGTAAACATCAAAATGAATTTACTCTACTAGAAGACAAAAAACTAGAGCCCATGCCAACTTCTTCTTGAGATATACGAAAGATGCCTGATAATGATCAGTCCATCCGAACACCTGATCCTTCCTAGTCAATTCTATTAGAGGATTCACATACCAAAATAAATCAGCTATGAACCTTGCATTGTAGCCTGAAATACCAAAGAAAAAGTATCACCTCTTTTTCTGCCTTAGGGGATACTAAAGACACAACTTCTTCTATAATCGATGGATCCAAAACTACTCCCTACTGAGCTAAAATAGGCCCCATGAAACTGACTTCTTGAGCCCAAAAGTCGCACTTCAGTAACATCCCAAAACAGCTGCTGCTAACGATGAATCCCAAAACGGCATGCAGATGCTCTGAATTCCCCTCCTCCGATGTAGAGTACATAAGGATGTTGTTGATGAAAACCACCACAAACATATCCTGGAACACATGTAACACAGTGTTCATCAATCCATAGAATAGGATAGTGATTATTCACAAACACTTTTTTTCTGCGATGATAATCAACACAGAACCTCAAACTGCCATCAGCCTTATTCACGAACAAAACTGGGGCGTCCCATGGTGACTCACTCGGCTAAACAAAACTGAACAATAATAGACCATCAAGATGTATACGTATCACTTGCAACTCATAAGCGTCCATCCTATATTGATACATTCAAAATAAGAGATGTTTTTGGCTGTAGATCGATTCCAAACTCGATCTCTAGTCGAGGGGGTAATGTTACAACCGCTTTTAGAAAAATTGAAGGGTTGTCTTCTAAAAACCTAGAAAACTCCAACTACTGAACATCTAATGAACTCAGCATCAACTTACCCATCATGGATGGTAAGGATGGAACACACCTCAAACCCATCTGAGTGTCTCACTCACCAACCAACAGTGGTTTCTATCCATATGCATCGAAGAACACCAATTACCTCAGGAAGAAATCAATTATAGCTTGCACGGAATATAACCAATCCATGTTGAGGATGAAATCATATGGTTGAATCCATAAACATAGGAAATATCCCCAAGAGTGGTGCTTCCCTAGAACTAGCTCACAGTATCTACATACTTCAAACAAGTCATCTCTGCCCCCAAATAGTGTAGTAAATGATAAGGAAACTGGAAGCCTCTCTGCCCTATGTCCCAATCCAGTGACAAGGTTAGTTGATATGAAGGAGTGTTTCTCCCTTAAATCAATCAACAAATATACCAAGGTAGAAAACCAGAAAAGGGATCATCGGACGATTTTTGGATCTCCTGGAGTTGGAAATGCAAGAGCATGAAGCTGACGACGTCCTCTTCCACAGCCTCTCTAACACTAAGGACGACCTCCACAATGTTCACGGTCTGCTCTCTTAGGAAGAGGATATTTATAGGGATATCCTTTGCCTACCCCATCCACCCTCTGCTAAACGAGAGCTCGTTCAACCTGGTGATGCTGCCTCGGATGGAACTGCCTCATTAGAAGAACCTAGAGTGGAACACCTAGTGCACATTGACTACTCAGAAAGGTTAGGCACTCTCACTGATAATGTGCTAGACCACCACAGAAAAAAATCACATGATCCCTTGGCATAGGGCTGAGAGCCGCCGTACTGGGAGAAACGAGATCCTGAGAGTTGGGACCTACCCCTGGCTGAACGAAAACACTTCTTCCCTAAAAATCGGGAACCCTGGACAATAAATTTGCTTCGTGAGGAATCAAGAAAACTCTACTCTTGTGACGATCTGGTTCTTTAAAATGTTCTCTCTATGACCAATGCCCTTTCCAACACCTCAAGATATATCCTTAGCATAAACTGGGGGACTTGGAGTGGGATCTCTGGATGAAAAGTCTCCTTGAAATGCTTCACCCTGGCCTCCTCATCTAGAAACATGTCTGACGAATATCGTAAAAGGTTCCTAAATAGATTTCAAACTCTCTTGTAATATTGTTCCCATGACGAAGGGTAAGAGGATCCTGGTGAATGGATGCCTTCATGGTTGAAGAATGAATCTCGAATCTAAACATGTATCAGAACTCCTCCCATGAGATTGCTAAATCCTCTCAATCCCAGAGGAACAAGAACCACAATTTACTTGCTGCTCCACATAGCATCGTCACTTCCAAAGAAACCCGATGCTCCTTCTGAGCACAGATAAAAATAAATCCTATCTCAACATCCTTCAACAAGTCTTTCATGACTGCATCTGAAATGGATCCCTCGTACTCTTGCTAACTCTGGCACTGGAAATCTCAGAGTGTCCTCCTCCCAATGTTGTCGTCGTCAACCTCTATCCTGCAGGGATCTTCTGGAATAGCCTGCTAGAGATCTTCTATGCGATCCTGATGATGATGTCGACTTGGATCCATACATATAAAATAAAAAATAGTTATAGAACCAAAACCTAAAATGTGTAAGACTCGTCATTAATTAATTAATTTTTTTTTCTTTTATTAATTTTAGGTTAACATATCCCATGTTCTACCCATTCAAACACAAGCACAATGAAGAATGATGCATGATCCTTTCCTAGGTTTCCACCCTACAACTAGTATCACCTAGATTAGTAGCCTTTCTAATCATAATGATTCATGCCACAGATCACAGGGGGCCCTAAACTCCTATGTCTCCTCTGGTATCCAATTTTTACATCACTTGTTAATCAAGACTGACATCGGTTCCCTACCAACCCATGAAAACTCACCTATTCCTAACACCGAACTACATCGTATCCCTCAACCAGACCTCTAATACCACTCTTTCATGACCTCCATCCCACAAGGTGTACACCTCCTAGGACAGAAATGTGAGAAGGGAGATAATGACACAGAATTCCTACCTCCAGTAGTCCCCAGGTTGGCGATTTTCACCGACGGTATAGTAAACACACAAATAGGAGGCATTACCATTTAAGAGATCACATGAGAATGAGAGAGATAAGGCAGAGACCAACCAACTCCAAATCAGACTACAATATAAAATAATTCCCAAGTTCACATATTCAATGTCATGAAAAACTACTACAACTGAAAGGGAAAAATGCAAGTACCAAAAGAAAGTAAAAAACTAAAATGTCCACAAAGCCCTAACAACTACAGCTACCGCAATCTTGTAATAACTAGCTTGATCTCCAACCTACTCCAAGGGACATGAAAAAAATTTTATATATATATAGAGTGAGTATAATAGTTTACTCATTAGGACCCTCCCCATATCCTTTTGTGAAAATGTAATGAAACCTTGCTAAAGCACAGTGAAAAACAAGTGAAACTAACTTTTCACAGAAACCAGAATATTATGTTCCCATCCTCACCATGGATACTCACACCAAGTAACACATACAAGATTATATAAATTAATAATGAATATCATGGGTATCACACTACTACTTCCCCACTTTTTTTCCTATTTTACCCAACGTCGTACATCCTAAGCATCTCTCTCCAAAAAGGGTTGCCCGAAGACACCTGGGTGAAGCACCACAACATGCACCTCATGAAACAAAACAACCACGTCCTTGTAATCAATGTAACCAGGTATTTTCTGGGAGCCACCATAGCTTGTATAATGTTTATCATACGTCAGGTATTATACCTCAAGACATTACAACCCATACACCGATTAATGATCCTCAAGCCATCACAGCCTGTACATGTTACACCTATAGTAGTCCATATGAAAATATATCCGGAATATATGTTTGAATAACCACATCACATTACATCCCTATACACACATGTATATATAAAACTAACCATTGTGCCTACATGTTCAAGTAACTACTAAGAGAAGAGAGAGGGGCCGAAGGGGGTAGTCATCCATCCATCCATCCACTAGAATATTGGGGAAAACACCCCCCGCCCAGGGCCTAGAATAACAGGGGTGTCAGTTTCCCAAACTGATAGGGTGGAGTAGCGTGTGGAAATAAAAAAATTACATAATATACTATATCTCACAACCATTCTATGGGAATAACCTAGTCATATAATCAACTACAGCTAAAGTCTATCGGACTCCCGACTGCCACTTCTAAGACTAGGTGTCCTATAAGCACACAACCACTTAAATAGATTAAATAACTTACTACATTATCTTTTTATCAGTATTAGTTTTGGTTAATTGGTTATTTATACATTAATTAACCATTAATAATTTTTACATTATATTTCATTATCATCACACCCAATGTTCATTGTTCCTTTAAATTAACAACCTCAGCATTGCATCTCAGCTAGCTGCAACCTCGTGGGTTAACACTATTTATTCAATCATTTATCAACAACATTATTACTTTTCCATATTCATAGGAATTCTACAAAAACATTATATGATAATAAACACAAGGGGGCTAAACACTATGAGTAGATGAACTACCCATAAATCCATTTCCGCCAATACCAAGAACATAGACCCATCCTCCCTCAGGAAGCTAAACACGGAAAGTATGTGGCATACCCCATGTGTCATATCTTCTTTTGGAAGGACGGTAAGAAAGACCAGCTGCCTTGAGAAGTGGGGAATGTAAAGTATATAAAAAACTGACAAGACTCATCGGGAATCCAAGGATTCACATCCAACATGCTTCATCATCTCTTGTGTCCTCTCTAACATACACATGCATAAAATGGTGCATCTCGCCACTCTAGGCATCAACCGATGCCACAACCAATGTTCCTTCCTGCCCCCACACATCACAAAAGCCATCTAGTATCACATCACAACACAATAAGCATAAAAAACATTATATCAATTCATCTCTTGGACCCAAAACAATGCATTCTGCCTTCATATATAATGGACTCTCATATCTCTGATCATAAGGCTCATGGCTTTTAAAAACAATGGGGAAACTCAAAACCCTACATGGCATTATCTTTTTATCAAACAAACATTTATTTAATACATCTAGAATTAACCGATTTTTTATTTGTAGGATTCCTTTATAGGTAACCTAAACATTATCCTGTCGTATCTATCAAAAATTGATTAAACCTGCTCACAAAATCAATTTGTTTAACATCAAATTACAACAACAATAACCATATTCATTTATATGAGTCTTTATATTTGTCCATACAATTATCAATTAATTATGGCTTTACCATCATTACCAATTTTTATCAAGAGTGAAAAGCTTAAAAACCCATGCATAGATATCACACTATCTAGAAAAATAAGAGGCACTAACGTACAATCGATATCAATTTATTAATCCTGTTCAAATATTTTTTATGCCAATTCCATTGTGATCCATTAGGATAAAACATGATAACTCTACAGTTTCATGTAAAATAAAGAGATGAAACAAAACCCCTAACTCAAAATTTTCTCAACGTTCTTTATATGAGAACGATCCACACAACAGATCACGATCGACTCCTCCCATGACAACGACATCCACCCGAGGATGTCACAGCATGACTACACCAACTTAAACCAAGAAACTCAACTAAAAGAATGAAGTTCACATTAAATAATATGTAAAAGAAAACATGAGAATATTAATCCAAACGAATGATGATAAATCATAACATATATCGAAGATTGATGGATACTGGTTGTTTGCACCAAAACAAGTGTGCACATGCAGTAAGAATAATGTTGAGGGAAAATAATCCATAGTGAAAAGTTTGATCTCAAAACTCATACGAGAAAGAAGTAAAGGATCAATCTTCTTGCACTAGGGAACAAGGAGAAAGAATAATGGAGGAAAATATCTTTTCACTTTAGAAGATTTAACAGGGCAGCTTTTAAGATACACTGGATTTCCCATTAAAAGGGGATTTCATTGAACCACACTGTTTGACCATTTAAATTCATCTTGGGACTTAGGATATTTAATATTGGGGTTATGGGATTTTATTCATCCCTAAATACCTTAAAAAAATTCCTTAACTTAATTTTACATCAAAGAAATGATAAATTGGTGAAACTGGAAAATTTTGGAAATTTGGAAAAGGAAATATGAAATGGTCCTGGAAACACAGTTCAAGAGACAGTAACTTGGAGTTAGTAACTGTGAGACAGTAACAATGAGGCAGTAACTTTGATACAGTAATGGTGAGACAGTAACTATGTGACAGTAATCGTGAGATAGTAACCGTGAGATAGTAACAGTGATACAGTAATCGTGAGATAGTAACTATGTGATAGTTACTTTGAGACAGTAACATAGAGAGAGTAACGTGAGACAGTAATCGTGAAAGTATCTCTGTGACAGTATCTGTGAGATAGTAACTATGAGACAGTATCTCTGAGATAGTAACTCTGAGATAGTAACTCAAAGACATAAACTATGAGGCAGTAACTATGAGGCAGTAACTGTGAGGAAGTAACTTATAGGCAGTAACTATGGGGCAGTAACTGTGAGGCAGTAATAATGAGCAAGTAACTATGAGACACAGTGACACTATTCATAAAACTGGAAAAATTGTCACTACTACAAAAACTGGCTTCTGCGCCTCTGGGTATGGGCGACCGCCATTGGCGGTCTCTACTGATAGTATTAGCGACTGCCAGAGGCGGTCGCTAATACGGAAATAAATGGGCGGGATTTTTCCCGCCCTATCGTTTCTCTCTTCCTCATTGTCGCGCTGGTGCCCCGCTGTCGCGCCCCGCCGTCGCGGCCCGCCGTCGCGCCCCGCCGTCGCGGCCCGCCATCGCGCCCCGCCGTCGCGCTACCTCCCTCAGTCACCGCCATCCAGTCACCCCTCCCTCACATGCCATCGCCCTACCCCTCCGGCCACCCCTCCTTCACATGCCGTCACACCCGCCCCTCCCTCCGCCGCCGTAGATCCGCCATGGCCGACCACTGAAGGTCTCCGGTTCCGCCTCGTGCCCCCGCGCGTCCGTGTCGCACCCACACTATCCCGCGGACATGAAACATGATTTTTTTAAAAGGACCTTTAGCGGCCGCCATTGGCGGTCGCTATTGGTTTTTACCGACGGAGCAATTGCGACCGCCAAAAGCGGTCGCAAGGCGGTCGCTAAAAACCTTTAGCGACCGCTTTTGGCGGTCGCTATTGGTGCTTAATCTAGTAGTGTGTTCACAGAAATGGAAATTTGTAAAAGTTTTGGGGATGAGTCATCTTGAACTCCCAGAACACCTCAAATATCATATTTTTAGCGAAGTAATGGACTAGATTGGTCCAAAACATTACATGTTTTGTCCTTAGGTACTTAGGATTTTTTCTTCGATTTTGGAACATGGTATGTAGTACTTTTATTTATATCCTTGTTTATTTCTAAAAAATTACTATAATTGGTGTTTTTTATGCGTATTGACTTGCTTTTATTTCTTCAGTGGTGTTTTGTGGAATAATATTCCAAACTTGTATGTCATATTGTTCTAGGTGTTAATTGCCGACACGTGATGATCAGGAATGCCATTTGGGATATGATTGGACTAGCTTGGTTATCGGATTACCAGGGTACTCAAGCTAGTTAATGGAAAAGTGGTATCAAAATGGTTCATTGAATTTTTTTTCTTGAAGTCAATATTTAGTTGTGTAATATTTTGAGGCATAGAAGGTAGTTATGATTGAGTTCCTGACCATCTCTCACTATAAAGAAACGTAAGTTTCTAAGGTTTTTTAGGGAAATACATCTTGTGGATTAGTTTTAGTGTTTTCCCTATTTTTATATGGTTCGATGGAAATCCAAATATTTTTTGTTCTATCTGTTGGAATTAATTTTTATTGTTTTTCTGTTTGATTATAAATATATTATCTTGTTTTATGACTACTAATATTGTGTAGCATCATTCCTCCGATACTATGTGATAATCACATATAGGAGGAAGTTTTTAATGAACTAAAATGAACAAATCCACCAGTAGAACCAAATCAAGTTGTGTTGAATGTTTGCAATGTCCATGATCAGTTAAATACACCACATCTATTCCAAATTAATGTTCTAGTTATGGAACATTG
The DNA here is from genome assembly GCA_963277665.1 of Viscum album. Classification (NCBI taxonomy): domain Eukaryota; kingdom Viridiplantae; phylum Streptophyta; class Magnoliopsida; order Santalales; family Viscaceae; genus Viscum; species Viscum album. The sequence goes on from OY728163.1 coordinate 670,649,281, forward strand.
TTGGTGTTATTATAAATCATTCTCAATATTTACATCACCAGAAGACACCCATTTTCAAAGGCTCCACTAATTATCAACATGGTGTGGAATGGTTCAGCATGATTAAATAATTATTTGAGTTCTTGGAGACACCATACATGATGACGGTGAAGTGTTCCCCCTTCGTGTAGGAGCGAACAATTAATAGATAGATGGACATTTTGTTGACAACAAGAAAAAATTACGTCAAATCGTGGAAAGATAGAATCTTTATTTTCATTGACCATTTATATTTAGATTTAATGGTGCTGGACAAAGAAATTTATTTTTTCATGCATGAGAAGTCTGATAGAACCACGAATAATTATTAAAATTGCTTTGCTGAACATGGGTAGTTTTCAAATGATATTTTATCTAACGAGAGGATGACAACTAAACGGATTGATTTGAAACATAGATCATATATTTGTTCTATGTTTTTATTTCTTAAGATACACACATATAATAGTTTGATGGATAAGGTGATGACAGTTTGGATAGACCTAGTGGAAATTCATGCCTTATAGGAGTACTATTTTCTCCCTATGGAAGTATTAAATATTTCAGGGAAAGCTGAATCATGATGATTTTTATATAATTTCTAGTTGATATGATAATTCTAGAACTCCTACACCACTATGAAGAAGTTTGATGATTTTCCATTAGAGGTAAGACATGACACTCGAAGAGGGTTTCCACTGAGGTGCCTTAGTACTATAGTTCATGTAAACATTATGAAAACTAACAGAGATTATATCATGTATTATCTAGTCTACGTAGAGGAGTAGGATCATCAACTGCTCCTAAAATTGTAGAGAAATCATATGATTCATATATAAAAGGTTTCATTCCATAGACATACAGAACAAATATTCTTCACACAGAAGCTTAGACTCTAGAGGAAGTGGATACATGCCCAGCGACTGAGAGAGGTACCATTAATATATATATTTTATTGTTGAATACTATATTTGGTACTAGTAAATTTCAGTCATTTATTTCACCCCATAATGTTAATCTGTTGAATCCCCCTTTAGATATTTTATCTTACGTAATAAATATTACTACACCCTAGGAATGAAGGTAGGGGAGGATCTCTATAGTTCCTCTGTTTAATTTTCTTTATTAGATGTCTAGATACCTAGAAATTTTATGGTTGTCAGCATGAAACATATTGCCATCATTTTTAGAATGGACTAGATCATTTCCAATAATTTCGAGATTAAATGTTATCTTTAATGGGTCTATCATAATACACCATGTGGTGTGTCATCTTCCATTCAAGGGGAATGAGACTGAAGATATAGAAGGTCGGATAATACTTATCCATATTTTTGTAAGGTAATTTCAGCATTTCCCATTGATCTGTTGCAGGAATATTTGTGTAGTGACCTGACTGTAGTTATCATTGATTTTCCCGATGTGTTTCAATATGATTTCTATGATTTTACACATATAAGGGAGGTCAAGTTTTCTTTTAAATAAATTTTTGGTACTCAACCTCTTCTTATTCCCTCTTACGACATGACTCTAGCTGATAACAAAGAAATGATTTCTTATTTGGATGACCACCTTGATAATGTCTTTATACACCCGACTATGTCACCTTGGGAAACTTCACTTCTATTCGCTGAGAAAGAAAATTGAATACTTCATGAATGTGTTGATTACAAAAAGCTCAATCGCGTTATGTTAATGAAAAAATATCTATTTCCACATATTGATGATCTATTCGACCATTTGAAATGGAAGAAGTGGTTCTCAACAATCGACCTTTGATTTGGTAACCATTAGTTTATGATAGTAGAATATGATATTTTGAAAATATTTTTTGGAGAAATTACGACCATTATGAGACCCTTGTTCTTCAATTATTTTCTAAAAAATGGTCCTTATGTTTTCATGGATTCGATGAAAAATATTTTTGAAGAGTATCTAGATACCAATATCGTAATCATTGTGGATGACATCCGCGTTTATTCCTTGTCGAAGGAGGATCATGTAAATCATATGAGACCACTTTTGAATCTTCAAATAAGTCACCAAGTCTATTCCATGATTTTGACATGTGATTTAGGGATTTTGGTGTGAAATTATTTGGACATGTAGTTTCATAATAAGGAATATTACTCGATCATAAGAAGGTGAAAACTATTTTTTTTTTGGAGAAACAATGTAGTGTCTTTAGGATTCATATCTTCTTGGTCTTAGCTGAATATTATCATTAGATCGTGAAGGACTTCTAGAATTTTGAACCTCTAGTGAGTGCTCTAACATGGAAGGGTGTATTTTTTTATTGGGATGATTGATGTAATAATTCATTTTTTATCTAAAAGTTATGTTGACTATAGTGTCGGTGTTGACTCTTCTAGATGTCAGGAAGGGCTATGTGGTATTTTTTTGATACATTGTGTTTAGGCTTAGGAGAAGTTCATATACGAGGTGATCATGTAGTTTCATATTTATCTCTTATGTATAGTCCACATGAGAATAATTATCATACCCATGACATTGAATATTCACCTGTAATGTGAGAACATAAGAGTTAGTGGAATTAACTTAGTTGAGAAAATTTTACTGTGTAATGTGAAAATAATATATTGAGTTATATCTTCTATCAAAAATGTATTAATCTCTATCTGTGGTGTTTGGTGGAGTACCAAAAATCATTACACATTGTCATTTCCTATTCTTTTGGGAAAGGGAATGTCATTATAGATGATTTTAGAAGTAAACTTCCAACTCAAACAGTTAAAGAATCTTTGGAAGAGTGGAATTTGATAGACCTCTTCATTCAGTTGCATATTGGAGTCCAGGAATCAAGGGATGTGGTTTCCATAGATAGAATTTAGTTATCATCCTCTCTTCAAAATATGATTATTTAGGATTAAAATCATTACAATGAATTATATAACATTAGAGACTCTTTTTATGGTGAGGAGATAGTTTCTCGTTAGTCTTTCTACAAAGAGGGTGTTCTATGTCAACAGAATGAATTAGTTGTACAGTCAGTTGCATGGAAGGCTTTGTTGGTGGACTATCTTAATTCCCAGTGGGATATTTTCATAGTAACCACTGATATGTTCTATGACATGCAGTGTTTGTTATGGTTGATATGTATGGGACAAGGAAATGGTGAGTTTGTTTCCCAATGTTATAAGTTCCCATAGGTTAAGGGTGAGCACCAAAAACATTTAGGTTTATTTTAGAAACTTCAAGTCCATTCTAGGAAGTGGGAATATATCTCTATGGACTTTTTGGTTGGTTTAACTCATACCCAGAGGAAGAATAATGTGATATGGGTTGCGATTGAAAACCCCATAGTTTTTATAGGCCTGTTTTTTCTAATAAAATAAATTTTTCATTATGAAATGAACTAAGAAAAAGAACCCTTTCAAACTAAACCAAAATTTCATATGTTATAAGTAAAAAATATATTTTTTACATTACACCAAACAATTATTTGGCGTATGTTACAGACAACATTGAGTTTTTGTATGATACACGTAATACTGAGTTGATGTACGATACAAGCTGCACTCAGTATCTACAAACCATCAAGTTATTTTTTAAATAATATAATCATAACCTAACCATTAAAAATAGTTATATTAATAGTAATAAATACTTTTTAAAAAAAATTACAATTTTTTTATATAAATAAATCATTTTGATAATGAAATATATTAGTTTTTGTAAAGTAATTTTTTGTCTAAATATACCGTTTTAATGACCTTATAATAAAATTAATTTTAGAAATATTTTTCAATTGAATTTTATAAAATAAGCCTAATTTTTTAATTTATAATGTCATGATTTTCTTAGGGTGGAATTTTGTGATTTTGTTGAGAAACATTTATTTTTTATGAATAATAAAAAGAATTTATTTTTAATTCCAAACTAATTTTTAATTTTATTTATATATTTTGTTAATATATAATTTATTTTTATTTAAAAGTTTAACTTGATAATATTTTTGTTATCTAAATAAATATTTTTCATTATAACGATTTAAAATTTTAAATTATACATTAATAGTTAACAATCTTTTGATTATTTTTACTAGAAGAACCCACAGTGTCGACCTGACAACATGATTATTTTGTAGATTAATTTCTTCTAATTATGTCCTTAGAATTTGGAAAAAATTCTATATTTGGAATAATAATAATTTATAATTTATAATAAGTTAAACTTTTTTTTGTAATTTTTTTTGAAGGTGATTCAAATTAATTACATCGATTAAGATAAAAAATTGTTAATAAATTATTAAACTTTACATATAAGACCCAAAATGACCTATAAATATATAAAACACCCATTTAATGTACATATTTCATACAAAAAAAATTTATTCATTATTTTTTTAGGTTTTTTATGAATTTGGTTTGGTAAGAACATGTTCACACCTAACTTGGTTCAAGAAATTCCATGTGAGACCTTTTCTTTCCCTATAAAATGCCACCACATATACCCATTCCTCACACCTCTCAAAAATTTTAAGTGTTGAAATGATCATTAATATTAGACTATAAAAATTTCTACTTTATACATTGAATCCACCATTTATTTAGAAATATTCTCAAGGAATCACCTTGACATAAACAAAAAGGAGTTACCCGATTAAGAGGTAAGGTCTTCCCTCAAGCTCTCTTCCATTATTTTAATTCTTCAACCATCCACCTGTTTTATTCCATTCTTTAATGAAAAAAGTGTTATAATAATTATAATATGTTGTTTTTGTACAAATATTTTGGCCTACACCTACACACACCTCCATACAATTGATATTGAACATATTGTTTCTGTGTGTGGTGAACTACAACCTCACAAAACTATGATTGTTCATTTTTCATTTACCACCTATCATAGTGTCCATTTTAATAGATAATATATTTATATATGTTATATATAATAGTTATTATGATTTTAAACTTATTTATTCCTATTAAAACACACAAAAAATTAATTTCCATTTTCTGTTAATAAGATAATCTCATTTGAGGAATTTTGAAATACCGCTCCCTCAAAGTGATGTGATTCGTTCACACACCACATTGAATGTATAAATGATGGGTTTAATGAAATAATATGATATATTTGTTAAATTAATTATACATTAATAATGATATATATATATATCCATATATATACATATTTCATTTACATACTATCATTTAATATGATAAGAAAAATTGAAACAACATTCTTGCGCACGTATAACTGACTATATCAATGAACGGTGTATTCGGTTTCATAATTATTATGCCAAAAATTAGTATAATATATATATAATCAATATAAATGATATTTATAACATTATTCACATTTTCTAATCATGATATAATTATAAGGACCAACAATATAACAAATTAAGACACACGCGAATAACAATGTGAATATTACCCAAAGTGAAACCATAACATAAGATCATTAACAACTGGGTCATATAAGGTCATAATAAAACCATATAAGTTAATAAATATAATAATATGATTAATTAAAAAATTATATTAAACTTATATTTATTATACATGAGTCTTGTATGGATAAAGAGAGTCAAGAAACAAAGTAAGGGTATTTCTTCTCACTTTTAATTTCCATGAGATACATATTATGTTCTCCTCTTTTTACTTTTTTGTGGTGTATGTGATGCCCATTAATGTCTTATATGTTTCATAAACTTAATTTTATGTGTATTCACATTATTATTTTTGAACATTATTTCATGGGGTTAGACATTCAAAAGTTACCAAATAAGTAAACTGTTTTTCTCAATTTTCCTTCTTTGAGACTCATGTTTTGTTGTGCATCTAAACTCTTTTTTTAAGTTCATATATTTCGATTTTAAATTAAATATCATGAATCTAATTATTTGAATGATATTAAATACTTCATTTAATTTAATTTCATTAAATGGATAGTATTAACCCAATATACAAATATATAATTGTTTATTGATTTAATCTCATTGCTTTTCAATATTGTTTATCTTTATGTATCCTTTAATGAAATATTATGATCCATATCTCAAATAATTTTCATGAGTTTCCTTATACTCTATTATTTTATTATATATTTATATGTTGTTACCATATTCTACACTATATTACATTATATAGTTAAAAAATGTATTTAGGAAAGAATGACGCTATCTTTTCATTTGGTGAAAATATATGTTTTATAAAAAGAGTTTCTAAGAATATTAAAAAATTAAACTATATTATTTAAAGGTAATTTTTTCCTTTTTTATTTTACCAATATATTCATGTGAATATTCCTTTAACTTTATGAACAATAAACTTTTATAACATTTCTACATCGCAAAAGGAATGTTTTTTGACCTTGTACGACAACTACGGATTTACCCAAAATCAGTTTTTTCACAGCTATCATGTAATTTTTAAAAGGATAGAATTCAAGAAAAAGTTTTTAAATGATATTTTAAAATAAAATGGTTTTCAAATTTTTTTAAGCTTATTTTATATGTTTTAATGTAAAGTGGGTTTTAAAACGTTTGCATTCTCTTTTTATATTTTTTTAAAGTGTTTTCAATAAAAACTGTTTATAAAATGTTTCGAATATTATTTTATAATATTTCAAGTAAAAATGATTTCAAAATGATTTCATGCATTTAGTATATGTTTTCATGATATTTTATAGGAAGATTATTTTTCAATGGTTTTTTTATTAAAAAACCATTTTCAAACAATAAAGGATATTTTCCTTAAGAAATGTTTTTTTAATAGATATTACAAAATTATTTTCCATCTAATATGAATTTTATTGATGTAATTCATTCCAATAAAAATGTTCCATTAATATAATTTTTATGAATGTTTTATTCTTAATTTCATGGTATTTATGATTCCCATCTCCCCTTAATGTGTAATATGTATATGAAAGATGTTACTCATTAATGGGTTATGATTTTGATGAAATTACTATGAAACATTTACTTTCACCCCAGGATGTGAGATGTTTACATGTTCATGATACCCATTTAATATCATGGGATAAGATATTTTTAATTATGATCTTGTGGAATTTGTATATACCATCTAGTTATATGATTGGTGGGACCTATATCTCCCTCCAATGCATTGGGTTAATTTTGTTTATTATAAGTTGTAAACTAATATGGTCTTGGTAATGAACCTTGACTACTATTATGGACATGGAAGTGAACCATGACAACTAAAATGGTATCAGGAGTGAACTCATGCTACTATGATGTCCATTGTAGTTAACCATGACTACTATGATGGTATGGGTAGTGAACCCATTCTAATAATATGATATTGGAAGAAATGCCTTTGCTACAATGGACATCATTATATGCTTATGTGTTTTTCATAGTTCCATGTCTTATTCCTACATCATTATTTCATGGATTATTTTCTCTATTTCTCTATGATTTATGTCTTAGGAAAATCAAATCTTTATTACATGGTCTCCATTATGATCTTTGATATGTAGGGTATCATATTGTATTTTCATGATCACATTATCTTACCCTTATGCTCAATTTTATAGTTACTTTCCTCCTCTTGGTTACCCTAATGAGAATTTGAACTCTTCAATTTTATGTTTCCTTCCCCCAGGTTATGATGATATGTACTATGTTTTATATGTCTAATAAGGGTTCAAGTAAAGAAGAACCTATTGGTGGATATTGAATCTCCATCATTAATGGGTGTTTATGTTTCCATAATTCCAAATGAAGTATACCAACTACGGTCTTTGAGTGATTATTTTTAAAAAAATTAATTATTCCACCAAATTTACCTAATGTTATGGTTTTGCAAAGCGATGGTCGATATAGTTGGTATTAGAGAAAAGGTATAGTCAAACGTTGGAAACTAGGATGAGAAACCCTTAGCAATATACATTTGTATTTTTCTATGTGAATGTTTAGTGATGTTTCTAAGGATAGGTATAATAATGATTTAACATTTAGGAAAATATCCTTGAATTTCGATAAAGGATATAAGGATTTTTTTCCCCAAGAAATAAATCCCTAAGAGGATACTACAAGTGGATGTGGTTATGGAACAGATGTAACTAGGGGTAAATACATAGAAAATATGTCATGGTTTTGAATTGAGGTAATCTTGTACACTAAAACAAGACTTGTTTCACACCTAGTTTGACACTCCTATGAGATATGCTTTTGGAATTCCCAAACACTTCACTAATCATCATGAATGATTTAGAAATAATATTACTATAAATAACCTATGATATACCAAAGTTATCATTGATTACGGAATGTGAAATGATTTAAAAATATTTTAAGCAATTATTTTCATGGCAATGTTATTTTCTTCTATGATTAGTAATCCTCACACTATGCTTATCATTTTAGTCAATGGAACGAAAATCAGAAAGAACTGGAATAATGTTGAATGTGATGGAATATTTTTTTGATGATCATTCAAATAGAATGGTCACTAGAATAAAATATTGTGTGATCATGCCTAATCAGATTTTGTGGATCGTTATTAACAATTTTCACCTTAACCAACACTAAGAATCAATGAGGAAGATAAAGAAGGAGTTCACAGAGAGTTCGGATTATAGAGACCACGGGAAAGAATATTTGGTTTCAATTGTGTCAATAATGTAGAAATAATCACCTATGTGAATGCCTTAGAAGAAAAAAAAGTTTTTTTGACTATGTAATAGAAGGTTAAAAACAAAGTTACTCCAAGAAACAAATTAAGAGTTCGGTTGAAGAAATGGATGAGAATTTTGGCCCCCCAATGTCATCATCGTAGGTTATGTGTAAGTGTCGAAAAAATGGTCATTATGTAACCCAATGTCCCATGAGTAAATTTCCTCAAGAGAATCAGCAAGGTGTTGTGAGTAACAGTTACATTCTCCACGATAACGAGACTACCGATGAAATGCGAAAGGAAAGAGGTATTATTCATAATGAATTGAGGATTAAGTAATCATAGTGTTTATGTATTTTGATTAAAAATATATGACTGATGATATATACAAGGAGTGTTCTACTCGTGTTTTTTTTTCACTCAATATATATATATTTATGTAGGGATGGTGAACTGATTTACTAAAAATAAGAAATTTTGACTAAAGGAAGGTATCCCTTAATATGTTAATTGTGATAAGATAATGTTTTATGTATAATGACAAAAATGATATGAGTAATTAAATTGGAAATTATATATTACCATAGAACTATGTAATGGTGGTTTATGCTATTATTGATTAATTTTTCAACATTTTTTGATTTAAGTGGTAACCCATCATACATTGGAATGATGAATAATTCATGTTTACCAAAAATATTTATGTTAATTCAGGTTGTTACCATGTTTCAAGAGAATATATGATGAGGGTATTAATGTTTCTAAAATGTGACAACCAAGATATACTTTTTATTAAAACGAAAAATCTATGTAAATCTAATATTATGACTCCCTTTATAATGATTTTTTTTTTCAAATTTGAGAAGGGTGATAAGGATAACTGTTAATAAAAAGTATAAGTTAAAATTCATATGAAGTATTTGTGCACTGATTTATTTTTAAAACATTGGTTAAAATGGTAATCAATGAATAATCATATTTAATGGATTTCCGTCTCATATATTTTATTCGAGTTGTATTAAAAAAGGACATCTTGTATGACAGGTGACAAACAATGAAGTTCTGCAATGTTGTGGGTCATGATCCCATGATTGAAGTATGATAATGGTTTCCTTCCTACCACTAGCCTACACGATGTACTGGTTAAAATATAACAATTTTTTAATAAATATTAATGATGAACCTATAGTGTTAATTTATATTTTTTATGCATGTTTCTTCTTTTATAGAGAATAATAATTATACTTTTTATTTTATTTATAATTAGTAATATTCGTTAAAATCGTATTTTAGTGTTTTATTCTTCAAGGTTTAATTTTGGACATTCATTCCATGAGGTAATGGATATATTATATATTTTTCAAAGAACAACCCAATAACGGTATTTTTCTTATATATATTTTAAAATAATTAATCAATGTTCATGAAGTGATCATAATAAATTATCGTCCTAATACCTTAATTTCCATTGAATTGATGGCCTTTTAAATCATCATAGATCTATGAGTTTTATTCCATAGACTACCCTTTGATAATACAATTGTTATTTTCCGTTGTACTGAATCACTCCCTATAAATATTTACTATTTTCTTCCATGTCCAATCATCACTCCCATCATATGTTCTGCTATGTGGAAACATAGTTATATGATATATTGGGTGATCGTTATGGTTCGAAATTAATTTTTTAAGGTAATTTTTAGAAATTAATTTTATGATGCAGTTTTCTATGAATGAATCTTCCATGTATTAAAATTTTGATAATCTAGATGAATTTCAAGAGAGAAATTCCTTTTATGTGATGTAGAATGTAACGCCCTGAGTTTTTAAGGACATATTTTTCTCGAATAAATTAAAATTTTCATTTTTAAATGAATTGAAACAATAATTACTTTCACCAAAGACGACATGTAATAAGTTAAATAAAACACTTACATGTCATGCATTAAAAAAATTGAGTTGGTGCATGATACATGCAACACTATGTTGGCGTAAGATACACAGAACACTGAGTTAGTGTATGATACACACAACACTGAGTTTATTCGAAGCATCATTTTGTTGTTTAAATAATATAATAATAACCTAGACATTAAACATAGTTATATGAACTTTAATAAATACTTTTCAAATACATTTTACAATTTTTTTATAAATAAAACACATTGATAATGAATGATATGATTTCTGGTAAAGTCATTCGTTGTCTACAAATATTATTTTTAATTTCCTTCAAATAAAATTAATTTTAAAAACATTTAAAAATTTATTTTTATAAAATAATCCTTATTTTTAATTTTTAATATCAAATTTATCTTACGGTAAAATTTTATGTTTTTTTTGAGAAAAAACATTTTTGGATGAGTAGTTAAATGTACCGGTATTTAATTCAATATCATGTTTTAATTTAATTTATTTCAATGAATAAAATGTATTTCTTTTTTATTTCAACATTTAATTAGACATTATTTTTATCAGTTAATGCAATTTAAGTCATTGGAACCATTTTAACATTTAAATTGGATATAGTGACTTAGAAACCTTATATCGTTTTTTTATAAAAACCCACAGTATCATCCCGACAGCGGGATTATTTTTAAAATTAATTTCTACCACATATATGATTAGAATTTGGGAAAATGGATTCCTTAAATTTAATTAGAATAATATATAATATCTAATAAGTTCATCTTTTTTTTGAAAAAAATATCAGTGACGATGCTTAAAATTAATTACATCGGTTAAGAGGTAAATTATTTTAATAAATTACTAAAACATAAATATGATACCCAAAAAAATAGAAAATTTTAGAAAATCCATTTTTCCCACATTTCGGCCATAAACCTTCCATTTTTTAGTATGGTTGGCTTGGAATGACTTTGGTTTTAGTAATAACATGTTCACACCAAATATGTATCTAAATATTCTATGTGAGTTGTTTTCTATCCCTATAAATGTCCACCAAATCTACCCATTCCGCAAACCTATAAAACCTTTTAAGTTCATCCAATTTATGCCCAATTAGATTCCAAAAAATACACCCTTTTATCTTGTATCGTAATTTTTTTTATAATTCTTCTCATGGAATCCTTTTCACATAAACCAAAAAGAGTTACCTGATAAAGTGGTAACGCCTTCTCTCAGGCTCTTTTACTTTATTTTTGTTCTTCACCCCCTCAACACTGTTTACTATATTATTGAATTAAAACAATAGTATCATACATATAATTTATTTATTTGGAAAATTTTTCTACCTTCACTCACACACACCTCCCCTTAATTGAAATTGATCATACTATTTCTGTCTATGGTAAACTACTGCCTCACGAAATGATGATTGTTCATTTTTCATTTACCAACAATCATGGTTGCCATTATAATGGAAAATATATTCATATAAGTTATATAAAATATTAATTATGTATTTAATCCTATTTAATGATTTTAAAACACATTTATCTTTAGTTTCTATTTGGTATTAATATGATAATCTCATCTGAGGATGTGAGGACTACTGCCCCATTAAAGTGATGTGATTCGTTCAAAGAACACATGGAATGTATTAAGGATGAGTTTAATGGGCATATAATATATATATATATATATGTGTGTGTGTGTGTGATATATTCATGATATTGGAATAAATATATATATATATATTCATACTTATATATCCATATTTCATTTACATACATTCTTTCAATATGACAATAGAAAGGAAAACAACATTCATGCATACGTACGACTTACCGTCTCCATGGACTGTGTATTCAGTTTCATAATTCAATATTCTATAAATTTTTATAAAATAAATTTAATGTATATACATTATATTATTATCATTACATACATTCTTGAATTATTATATAATTATAATGTGCAATGGTAAAAGAAATAAAGACACAAGCGAAGAACAAAGTGAATATTACCCGAAGTGAAACCTTAACATAGGATCGTTACCAAGAGGATAATACATGGTCATAAAAACCATATATGTTAATATATATAAAATTATAATTCATTAAAATATTTATAATAAACCTATATTTACTAATCATGAATCTTGTATGATTACATAGTGAGTCAATACACAAGGTAAGGGGATTTCATCTCACTTTTAATTTCCATGAGATATATGTAATGTTTTCCACTCATTCCTTTTGTGTGGTGTATGTACTAAAAATTATTTTATTATATTTATCTTTTAATTCAATTTTTGGGTATTAAAATTACCATTTTATTATCCTTCTTTCATGAGGATAAATATTCAAATGTTACCATATCGTTAAAATATTTTTCTCAATTTTCTTTCTTTGATACTCATGTTTTTTATGAATTTTAACTATTTTGAAGGTGCATATATTTCCATTTTTAAGAGATATAATTAATCTAAATATTTTCATGCTATTATATGTTTCATGTGATTTACATTCCTTTCATGGATAATATGAACCCACGATTCCAAGATACAAGAGTTTATTGAGACAATCTAATTTTATTCGGGATTAATTATAATTATGTTTCATTATATTTAATATTATTATCCATATCTAAAAAATATTCACGAGTTTCATTCTCCTATATTATTTCATAATATAATCATGATTTGGTAAAATATTATACTCTTCAATACATAAAACAGTTAAGAATTGGTTTTTCAGGAAATACTAACTTTACCCTTTCTTCGATCAGAAATCTATGTTTCCTAAAAAGGGTTTCCAAGAATATTAAACCACTTTTCTCTATGAATTGAAACAAATTTTTACCCTATTTGTATTTTAAAAATTTATTAAAGGTAATTTTCTTTTAACCATCCAATAAATGAACTTTCTTAACCTTTTTTCCATGTAAAAGGAATGTTCTTTTGACCTCATATGACATGTATAGATTTACATGCCATCGTTTCATCAAATATCACTTTTCATTTTTAAAAGGATATCCTTTAAAAATTTTTTTTTTAAATATATTTTAAAAGGAAATGGTTTTCAGAAAATTTAAAATATTATTTTATAAGTTTTCAACTAAAATGTTTTCCAAAATGTTTTCAATCACTTTTTATATCTTTTCAATGTGTTTTCAATAAAAATTATTTTTAAATGGTTTTGAAAATTATTTTATATGTTTTCTAGGAAAACGGTTTTCATAATGTTTTCATGGCTTCTTTATATGTTTTCAAAGTATTTTATATGAAAAATACTTTTAAAAGATTTTATTTATTAAAAAATCATTCTCAATCAAGAAATGATTTTTTTATGAAGAAATTTTTTTAATAGATTTTTAAGAAATATTTTCCAAAGTCATATATTGATGTTATACATGACTATATAAAAGATCCATTCATATTCTTCCTATTAATGGATTTTTATTAATTTCATGGTATTTTGGAAACCCATTTATCCTTCATGGGTAATATTTATATGAAATCCATTACTCCTTCACAGTTTTTTCTTTTGATGAAATGAATATGAAACCAACTATTTTTCTATAGGTTGTGATATGTTTACATGTTTATGATACCGTTTTCATTTCATCAGTTATAGGGTATTTATTTATGATCTTGTGGAACATGAAAGTACGATTTAATTATATGATGGGTGGTACCTATATCTCTCTCCAATGCAATTGGTAATGTTTAATATCTCATGAGATAAACTAAGATATTCATGGGAGTGAACCTTGACTACTATGATGGCCATGACAGTGAACCATGTCTACTAAGATGGTACAAGGAGTGAAATCATGATACTATGATAGAAATGGGAGTGAAAAATGATTACTATGATAGTATGGTGAGTGAACCCATACTACAAATATGATCTTTGTGGTAATGCCTTAGATAATATAGAAATTATTATATGATTATTTGTTTTCTATAAAAATAATTTTTATTAATATGTTATTCATTCATGGATTATTCTCTCTATTTTATTATGATTCATGTCTTAGGAATGGATAATATTTTTTTTGATCTATGTTATGATCTTTTATGTGCTGGGTGTGATCCTATCTTTTTATGATCTTCTTATAATATAACTATGATCATGTTTATGCTTATATGCCTCCCTTGTTTACCCTTGAGGAGGATTTGATGTCACCTATTTTGTGTATCCATTCCCATGTTATGATGATATGTACTATGTTTGATATGATTAATAAGGGTTTTTTGATTAGAATAACCAACTGGGATATGATATATCTCACATATGTACTAGTGTTTATGTTTACATGTTTCCAAAGGCATTATACCAACAACGAGCGTTGGGCATCTATTTTTAAGGTTTATGTATACCATAAAATTTATGTAATGTTAATGTTTTTAATTGTGAGGGTCATTATAGTGATAGAAAGGCCTACCAATTTATCTTACTTCATACCTATGGTCTAACCGTTTCGGGTTATATTATGAAATTTATTGTTTAAATTTTGAGTGATATTAAATGAGTTTTTACAATGTTTTTCCTTTGGAAAGAATTTTTCAGCCATTATGCATTTTTAAAAATTCCTCAATAATGGTTTTCAAATATAAATCAGTCTTTAATCAATTAAGGTAGAGTTTATTTATTTGTATATATTTTTATGAAAATATGTTCTTGGATTTTAAATTAATAATGTATTTTATAATATTTATGTAATTTGTTTCTCAATTATCAATTGGAAATTTTTTATAAAACATTATATTTTTGTTTTAATCATAATATTAATATAAAAAAAGACTTGAGATATTGTGGGTTATGTAGGAAAAATAAATATAGTATTTTCTAGTAGAGTTAGCTATCAACATTTAAAATTCCCCATATTTCATGGTGATTAGAGGATTTAGTTTTAGATGATCATAGGACCTTATATAATAATAGTTAAATATTTATTCTAGGATTACTTTTAAAATCATAGTGGTTTTATTATGTATTCTTTCATTTAATACATTTCCCACTTGTCTTTTATTTCTTTACATGAATATTCATTCCATATTTTTATTTACACACATTTAGATGTAGAATTAATTGATTCTAGAAAACAGTTTATTTATTTATATGTTAAAATTAAAATATTATATTTTATATTTGATCAATTTTAAAAATTATGGAAATATCTTTAAATATATTTCATGTTTTTGAAATGAAAATAAAAAGATGATTTATAAATGGAAAATTATTTATGTTGACGTATTTTAGAAATATATTTTAAACATGGGATATTGGATTCATGTGGTTAGAAACATTATAATTTATTCATTGGAATTCTAATTTCAATTTTTTTCACACCCTAATTTTTGGATTTTGAT
Organism: Viscum album; assembly: GCA_963277665.1. Taxonomy (NCBI): domain Eukaryota; kingdom Viridiplantae; phylum Streptophyta; class Magnoliopsida; order Santalales; family Viscaceae; genus Viscum; species Viscum album. Next base: position 670,665,199 of record OY728163.1, read on the forward strand.
TTCATTGCATTGTATTTTTTGGAATAAGAAAATGGAATTCTATTTGGTCGATGGTGACTATTATTTCAAGTGTTTCACAGTTATTGGTTGTGATGGAAAAAAAATATAGTATTTTAGAGAGAGTAACTAGTCTTTTTATCTTCAGTGTCATTGATGGTATTCTTGTTGTGTTTGAGTCTTTGTTATATGGATATTTGAGGAGTCATTTTTGGTTTTTTTGAAATATGATATTTTTTAAACTAATTTTAAACTCTATTTTTCTTATATTATATTTTTGTTGAGTGTAAAATCATTCCCATATTCTCTTAAATGATACCCATGTACTTGTCGACATACCATGACGATCAGGAAAATACTTGGGGCATTATATTTGGTGATTTTTGTAATGTTATAGCTTTACCCATATAGTTATATTACATTGTTAACAAATTATTGTGATTTTGAATCAATATTCATAGAAAACAATTTTGATATAAAATTATGTGAATAAATATAATCTTATAAATAATATGGAAATATTGAGTGGAGAACGGGTGTACATTTAACAAAATAATTATTATTCTATACCCCAAAAATAGTTATATAATTTTCTATCCCTTAATCGAGTGTATTAGTTTGTTTTGGGTATCAATTCTGTTAAATGGATATAGGGTCTGGGATGATTATTTCATAATCTAAAACACTTCTCAAATGAATCATTGAATTGTGGGTGGATAATTTCTATGTTTTTTCCTTTCTACAATTTTTTTAGTTAGATTCTTTGAACTACTTAGAAATTGTTTTCACAATTTTACTAGACCTACCAATCATAAAATACATCCTAGGCCCCATGTGTTAATTACATTTTTTCTTCAACCTATTTTTTTTACACAATGATATATGATCTTTCATTCTCCCATGTGACCAACCACTAGTTCTTCCAAGTTACTCCACATAACATTCCTTAAAGAAAATATATTACCATATTTATATCTCAATATTCTGATCACATCAAAAAAATATTTTATTTGATTCCAATGAATATTATTTCAAATGGCCATTGATGATTTTGTTTAAAATAACCAATTAAAAGGTAGATATTTCACTCAAAATGGATGATATAACTATAGTCATAACTCATGATCCATGTGATGTAACAAATATAAGATAAAATGAAATAATCATACTTTTATTTCAAATATCCTAAATCATGTTCCATATTTTCATAAAGATTTTTTGGAACATTTATTTTATAGAATAAGTTAATCATTTCCTTTCATTTTATTGAGTCTATTTCTAAATTTCAATTGTGTTATAAATTAGTTTCCAAAATGGATAGCCACTAAATTGAATCGATAGACATCCATAACAAATATCTTGTGAAATATGGATCCCACAATAGAAGATATATTTTCCATCTTATTGATCCATTACTCATAATTATGTATAATAAATGATCTACTAAAGGAGGGTGGATGTTGTCACCTGAGAAACTAAAAAGAAATAATATCCTCCGTTGATTATTTTTAATGCTCCTAGTTGTTTAAAATATTATTCATTGATTGTGAATGTTGGGAAATAATTGATATGAAGATTTATAGAAAGTTTCAATCTCATTAGGTAGTTAATTATTAAAATCACCACATTGTATTAACACATATTGTTAGCTCGATTACTCACTATTTAAGAAATTACATATAGCAATAAAATGATTAGAGACTTATATTATAAAATTAACTAAGGAAAAACCATGAGCATAGATGAAATAAATAATATGTGTTTTATATAACTCTTCCTATGAAAATATTAACTCAACTATAGGTCATCCATCATTAGGTTTTCCCAGGTTCTCCAATACAAACATTTTAAAATACCTCATCATGTTTAATAAAGACAATGGTAGTTAACAAAAGAATAACCCTCATGATTTTCAAACCATTTGTGTAGTTATGAAACTGTTTCATGACATTAGTGCCACTTGAGTTAATTCTCAGTACACCTATTTTATGGTTACCACCCTTAGGTATAAGTCTCTCAAATCCCCTATCCACCTTAATTATCCAAACATGGCTGATATTGTTAGTAAAATCAAACAATATCTTCTTTACCAATATTTTCTGATTTTATCATATATATATAACTTCCCATTAATTTATTATATAGAACAAGTATTTTCATACATGGATGTTAGATATTTTTTATGAATATTAAAAACATTACACAAATGTTCAAAACATGAATGAAATAGATTATTTTCTATAGTGACTTGTTACACAATCTAATAATTTCTTGATAGATCATAATCATCCCCCATAATGATATCCCCCATAAGTAATATCAAAAAATCATATACTACATTAGATATTTCTTCATATTATGGGAAAATTATATAGAAGAAATGATGATATTATATTTTCATTAAGGTTAATCATGTAAAATATAAATACATAACATGAACATATGAGTATGATAACATGAGAATAAAAATTAAATACCTTACCCTTCATATCAATGATCTCATTCCTATTCTGTGGTATTAAAATTTATATTTCATACAACATTAATAATATGCAAATAAAATAACATGAGTTATGACAATATTACATTGGAATAAGACATAAATTTGTGGTGTACACATAACCAAAAAAAATGACATGTCATGGATACCCACCATGACATTCTAAACATGTTCGGTATGGTATAAACACCGATGTAACAACATAAATATTGGTATGACCTATCATGTAAACACTTTTAGGCTTCCAATATCCTCTAAAGTACCCAATTTCAGTGCGTGAAAAACCTATCATGTACCCTTTAAACTCATATAACATTAATCATCACCCAATTAATTAGAGAGTGATATAGGTCCCACTAATCACATAATCCATATATTTATTTATGAAAATATCCTAGAAAATTAATAATATAAGAAAATATGAAAACTAATGGGTTTTATAAAACATTTCAACATATAATAACCTATATAAAATAAACATGTTTCAAAAAAATTATCATTTCTCTATAACATAACCCATGAAAAATAATTAGGTTTGAAAACCATTTCATCATATTATAACCTATAGCGAATTGTTATTTTAATAATCATATAATATTACAACTGATGTATTACCCATGAAAAAAAGAAATTAGTTTTACGTGAATTTTTTCTTGGAACAACATACAGAAGAGAAATGGGAAACATAAACATATTTTCATCATAAAAAATTCATAGAAAGTATTAGAATGGTATCCTTGGTTCATATCCATAGAAAATAATATGTTACATCCAATGATGAAATATAAGATAAATATTATTTTGAATGAAAAATAATATGGAATTAATCATGAGGATCATAAATTTTCGTCGAAAATAAATTTCTTATATAGAAAACATTTTGTAATACATTTTAATTTAATATTAACATGAAAATTTATAAATGAACATTTAAAATTAATTAAAAAAATTACTTGAGGAAAATATAATTTCTATATTGAAAACAATTTTAAAAATATAAATCATCATAAAAATATTTTCCTTTAAAAATTAATTGAATAATTATTGTGGAATAATCAAAAAAATAATGTTCAAGATGGATAGAAATTCTGTTCATTCCCTACCAAAAAATTCCATTAAATTTTTTGAAAAATCAAAATAGTATGTTTTTTGATAACATCATGGAGATTTATATTTTTTTTTTGGAAAAATAAAAAATGGGTAAACATTTCATTAAATAATCATTTAAATATAAATTTAAAAAAAGTGTGAAAACATTTTTTGAACACATGGTTTCAGAAGAAAAAAGGGTTTTCGACTTAAAAGATCAATTTTCTTATAACAATTATTTATAATACCTTGAGTACATAATGTAAAAAATGAATGTAAACATCTACTATCATGAGATAATTATAGAATATAAAAAATCATGAGTTTCATGAGAGATGGATCATAATATTATATCATTAGAACCATTATCATAAAATATCTGTAATTTATTTGATTGTAACATAAAATGTTTTCCACTTTTGTAACATTGAAATGGATGCTCCGTGAAGAAGTATCATTAAAAGAAACATAAAATTAAATGAGGATAAATAAAGTTATGATATTATATGTCATATTGTATTTATATTCATATCATATAATAATATAGGTTCATAACATAATCATATGTCTGAACGAAGGAAAATAGAGAAAATAATCCATTACTCGTTTTGTATCGTTTGAACTGTACATATCTTGAATTAAGGATCCTAAAATTATTATGTAAATACCAAAAATATTATGTTTAATATTTATAAAAAAACATATAGTAACTATATACACCACATAAAATATATAAATAGTTAATATTGCATGTGTCTCGTAGAAAAACAAACGAATAATGGGAATCCCATTCATCTTTAGTAATATTTTTTTTATAAAAACCAATAAATAATAAACAAAAATGGAACATTTAATATCATGTAAAGGATTATGTTAATTTTATAAAATTTCAAAGGTCAAGTCTATATAAAACACAAAAGAAACTAGTTGTGAATTCTCATGTCACCCATAAATAAAGAGATACTATAAATCCCTTACCATAGGTCTTGAATTAGATCATACACATTCAAAACACTTGTATAATAAATATATATTTATAATAAATATATTATATAAACATATACACACATATATATAATAAATTTTTTTATTTACTTGTGACAATTAATTACCCTTTTATGACAATTCTTGTTAAAATCATGTTTGGGGTAATATTCGCTTTGTTTTTCAGTTATGTTTTTATTTGTTATATTTTTTACTATTTCATTGATCATGAATCAATTATTTTCATAATAATTACCATTAGTTGATTGTAATATTTATACATAAATTACCCTAATAATATCATTCATGAAATATCGTTTTGATAAATGATATATGTTATGATCATTGAGATGGTAGGTCATATATACGCATGTGTAACATTTCCATTTTTCAATGACCAGTATGGAAAGATGGTAAGTAATATTTTATATTTAATGTATTATAAAAATATAATAGATAACATATTATTACTCTATATATACTTATACATATCATCAATGTGGTGTGGTGATGAAAATAGAGAGTCACATCACTTCGTTAAGGTGGCAGTCCACAAGCACATGAAAGACGCTATCATCTTTTAGGGGGTTAAAAGGGCACCAAATAAAATTATATATTAGAATATAATTTTTATAAATATTTCATTAATACCATAATTATTTCATTTATATAACATATATTCATTAGTTTTATCCTTATTATCTTACATGTAAACCCTTATTAAAAAATGAATCACTTCTCTATGCGATACGATTGTCTGCCGAAAAACTATTGAAATTATCATTACCCATACGGAATGGAAATTTAAAAAGTAATATATGATATAATAAATTAAAAGTTATATTATATCAAAAATATCATATATATACATTATATCTGTCATTATAACAAACATTGATACTTTTTATTGAAAAATAATTTATATTAGTTCATGATGCGGCAGTGCATTTTAGTCACGAACACTGATTTCATAACCTATTTGATGGAAGTAGTTATTTTTTTAGGTAATTAAAAAAAATTACAAAATAAATGTTTATTAATTACAATATGGATTTGAGTAATGATTTATTTATTAATTTAGATGGTTGTTTATGAATAGATAAAATAAAAATGCTTTGTATTTTATGTTACATGTTATTCAGGTGTCATCCTTACGTTTTCACCAAAAGACTTCTTGGAATTTATTTCTTCTCATAAAAAAGGAATATACGATTCATGTAATGATTTTTGGAAGTAATTTGGGTAGTTAATTTTCAAACCAATATTTCTTGTAATGTGATAATATTAGAGTATATTGGGTGTCCTTTTATATGTGATATGACTGACACACTTGTATCTTTTGAAATGAAATAGGTGTACCAACTTGCTTTACATTCAATAAGGAACCAAAATGGAATATCCTAGATTTTTAGACAATATATTTTGGGTATATATTCATGAAATATATTTTAGACAACATATTCATTAATTTTAACACATATCATTTTATTTTAACCCCCAGTAAACTCATTTTTACGTTAACCATGGTAGTTAATTTTTTCCTTTTAAATTCTATTTTTTGTATAAATTAAGTTTAAACAATTAGATTATAAAAAATATAATTATTATAAATATTTAATCCATTTATCAAAATTAAATTTATATAATTTGTGAAATTTTATTTAAATTTTATCCGGTATACACGATGAAAATGTTGGGTTTGATGGTAAAATGTTCAAATTTTGACAATGTTTTTATAACCAATTTCAAAATTAAATTGTGAAATACTAGATAATTAAAGAATAGAAATTTTTTATATTTCATAATTTTTAGGATATATATAGTAATTTTACCTTAATGGGATTATATGCTCGATAGCATACCCAACACATAGTAATGGGTTTCTTTGAAATCCTATATTGCACAAAAGACTAAGTTATACCAAAAAAATTAGTATATTTTAATACTATTATTTTAAAATATATTTATCATATAATAATTATATTGGAGGTAATGAATAATTTTAACTGAATCATCAAAATAGGGTTTACACATGTTTATATAATCATGATTATATGGTTATACAAATAATTAGAAATGTTAATACAAACCAATTTTATTTAAAGGATGTATTTTTATCATAAAATGGTGTTGTTCTAATAATTATAATTATAATATTAAAAAATAAATGTTATTGGATTATATTAATGAATTATAAATTCAATCTGATGTTTAAAATTAATATTATATGTTTTCTAGACATGATATAAGATCAAAATCAATTTTTTTGCATTAAATGAGTATTTTAAAAAAACAATTTTATAGAATTTTGAATTAGAACCTATTTTAAATATTTTTTGACACAATTATATGTTATATTTGAAAATAAAATTCTCTTTTGAGGAGGGACATAAGAATTTACATTGGATGATTTTTTTTGTATTTTTTTGATAAATTTCATATTTTAATGAACTCTGAAAAATAATACATTTCAAATCAAAACTATTCTTTCATAATATATATATATATATATATATATATATTATCATTTTAATTGGTTTTAAATTATAATGAAATTTTTTTTTATTATTTTAACCGATGTAGGTAATTGGTGTAATTTTTATGGAAATTTCATATAAAATAAATTGGAATTTTTGAATCTATCTTTTACCTTCCTTCTCGCCACATCAACAGAATTAGTTTTAATCCTAATTTAACCACATCGATGAGTTGGATTTTTAAAACATAAATATATGCTTTTAATAATTATTAAAAATTCATTCATATAGGATAAAATAATTTTTTTTTTAAATAGTGACTTTTGAATTTTATATAACAAAGTTAAAGGAAAATATTGTAATAAAAGGTAAAAAAATATTATAATAATATACAATTAATCTAAAACTTCTCCAATTTTTTTTATAAGTGTGGTCCGACAATAATAAACCTTAGTCCAAATTTATAACCAATTTAGCCAATTGTGTATTAAAATTATAGTTATAATATTTTATTTAGTGATATGTTAAAATTTTCATACTCATATTTTTAATAAGTAAAAAAAATTAATATTGGGGAATATAACTAAAATATTCTAATATAAATATTCCATAAAATGAAAAAAAATATATTATATACATTATTCTAATTTATTTATACTTTTTTATCATTAAATAATTATATTTAAATATGACTTAATTTTGATGAAATAATTGATTTATTAAAGTAAGAATCAAATATATGATATTTATAATATTAAAATAAAAATAATATTTAATATATGATTTCATACAAGAATTTTTTGATGGATTTGATATCTTATATGTGAGTTAAGGTTTTTTTTATGGAATCATGTTATGATATTTTTTTATGAAATTCATGTTATGAATAGTGTCAAAATTGACATAATTCATATCTTAAAATATAATATATTTAACTAAATGATATAAATCTCTAAAATATAATATTCATCCAACTAGTTAATCTGTGTCATATAATGTGATTAATTACTCAGTCATTTTTCATTTGTAATGTTATGGTAATTATGTTAACTCTCAAGTGTAAATTACTTGATAAAACGTCAAGAGTTAAAAGGTGTTAAAACAAAAAGTAAAGGATTAAACCAAAATAAAAACATGTCTAAAAATTATCCGATGATTTTATTTCAACCCATAGTAATAATATATTCTAAATAACATAATTTGAATTCATTGTGATATAAAAATTAAATTATATTAATTTAAATTTTTAATGGCTTCCAAGGGTGGCCCTCACCTCTCTAATAAAAAGACACACATTATGATGTATTACTCACACATAAGAAACATTTTTATTCTAACTTTATCTAACGAAAACACTTCCTCACATACCTCCCCACATTCAAGTGTCCTTATTTAAGGCATAACACCCTCATTAGAGTTGTTAAGGTGTTAATAAAGGTGATCATCTGAGGGAAACATATCATTTAAAATTAAGTATTTGTATTCTATTTCTTCTTCATATTCCTCAAAATATTATCCAACCATGATGGTATAATATATATATTATAATATATATACATATATGTTATTTTTTTAATATCATAACTGAAATATATATCCATTTCAATTAAATGGGAATGGAATTAGTTGTTTGTGCGTACGTGTGAACAATCACCTCCATGAATATATATAATTAATTTTCCATGACCATCTCTTATTACTATTTATAATGATAGAGTTAATTTTAATATGTGATATTAAACAAATAATAATAATTATAAGATAATAATATATCAATTATGTACTTGCTTTCCACGACCATAAATAAGACAACGACATTCGTGTGTATATGTGCACTATCACCTCCACGAAGCGATGTGATCCATTTCTATTCACTATATAATTTTTTTGATATATATAATTATATTTAATTGATTTATATGATATTAATTATGTTATTATAGTTATTTGAATATAAAAAAATACATACATGCTTCCCATAACGATCAATGATGAATGGTAAATTTTAATCATGCATTCCTATGACCCATCGTCTCCTTGATTTTTACATTGTACATTTTTCATTACTATAATTAATAGTTTTAATTAAAAACATAATTTATATATATAAGTGATCATTATTTAATGAATATTATTCCATATCTGATTGAATTATGACCACATGGACTATTTACATCATACCATGTTCATTTTCGACTCAAGTACTGAATAACAATAAAACATCTGATATGAACTAAAATAATTATCTAATTGTTCTAACATGGTAATAAGTGATATAATGGGAATATTAAACAAGAATAGAGTATAAATAATGTCTATGTTTATCTAATTTTATTATTCATGAAAATAATGAATGTACAAGACGATTCAGACTCGGGGTAAGGGACTTCGCCTCAGTCTTCATTCATTGAAAACGTTTTTGATGATATGCACCATTATTATTTTATAAAGTGTATATAAAACCCATTTGAAATTATGTATCCATTTTATATCTATAATCCTATTATTTAATGTTTTGTAATATTTTCAACTTTCATGTGGAATATAATTTAAATTTTTAATGTGGTATGAGATGCCTTGACTGTTTAAAGATTTATTTTTTATACATTTTTCTACAGGTCAATATTCTTGATATTATTTTACATATATATGGATATAAAATAGTTATAAAGGAAATTTTCCACTTATTTTTATTTTCATAAAATATTTTTCTAAAAGTAATATGTGTACACTTTTTATAGGGAACATTTTGTCAAAACACAAAGGGAATGTATTTTTTATCCTATTTGGCGACACCTAATTCTCCACTACCAAGAACATTATTTAATATTTGGCATCAGATAAAAGAATTAGTTTACTATTTTAAAGGAAAATAATTCAATTATTCACATTTTGGTTATTTTGGTATTAAAAATGGTTTTGAAAATGGATTGACTATATCAATATCTTGAAATTATTTCTCATGATTTAAAATGATAATTTATGAGTGAAATGTTGTTAATTTTAATATATTATATGTTATGGTAATGTAGTGGTAATTAGATAGTTTATTTATGGTTACAAGATAAACCAAATATGGGTGTTTCTGTGATAAACCCGGTATGTGTGGTTATGTTATAACAAATTAATTCATTAGGTATGGGATTCGATCATATGAAAATTTCATTTGTAAGAGTGATGTGTGGGGAAGTAGATCATATTATTATTCCATTTAAGTATGATTATGTCACATGTAACCATTATAAGTTTTATGTTCTCTAAATTTATTTTATTTTAAAATTTTATTTTCAAATAGGGTTAATCAATGAGCTTATATTCAGTGAAGAGTATTTACAACTTCTTTGATGTGAAAACAACTACTTTATGATAAAGTATTCATGATTTACATTTTTTGTAAGGATAATAGTTTCATCCATTGTATATCCATTATTACTATTTTAATGCTCATTACACATTTCTAAATGATATTTATAGGAATTAAAGGAGAATTGAGTCAAGGATGTGATCAAGGAAATGTTATGATGACTAAAAATGAAACACAAACAATAATCTTTTTAAAAGAATTTGTTTTGTGAATAAGGATAGTGAGTATAAGTTTCTTCATTGTAAAATTTATGTTTTTATGTATGAATTATGGAATATTACAATAAATCAATAAAAATGAAAGTATACCTGTTGTAAATTAAATTAAAATTCATTACTTTGTTTAAGATTATGTATTGTTTAATATTGAGTCCTTACAGTTTGTGTCAAAATAAAATTATAGATTACTTTAGAGGTTAGAATATTATACCGGTGTATGTTAAAGATCCTATATAACCAAGATGGTTTCATCATAGTTACAATTTTTGAGGATTATGGTAAATTATGAGGATTGGATAAAAAAATAAACAACTAAGATAAAATAAATGAGATATAAGAGGATTGATGGATTAGATTATTAGGACAAAAATTATTTTATCCTCACCCTATGGAGGATTATTCTTTTAATAAATAATTTTAGGTTTTAGTGAAGAATATTTTTATAAGATTAAGTATCATGTATCATGATGGAAATAAAGAGATATTTAAAATCCTTTTTATCGCACACTTTTGATTTGAGAATCTATATTATTGAAAATGTATTTTATAATGATTTTGATGCATTCTTGAGTATTCAAATCACATTCATGAAATTTTTCATGTTATTCATAAACTAATAATTTTTAATACAATTTTATGGATCATGGTATCATTTTAATATTATTTTATGATATAAACTCATCCAACTCTTTAAAAAGGTGAAATACCAGAACTGGTGTGAATGTTTACTTTTTGAAAGGACGACAACATACTGAAATAGAAATGGAACATCTAGAATATCATGAAATATGTATTAAAGTTATGAATTATTTTCTAATTCTTAAAGTATAAAACATGATGTTATTTATTTTATTAGAGATGAGGATGTAATCCATATCATTATTTAGGAATTATGTATTAATATATTAGGTATAAATTCATAGTTAATCGATTATAAAGAACATTGAAATATTAAGAAGTCAACATATAAATTACCAAATAGTAATGGTATATCATTGTATATGGAAATTCATAAAAGTATAAATACTCTTTTGATGGTGGGGTATTTTTGAAATATATTTTTATTTATTTTTCAATAGTGATGTTTTTTTTGTGATATTGTTATTTGAGGAAGAATTATCATTATTGGTCATAACTATAAATTAAGGGATATCCTTTATGGTTAATATAATCTTTTGTTTTTTAGGTAATTAGGGGCTATTTCGTTTTTGGTATGAGATATTAAAAGTGATCAATGTTATTTGGAGAAAAATGTTAAAATGTATCTTTTAATTCTATGTAATAAAATTATTATAAGGTTTTTGTTTCAAACATAGTTTCGATTACTTTGATGGATTATAAGGATACTTATTTTTTGAATGGTATATGTTTATAATTTGGTATTATAGTTGAATATAGATAATAAATGTATTTTTTTCATCATCCAATGGTTTATTCTTTTTAGATAATTATTTTTTATTATCTCAATCATATTTTTGTTGGTTAGTGTTTCAATAAAAGGGAAATATATAGTTAATATTTTTTGGATTATGTGATTATCTATAATTTGATTCAATATTTTCAGGCATGATAAAATCAACATAAATACTAATAATTTAGTGAAAAATAAGAGTTTTTTGTGGAATTTGATTAATTGATGAAACAATATTATACACTTACTTTTATCAATGTACGTTTGACCCATAAAAGTTTTATGATACTTTGATGGTTAACTTTCCCACGAATAAGTTCACTGTCACTCTCTATTACTCTTTAAGAGTCAGTTTCCTCTTCTATTTCCCACTTTTCCTCCATGAAATCCAAGAATTTTTATCTCACGTAACCTTAATACTTAACTTTATTTAATTTAATGTAAAAGTTTTATTGACTCTCTTTCCGATGTGTGATTTCAGTGAAGCAATTTTCAAAAGTGAATCCTTAGTTACCAAGTCCAAATTTAAAATTGTTAGGATGTAATTTTTAAAAGGGGGGAAGTATGTAACATCCAGGTAATTATAAAATACTTTTTTCTATTTATTAATATTTATGATATATATAGTAATTTTACCTTAATGGGTCATTATGCTAGATAGCATACCTGAAACATAATAATGGGTTTCTCTAAAATCATATTTTTCACCCCAGACAGAGTTATACCAAAAATATTATATTGTAATATTATTATTTTCAGTGGTTTTTATCAAATAGATTTCTGAATGGAATGAAAGAAAAAAAGTTAACTTCATTTTTAAAATAGTGTTTATATATTTTTATATAATGATGATTCTTTGGGTAACAAATTAATAAAAAAGGAAAATATAAACCAATTGAATATAAAGGTTCTGTTTTTAAGAAAAACTATTTAAGTGTGATTAATTATGTTCATAAAACGATTAAATAAATCTTGTTGGATTATATTAATGAAAATTAAATTAAATTTGATGTTTAAAATTCATCTTATATGTTTTTTAACACATTATATAATATCCAATTTAATTTTATGCATAAAAAAATTTTAAAACAAATATACACCTTTTGATAATGAAACTATTTTAATTCCTGTTTTGACACTTCAATAACCTCTATATGAAAAAAATATTATTATTATTTATAAGAGGGGTATAAAAATTCAATTTTGTTATTTTTTATATCTTTAGGATACATTTCATATTATAATTAAAAGTGAAAAAATACAGCGTTTTAATTAGAAAAATTGGTTTCATTAAATTTATTTATATAGATAGATTATCCATTATATTGGTTTTAAAGTATAATTTAAAAACAATTATCATTTAATCCAATGTAGGATGTTGGAGTAAATTTTATTGATATTTTGTATAGAAATTATTTGTATTTTTGAACGTCTCGTTATCCCGCATTATCACCACATCTGTGAGATTAGTGTTAAACCTAATTTAACAAATTTTGTGAATATAATTTCAAAAAAGGACTTTCATGGTTATAATTAGTATGAAAAAATTTGTCTAATAATATCGAAATAATTTTTTTGTGAATACTTACTTTAATATTTTATTACTATAGTCAAAGTTAAACACGGAAATTAATGGTAAAAATATAATTATAATAATATAAAATTACCCTGACACTTGTACTAATTTAATTGGATGAGTGGGTTGGAACTAAAAACAAACTTAAGCCCTAATTATGACTATTTAACCCACTTCTGTATAAAAATTAAATATATAATATTTTATTTAATGAAATGTTAAAAGGGTAATACTCATATTTTTAATAACTAAAACATTCTAAATAGAGGGAAATGTAAGTGATATATATTACTATAAATATACCCTAGAAATATAAAAATAATATCTACATCATGTTAATTTATTTATTATTTTTAGTCATTAAATAATTAAATTTAATTATCACACAATTTTTGTTGATTAATATATTTATTAATTGAAGAATCAAATAAATGATATAAATAATATTCATATAGAAATAATTTGAAATATTTGATTCTAGAAACGACTTTTGTGGATAAATTATACAACATATATGTGATTTAAATTTTTTTTTAAATTGAATAAAATAATGGTAGTTTTTTTAAAAAAAAATCATGTTATGAATAGTGTAAATATAATCATGAAAATCAATCTACACTTCCACCAAATGGTAATGGAATTAATCATTCGTTCGTACGTTTGGACTATCACTTCCATGAATCTATATAATACATTTTCTATAATCATATCTCATGACTATATATAATGATATAATTATTTTTAATAAGTTATATTCAAGTAATAATAATCATTATAAGATAATAATATATCAATTAATCACTTACATTCCATGAACATAAAAATTGTAACATCTTTCGTGCGTAACTATCACCTTTACAAAGCAATGTGATTTTTTTTATTCAAAAAATCACTTGTATGATATATATAATTATATTTTAATGATTAATATTATATTAATTATGTTATTAAAATTATTTTAACAAAAAATAATATATATCACATTTTTATAATGATTAATGAAGATGGAAAATGTTACTTATTCGTACGAATGACGTAACGTCACCATTATTTTACCATTTTTAATTTTTCACTGCCCTAATTAATTGTTTGATTTAAAATGAAAATTGATATATAAAATTGATCATTATTTAATTATTATTATTCTAGAGATGATGGAATTATAACAACATGAACCATTGACATCAAACCAAGTTCATTTTTGACTCAAGTACCGAATTACGATAAAAAGTCTAATATGAACATAAATAATAATCTAATTGTTATAAAAATATAATATTTGAAATAAAATAAATAATAAACATGAATATGTTTCGAAAGAAAGTAAAAATTAACCTATATTTATTATTTATGAAAATAAAGAACATACGAGATGAGTCAGACATGAGGTTAAGGGACTTCGTCTCAATCTACTTTCATTGAGAAATTTTTTTATGATATGTGCCTTAATTATTTTATAACATGTATATACCACACATTTTAATTTTTTTATCTATATTATATCCTTATCAATGTTATTTAATGTGTTTCCAAATTTTCTTTTTTCATGTGGTTTATAATTTAAATGTACAAAGTGGTATGGGACGTTTTGAATATTTAAGGATTTTTTTATAAATTTTTCTCCATGTACATATTCATAATTTTATTTTACATATATATAGATATAAAAGTATTATAATATATAATTTCTATTTATTTTAATTTTCATTCAATTTTTTACAAAAAGGAATCTTCTTATGCTTTTTATATGGAGTGATTTAATAAATGGAAAAGGGAATGATATTTTTATCGTATAGAGAGACAAATGCTTTTACACAACCATGACCATTATTTGATATTTGGATTCTTCTATAAGAAATAATGATATTTTAAATTAAAATAAATCACTTCTGTTGTGTTTAGGAATTTTGGAATTGAAAATGGTTTTGAAAATGGATTTACTATTTCAATCTCATGAAATGAATTATTGGGATTGGAAATTAAATTTTATGGGTGAAATTATTTTAATTTAAATTTCATTGTTATGGTTATATAATGGTACTTGTAATTTTTATGGTTAGTTGTGTGATAAATAAAATATGGGTGGATCCATGATAAAATAAGTATGATTGGTTATCTTAAAACCTCCGATGAATTTGGTGTTGAAGTCAGCTATTTGACTAATCAATTTATAAGAGTGATATTAAAGGACGTTGACCATATGGTAATTCCATTTATGTATGATTATGTCCCAAGATACCATTATATGTTATATTTGATTTCTATATGTTTTATGGTGATTTTTATTGCAAAAAAGGGTAATAAAGGAGCTTATATTCAGTGAAGAGTATTTATTACTTCTTAAGGATGAAAAGCATTACTTTTTGATAAAGTATTCATGGTATATATGTTTTTTAGAAGATAATTGTTTACTTAATTATGTATCCCTTATATATAATTTTATGATCATCCCATGTTTTGAAAAAAATTTCATATGAATTGAAGGAGAATACAATCATGGATGGGATCAAGGAAAATTTATGATGATTAAACATGAAACGAACACATGTTTCTTTTTAAAGGTTTTTTATTTTTGAAAAAAAGGATATGGTTTATATGTATATACATTATAATATTTAAGTTTTAATGTATTAATTATGGGTTTTTATCTAAATATCTAAACCAGAAAGGATCCTCAAAGTGAATTAAAGTGAAATTTGTGACTTAACTCAAGAGTATGTATTGTTTAGGGCTGATTCCTTACACAAACTGATTCCAATGATCAATATTGGATTAATAGATATATATTTTGAATAATTTTAACTTGAAAACAATTAAAAATATTAATTATCTTTATAAATAATTTAAATGAAGTTGTAGTTTCCAAATTAAATTATATATTCATCATTATTCAACAAAAAAATATTCATTTTATAAAATTCTATAAAATTCACCAAATTCTAATTATGATATGATTTTAAAAAAAGATTAATTTTTTATATTTGAATATATTTTATATATTTTTACTAATTTTTAAAAATAAATTTAAATAATTGAGATAAAATGGTTTTAATAAAAAACTGTTTTTAGTATAATCATTGATTTATTCTTATTTGGTATTTCCAAAACTAATATTGTGAAATTTAATCATTATATTGAATATATACTATATTAATTTCATTATAATCATTCCAAAAAAGATTTGTCTTTGATTTATTGAGGCAATATGTGTATTTTTTTATAAATATAGTTTTTCTAATAAATATTTCTTTCATTATCATATTATTTTCATTTCAATTTTTTATCTTATTTTGTCACCTAATAATTAATTATATATTCATGTGTAAATTATATATTTTTACAATTTAGTAAATTGTATTCATACCCACTATTTCTATATATTCATAATAATTATAATATTAAATAATAATATAATAATAATAATACTTTCTTTTTTTCTTAAAAGCAGAATTGTGTGTAATGAAAACTAAAATAGTGTTGCGTGTAATGATAAAAATGAGTGGTATGTGTGAATGTACTCTAGAATAATGCATATTATTTCCAATTGGAATAACATATCTGGGAATTGAAAAAATATATATATAAGAGATAAAAATACCCATATATTGATGGAGAGTGATAGAGTACATGGGTAAGAAAAGATAACGACCATAACTCTTTAATCAAAATAGTAGTGAAAAAGGTCACAAATATCATAAATATTATGATAATAGGAAAACATTCATGCAATTTTTCCTAATTTTGGGGAATTCCCTTTCCCATATATAATGAGAACATATAAAAATGTATATTATATATATTTATTTAATAATCACAATTTCATCATTTGGAGGCTAGTCGATCAATTCCTACATCATCTACGGCTCAAGGAGATTAATTTTTTTGTGTCTCATGTACGAAATAATACCCATAATTTATTGATAATTATTTTCTTATATTTATATTTTTAATAAAAACTTTTAGAAATAGTTATCTGATTTTTATAAATCTTTAAATTCTGATGCAATACGACGATAAATTGTGTAAAAAAATACCCATAAAACCTTGTGTATTTTTATCCCAAAAAATACCCCTATGAAATTAATTTTCATAATATCCTTAAGATTAACATTATAACATTCGTCCATTGATAATACATTAGGGATATCAATAATCCAATAAATTCCATTAAATAAAAATTTCATTTTATCTACATAATTTTATTATATACGTAATTATTTTCTACACGGAAAGAATATTAATATTCCTTAGATGCATTATATTGAGTTCTACTTCACACATTAATGATATATAGGAAATAGAGCTTTCTTTTCTTGATGGTCTCCCAAGCCTGAACTATCAGCAAACACAATCCTTATCTTTTTTTGATGAGTTTACAATTTGGTTAAGGTGAACTTTTATAATCATGTATTTTGAAAAATGATTATGAATATTTATAGTTTCTTTATCTCTAGTCATCATCCCATTTGGATGATAATTGTAAATGTTTCGATCACATTCAATGTTAACCTAGTTCATTAAAATTACTACCATTTTGTAAACCCTAAAAGAATAGTTCCAAAAACACTTATCATAGAGGAAAACCAAATAATCATGAAAAAACACTTATAAGTTGTCTAGATCATGACACCATATTTTTAGTCAATGAATACTTAGGTTTATCCTAGGTAATTTATATTCATAATATATTTAAATCCTTCGTGATTATTAATAAATATTTTTTAATTACCAAGGTATATCCTCTAAGTGTGTCAAACAATGTGTACAATAATTCTAATTTTTCTTTACCAGATGATGATCAATTCTATGTTAATGATCTATTCTCATAGTTATTACCCCTAGTTACCTCAATGATAGATTCATATATTCTTGTTGTATCCTGAAATAAATGTTATTTCATTGAAAAGAGTTCCTCTATCATTTTCCGAATTCCATGAAATTTTCATAAACATTTACCCATCCTTAGATATATCCTTAGGCATTCCCATCGGCATATACTTAGAAATATCCCTAACGATATAAATATTTTTTTCCATACCAAATTTTAATAGTTAACTTCACCATTAAATTGATATAAATTATTTTTTCCATGGATTTTCCTATATTAATTTTTTATATTTTTATATGAATATTCAATATATTACATCCACACATACTTGAGAATGGTAATAGATTAGTCCATTTCGAGACTAGGTACACAATCATATAATTTTTTGAGAGATATTAAATGTCTCCCATAAATATCTCCCCACTTACTATAATTCATAAACATGCCATACATGAAACCTTTATTTATAACATGGGTAAATTAAACATAATAAAGGGGGACCAAGATGATCATCAAGGTTAATAAATGAAAATATATAAACATAGAGTGATCATAAGGGTATGAAAACATTATCATAAAATTTGAAAACCATAACTTTTATATCAATGGTCATAATCATGAGACTTGGTATAATTGTTTTTAATTAATAAGACATGATTAATAAATAAATTGTATAAGATGATCAATAAGTGACTAAAATTCTCATAAGACAAAAATTTGTGTTCTATACATAAAAAAATAAAATATTAGGGAAAGGATACCAAAAAAGACATTAATAAAATGTTATTCATGGAATAACCACCAATTTTACTATTTTGGGATTAGGATAAACTCTTATATACAATCATTTAGGTTGGTTATAAGCTTCTGTGCACCCTATATTGTGATTGGGATAGCCTCCCAAGTAACATTTCATATCATATAACCATAATCATTACCAAATGAATTAAAGGGAGACACCAGACCCACTAATCACATAATATATATATATACATGACACAAGGTCAAAGTACATTCATCATATCAGAAACTATGAAAATAAATTGTTTTTATAAATAAATTAATTATATCATTACCCATTAAAAATAATTGGTCTTTAAAATCATTAAAAATTTCATCAAAACATAACCCAAGGAAAAGATATTGGTTTCAGAAAAACTAAATCATATAATATCCACTTGAAATGAAACATGATTCATAATAATTTCATAACCTCGACAGATCTTAATCCATAGGAAAATGTAATAGTTTCCATGATCATTTGTCTTGGTATATCACATGGAATAGAAAATGGTTTCAGAAACATATTATCATTATAAACTGTTAAAATAAATAATAAGAGTGTTATCCCAGGTTTATATCTCTTGTAAATAAAAATTTATATCCAAGGATTTTATCTTTTTTGGAATATGATTTTTAATGATAATGGAGTTGGAATGTTAAATAAAGAAGATAAATTTTTCATTGAAAATTTCTTTTTCAAAACTAAATTATTTTGTAAAATGTTTTCATTAAAAATATACATGAAAACATATAATGGATTCTTTAAAAATCATTTATAATGTTTCTTCAGGAAAATATGAATTCAAATTTAAAATCACTTTTTATAAATAATTGATTTTGGAAATAATTTCTTATAAAAATAACTTTGAATAATTATAAATGGGTATTCAATGAAAATAATGTTCATGATGGTAGAAAATTCCATTCATTCCATAAATAAATATTCCTATCACATTTTAATTAATATTCCAATTGGAATTATTTTTTTAAAAAAAATAACAATCCTTTTAAATGTTTTGGTAAAAAGTGAAACATGCTTAAAAATTTATTAATTGGATGACTCTTTTTTTATAGAGAGGATTAAATCATTACCACTTTGGTAACATTCACATCGAACCAAAATTTACTAATAATAATTATATTTTATTTAACATATAAATATTATATATATAAATTTAATATATTAAATGTCAAATAGTTTTTATATACACCTCATATCAGAAGATATGTGTATAACCTAATCACGTGTATGAAATATTGCATATTGATACAAAATTCCATTAACAATTTCGTAACACTTTAACAGTAAAACCAATGAAATAGATATCTTAAAATTTCTATGTAAATAAAAATAATTATATATGGAATAACCATGGTTATTATATATAGCACATAAAAGAAATAGGTTGTTAATATGACTTTCTCTTAAAGAAAAATGAAAGTTAGACATAAATCTCTTACTACATTAGTTATATTTTTTATCATATTCCCCAGTAAATAATAACATCAAATGAATAATTAAAAATAATTATAAGGTTTATATTCATGATATAAAATTTAAAATTGGAATTATGTTCCCAACTAAGAAAAGAAAGAATTATTTGCTATGCATATGCCTAGATCAAATAAAAGAGAGACGATAATTCGGCTACTATATGTCTTAACATCCATGGTACACATTTGAACCACATTTAAAATTAATATATTTATTTTATAATTATATAAAATAACCATAATTATATATATAACATGATTTATAATATAATTATGACCATTTATTACCTTTTATTAACATTTCCTTGTTAAAATGACTTTTCGGGCAGTAATTTCTTTTTTCATATATGTTCTGATTTGTTATTTTCAATAACATTGTTAGTGGTTATATCACCTCTCTAATAATAGTCATGAAATAATTATCATACATAATAGAATTCTAAATTTTAACCAAATGGTGTAATATTTTTTAATAAATTTAATTCTTCATGATCATTGATATAGTAGGGTGTATGTAAAAATGATTAGTGTTTCCATTTTTTAAATATCATTATAGATAAAAGGTATGTAATATTATTTAATAACATAACTATAATAATATTATAAATAAAAAATTATTCATTTAAATATACTTATACTTTTTATCCATGTGTTTTGGTGATGAAAATAGAGTGTCACGTCGCTTCGTGAAGGAGGTAGTCCACTTGTACACGAAATGCATTATTATATTCTAATTAGTGAAATTGTAAGAAATTAAATAATTTATCATATATTTCAAAAGATAAATATTTCATTAATATAAAAATAATTACATTTATTTCACTTATATTTTTATAAATTTCAAATATTCTTTTCCGTTTAAATAATTTTTGGAAATAGAATCACTTCATTTTATGAGGTGGTAGTCCGTCATGCACAAAAGCAATGTTATAAAACCATATGAATTGGAAAGTAAAAAACGGTATATATTTGATATAATGAATCCATAGGAATTATTTGTTTAAAAATATCATATATATATACTTTATATCTATTATCATATCCAACCATTATATGTGTTAAGGGTTTAATGAATGACATAGGGGGTGACCTTTTCTAAGTGATGTGAGTGGAACACACAAAATGTTTAAAATAAAAAATCCATACATACATTAGTCAAATTAAAAAATTCTTCAAATTGGATTATTATAAATTCATAGACATTATAATTTTTTAATAATGTTTGAAAATATATATTAAAAGGTTTTTCGGTCATTTTGACCCGTATCTATTTAGTTTAACACATGATAATTCTATTTAACCTTAATCAGACTAATTACTTTTTTTTTATGTTTTCACAATTTATTGATTAAAAATAAAATATATAATAAATAGATTATATAATTTAGATAAATAAAAAAATCAATTCATTTTTCCAAATTCAATTCACATTTATAGAAAAATATGACTTTTAATTAATCTTGTAGATATGATGTGAAAGTTGGTTTTAAAAGAGAAAATGTTCACTTGATTACAATTTTTTTGTCAAATTTCTCTATTAAATTCATTATAATGATATAAATTGGAAATATATATATATATATTAACTAATGTTAATTTAAAAAACCATTTTAATATAAATTTAATTTATAAATAAAATAATTAAAAATGTAGTTTTCAATAAAATTTTACGTTTTTCATAATTCATGAAAAAAATAAATATTCTCAGAAAATTAAGAAACATTCCCCCTATAAAATATTTGATAATAATATTTTAAATTTTGTTTTTTTGAACAAAAAATTACAAATGTTTCAAAAATTATTTTTTAAAAAAGTGTGTAAAATAGAAACAGAATTGTTTTTAGAAAAATAAAATTGTTAAGTATACTATTTGATTTATTCTTATCTTGATAAGAGATAACCTAATATGAATTTCAATCATTTTATCTAATATATTATATATACATTTCATTAAAATCATTTTAAAAAAGTTATTTGTTAATTTTTTTGAGGTAATTTTTTTTTCATAAACATAGTCTTTCAAAGAATGATTTAATTATTTTAAAATAGTTATTATTTTCGTATTTTAATAATTGATAACCCAATAATTCATTATATATACATGAGAAAAAAATATATATTCATGATATAACTGATCAAGTCAATACGCACTATTCCAAGGGATATGTGATAACTAAAATATTATATAATAATATTTTAATTATAAGTCCCATTTTATTAAACTCAATGTTAAATGAAATTCAGGATAAAATTACTGATATTTGTAATGAAAAATATATAATAGATTAATAATTTTTTTGAAAAAAATATTTCACAAAATTTCAAGGTGTTATACATATTCCTAGGGTTTTAACTATTATTATCCAAACTATTTCCAATAATATCTGAATGAAATTTTTTTACCAACTAAGACAATCAAATATAATGAAATAGAATTATATAATTATTTTACATTAAAAAACATACTATATCATAAAAAATATAAAAAACAAGGGAACTAGAGTTTTAACTTAATATAATATTTTCTACATTAGTAACACATTTTAAAATTCTAATTATCATTTCTTAATATCTAATCAACACTAAACCCCCTTATAAGAATTTCACATGAAATAGTAATATTCAAATATTTTGAAATAAAACCCGAAGAAAGTAGTGTGCTAAAATTATCCATTACTGAAACACATAATAAATTCATAATAGTTTGATCTTAAACATGATGGTGAATATGAGTAGTTGAGAAAGATCTCAAATTTCTTCATGGAATCAATGGTTTTATTCATAAAGCCTTATTGAGCATTATGGATCAAGGAATATGAACAATAGAACAAAGTAATGTAATAAAAATCATGTATTGATAGTTTATAAAAAGAAATTTATAAATTAATCTCATGAAATTTATTATCTAAAGATTATATATCATAATAAACAATTTGAATATTTTTGAAATAATGAAATTTTTTGAGATGCAGTGTAAATATAATAACAATAAAACATTATTAATAAATTTAATTATGTCTAACTTTTATTTTGAGAACAAATCCATATATGTACATTGATTAGAGACTGATAAAATAATTTTATTTAAACCCATTAATATTTTTTATGTACAACTATATGCATGATTAATTACCTCATGAGATATAAATCTTTAACCAATTCATTGGAATTAGTTTCAGGACCCCACCCGTCATCATCTATAAATATCACTTAAACATAACAAGGAAGTAATTATTCATTTTATAAAGAACCCATGTCATGAAAATAATGTTTAAAACTTTTCAAATGTTATCATGTATAATTATTTTTAAAAAGATCAAATGATACCAAAAAAAGTATCACCATAATGGATTATTTAAAAAGGGAACACATATAGTCTTTTATAAAACAATACTCATTTGGAAGAATGTTCAAATTATGATTCTAAAAAGACGTGATTTCAGAGTTATATTCCAAAACATAATACTAAAAAATAAAGAAAAATCTGAATAATCATTTATTAAAAATGTATTATAAAAATGAGACCTTGGAACGATATATATCCTTTTTAAATAATATGATGTTTAAATAAAAAACATAATATCGTGAATATGAAATACCATTTAAATATTTTAAAATACTATAAAAAAATACCCACCTTATTAGAAGGAAACAATATCTTGTATTTAAAAATAAATAAAGGGAAATATGTTTATAATTGGATATAAAACCAATTTTTGTGTACATTAAATAATGGGGAATAATGGATAATAGTAAAATCATAGGTATAGTTGAAAAACCATTTAAAAGTGATATAAATTGTTATTAACACATTTTCATTTTCATGAAATAATAAAATATTCATTTAAAATATAACTAATGTGAAAAAATAATTTCCCATAAGAAATATGGGTAATTCTCATAATAAAATCACGTGTTATGGAAAATAAATCATGAAAATCTATACTCAAAGAAGAGTCATTATGATAAAAGTAAATTTTTTTATCCCTGAAAATGCATTACCTTATTACTATTTATTATAATGTGATCAGAACATCTATATAAAAACCATAAATATATAAATATACTATTTAATAAAATTATTATTTTGAAAAATATTTTATATAATTCATTTATGATCATTTATTATCACTATATTAATTACATATCACATAATATACTATGGAGTTTATTAACAATAATTATTTCAAAAAAATTTAAGAATTAAATTTCTGTAAAACATCATTGACACAAATTCACAACTTCTTATATCATATGATGAGTTATATTAGAGAACTTATATAAAAATATAATTATATTCTATCATTGTATAAGTCTTTTTGCGAGATTCCATAAAATGGAATCAATTTTACCTTATTTTGGTAATTTTAGCTGCTGAAAGTGATACTTATAATATGATAAATATTAAATATAAACATTCAAAAAATATAAAAAATAATTATTTTGGTATTTAAATACATTTATATTAATATTTATTTTCTCCTATTCTACTATTATGTAGTTTTATACCATTGTTCAAATTGATTGTTAGACTGGCCAAAACATAAACAAAGCATATTTATTAGATGATTATGGTTATGAATGTTATTTATCATAGATTTATTTAGTTATTAAATATTGAAAATGATATTAAACATATATTATTTATATGGTGAAATAAATCATGATATATTTTATAAAATAAGAATGTAACTATATGAAAAATGACATACATTACACCGTTGAGGAAGAATTCCACACAATATAGGGTTACCATTCTCATTTTCCATCATATTAGAGGAAATTTAGGTGTATTATATTTTTCAAACTCAAATACAAATTTATATTATATATTTTATTTATATTATTCACTTATATCAGTATAACTAGTGAAAATATGTTGCGGTGAGTAACGAAAAATGATGCTTCTTAGAGGAGGTAGTCCATACAAATGCATGATCGATGGTCTTCTATTTTTTATAAGTGTGTGGAATTAAATAATTTTTTTCATTAATAAAATACTGAAATTTATAACAATGATACTGAGTACATTATATAATTATGATTATGATAGCATTTTATTTGAAATAATAAGAATAAAGGGTTAAGTATTATATATTACTCAAATTGGGACCATAAAAATTATCACAGATGTATCATTAGATATTAAGTTGTTAAGCTATCTTATTGAGACCATGGGATTATATATTAATAAGATATTTCTAGGATATGTGTATTTTGATGTGGTTTAAGGAAATTTATAGTGGAATTTTTAAAATTAATGTGGTTTAATTTATTCCCATTTATAAATGTAGAATATAGAAGTTATTATTAATAACCATTACATATATGGGATATCATTAAAATATTAAGTGCAAAAAGACTCCAAAATTTTAAAATAATGGATTCATAGGTGGTCTTGGGTAATTAATGTTTCACAATAAAATTAACACAAATGTTTTAACATGTTGGTACTTATTTATATTTATATTTTAACTTCTACTTTTTCCTTGATTTTACTGGGGTTGAATTGCTTTTTACATTAGTACATTATGTTTTATTAAAAATGTACTATAATAGTTATATAAATTTTAAAATTTAAGAACATAAATTTAACAACCATTAAGTAAATTCTCAGTAAGATAATACAAACATTAATATTAAAAAAGTTATATAGGAAAACTATTTTTTATAGAAATTGTTTTTTAACCATTATTTTTTTTAAAACTATTTACTATTGAGTAAATATTATTTTCATATTTATATAATCATATTTTTTAAAAAATATATATTATAGTATCTATTTATGATTTATTAATATAATGGATTATATATAAATTAAACATTAATAATAAAACAAATCATTTAAAATAAATTTTTATCCATTATCATTATATTTAATAATAATAATATTAATCATATAATTATGCATAAAAATAAAATGATCAATTTCAATCATATTTATATACTCATTCCCAATATATAATCAATTTAAAAAATTCTAATGGTGAGAAAAATTAAATTTTCATATTATTGTACATAATGTGTAAAACCCATTTATAGAAAATGATTATCTCCAAGCATAAAATGAAATCTGGTTTATTACACCTTTGAATATATTTCTTTTAAAGTGGATAATTATAATTATACCTAAAAAATTTAACAGTTATGATATAATGATTGTATTTAATATTTTTATTATAGTAATGTGGTTTTCATTTTAGTTCAATTTTCATTCAACAGAATATACCGACAATAAATATAATTAAGTAAAAGTATATACAAAATTATTTGTGTCATTGGATAAGAATTTCAGGGAAACTAAAAAATTACATCACTAATAATTTTATCATAGTAGTTAATGAAGAATTCATACAAAAAATTATAGTAAAGGAATTGTCATTCCTTTTTTTTAGTAGCATTGGAAACACTAGATACATTTATAAAGTTTACATTACATCATAAAATGAAAACTACAAAAACATAGTCACCATGGTACACACTCAAATCCCCTCATATTATCCCTGAATATAATTCATAAAATACTTCTTCACGTCCTGGGAAAAATAAAACATTGAATGGGGTGAGCTCAAATGCCCAGTAAGGATAACAATACTGTAGAAACTTTCATAAATAAGCATAAACATTTAAGGAAATGTATAACTAAAACAAAAGCCTTTTAAACATGAACTTCAGCATAATATGGAAAAAATAAAATGAAATAATTCGGTTTACTTATTCACATTGATATTCTACTAGTCGAATAATCACATGCAGTATCAATAAACACTTTCATAATGATGGAATGCATAATTCCATACTATCATACCCACATAGTCAAGGCCTTGTTCCAAGAGTACAAATAAGATTTTGTCAATGCCTTGTGCTGAGACACTAGTTTGTCTCATGAGACCTACTGATGCATCGAGGAGCTATAGAGGTCTTCACCGGTCAATTACTAAGTCCAATGCATTCCTCATATGAAAAGGTTTAAACATAACATAAACATTCGTATTAAAAATAGCATATGAAATGTCAATACTGTATCCCTAAATAATGAATGGTATAAAAATAACACATCTATATTCAAACATATCACTAATCCTTCAGTACAATATGAATGATTTATATCATAATAAATCATCTTCAAACAAGTTTAAAATCCATCAATGGGTGTTGACATAGTTGAAAATGATTTGTAAAACACATTAAGATAAATATCCATTTTTCATGAAAACATTTATAAGTCACACATTTTAGAAAGGAATACATTTAAATAAATTTTTGAATCAAAGTGTCCCATACCACTTTGAAACTTTTGAAAGGAATTAACATTTTAAAAACATTTATGTCCATATAAATAAATCCTTAAAAACCAATTTGAAGACATTGACATTAATGAGAATGGTTTAGAAGAGTAAATATTTAAAACATTTGAAATGATGTTTTTGTAAAAAAAGTTCCTTAAAATAATCCATTTGTAAACACTTTCCTGAAACATATACATGGATAATAAATATGTCTCATTGGATACTTACGCAAAAACAACCTCGGATAAAAAAGAGATTATGAAATTAACCCTTATAAATTTGGTAACTTATGAAAAATACACCCCATAAAATAGGTATCATAAAATTAATATGTAAATACACATAAATTAAAGTGTATTACAAAAAGAATATAATTATTGGAATTATATACACCACACAAAAGGTAATAATGGAAAAATGGCATGAATCTCACTGGAATTAGGAGAGAGATGAAAACCCCTTACCTTGAACTTCTCATTGGATGATGGTAGGTTAATCTCCTATATAATTGTGAAATTATTGTTACTAAATTATACAATAATCATATAAATATGATATCATATATGATCTTCTAACATTGATCTGTTAATAATATCATAGTATTTTCATAATTTAGGGTGTTAACTAACTCATTTTCTTTTATATGTTTTGTTACATAAGCTGTGTTTGTCATGAATAAGTTGTATCTAATTCATATCAAGAATGATATAATGTTCTTAAACATTACTTTTAATCATCAAATGACAATTAGTCTCTAATGGATACGATGGGTAATGAATCTCATCGCGTTTGGGGAGACGGTAGTCCGTACGTACGCACGAGCGACAATATCATTCTTTCGATATTAAAATAACATGTAATTGGATGTTATATCATATATAAAGAATAATTATCATATTATAATTATTATTTACATGAATTACACATCAATATTATACCCATACAAATAATAATGTTTTTAATAACAATTACACCACGATGTGGAGACGGTAAGCCGTTCGTGCGCACGTATGGTGACATGTCATTCAAAGGATGGATATAATACTAAATATGGTTTTACCATATTTATTATAAAATCATAGAATATATAAGACACTATTGTTATTATTTTATATTGTGAATAAAAAAGAAAGAAGAAGTTGAAGAAGAAAGGAACTTGAAAGAGGGTGGTGAAAACATTACCTCTTCTTCAGGTTCTTCCTTTAGATTTGATCAAAAGGGCTCCTTAAGTTGGATTTATGATCAAAATAAGTACTCTACGTTTATGTAAGTGAAGTTGAGAGTGTATTTGGGAATGGTTTGTCCGATCCAAAAAACTTTGAATGTGTGAATTAGTGAGAAGGGGGATATCTTTTTTATAAGAGGGGTGAGGGGAACCTTTGGAAATTCTAGAAATATTATTTTATAATAAATTCATATGCGGTTTATAGTGGCACCAAAGAAGAATATTTAAAGGTTAAGGTAGGGATGTGTTATAATCCTTTCAATAAATAGATTTTAGATAGGTTTGCGTCATTATATTAACCCTTTCATTTATATTTAACTCTTAGTTAAAAAGTTTTACATTTACCATGTCACTTTTTATATATATATTATATAGTTAATAAAAAAACTATATACATACAAGAGACCACAAAGTGGTCCATTAATGATACACCCATCATGATATAAGTCCTTTGGCTGAACCTCAGATTTTTAGGAAGAGAATATAAATTAATAATATAATATTTGTTTTAAAAAATATTTTATGTCAATTTTGACACTATTTGGTATTTGATTTTTGTGAAAATCATAACAACATGATTACTTCGAAAAAAAACATAATTAAATAAATACTAACATGTCATATGTACCTATAAAATTCATATAATTCTTAAAAAGTCTCAAATTATATTTATTTGGATATTTATAATATAGATTTTTTTAATATTTCACTAATTGGGTAATTACTGCATCACCATTGTGTCAAAAATAAATTAAATTATTTAATGTCTAAAAATTAAAAATAAAATACATTTATGTAGGAAATATTTTTAGATTTATAATGAATATTTACAATAGAATTTATCTTATGTATAACCCTATATTAAAAATGTTTTAGTAATTAAAATTTTATTTTAACCCTTTTAACTCTTCTTTGAATTAAATAATAATTAATGTCCTAATCTAATTCAAGTGGACCTAAATGATAATATTTTATTCCTAAGGTTGTTTTTGGTCAAGCTACACTTTTTCCAATATAATTATGACACGTGATACGGTAATATTAATATCATTTTTATCCATAATTACCCTATTTACTTTTAACCGTGGTAAATAAAAGCAATAAGTTACTATTCACAAAAAATTATGTTCATCTCATTGAACCACATTTTACTCCTTGATATTTACCATTTCTCTCAGATTTTCAAAATTCCACTCACAGAAGCGGTAAAATTATGTTTTATGTGAATTTCTAAATTCTCCAAGGAGGTGGGTAAAAGACGGTGAAAAGTTCAATAAAATTTTTATATATCTAAAATTATTATGAACTAACTCCACTAAATTACATTACCTCATGTAGGTATTATTTATCTATTTTGAGCTAAATTAAATTTAAATAAAATAAAAAATTATTTAAATAAAAATTCAGTTTTAAACTATAACTCGGTGTTTTTCACAATTAATCAAAAATTGAATGTTTTCAGAAAAATACCAAAATTTCACTCTAGGCTAATTTCGATATTCCAAATCAAAAAATGAAGTCCATTTTGAAAGATAAAATTTAAACGATTTCAAAAATTGGGTATTACTATTCATAACTGGTAGTTTGATTGGTTGAGGTGTGTGTTAGGACTCGAAGTTGCGTACAACACACGCTACTATATTATTCAAAGAGAAGCATACCATGGAATTTTGGGGTGTTATATTCTCCCCTCCTTCAAATAATTTCGTCCTGAAAATTTCTAGTATACTACCGCATGAAAAGACTTGTGTGGTTCTTCATCATAAGTTCCTCGAGTTCCCACATAGCCTATTCCATCTTATGGTTTCTCCATAGAACTTTTACCAGACGAGTCATCCGGTTTCTCAACACTTGTTCTCTGGTATCAAGAATCTTGATGGGATCTTCACAATAAGACAGATCAGGTTCTAGTTCTAATTCCTCATAGGTGATTACATGCGTTGGGTCAGGCATGTATTTTATCAACAGTGATACGTGGAAGACATCTTAAACTTTGGAGAGATTTGGAGGCATTGCCAAACGATAAGTTATAGCCCCAATTTGTCCTAGATTTTTGAAGGGCCCGATGTACCTGCGACTCAATTTACCCTTCTTACCGAAACGTATAACTCATTTCCAGGGAGATAGCTTCCAGAAAACAGGATCTAATACCAAAAATTCCAAATCCTTCCTTCGGTTATCGGCATATCTCATCTGCCTACATTGAGTTGCTTTGATGTGTTTTTGGATTGCCTCTACATTTTCCATTGTTTACTCCACCAGTTATGAACCTATAAGTTTCTTTTCACCAATGTCATCCCAACAGGTTGGTGTGAGACATCTCTTTTTGTATATCGCTTCATATGGTGACATCTGAATACTTGAATGGAAGCTATTGTTATATGAATATTCCACCAGAGGTAAATATTGGTCCCATATACCATGAAAGTTAGGTGAGAATGATCTCAACATGTCTTCTAATGTTTTAATATTCTATTCTAATTTTCCATTTGTTTAACGGTGGTAGGCAGTGCTCAAACGAAGATCAGTATCCAAGGCCTTCTTAATACTCTTCCATAATCTTGAAGTAAAACGGGGATCAAGATCAGAAACAATCAATAGGGGTAATCCATGAAGTCTCACAACCTCATTAATATATAGCCTTGCAAGATGTTCAAGTGGTAAATCATCCCTTATAGCAAGAAAATGTGCTGACTTGGTAAGATGATCAACAATGACCCATATTGCATCATTCCTTCTAGGAGTCTTTGGTAGTCCCATGAAAAAGTCTATCGTGATATTATCCCATTTCCACTCAGGTATGGGAAGAATTTTCATGACTCCTCTAGGCTGTTTCCTTCCAGCTTTCACTTATTGACAATCCATACATCTTGACTCAAAATCCGTAATCTCCCTCTTCATGTTGTCCCACCAAAAATGTTCCTTCATATCACTTCACATTTTGGTGCTCCCATGGTGTATTGAGAAATTCGAACTATGAGCATCATCAAAAAATTCCCTATTTAGATCAGGTATATCGGCAATACAAAGTCTCTTCCGAAATTTCAAAATTCCTTCTTCATACACAAAGTCTCTTAATCTCCCATCATTCACATATTTAATCTTCTTCTAAAATTATTCATCACTGGTCTGAGAAAAATTTATCTTTTCTATTAAAATGGTTTGGCAACCATTTAAAAATGAATTGATGTTTCACCTTCCGTGGTTTTTCCCACATCCATCCTCACTGGATCCATGAAAATTGGATCCATTTCAATTATCATATTGTTCAAAACTCCATGATCTTTCTGCTCAAAGCATCTTCCACCATGTTTTCCTTCACCGGGTGGTAGTGTATCGTGCAATCATAATC
The DNA here is from genome assembly GCA_963277665.1 of Viscum album. Taxonomy (NCBI): domain Eukaryota; kingdom Viridiplantae; phylum Streptophyta; class Magnoliopsida; order Santalales; family Viscaceae; genus Viscum; species Viscum album. Next base: position 670,697,786 of record OY728163.1, read on the forward strand.
CTTGAGTAATTCAATCCATCTCCTTTTCCTCAGGTTGAGTTCTTTTTGTGAGAAAATATACTTCAAAATTTAGTGATCATTATAAATCTCACATTTTACACAATAGAGTTAGTGTCTACATATCTTCAAAGAAAATATCACAGCTTCTAACTAGAGATCATGAGTAGGGTAGTTTTTCTCAGGAATATTAAATTGCCATGATGCATAGGTAATAACCCTATCATTCTGCATAAGGACACAACCAAGTCCTTTCATTGATGCATCACTATAAATAATGAACCCATCATTCCCCGATGGTAGAGTCAATATAGAAGCATTGACTAATCTTCTCTTCAGTTCTTTGAAACATTCTTCACACTCTTTTGTCCAAACAAATTTAACCCCTTTTCGTGTGAGTTTTGTTAATGGGTTATGCAACCAGGAAACATTATGGACGAAATGTCGATAATAACCTGCTAAACCAATAAAACTGTGTACCTCAGTTATACTCGTCGGTATAGGCCATTCTTGGATTTCCTTGGTCATAGATGGATCAACAATGATTCCATCTTTAGAGACAATACAGCTAAGAAAAGAAATCTTCTTATGCCAAAATTCACACTTTCTAAACTTCCCATATAAATCATTTCTTCTCAGTGTCTTCAGGATAATGCGCAAGTGATTTTCATGATCTTCGTAGATTTTGTATTATACCAAGATATCATCAATTTATACCACCACAAATTCATCAAGATATTCCTTCAAAACTCTATTCATTAGATCCATGAATACAGAGGGTGCTTTAGTCAATCCAAAAGGCATTACTGTAAACTCATAATGCTCGTACCTGGTCCGAAATGATGTCTTCGGAATATCTTCCTTCTTCACACATAACTGATGATATCCAGACCGAAGTTCAATCTTTGAAAATTATTGAGCTCCATGCAGTTGGTCAAATAAATCATCAATGCAATGTTGGGGATACTTATTCTTTATTGTTATAGCATTGAACTACATGTAGTAGAAATATAACCTCCTAGATCCTTATTTTTTCTTAACAAAAAGGACAAGGACTCCCCATTGAGAAACACTAGGTTGAATAAATCCCTTATTAATCAATCCATCTAGTTTTTTTCTTTAGTTAAACTAATTCCACAGTGGCCATTCTATAAGGGATCTTTGATATAGGCCTTGAAACAGGAATTAAATCAATGTAAAACTCAATTTCTTGTTCTGGAGGATGTCCAGGTAAATCTTTCGGAAACACATCTACATATTCTTTCACAATAGGTACATCCTCTATTTTAGTATTCCTTTACTTACCCATAGTCATTCCATTCTCTTCCTCCCCAATAAATGAATTTAATTGAGCTATTGGGGGTGGATCTAGGTAAGAATTAGGTGGTGATGATTCCTCTCTAAATATAAGGTGTTCCTTATAATCATCATCAAAAATAGTAACCTCCTTCTTCTTAAAATAAATTTTTGCATCATGGCCCGAAATCCAATCCATGCCAAGGATTATATCAAATTCAATCATAGGTATGACGATGAGATCAGCGGATAATAAAAATTTATGTGCTCAAATGGGGACAGATTCACAATACTTTGTTGCAATGATACTTCTATTAGGAGTTTTAACTGACAACTCCATTGTTAAATCAAATAAAAAATATCTAATTTTCTTTACAAACTGGGAAGATATGAAATAATGTAATGATCCAAAATCAAATAATGCATTTTCTAAACTTGAGGAAACCATTAAATTACCTACCACCACGTCTTTCGGATCTTCTACCTCAGAATTAGTGATAGCATAAGATTGGCCTTGATCCCTTGGCCTTGTCTGTGGTAAGATTCTATGACGCTTAGGACATTAATTTGCATAATGTCCCATTTCTCTATAGTGATATCATTGAACATCGATAACTTCTTTATTCCCCTTGAAATCATGAGCTTGGTGGCCTTTTTCACCACACTTGTAACAGACTCCCATTCCCTTCAACCATGTATCATGGTGTTTCTTCCCACATTTACTGCATGATTGATATTCAACTTTTCCCTTCTTCCCCTTCTTTCAATTCCTAGTGTGATCAGAAGATATCTTCTTCTCTTTCTTTGCTTTAAATTCATAAGACTTAGAGAATTCTTTTTCTGCCTTGATAGCACATGAGACAATATCTTCGTATGACTAGAAGGATTGTGACACTATTGCTCGAAGAAGAAATGGTTTTAACCCATCAAATAAACGATCAATCATACTTATTAGGTTATGTATATAATCTCCATCATAGCTTGCTAACCTTGTAAAGTTAGCCTCATACTTTTCGACATTCTCATCCTCCTTTTGTCTCAGACTCAGAAATTGCCTTTCCATATCTGCTTGATGGTCACGAGGAAAGTATTTTTCTAAGAAAATCTCTTTGAACTCCCTCCATTCCATATTTTATACCTCATCATCTTCCTTCGTGTTTCGAATCAATGACCACCATTGATCAGCATCTCTGGTGAGGCGATAAACTGCCATGATAACTTTCTCCCTTTCACTACTCCCCAATACTTGAATTGTTTTTTCTAGGGAACTTATCCATTTCTCAGCAACCAATGGATTTTTAATCCCATTGAATATTGGTGGTTTTTTTTCTCATGAAAGGATCTAACATTGATCCTCCACACTATGGATCAGGGTGCTCCATACGGGTAAGGTTATTATTCATAACCTGAGTGAGTTGTCCAAGTATGGTGATTAACCGATCAACACTAGTTGCATCACCAGCTCCATTATAATTATATTGAGTTGCAGTGAAATCCCTACATGGAGTTCTTGCATTGATACGGTTTCAATTTCTTCCACTACGCGCCATTTCTAAACAATGGAAGAAACTAGATCAGTTTATGAATCAAAATACATATTTCCATAATTGTAAAACACTTAACATAAATTGAACTATTTATGGATATAATCCATATTCATAAAAAAATTATTTAAGGATGTATATACTCATAAACAGTTCATAATGGTATGTAATGAAAATGAAAATATTCCTAAGTGTATCCCCTGGGATTGTCGTAACCAATAGTGCAGCAAGGCCCATTGTCGTGCACCAGTTCTCGTTCGAGTCTTGCTTAAAGTGGTGTTTTCAGGTTTTACCCCTAGGTACATCTATGCTAGAGTCGCCTCTAACTGCTCGTATCCAGATAGGGATGTATTTCTCAGAAAACTCACAAAATCTCTACAATACCAAAAATATAGGAAGCTCTTCTATATTAATCCTCAAATTCAATCTTAGGGAAATGTTCTCTAATCAGAGTTTATCTAAATCTAGCTTCCAAGGTTTTTACTAAACTTCCTCTAATACCAGCTATAACGCTCCGAAACCAGTTACCCAGAGTCGGTGCATTATTACATAACATTGGAATGATCACAAAAGATCAAGTCTCGAAAGACCGGTTAGTTTATTCGCCTTGGAAACAATAAATACATTCATAAAGATTACCTTACAATATAAAATGAAAACTACAACAACATAGTATCCATGGTACACACTCATATACCCTCATACTATCCCTACATATCATTTATAAAAAACCTCTTCACATCCTGGGAGAAATAAAAGATTGAAAGGTCTGAGCTCAAATACCCATTAAGGATAAAAATATAGTGAAAAATTTCATAAATAAGCATAAACATTTAAGGAATTTTATTTCTAAAACAAAAGCCTTTTAAGCTTGAACATCAACATAATATGGAAAAAATAAAATGAAATAATTCCATTTACTTATTCACATGGATATTAAACTAGTCGAATAATCACATGCAATATCAATAAAAACTTTCATAATGATGGAACGAATAATTCTAGACTATCAAAACCACATAGTCAAGGCCATGTGACAAGACTACAAATAAGATTTTGTGAAGGCCTTGTACCAATACACTAGTTTGTCTCATAAGACCTACCGATGCATCGAGGAGCTATAGCGGGCTCCACCAGTCACTTACTAAGTCCAATACATTCTTCATATGAAAATTTTTAAACATAACATAAGAATTCATATTGAAACTAGAATATGAAATGTCAATACTTTATCCCTAAACCATGAATGGTATAAAAATAACACATCCAAAGTCAGACATATCACAAAACATTAAATACAATATGAATGATTTTTATCATAATATATCATCTTCAAACAAGTTTAAAATCCATCAAAGGATGTTGACATAGATGAAAATGATTTGTAAAACTCATTGCGAAAAATATCCATTTTTCATGAAAACATTTAAAAGTCAATAAATTTAGAAAGGAAGACATTTAAAGTAATTTTTGAATCTACGTGTTCCATACCACATTGAAAATATTTAAAGGAATTAACATTTCAAAAACATTCAGGTCCATATAAATAAATCCTTAAAACCCATTTTGAAGACATGGAAATTAATGAGAATGATTTAGAAGAGTAAATATTTTAAACATATGAAAAGATTTTTTTTTAAAAAATGTTCCTTAAAATAATCCCTTTGAAAACTCTTTCCTGAAACATGGTCATGGATAATAAATATGTCTCATTAGATACTTACATAAAAACAACCTCGGATAATAAAGAAATTGTAAAATTAACCCTTACCAATTTGGTAACATATGAAACATACACCCCATAAAAGTGGTATCATAAAATTAATATCTAAATACACATAAATTAATGTTTACTACACAAATAATAAAATTATGGGATGTAAATACACCACAAAAAAGGTAATAGTGGCAACATGGCACGAATCTCACGGGAATAAAGAGTGAGATGAAAACACCTTACCTTGTACTTGTCATTGGTTGAGGGAAGGTTAACCACCTTTATAACGGTAAAATTATTGTTATTAAATTATAAAATAATAATATACATTAATATGATATCATATATGATCTTTTAACATTTATTTGTTAATAATATCTTAGTATTATCATCATTTCGGGTGTAAACTTACTCGTTTTCTTTTATATGTTTTTGGACATAAGCCGTGTTTGTTAGGGATAGGTTGTATCTTATTCATATCTAGAATGATATAATGTTCTTAAACATTAATTTTAATCATAAAATGAGAATTAGTCTCGAATAAATACAGTGGGGAATGAATCTCATTGTGTTCGTGGAGACGGTAGTCCGTACGTACGCACTAGTGACAATATCATTCTTTCGATATTAAAATATTATATAATTGGATAGTATATAATATATACAGATTCATTATCATATTATATTTTTTATTTACATTAATTACACTTCATTATTATACCCATCTATATAATAATTTTTTGAATAACAATTACACCATGATGTGGAGACTCTAAGACGTACGTACGCACATATGGTGACATGTCATTCAAAGGATGGATAGAATACTGAATATTGTTGTACCATATTTATAATAACATCCCAGTATATATAAGATACTGGTGTTATTATTTTATAATGTGAATAACAAATAAATAAGAAGTTCAAGAAAAATGGAACCTGAAAGAGGGTGGTGAAAACATTACATCTTCTTTGGTTCTTCCTTTTGATTTGATCAAAAGGGATCCTTTTGTTGGATTTATGATCAAAAAAAGGCCTCTATGTTGAATTTAGGGAAGTTGAGAGAGTATTTGGGTAGGGTTTGTCCAAGACAAAAGGCTTTGAATGAGTGAATTAGTGATAAGGGGGAGTACCCTTTTATAAGAGGGGTGAGGGGCACCTTTGGAAACGCTAGAAATAATATTTTATTAATATATTCATATTCGGTTTTTAATGGCTCAAAAGTTTATTATTTAAAGTTTAAGGTTGGTTTGGGTCTAAATCCTTTAAACCAATATATTTTAGACAGGTTTGGGTTAATATATTAACCTTATCATTTATATTTAACTCTTAGTTAACTTTTTTGACATTTACCATGTCACATTTCATTTTTATATTATATAGTTAATAAACTTTCTATATACATCCAAGACACCCCCAAGTGTTCCAATAATGATACACATATCATGGTATAAGTCCTTTTGCCTAACCATAGATTTTTAGGAATATAATATCAATTAATAATATAATATTTGTTTTAAAAACTATTTTATTTCAATTTTGAAACTATTTTGTATTTGATTTTTTTTAAAACCATAACATCGTGATTACTTCGAAAAAAAATAATTAAATCAATAATGACATGTCATATTAACCTATAAAGTTTTTTTAATTCACAAAAAGTCTCAAATTAAATTTATTTGGATATTTATAATATCAATTATTTTAATATTTCATTAATTAGGTAATTACTGCATCACCATTTTGTCATAAATAAATGAAATTATTTAATGTATCAAAATTATAAATAAAATACCATTAGGTAGGAAATATTATTATATTTCTAATTAATATTTACAATCGAATTTATGTTATGTATAAACCTATATTAAAAATGGTTTAGTAATAAAACATTGAGTTTAACTCTTTTAACTCTTCTTTGAATTAAATAATAATTATTGTCCTAATCTAATCCAAGTGGACCTAAATGATAATATTGTATTCCTAAGGATGTTTTTGGTTGAGGTACACTTGTCCAATAGAATTAGGAAATGTGTTAGGGTAATATTAATATCAATTTTACCCTTAATTACCATATTTAATTTTAACCGTGGTAAATAAAAGTAAAAAGATACTATTCAGCAAAAATTATTTTCATCTTCTTGAACCACAATTTACTCATTGATATTGACCATGTCTCTCGGATTTTCGAAATTACACTCACAGAAGCACTAAAATTATGTTTTATTTGAATTTCTAAATTCTCCTAGGAGGTGGGTAAAAGACGGTGAAAAGTTTAATAAAATTTTTATATATCTAAAATTATTTTGAACTTACTCCAATGAATTACATTGAACATATATAATTATTATGTATCTATTTTTACCTATATTATATTTAAATAAAACAATCAATTATTTAAATAAAAATTTGGTTTTAAACTATAAGTCAGTGTTTTTTCACTATTCATCAAAAATTGAAAATTTTCAGAAAAATAACAAAATTACACCCTAGGCTAATTTTGATATTCCGAATCCACAAATGAAGTCCATTTTGAATGATAAAATTTATAAAATTTCCAAAAGTGGGTATTACTATTCATAACGGCTTGTTTGATTGGTTATGGTGTGTGTTAGGACACGAAGTTGCGTACAACACACACTACTGTATTATTCAAAGAGAAGCATTCCATGGAAGTTTGGGGTGTTACACTATTCTCTTCTATTAATAGTTTTAGTTTTTATCATAGGATTACTTTTTTATAATAAGTATTTGATACATAATTTTTTTAAATGATTACATTAACCTTCTTTTAAACCAAAATATTTGCATATTAGGGTTGATTAATCATAATATGAAAATATTAGTATAAATAATAATTTTTCCTAAAATATTGAAAAATTATAAATTGAAAATCAATGTGGTGTAATATTGAGATACAATATATGTTTTTGTGTCTATGATATGAATTTTTCAATGGTTAATTAGTTTGCATATGTTTTGACCAACAATTATTAAAATTGGTAAAATAATTGATATAAATAATGATTTCTTTTCAAATTACTCAGAAATAATTAATTTCATGTTTTGTACTTCATACATAGAAATTCCACATTTAGATGGAATTCATTGGTTATTTGATTATACAACTTTTAGAATATGTTATATATTTTTCTAGGTATTAGTAGATATTGGAAAAATGATTATTGAATCATTAATAATTGGATTGGTTCTCTGATTATAGTCCATTATTTTGAGATAAAAATAAAAAAAAAATATTTTTTATCCAATCAAGGAATCATAAAATAAATTTTTTGATTGTTATAACCTATTTGAAGTTTAATTAAATACCATTAAATTTGTTTAAATATATTGAATGAATTTTGAAAAAACATTAAGAGAATTTGTAAAAGATTATTTTATTTTAAAAACATCCAATAACATTTATTTTTCAATTAAACCATGAATCCAAAGAATATCATTTTAAATATAATTTTTATAAGATGAAACTAATTAGAGTCACTAAAATCTGACTAAACTATTGAGAATTATTTTATAGAGTATTTTGATAAATTATCCACCTCATCACATGATTTTTAGGTACAAAAAAAATCAAAATTATTAATAAAATATGTCATATTGGGAAATATATTGTATAAAAATTACATGTTATAAAACATTATAATAAATATATTCTCCCAATGATTAAGTTATAAAACATGGATGATTAAAGATAAGGAGAAACATCATTGATGAAGATGATGATCCAAAAATATGATCCCAACCTTATGATCTATGGTTATTTCAAGTTTATTGGGATTTTGTATCCCCTAGAAATATGTTTTCATATGACTTACTGATTTAAAGTTATAGGTTATGATAAATATATTCAGATTGTGTAGACACAACGACATCAGCCTATGTTTGGGGATATGTGTTGAACGATATGGATTCACCTCATATAACTAATCATATCAATCAGATTATTCTCACATAAAGGGAATTTGGTCAAGAAATAGGGCATGAAATCTTCGGTGAATGATTACTGATGAATAAAAAATGAAAAGGTTTATATAATGAAAAAGAATTTATGCAATAAATGTTTCAAAAAGGAATGTATATAGTTTTCATGGGATAGCTACATGGTATAACTATAATTGATGCAGAGAAATGATTATGTAGGTTTGCATACAATATGAAATATAAGAATGAAAGATTTACGTGGACTCCTCATGATATTTTAGACTCAATTAAAGAATGTTAGAATATATAAAGATGTTATTGGCTGATAAATTCTGATAATTAATAATAATAAAATGCTGATAAAAACCAATATTGTTATGTATTAATTTGTATTCATTAAATGAATTGAAAAATTATTTTATTTTTAATATTCACCTTCAATTTATTTATCAATGACATAAAAATATAAATTTTTGACACCCCAGATAGGTATTTATACTATATTTACTTGATTAATTCGTAATAATATTTCTGTAAGACAATAATAATATTTGAGAGATGTTTTCAAAAATAAATAAAGGCACGGATTAAACAATTGGATATATTTATTATCCAGGAGTGGTGGTGAATGGTTGCCAATTTAATCGTGGTAGTTTGTGAAATATGATTTTTTAAAAGCAATGAATGTTGCATTATATTTCAATTATTTCCTTTGGAATATAATTAAAAAACAATGACTATTACAAATTCACTATAAATCATTTAAATTGTAATGACACGCCAATTCTCATTGTCTTGAGAGCACTATGAGTCATTACTAGGCCTTAAGCGACATCCCCAAGACACTAGTGGCTGGCAATAATTTCCAAAGGGTTTCAAATACAAGTTGGGGGATGATTTACCCCTTTAGAATTAAACCAAATAACCAACCAACCAAAGGATCCACTAACAACGACTACATGATGCATGTCAACGAAACAACCTACTCATCCATTACAAAAAAGAAAACACATTATTCCACAATACAACCCATAAACCAACACAACCAACTCAAAATTAGTGTTTTTTATAAAAGGTTGAGGCTCTAAGGCCCCTTTATTGAATGTAAAAGTTATAAAGCTCATGAAAAGAGGAATAATACAAAAACAATCCACAAAAAGGACATCAATGAATTTGAGAACATGTTCTCATACTATGGGGCGAGAGTTAACCACACCTGCCACGAGGATTTCGTCCTCTTCTCGAAGATTTGGCTTGCGTCCAAGGTCCACCGCCATCATCAAGGTTCTCAGTAGTCTCAATAGCTTGGTCAGTTTTATATTCATCCCCACCATCATTTGATTTTCCATCATCATCACTACTAGCAGACACAACTAATTCAAATGAGTTACGAGTACTCGCCTTCCTAGTACATTTCTTACTCTGACTCATGGATAAAGAACATATTATGCATAAGAGTAAACAAATTCCCCTAAGTAAACCAAGACACAATAAATATCTCTACACCAAGCTCCATGCTTCAAGCACCACCACGTCTCCCATGCATCACCATGAAACACTAGCAATAAGATTCTTTACCTTTACCGGTGTCCCGGAATACAAAATCTGAAAATTCACCAAAGTGTTAAAGAATGGGTGAGTAAAAAACTCAATAGTTTTCCCCAATGACTTCCATACTCACGCCACTAGGATAGATTTGTTAGCAATATTTATATAATGAACAGTTTATATAAAACATTTTCTCAAAAGCATTATATAACTAAATATAAAAATGTTTCCAAACAATCTTTACCAAAAGCATAAAAGTGAAATTGAAACCAAGTTTTCCATCTATTTATTTTTCCAAAAAAATAACAAAATAGGATTTAGAACCATTTTCACAAAATACCCATTTTGGAATACCCAACCATTACACAAAATTCCCTTTTTGGTATACCCAACCATTTCACAAACCCAATCAACCAACTATGCATGCTACTTTATGATAGTTCCATACTCATGAGTGGTTTCTTGTCGATATACCAAGTCGTCACAAGGTAATTGTTTCCCATGTGCCATTACACCTTTGGCACCGACCAAAAGGTCATATTTCAACCAAGCCTCGTACATATAGTTACCATTATGCCATTAAATTTTTGGCAACGAGCACAAGGTCATATTTCAACCAAGACTCATACATGAAACATGAACACACACCAGAAATTCCAATCAATCATGCCAAAACACCCCTTCAATAAAAAAACCTTTTTATTGAAAACCATTTCCACCAAAACCATTTCAATGCCAAACCATTTCAATAAAATTCCCTTTTTATTGAAACCCAAATTCCATCATAATCATTTCAATCTCAAACCATTCAATAAAACACCATTTTTATTGAAAACACATTTTTCATCAAAGAGTTTATAATTTTTGCAAATCCATAATTTAAAATTGACTTTTTAAATTCAAGAAGCCCAAATCACATGAAAAACAATTCACCACAATTTCACAATTTCATCCAAGCCATAAATCATCTCTAAAGAAGAATTATTCTATGTTTTCACAATCAATTTCCTTCAAATATCCCAATTTGAAACTAATACAATCAATTCTAACAAGATGAGTTGATAGTGAAGCCTCCTACAACAATGGTTTTGATGAAAACCACAACGGTCGAAGAACGCTCAAGAAACCCGGGTCGATTCTCAAAAAACCTGCTTTAGATCACTCCTCCTTGCAAGATCAAGACAAAATCTCATCATATTTGGCATCCACACACATATATCTACCCATAATGGGCCTAGATCCTAGAAATAGAGAGAAGAGGAGATGTAGATCTATGTAGATCTAAGAAACCGATCGAGAATGAAGAAGAACTATCCCATACCTCAAGAATCCAGCTTTGATTCACTAAGAGAAGCCTTTGGATCATCTCCGGAATGATGGGAGAACCCACATTGAACTTAGGGGAAGAAAAATCCCGAGTTATGGCCACATAGGAGCTTAAATGAGGAACTTAGAGGCAAAACGAGTGAGATACACTTTTATAGGATCTCATTTACGTGGCTGTATGGGTTTCTCACACGATTGGACAAACTGTGCTCTAACCATGCATTAGCCACTTCCTTGATAGACCCTGCACACACAGTTTGTCCACAGGGTTAGACAAACCGTGCGATGCCCATGAAGAAGCTAATACCTCCAAGACCAACTACACATAGTTTTACCGCATGGTTTAGACAAACTGTGTGTCGTCCATGCAACTTCCACTTTTCCTCAAAACATAGTTCAAAGTTCTCCCGACTCTCCCATTCATCACCCTTAACATTAAAACTATTAAAATCATAACTAAATTGTTACATACAATAATCCGTGGTTACTACATTCTCCCCACCATTAGTATTTCTGTCCTCAGAAAGTAGAAAACCTTCACCCAACTAAATGATTTCTGACCACAGCTCTTTCATTTCATTTTCATGTTCCCAAGACTCTTCCCATATCTGACCATGCTGCCATAAAATCCACACTAGACCGATGATTTTTCCATGAAAAATTTCCTCTTTCCTATCCACAATCTATACCGGGATATGTATCGACGAGGCATCCGGCTCTAGGACAACGTGATCCCATCTAATCAGATGATCAGGATCATGCTGATACTTTTTCAACTGAGTTACATGGAACACATTATGCACCAAACTGAACAGTGGTGGTAAGGTCAACCGATATTCCACCTCTCGTTTCTAGAAATCATTACAGCATGCCCTCAGAACGTAGTTGACTATGATCTCGGTGTATCATCCTCTTACGGATGGCCCTCAGGACTCGATTCACTATCAGCATGATGTTTAATATAAATAAATTAATAAAGGATTTAATTATAAAAATAATTTTTGATTAATTTATATTTTTTGGGGAAATTAAATCCATCAAGATATTTGGATGATATAAATTTATATCAATGCATGGAATGCATGTATTGGCAGTATACTTCTAGATATGGAGATAAAATTATTAGGGAGGTAATGAATTAAAATTTAAAAAGTTAATAATGGGAATGAAATAATGATATATCATTGAGAACAGGTATTCTTTCAGTTAGTGTGACACATCCATTAATGAGTTATAATTGTTTAATAATTTTTTAAATGAATAATGGAATGAATTTGAGAAATATAAATAATTTCAATAGTGGATAATGAAAATAAATCATTATAAAGGAGTTTTGTATTACATGATATTATATAGGAACAATAATTGATGTTGCTTAAGAAACCTCCATCTACATTAACAAGACATTTAAAATTGTGAAAGAGAGTGAAAATGTGTTGATTTTGAAAATTTAATTATATAATAACAATAATTATTTTATTGAATTATTATTCACACATTATGTGTTTGGGGTGGTGGTTGGTGAGAAGTATATAATTAATGGGGTGAAACATGAATTTTCATAAGATAAAAATAGGAGGAAACATGAATGTGTTTTGGGGGAATGTTATGTAAATACATACTCCACATTAATTTTTTTTCTACCAATAGAAGATTATTAATTATTAATATTTAATGTGGTTGTATAAAACCATTATCCACACCTTCAATATAGGATTTTAGTTGAAAGAATGAATTGAAAATAGTCCTCACCCACTGATTTGGGCATAGTGATAAAATGATATTATCATGAATCAGCCATTACACACCCAATAATATTAGAAGAAGAAGACAATATATATCTTGAATATTGTAGCCGATAAGAAATTACTCCCTCGTCCTTAATTCAATATATAATAATATGTCTATTTACACAAGTTTCAATCACTTAGGAAAACATTTTTTGAGATATGTATAGAAGTTTTATTCCTCTAGGATGCATGATAAAATAAAGGAATTATTGAAAATTCACCTATGTAATGAAACTATTATCTACACGTAGTATGGGTGTCAAGGTAGATGGTTATGAACCTAATACTATGTCCAATATTTACTCATGACACTAGGAATAAGAGTAGATGATAAATATTTTTATATACACCCAATGAATATTATTCTCATGAGTATTCTAGTATACATATTCTGTACTGGCAGTGTGTATTTACTTTTTTTTCTCTAGTATTTTCAAATTAGAATTCTGATTCATGTTCTAATTATAATAATCATGAAGGGGAAACATTAAAATAATTTTTTTGGATCAAAATATATATTACTATTTATGTATAATGGAGGTTATGGGTGTGAATTTATGTTCTAGAATGTTGGTTATATAATGTTCATAACATTATTTAAGGATGTGAAGTAGTTATGGAATGAATGATTATAGGATATTTAAATTTAAGGATATTTCAAGAGATATGGTGATGATTTCATAACTTATGGGTATTTCTAGTGGAGAATACATGAAGATTCTCCTTTTATTGGTTTTTAAAATGGAGTTACAGAAGATTCATTAGATATGAATATTGGAGTACTGTTTTAGCTTAATCAGATGTTTTGGTAAAATAAAGTGGCATAATTGCGTAATATAAGGTCATAATGACAAAATATGGGTCCCCAATAAATATAGAATGGTGTTCGAACACAATTAATTTTTAGCACCCAGTATAATGGTATTGTGGTCTAACATGATAATATGTTACTAAATTTACAAATGTTAAATATATAGTTGGATGATATTTAAATAGTGATTATAATCATGTAACTTTGATGTAATAAAAGCAATAAGTATTGTTCTCTAATTCATGTAGTATTATTGATGGAATGATATAATATTTTTTTATCTCTATTTATTCATTACTTTTCTAAAATGACTATTTTTAAGTTAGTTTGACCATGTATGAGTGTCCTCTTAATGCTATGGTTTTTGAAAACACACAACATTCTTTATTGAAGGAAATCAATGTTGTTAGGTTGTTTTTTGGGGATGTAATGGGGATCTTCATCCACCAATGTAGAATCTAATAACAAAATTTCCGATGATTTATGGTCATAAATCCCAACAAGAGGCATCTAATTAGGTTATTTTTTTACGTTCTTGATATCAACATTTTGAATCAAACAATGTGGATTAGAATGTCATTGATGTTCAAAATGAATAATATACTTTATAAAATTTTATTGGCATGATTTTTTTATTTAGTGGGAGTTTTTATTTTGTAATATATTTTCAATTAAAATATAATTTCAAGATGGAAATATTCAATGTGATATAACCTAGCCTCAGGATGCTATATATATAATAATATCATATTCATTATGATATTGATGTTCATATGATGGATGATTAGACAATTAATAATTGAAATATTGGAATCATATATGATTGATAGAAAGAAAAATTTATTTATTTATATTAAATTGATACTAAATCAGTCTTTTATAATTTTGGATGTAAAGTTCATTATAAAGTGGATGAAATGTACATGAGACATGTTTGGAAAGACAAAAAAAATGAACATTGTGTTCATGATTCTTGTGTTATTATAAATTATATTAACAGTAGGTTTACCAAAGAATAATAATTTCAATTCCATTAAAATGTTTCTGAGTCTACTTATAATGGTTATGTTAATATTTTTATATAATATGTGGGTCCTGTTATAGAAGTCATCACCACTAGTGTATTGGGATTTGATGGTTACTATTTTAACAACCCATATTTATTATACATTTTATTTCCTTTTTTACATGAATACCCATATAATAAATATATAGATTTTTCAGATTCCTAGTTTCTTTTGGAAGTAATAGATATATTTAAAAAATTATTTAAATTTTAAATGGGTCATATTTATATAAAATCCTATAATATACTCCTACATTCCATTAAACCCTTATATTACACTAGACATTCAAGGGACATGGAAGATAAATTAGAGATATATAAAGTTTATTAATGGAAGAATATAATCATATAGTGATGATAAATAATATATTTGATTAATGTGGTATATTCTGATAACATAGAACAATATGCATCACACATACTCACATGGAGGTTATCCAAGAGAAAAGAATAACATAAAATGTATAAAACATAAGAATATGATGAAAAAAACACAAGTCATTAAAATATATAAAGGGTAACCCCCAAGAACTAATAATATACTATTCTTAGGCTAACAACCCATGTAATAAAAATTGTATCTCATGAGAAGAAAATATTACACAATGCATTTGATCGCACGTAGGGTATATCCATCACATTTTTTTAACTGTTTGTTTCCCAAACTAATCATATAACATGGTATTTTTTCATCCTTTTAATCCTTCAATCATGGAATTAATGATTTATTCATATAATTCCCAAATAATTTATTTTTTTGATACATCAAGTTGAATACCATTTTAAATTAACATATGGATTTGTATTCACAACTAAATGTCTGTCTTGGAAAGTCATGAGTTCATTTTGAAAACTAAATGGGGGGGCCAAAGAGTTTATTTACGGGATTAATGAGTGGGGAAGGTGGTATCTTCTTATTTTTGAATCAAATCGATAGTAAATGATTTTTTAAGCATGAAAAATAGGTAATCAAAAATCTTAATACAATTATGGTGCATGAATAGAATAGAAGAGAGTTGAAACCCCTAAAATTGGGGGGATGTTTCTTAACAAATTTGAGGTTCAACATAAGACCATATAAACTTACTTGTGGACCAATTTTGTGGTATTTGGAGATGAACATCATTTTTAATCTGATTGGAGATAAGGGTAATTGTAAAATTGATGGGTATATATAGTAAAAAAGTGGAGTTTATTTATAAATTTCAAAATTTATTTTTTTGGAATTTTTATAATAAAATTATGAAAACCAAATCTCTACCATTATCATACTCAATTTTTTCTAAATGGAAGATTTTTTGTTTACATAAATGGTTCGTTGTGTGTATTACTTTAAATAATATTAGTGATGATGTAAATGTGAGTCATGTTCATAAATATTTATTTCTAAAATATTATAATATCAATTTGTTTTTTTACAAACTCTATAGGTTTTGAAAAATGATATTATCAAATTAAAACAGCATAATTTTATAAAAAACTACTTCATCCCAGGAAACACCTTTAACGAATTTATTAATTAATTTTTGTGACATTTTTATGTCATTAAACAAACATTATATATATGTAATATTTAATTTTAAACCAGAAAATGATTGCCTAAAAAATTATAAATTTTATACTATTTGAAAATATCAACATGAAAAATTTAAAAATTTTATTTAATATATCAAAATAATTTTATAAATACAAGAAATTAAATTTTTTAAAAATAATAATTATTTATTAAAATTTAATAATTTTATTTTTTGATCAAATTTATAATCATTAGAAGAAAACCTTCGAATATATAAATTTTTTTTTATTTTTTAATAAGTGTAATTAAAACATATTACATTTTTTTTGAAAATGATTATACATATCAATTTATTGGTTTTCTCAAAAAAAATATCTTTCAATAATATATATATTTATATTTCAAAAATTAAAAAAATGGTTTCTATGTATACAAAATAAATTTCATTATTTCTATAATCTATAATGGTGTATTTTATATTTCTTACATATGGTTGGTAATTATTAAATGAGATTGTGGAAAAGACTATTTCATATAACAATCAATTTCTTGTACAGTATAGGTCTACATTCAATACCCCTTTTTAAACTATATATGCCCAATGGGTATGGTGAATGATGGTAGTAGTTTATCTGGGTTGTTTGGGGATCATAATTTGGATAGTGATCCCTATATGCCTTTTCATATACCATAGATGGTTCCTCTAATATTTCAGTTATTGAATCATGGATTAGGATAGTCAAGTGTATATCACAATGATTTCATCTCCCATTGAAACTTTGATAAGTGGGCCTTATAAGGTACAATCGTACAAGTTTATGACATCACGTATTCCTTGATTATCAATTAGGTATTAATACAATCATTAATTAATATATTGATAATGATTACTATATAAAAATTATATTACCAAAAAACCATGACACATAACATTCACTATAACGTATAGTCATATTATGAATATATTTTATAATGGTCATCAAAATAATGAAATATAAATAATGCTACTTATATAACTACATTACATAAAAAGGTTTTTATTCATTCATAAGGAACATTAATTTTGAAAGGACATGATCATTAAATTAATTCACCCATTAGATATTTTAACCTCAACAATTCAGTTTTTACTCTAAAATAGATGTCTATACATATATTTCATCACATCATATGTTTCCTATGTCTCCTCCTCAATATTGTGGTTTATCCACATTATTTTTAGGAGGTGGCTGTTATTATTTTATAGAAATCTTGTCACTATATTCTAATATGTTTACTGATTATGTCTTATAGAATGGTCTTTCCCTAAGTAAACCACCAATGAAATAAGTATATGTGATTGGTATGGTATTTAATGACTTAAGAGGGTCACACCTAACACATCATGCACCTATAATAGGTTAGGTGGTAGTTCTATACGATATTCTATACATATTACGTGTCAAACAATATCAAGTGGGTTGAGGTATCTAGGACTATTTTTACATTCATCATAAACATTTTGACATTATTTCGTGGTGATGTACAATTAAATAAATTATCTTTGACCTTAAACACCATGTCTCATCCTTGATTTTCCATCTATATTTTCTTTTCATATTTTATGTTTTTAAAATAATGTTCAATGTTGTAATAATTTACTATTATTTATTATTAATGATCATGTCAAATCAATTTTCACTTTCTATAATAATCTTAGCAGGATGTAGATTTACATATCTACCCATATTGAGTCACAGAAGACTGCACGTGATTTCGATAATGGACAATATTGGTATTTTATAACATAACCATGAGAATGAGAGGATCCAAGAATTATTTTAAATCCATTGAGCAGTAACATTGTAAGTCCTCTGGTGTTTGAATAGTTCTCTCAAACTGACCATCCATATGTGGGTGAGAAGTAGTTATAAACAGAAGTCATTATCCAAAAGTTGTTGAAGGATTATTTAGATCCTTGGGGAACACCTCAAATGTCATGTATGTACATTATATAGGTGAACTCCATGCCGTCATATAACTTCTATTACACATATCATAATGAGTTGGTCAAAAATGAAATCTACCTTGATATTAAAGAAATGAACTAACATATTATGGAGATCAACTACCTCTCAAATATATTTATTCCCTTCTTATTTCCTTGATATGCCAATAAAAAATTAGTTATGTCATTCCATCTAAAAATGGGTTCAGAAATGGTTACATCATACAATAAATTTGTATTATTTATCTATGATATATTGGAAAACCTATAATTGAGACACAAATTTATAAATATATATCTCAGTGTTATATGAATAGATATTTTTCATTGGATAACTATTTTCCATACTTATTATATGATGGATAGATTATGATATTCTATATGAATCATCTAGAAGTTCCCTCTTCAGTTCGTATTTTTATAGGGATCTTATCATTGATTCAAACCATATAACACATTCTATAAGAAAATGGAATTCATAATATTTGTTATCATTCTATTTATCATTATATAAACTTTAAAAAAATCCTTATTCTTATTGATAATGAATTGTTGAGATGTTATTTGGGAAATGTAGAATAACATTATTTTATTATTCCATGTCCATGAATATTAGATCCATCTCAAACATTAGTAGTGATAGGGCTACATGATGATTTCTACCATAAGAATCTACCATTTTTTCTTCCTTTTGAGGATATTAAATGATTGATATAACATAATCCTTGATCATCTATCACAACCTCATTAGCATTCTAGGCTTCCCCCTCGATGTTGATCCGGAGGGGGGAGGCCTCCCTCCTGTGTCTGGGATGACGTCACCTCCCCCTTCCATTTTCTCACATTTTCTTTTTCTTTTGCAGTTATGGGTTTCAACGGTATTCGTGACACTATGTTTTGCTTTGGATTTTGATGATGGAAGCTCGGAAGGGTTGTGCGGAACCACTCATTGTTGTTCCCTCCCCATGGAGTTTTTATTCTACTTCCTTGGATCACTAATCTTGGACTCCTGAGAATGTGGTTTTGTGGTTCAGATCTGATCGGATCCACGCCTAGAGCAGCGTTTCTGGGCCAGCTCGGCCCAGATCTCTTCATCGGTGACACTACCTCGGTTCGACTTTTGGCCATTTAGTCCTAGGAGACGGTGGATAACTTCGTGATCCTGGTATCCCTTCCTCTTCGGGTTTCACAGCTGGGATGTTGGTGGAGGTCTTGTGGATGGTTGTGGGGTTTTCCTTCAGCTCCGGTGTCTATGATTATTTCAATGAGGTAGGTGTCTTGGTGGGTTGATGTTGTCCATGTGTCGGCGCTGGATTCAGCTGTTTTTATCTGCTTTATGTGAATAGGAAACTTCTGGATCTACATTTCGTCCTTTTCAGTCTACATCTTTTATATTTGAATGACGGGCTTCGAGGGTAGTCCCTCTGGCTTGGACGGATTTCTGTGTCGACGGTGATCATTGTCAGCCTCTCCGACATGAAGGTGTGATGACAGATTGATGGTGATGATTGTATATTCTGTTTCACAATAAAAGGATCTGGTTTGGTTGTTTGGTTCAGTTCACAGTTTGTTTTTTGGTCTAAGACGATGATTGTGGTGATTGATTTGAATCCTCGAAGATTATCTCTTCAGCTTCTACATTGGCCATGGATTGTTTTAATGGTGGCGCTTTGAGCTTGTGATTGCTTCATTCTGGGGAACATTGACTGTAATGACCCGAAATTTTGAATAAATCTTCTTTCCTAATTTTATGTGTTATTTATTATATTTTTATATTGAACAAAAATGTTTCATTTGATAACATGAGTATAATTAAAATGAGACCATTTGGGTTTTGATTGTTATATGACCATTGATCAATATGACTGATGTAAACTAAACGTTTTGATTTATGTCTCTAAATACAAGTAATCGTGGTTAATTATTATAGAAAGAAGATTTTATGGCCTCACCCAGTAGTCGTGGACCGATCGAATCCCATCTAACAGAAATTGGGAAGGAGGTAGCAACACTAGGCTTTGCTCTGGACCAAACCCAAGCCGAACTTCATCGTGTGAAGCTAGAACGGAATCTCCATCGCAAGAAGTTCAAACTGATAGAAATTACTACTCGTGCGATGTTGGCCGAGCCTCCCTCAGATTCGATCACCTTATCGCACCTTACACTTAGGTCCTATGCTGGTGTGAAAAGGGGCTATGTAAGGAGACCGTAACTTCCTTGTGTAATCCTTTGTTTTAAAACAAAATTGGGATTTCTTCTCATGATGAAGTTTATGAATTTTCAAATTACCAAATAAATATTTTATTGATATTTTTGATGAATTTTAGAAAAAGGATATTTTAAAAATGTTTATGTAAACCTTAAATAATTAAAAATCTTTAATGATATTCAAAAAATGTTCTTCTACAATTATGTTCAGTAAGAAATTTAGAGTCTAATAAGATCAACATGATTTTTGATTAATAGTAAATTTTGAATAGTGATTTTAGGCTTAGGATTACTAATTTGACCAAATGGATTAGTGATCTCACTTAAATAATGTATTAATATAATCTAGGCTCCTTGATTAAGTAATGTGATTCAATAAAATGGTTAAATAACAGTTTAATAAATTATTAGTCAAGTATTAGTTTTTTCAATTGAATAGTGTTTTTTAATTAAAAATTAAATTAAAAATATTTAGAAAATTATTTTTACATAGTGGATTTCATTTTTGAACTCAAAGCATTGATATTATGTTAAGGTAATTTTTTGGGATTTTTCTGAAAAAAATGAATTTTCTATGAATACTGTATTTATTTAAAAAATAAATTAAAAATATTTAAAAAATTATTTTTATAAAATTGAGTTCATTTTTGAAATCAGAGAATTGATATTTGGTTACGGTGAAATTTTGGGATTTTTCTGAGAAAGTTGAATTTTCAGTGAATAGTAAAAATACAGTTTTAGGGTTTCGGTTTGTTTAATGACATCATAACTGTGTCATGGTGATGTCATGAGATATTTTAAGGTTTTTCCGACCAATGGTGATGGAGTATTGTATATGGGGCCCCATGTGGCCTAACTTCATGGGAAATATCATGGGAGAGAACTTGGTTTTGAGAAACCCATTTATGAGGTGTCCCTTGGCCATTAATACATTATCCCCTCACACTCCCAATAAATACCAAGTCATTCTCTCATCATTTGGACTCCAAAATCATTCTCAACAAAGTTCTGGTCTCCTTACCTCTCAAGGAGTCCTCCCAAGGTTCCCTCAAGCCTCTCAACGTCCCAACATTTGAGTTTTAAGAGTTACGTTTAAGGTAAGGGATCCGACCTCTCTCTTTCTTTTCAAGTGATATATTTTAAGTCATTTATTTTATGATCCATGTTATTATGTTGAAGGATGTTCTTTTTTATTCCTCTTACTTCCCTTTTCATGTTCATATAATTATATATACCCTCTTACTCTCATTATTTCGTTTTATGAATGTTTAAGTGGCGCCATTAGGCTGCCGAAATTTTTGTAACAGATTCTTTCTCCCTTCTCATTTTTATCAAGATCTATTTTCATGTAAAGTCATTCATGTTCCATTTTATTATGTTGGGGTATGATATCTATATCTATCATACTGATATTTTGTGATCATATGATGAGAGACCCCATTTTATCTCTTCAATTCAGAATTTTATAGTTTTAAGTGGCGCCGTTAGGCTGCTGAATTTTAAAGGGATTTGTTCCCCTTTCTCATTTTTCAAAGTTGTACATTCATTTCAAGTCTTTCAAGTTCCTTGTTATTATGTTGGGGTATGATATCTATATCTATCATACCGAACTTTTATTTTCATATGATGAGAGACCCTATTTGATCTTGTCAATTCATTTTTGTTGAAGTTTATGTGGCACCGTTAGGCTGCCGAATTTTTAAGGGATTCATTCACCTTTCTCATTTTTCAATGATCTACTTTCATGTCAAGTATTTCAAGTTCCTTTTTTATTATGTGGGGGTATTATCTCTAAATCTACCATACTAATCTTTTATGTTCATACTATGAGAGACCCTATTTGATCTCGTCAATTAATTTTTGTTGAAGTTTAAGTGACTCCGTTAGGCTGCCGAATTTTCATAAGAGAAATCTTATTTTTGTATTCCTTTAATGTTCTTCAATTCATATGGTATGTATTTAAAATTTCATTAACATGTTCTTAAATCCTTTATATTCTATTCCTCTACTGTTTTATGTGTCATTTATGAATGTTTGACCTATGTCCCCTCTCTTTTCAACTTTTTCTAAAACCATGTAACGTAGCTGTTATGTTGCAAAATTTTCGTCTCAAAATGCCACTCTCTTTTTTAAAAATTATTTTATGTTATTAAGATAATACTCAAAGCTCTTATTTATATAGTGGTATTCACATAATATCAAAATGCTCTATTTTAAATTCTGGAATTTACATTCATGAAACTGTTTTCCCTTTCCGTGGGTTTAATGTGACATAAAGATCATGTTTTGAAAGCAGTTTTTAAAACGTTATGATTATGAAAAGAAACCCATTTAATTTATTATATATGGGTTGTTTATGAAATTTTTATGATGATATATTTGTCTCACATGATAATAAATAAATGTCAAGGGTGTGCCCAGATAGCGCTTTAATGCATTGGGTAAAGACCTAATCTCTAGAGATTAGTTTTAGACTGATAACTTGGTGAATAACCTTGGTAATTTTTAATGACATCTTAGGGATGGTCCTTCGTGAAACAAAATGATTCTCAATATTAAATGTTGTAGCCGCATCTTAAAATTATGAAAAATGTTATTTTTATTACGATATTCCACATGATTTCATTCACATGCCTTAATGTTCTTTTTCATGACATAGTTGATGTTTCTCAAGTTCACATGTTAAATGTTTCTCTTGTTTCCCTTACTGGGCCTTCTGCTCACCCTTTCATTTGATGTTTGTCCCCAGGTTATGAGATGCAATAATGAACCTAGGATGAACATGATGATAATCCTTTCATGTTTTTAAGAATAATGTTTTATTTTTTCATGTTTCATGTTCCTGGTATCCAAGACACTAAACCATAAAGATCCTCGGTTTTGTAAAATGTAATGAAAGTTTACGTGATAAAAAGGCGGGATGCTATAGTTGGTATCAAAGGATGGTTTAGTTATTTTTTGAAATTAGGATATGAAAAATTTAGGAAGAAGCCTATAGATAATTTTATATATAGTTAATATTCCTAGTATTTTGGTGAGTACTGAGTAATGGGTTGCCAAGAAAATACATCCCTGTCTGGATACGAGTAGGTAAAGTGGCTCTAGCACAGATGTACATAGGGGTAAAACCTGAACACACCTCTTTGAGCTAGACTCAAACGAGAACTGGTACACGACAGTGGGCCTTGCTGCACTCTTGGTTACGACACTCCCAGGGGATATGCTTTGGTAAATTAATAAGCTTAGTATGAACCATTATTAAAGGAATAAAGATAAAATAAAATAAAGATTCAAATAAGAATATATGATCATGGATAACCTAGATTGGATCCTAGGGGATCACAAGTTAGGATATACTTTATTTCTACAATTTTATCCTTTTATGCTTAATGTTTTATTTTTCATAATTATTGGCTAAGTATTTAAGCCCATAATTATAG
This sequence comes from Viscum album, assembly GCA_963277665.1. NCBI lineage: Eukaryota > Viridiplantae > Streptophyta > Magnoliopsida > Santalales > Viscaceae > Viscum > Viscum album. Next base: position 670,721,974 of record OY728163.1, read on the forward strand.
TTTCTTTTAATAGTTAATGGTGAGAAATTGAAGAACATGTCCCAACAACCAATGTGTTGGAAATGCGACGATTTCCGTATTAATATGACAGGGTTGATTAGGAGATTAAAAGATGATTATTATTTTGTAAGACGTTCACTATTTTTGGAACTCTATATGATCGACGAAATTAGATTACTACGGTATTTTAATTGAGGAGTATGGTTGACTTATATTTTGAAGAATCAATGAATTTAAGGTGGACTTATAGTAATTTAGGTTACTTATGGGAATGATTAACCTATCTTGGGTAAAATATTTTTAGGTTAGATACTTTTGTTATAAGATTTTAGGAGTGGTTGATGTTGTTTGGAGATGATCAATGAAGTTTATTTTGGAAGAATATGTTATCAAATCTTTCTTGTATTTGGGTTTCAATCTTAGTTTGGTTTATTATGTGGTATTTTAAGGACCGTTATTTATGGAATGGTCTATGATGAACATTGGGTAGTACCATGGAACTTTGAAGATTTAAAGGTAGTTTCCATTCCTATGGGATTCTTTCTTTTTGAAGAGTTGTTTTACCTTACCCTTTGTGTTTTTTGGATAATTTTTAAAGATAGATGAAATAGATAGTTAATCTTTTGTGGATTATGTGATTCTCTAGAAGATGATTCTTGTGTTTTGATGAGACCAAGTAGTTTTGAATTCTCATCGTTTGGAGAAAATATTAGTTTTGGTAGAAACATTTTAAAGGATTAAACTCTACATGAAGACAGGTATATTTTCTTATGTTTTTGTTCTATGTAGTAAATGAATTCCTCAAAATTATGAAATGTAATGTAAAACAAAAACATTGTTGGTTTACGTTTCTTACTAGGTAATCAAATACCTTTTGCACACATCATAATTTTGGGATTTTCTTATGGTTATCTTTCACCTAATCATGTTTTCTATCACTCTCCCTCAGAACATGACCCTTTTTTTCCACCATGTCCATGTTTTCCTACATGGAATCCTAGAGTGGGTTAACTCGGGTGACCTTTGTACTCCCCATTAATTCTTTTAAAGTAATACTGTTACTGATGCATTTTTTAATGTGGGACATTCAATGAAATTTCATAACCCAATTTTAAAAAATTGCGAGGACGCAATTTCTTAAGGGGGGAAGATTTTAACAACCCGAAATTTTGAATAAATCTTATTTACGAATTTTATGTGTTATTTTATTTTATTTTTATACTCAACAAAAATGTTTCATTTGATAACATGAGTATAATTAAAATGATAACTTTGGGGTTTGATTGTTATAAGACCATTGATCAATATGACCATTGTAAACTAAACGTTTCAATTTTTGTCTCTAAATACATATAATCATGGTTAATTATTATAGAAAGAAGATTCGATGTCCCCACCCAGTAGTCTTGGACCGATCGAAGCCCATCTAACTGAACTTGGGAAAGAGGTAGCACCATTGGGATTTGGTTTGGACCAAACCCAAGCCGAACATCATCGTGTGAAGTTAGAACGGAATCGCCTTCGAGAGAAGTTCAAACTGATAGAAATTACTACTCGTGCGATGTTGGCCGAGCCTCCCTCAGATTCTCTCACCTTAGCACACCTTACACATAGGTCTTATGCTGGTGTGATAAGGGGCTATGTAAGAAGACCGTAACCGCCTTGTGTAATCATTGTTTTAAATAAAAATTGGGATTTCTTCTTATGATGAAGTTTATGAATTTTCAAATGTCCTAATAAATATATTATGTAAATTTTTGATGAATTTTAGAAAAAGGATATTTTAAAAAAATTTATGTAAACCATAAATAATTAAAATTGTGTAATGATATTCAAAAAATGGTCTTCTACAATTATGTTCAGTATGAAATTTAGAGTCTAATAAGATTCACATGATTTTTGATGAATAGTAAATTATGAATAGTGATTTTATGCTTATGATTAGTAATGTGACCAAAATGGATTAGTAATCTCACTTAAAGAAAGTATTAATATAATCTAGCCACCTTGATTAAGTAATGTTATTCAATAAAATGGTTAAATAAGGGTTTCATAAATTATTAGTCAAGTATTAGTTTTTTCGAGTGAATAGTGTTTTTTAATTAAAATTATATTAAAATTATTTATAAAATTATTTTTACAAAATGAATTTCATTTTTGAACTCAGAGCATCGATATTATGTTAAGGTAATTTTTGGGGATTTTTCTGAAAAAAATGAATTTTCAGTGAAAAGTGTATTAATTTAAAAATTAATTTAAAATATTTTAAAAAATATTTTTATAAAATGGATCTCATTTTAGAAATCATAGCATTGATATTTGGTTATAGTGAAATTTTGGGATTTTTCTGAGAAAGTTGAATTTTCAGTGAATAGTAATAATACAATTTTAGGGTTTCTGTATGTTTAATGACATCATAACTCTGTCCTGGTGATGTCATTAGATAGTTTGAGGGTTGTTCAACCATAGGTGATGCATTATTGTATTGGGGGCCCCATGTGGCCTAACTTCATCGGAAATATCATGGGAGAGCACATGGTTTTGAGAAACCCACTTATGAGGTGTCACTTGGCCATTAATGCCTTGTCCCCTCACTTTCCTTATAAATACCAAGCCATTCTCTCATCCTTTGGAATAAAAAATCATTATCAACGAAGTTCTGGTCTCCTTACCTCCCAAGGAGTCCTCCCAAGGATCCCTCAAGCCTCTCAAGGTCCCAACCTTTGAGTTTTAAGAGTTACGTTTAAGGTAAGGGATCTGACCTCTATCTTTCTTTTCAAGTGATCTCTATTATGTCATTTATTTTATGATCCATGTTCTTATGTTGGAGGATGTTATTTTTTATAACTCTTACTTCCCTTTTCATTTTCATATAATGAGTGATCCCCTCTTACTCTCATTATTTTGTTTTATGAATGTTTAAGTGGCGTCGTTAGGCTGCCGAAATATTTGTAATGGATTCTTTCACCCTTCTCATTTTTTTCAAGAGCTATTTTCATGTAAAGTCTTTCATGTTCATTTTTATTATGTTGGGGTTTTATCTCTATATTTATCATACTGATAATTTATGACCATATGATGAGAGTCCCCATTTGATCTCTTCAATTCAGTATTTTGATGTTTTAAGTGGCGCTGTTAGGCTGCCGAATTTTTAAGGGATTCGTTCACCTTTCTCAATTTTCAAAGTTCTACTTTCATGTCAAGTATTTCAAGTTATTTTTTATTATTTTGGGTTATTATCTCTATATCTATCATACTGAACTTTTATGTTCATATGATTAGAGACCCTATTTGATCTTGTCAATTAATTTTGTTGAAGTTAATGAGGCGTCGTTAGGCTGCCGTCTTTTTAAGGGATTCTTTCACCTTTCTCATTTTTCAAAAATCTGCTTACATGTCAAGTATTTCAAGTTACTTTTTTATTATGTTGGGGTATGATCTCTAAATCTATTATACTTATCTTTTATGTTCATACAATGGGAGACCCTATTTGATCTCGTCAATTCATTTTTGTTGAAATTTAAGTGACGCCGTTAGGCTGCCGAATTTTCATAAGAGAAATCTTATTTTTGTCTTCATTTCATGTTCTTAATATCATATGGTATGTATTTAAAATTTCATTAACATGTTCTTAAATCCTTTATATTTTGTTCCTCTACTGTTTTATGGGTCATTTATGAATATTTGACCAATGTCCCCTCTCTTTTCAACGTTTTCTAAAACCCTATAACGTAGCCGTTATGCTGCACAATTTTCGTCTCAAAATGCCACTCTTTTTCTAAAAACTATTTTATGTTATTAATTGAATACTCAAATCTCTTATTTCTATAGTAGTATTCACATATATATCAAAATTTTATATTTTAAATTTTGGGATTTACATACATGAATCCCGCTTTCCCTTTATGTGGTTTAATTTGACATAAAGATCATGTCTTTAATGAATTTTTTAAAACGTTATGATTATGAAATGAAACCCATTTCTTTTATGCTATATGGGTTGTTTATGAAATGATTTATGATGATATATGTGGCTCACATTATAATAAATACATGTCAAGGGTGCGCCGAGATAGCGCTCCAATGCATTGGGTAATGAATTAATCTCTAGAGATGACTTTTTAGACTCATACATTGGTGAATAACCTTGGTAATTTTTAATGACACCTTGGGGATGGACCTTGGTGAAACAAAATGATTGTCAATATTAAATGTTTTAGCCACATCTTAAAGTTATGAAAAATGTTTTTTTTATGATATGCCACATGATTTCTTTCTCATGCCTTAATGTTCTTTTTCATGACATAGTTGATGTATCTCAAGTTCACATGTTAAATGTTTTCCTTGTTTCCCTTACTGGGCCTTCTGCTCACCCTTTCTTTTGATGTATGTCCCCAGGTTATGAGATGCAGTAATGAACCTAGGATGAACATGAGGATAAGAATTTCAAGTTATTAAGAAGAATGTTTTCTGTTATCATGTTTTATGTTCCTGGTTTCCAAGACACTAAACCTTAAAGATCCTCGGTTTTGTAAAATTTAATGAATGTTTATGTGATAAAAAGGCAGGATGCTATATTGACAGTATACCATGCTCTGGTGGAGGTGTTCTTTAACGATGCTGATTCTGGGGAGGAGTACTTCTATGTAGTCATGCTCTAGGTTTCACCCCTTTTGTTTTGTTTTTGTATTTTGTTGTTGTATTGATGTCCCGGAAGTCCTGATTTCCCCTCTTTACCCTTAAAAGAGGGATTATCCAAAATCAATAAAAAATAGGCCTTTGGGCCATTTGGTCGGTCTATCACAACCTCATTATCTTGTATTGAGCTGCATTTTCTGTGAATACATACATGATGATATTATGATACTTATTTATTCTAAAAGTCTCTATAGTGAGTTAATTCATCAATATCATTACAATTAACATTGATGTATCCTAATCCAATTTATGTTTTTGGTGGTTTATTAAAAGTATATTTAATTAGCTGGAGGCACATTCAATCACTTCATTGTTTTTAAGATTATACAACCCAATACATTATTGGAGCCATTCCACAATTACATTTTTCAATGGATGATCTAAAAATATCCTCTTTCATTTCATAAAATTATACACGATTGATACGTTATCAATTAAATTTGGGAAAAAACTCGTCTCAGGTTCACTGTTGAACCTATGGGTGAGGTTGCCCAATGGATGGCCGCCACGTTGAGAAATTTCAAGTGGAGGAAATTTCCACCGGAAATTTCATGCGATGTGGCAACTATCCATCGGCCGAAACCCAACCTGGGGGTCAGGTTGCGGTGCCCAACTTGAGACGATTTAAATCCATTAAAGTTTTCATTTCATTTGCATTTAATATAAATTATATTTTCTAAATATCTTTATACGAGTATATTTTCTTTTGAGTATATTATAATTGTGTCCATGGAAGACTCTCATGGGTCGTTTCTTTGCGCGGACGAGGCCACCAGGAGTCTCCGGGCCCTCCAGACCTGATCGTCTGGTCATCTGTCTCAGGACCCTAGGATTGTGATTATTCAGTAGGGGCCTTATCTGCGGGGGGGCTTCTCACCTGATGTGGATCATTTTTTCTCCATACATCGTTCTATGGTGAGCACCGGTAGGGCTTTATCTCCTCCAAACTCGACGTTTTGTGCCTCATCACAGATTTTGCCAGAGTTTCTCCAGCAGTCTCTAGTGAGTCAGCTAGTTCATCCCGTGGATGGGTTGTTGAAGTTAGTCCTGGCCTCTGATGGTTTTGAGAAGGATATGCATGCTTCTCGTCTATCCCCCACGTGTTTCTTGTCGGTCTCCCTGGTGCATGGTGATCGATCGTCCGGCTCCCAGTGCTTGCTTCCAGCCGAATCGAAGGGGACCACTATTGGAGGACATAGATTGCACATTCAAGAACGTTGAGAAAATGCCAATACGAGACACCCAGGATTCTGTGGTGGCAGGGCTAGTCACCCGTTCCAAATCCAATATGACAGGATTGTTCTCCCCACTTCCTCAGTCACTATCCTCGAACTCCAAAGATCGGAATGGTTTATTCTGATGATTTTAGTTTTCATCCAGAACACACGAGGCTTCGGGGACCAAGCCAAACATTGATTTTTCACCTCAAAATCGCTAAGACACAACTCTTCTCTTATTTCCATTTTTGAACCGAAGAAGGATCCGTACAAGGCTTATAGGTTGGGAACGAAAATGGGTTACCCAAACGTCTTTCATGGAGGCACTGATAACTCGCAAATTTGTATATGTTGGAAGAAGAACTTCTCAGTTGAGGTTTTTATCCTCAGGTATCTATTCATTAACACGATGGTCTCTTTTAGAGGGGGTGGGGTCCTTTTTTCCCTTTTTCTATGCATGAACAGGCCCGAATGGGAGGTCGGAGCTTTGGCATCACCTGGAGACCCTCTAAACAGGCTCCCTTCTTTGATTTGTGGTTGGTGACTTGAATGCGACGGTGGATTTTTCCAGAAAAAATGAGGCTCTAGCCCTTTTCATGGAAGGATGCAAGAGTTCTGGAGCTTCATGGTGATGACTGGGCTTCTGGACTTGGTTTTTTTGGGATCCAGGTTCACATGGTCCAATAATCATAAGGGGATAAACTGCATCTGGATCATCCTTGACCGATGTCTTGTGAACATCTAGGCGAAAACCGATGATCGGGCCAGTCTTCTGGTATTCCAACTTGAGGGATCAGGACGCATCCTTTATGCAGTTTCTGAGAGACTCATTGCAAATGGAGTGTTAAGTGGATGATTGTATAAATGGTGGGTCCAGAATCATCCAGAGAACAAAAAAATGAGCAGTTCGGTGCCGAAGACTCAAGAACGAATGCAATTGAAAATGACAGAAACAGAAATGCAGAAATGTAATGAGTAACACGAGATTTAACGTGCTTCGGACCCTTTGGGTCCTACTGCATGACAAGAACACCCCACACACACACACATTTATTCATTATCATAAAAGACAAATTACAATTGAACTGATTCTCCCCAACAGAGATGAGCGTCACAGATAACAAAATGTAGGGTTTCAATAAACCGTAAGAAATAAACGAAATACTTACTACGTCGGGCGCTAACTTGCCCGGCCGTCCTGTTATCTTCAAGCACCTGCCTAGATCTAGATAGAGTGGTTCTCAAGGGATGGTCGTCGGAGCATTTAATCCGAGTAGAACTTGTTACGGAGCTCCACCAGATGAGGTACACAGGATGTGTGCCGAGGAGTACGCTGCCGTCGAGATTACCCTTCACGGGTTCGAGCGCCAGGATCTGAGGACGTCGAATATGGCTCACTGTGATCTCTGGGGGAATGGAGGCCAAATTTGGTGTTAAAGATCGATCCAAATGTGAGTCTAATCAGAGGCAATAAGGCCCCCTGTGATCGACGGTTCGAAGAAACGGCCTGTCGTCCGGGAGCATGCCACGAAGCCAGGTTGAAAACAAAAAGCCGCTGATGGGTTCATTCTGTTTGGCCAGTGAGAACAGGTGGATGACCTAGGATGATTAGGCAGTGATGATGATTGATGGCCATAATTCAAAGGTCGGCTAGAACGTTATTTCCACCATGGTAATGGCTCGAGCGGGAGAAACAAAACAGAGGCACACTGGACTTAAAAACAACAGGTTAGTAAGAATTAATATGATTTTAAATAAAAACAAAACAATAATGAATTAATTCATTAATTCACACAACTCCACCATTTTTAATTAAATTCATGGATGTTCATGCACCTAGGGTTATGGAACATGAACCATGTTCAAACTATCTTGTCAATATTTGAACTTAGCTAAAATGACAACTTTAGTCAAACTATCAGCTGGATTTTTATCAGTGTGTATCTTATTGACACACATGGTTCCTTGTTCTATCACGTCTCTCATAAAGTGTAATCTAATGTCTATGTGCTTTTATTTACCATGACAGACTAAATATTTAGACAAATGTAATGGAGATTGACTATCAGAGAAAACATTAATAGTTGAGTCATAAAGATTGAGTTCAGAAGACAAGCCTATAAGCCATTAGGCATCCTTTACCGCCTCAGTGGGTGCAATGTACTCAGACATAGTGGTGGAGAGGGAAACTATGGACTGCATGTTGAACTTCCATGAAACAGGCCAACCGCAGGTAGCGAACACGTATCCAGTCAATGATTTTCGGGTGTCAATGTTACCTGCATAATTAGCATCTACAAAGCCTACCAAAATGTTAGAAGCATCAACATTTTTACCAAAGCATAATGAAAAATTAGATGAACATGATAAATATCTAAGAATCCATTTGAGGACATGCCAATGGGGCTTCCCAGGGGCGGCCATAAATCTACTCAAGGTGTAGATTGAAAAAGAAATGTCAGTCCTGGTGAAAATCATAGAGTACATTATACTACCAACAATGCTAGCATATGTAATTTTAGACATAAATTTCACGTCATCATCAGCAGTGGGTGCTTGTGTTAAAGAAAACTTAAAGTGTTGAGCAAGAGGTACATTCACAGGTTTTTTGAGATTCAAACATGTATCTCTTTAAAATATTTAAAATATAAGCATGCTGAGATAAGTAGAGCAATATTTTAGGTCTATCTCTAATGATTTCAACGCCTAAAATATTCTTAGCTGCACCTAAGACTTTCATTTCAAAGTTTCCTTTTAATTGGGATTTATTTGAAGTGATGAAACTCATATTCTTACATATGATAAGCATGTCATCTACGTAAAGCAGAAGGTAAATCATACAACCTTGAATTGACTTGAAGTAGACACAAGCATCATACTGGATCCTGGTGAATTGGTTATTTAACAAAAAGGAATCAAATTTCTTATACCGTTGCCTTGATGCCAGTTTTAAACCATACAAGGACTTTTTTAGAAGGAAAACCTGGTTGGATTTGAATTCCTTTGAATAACCGTCAGCAGGTTTCATATAGAGTATTTCATTCAAATCCCCATGCAAGAAGGAAGTTTTAACATCAAGTTGCTCGATGTGCAGATCGAGATAGGCAGCGAAGGCTAACAAGAGACGAATAGAATAGTGTTTGACAACAGGGGAATAAATTTCAGAATATTCGATTCCCTCTCTCTGAAAAAATCCTTTAGCGACTAGCCTTTCTTTGAACATTACTTTATTTCCCTCTCTGTTGTCTTCCTTTCTCTTGTAAATCCACCTGGACCTAATCACATTAGCATTCATAGGCTTGTGAACAACGGTCCAAGTGTGATTTTTCTTTAGAGATTGAATCTCTTCATTCATGGCTATGATCCAATGATTTGAATCCTTATCCTTTAATGCTTGCATATACTATTTAGGATCATCTTCAATGAGATCTCGGGCCTCATGAAATGATTATGATGCCATATCCTACTGCCTAAACTGAGCAGGAGGTCTAGAGACTATCCTTTGTCTATCTCGGGTTAATTGATAATCTTGATGATCGGTGGAAGGTCTAGAGTCTGAGTCTGAACTGGAACTCATCTCAAAGTCAGCCGGATCAGTGGGCTGAGGAGGAGGAGGAATAGACTGAACATCTGTCTCAACATGAGTAAATGGCTCATGTTCATCAGACTTATGAAAGTATGGATCAGAACTGCCAGGTATGTCAATCCTGGTCTTAGGAGCAGAGGACTCATGGAAGACAACATCTCTACTAATAATGCTTCGTTGGTATCCCGGTTAATCCACCCAGAGATTATATCCTTTAACTCCACCGGGATAACCAACAAAGATGCACTTGAGGGATCTAGGATCAAGTTTGTCAGTCTTGATGTGGGCATATGCTGTACACTCGGAGTCCTTTAAGTAGGAATACGATGGGGGCTTGCCGGTCCATAGTTCTTCTGATGTAATGAATTGATTCTCCGAAGAGGGACACCTATTAATCACTTACACTGCAGTGCTTGTGGCCTCGGCCCAAAAGGATTTAGGGAGGTCCAACTGAGAAAGCATGCTACTGACTCTTTCAAGGATAGTACGATTCAACCTCTCTGCTAGGCCATTCTGTTGGGGAGTTTCCCTAACAGTTTTGTGCCTTTTAATACCTTCAGAATCATAGAATTGAATGAACTCAGTGGAAAGGTACTCAACCCCATTGTTAGTACTCATGGTCTTAACTTTCATCCGAGTGTGATTCTCGACTGAGGCTTTCTAGTTTTTTAATGTTTGGAAAACATCTGATTTATTCTTGAGGATGTATACCCAAACCTTCCTAGAGTAATCATTGATAAAGGTGATGAAATAGAAACCTCCACCATGAGAGGAGGTCCTGGCCGGCCACCACAAATCAGAATGGATGTATTCAAGTGGGGCAGCTGCATTGAAGGACGATATATTTAAGGCCACTATTTTCGCCTTTCCCATCACACAATCTTCACAAAATTGGAGATTCGTAGGTGTGATGTCATTCAGCAATCCTTTCTTGCTTAGTTCCTCAAGCCCTTTGGAGCTTACATGCCCTAGCCTTCTATGCCAGAGCATTGTGTTGTCCGTGTCCGTACTATAAACACTACCCAACTATCTTGAATGGGTCCTACCATTCAAGACATACAAACCATTCACAAGGGATCCTTTTATGATGGTTCTTGATCCTTTTGAGACTTTAATAGTACCAGATTCAGATCTAAAAGTATATCCATTATGATCTAGGACTCCTAGGGAAATCAAGTTTTGTTGCAAGTTGGGGACCCACCTTACATCAAGTAAGGTGATAATGGAATGGTCATCCAATTCTATCAGGACAGATCCTCTTCTCTCAACCTTTCATTTCTTTTTATTCCCTAATAGGACGTCCCCTTCCACTTTCACGACCAACTCTAGGAAATAATCTCTATGGGGACGCATACGGAAGGAGAAACCATAGTCGAGGACCCACTCACGGTCGAGTGTATGGATGGACACATTTAGAACTTTGGATGTGTCATAACTAGAGTCAACAATAAGAGACTGGTCAGTGGGTTGCGCACGTTCTTTCTCTCTCTTAAGCTTCCTACACTCTGGCTTAATATGCCCAGGCTTCCCTTAATGGAAGCAAGTAACTTTTCTGTCTTTATTATCATTATTCTTTGACTTTAGTTCATGCCTTGGTTCTTTTCTATTACTACTTTTGTCTCTGCTAAAATGTTTCTTTTTTTTCATTTAACCTGAGGCCTTCCCCTAGTGAATAAACTCTCAGCCTCACCTTTCGCCTTAGGTTATAAGTGAAGGTCCTTGGATAGAAGGGAAGACATGACTTCTTCTAGAGCCAAGGAGTCATGACCATACATCATGGTCTCGACCAAGGTGCTATAGATATGATCTAGAGAGATCAGGAGAATAACAGCCTGATACTCATCATCTATCGTGACATCTATATTAGCTAAGTAAATCATGATTTTATTGAACTCATCAAGATGAGATTTCAAGGAAGTGTCTGGTATCATCCTAAAAGTGAACATGTGGTGCTTCTTATAGAGCCTACCAACTAGGGAGGTAGTCATGTAGAGCTTCCCTAACTTGAGCCAGATGCTGGCAGCAGTGGACTCAAAGGCCACTTCCATAAGGACATTATCTTCTAAGGACAACAATAGGGATCTATGGGCTTTACGTAGAATGTCATTGGGGACCGTTTGGTGATCAGTTGTTGTTTAACCAGCTTCATTAAAATTTGTTATGGGTTTAGTAGGCCCAGACAGGGCATCAATAAGACCTTATTGGACTAATAATTCCCTCATTTTTATAGGCCACAAATTGAAGTCATTGTCTCCATAGAATCTTTCGATTTTATACCGCATTGTGGACATATTTATATAGTGAGTGAATGCCATGTAATTGGGGAAAATGAGAGTGTACGCCCCCAAAGGATTAGCTAAGCTCACTAGGGATAAATTTGCGCAATGGACAGGAAAAAAAAATTATTCGGTAAAGACAATAATTTCAGTATTAAAATAAATTTTAAATATAGCAATAAAATAGAAGAATAAAATGGATACAAAGTGTGGAAAAAAAGAGAAACCCAGTTTATTAAAACAACTAAGGGCAAGTTGAACAGTAAACCGAAAACAGTGAACAACAATTACATCATTGCTGGAACAGAACACAGAATGACAAATTGACTAGGTTTGTAAGTAGTACCGGGGGGGTGCCAAGTGTTGGCAGACAATTAGAATGTGAAATATCAAGAAAATGAATTTAGATAGGATTTAAATAGTAGCAATGACATAAGAAAATTGTAGACAGACTTCAAGATGCAACTTATAATCACAAGAAAACTGGTTCAATTACACTATGTAAACAGAGGCAGTGAAAATGGGCAGATTGTGAACATGTAAATGCTTATCACAACAGATAGTCGTATACAACAATACAATGAACAGGGAACTGTAATTCTTAAATTTCACGAATAACAGAACAGAAGATTTGGACAGACATTGCCAATGAATGATGTAAGTGAAACCGAGCAGCAAAGGAAAAAACAGCAGGCAACAAAATCAAAAGGCAACCGAGCGGTGGCTCTGATACCACTTGTTAAGTGGATTATTGTATAAATGGTGGGTGCAGAATCATCCAGAGAACAAAAAAATGAGTAGTTTGATGCCGAAGACTCAACAACAAACGCAATTGAAATGAACAGAAACAGAAATGTAGAATGTTAAAGAAGAACACGAGATTTAACATGCTTCGGACCCTTTGGGTCCTACTACACGGCAAGAACACCCCACACACGCACACATTTATTAATTCTCAAAGAAGAGCAATTACAATTGAACTGATTCTCCCCAATAGAGATGAGAAACAAGGATAAAAAAATGTAGGGTTTCAATAAATTGTAAGACAGAAACGAAATACTCACAACGCCGGGCGCTAACTTGCCCGGTCGTCCAGTTCTCTTCAAGTGCTTGCCTAGATTTGGATCGAGTGGTTCTCAAGGGATGTCCGTCGGAGCATTTAAGCCACGCAGAAGCCGTGACAGAGCTCCACCAGATGCATTACACAGGCTGTGTGCCGCAGAGTCCGCTGCCATCGAGATTACCCTTCACAGGTTCAAGCGACAGGATCTGAGGACATCGAAGATGGCTCGCTGTGATCTCCGGGGGAATCGAGGCCAAAGGTGGTGTTCAAGATCGATCCAAATGTGAGTCGAAACAGAGGAGATATAATCCCCTATGATCGACGGTTCGAAGAAACGGCCTACCGTCCGAGAGTGTGCGATGAAGCTAGGGTGAAAATTGAAAGCCACTGATAGGTTCATTTTGTTCGGCCAGTGAGAACAGGTGGACGACCCAGGATGATTGGGCGGTGATGAAGATTGACGACCATAATTCAAGGGTCAGCTGGAACTGGATTGCCAACGTGGTAGTGGCTCGAGCGGGAGAAACAAAACAGAGGCACACGGGATTAAAAAAAACATGTTTTTCAGAATTAAAATTAATTTAAATAAAAACAAAACAATAATGAATTAATTCATTAATTCACATAGAGGATGGTGGAAGGTCATGGGGAGGCCTGGTGAAACCTATTCAACAGATCATGTAGGATATTGGAAGCTTCCTTGTGAACAGAAAAAATGATCTTGTAAGAGTGAACAGTATTCAGGAAGAAGATGATAGGTTGGAGGAGTCGCTCCATAATTTTTGGGATGACAACACCTTTGTTACTCTTCGTGAAAAGAGATCAGTGTTGGCCAAGAAGCTCATTGAAATTGAGAGAATCTATAAGAAATGCTCTGAAGTCAAGTGTCGACTATATAGAGATCGCAACATATCATTCTTTCATGCATGCATAAAAGAGAAAAGGTGCTTGAAGATCAAACCGAGACTCAGAAATGGGACCTTTAACACCGATGTGAATGTTACAGGAAGAATGGCTCTGGATCACTTTGAAATCCTTATTTTGGGGGAGGATTCCTCTTACTTTATGCGGAACGCCATAGATGGTGATGATTTCTTGAGTAGCATTCCACACCTCATAAGGGAGGTCGACAATACCTTGTTGTTCGCTTTACCAACAGGGAAGGAGGTCAAGGAGTCGATGTGGGGAATGTCGCAGGACAATGCACCCAGGACGGATGGTTTACCGACATCTATCCATATCGCTGCATGGGTAGTTGTCGGCCCACAGGTGGTGAAAGCAGTTCAGGACTTCTACAGAGGTGGGGCACTGAACGAGTTAATTTTTTTAACATATTTTCAAAAAAAAAATTAAAAATAAAACGAGGTTTAAAATAATTTTTTTACATCCTAATGGCGGCACACCATGTGCCACCTTCGGTTCGGTTTCCTCCGGGCCAAAGGCAGTTCTCCCGGAACCACCTTGCGCCATTGGGGAAACGAAAGGCGGCACACCATTGCCTGCCTTTCGATATTTTTTCTGCAAAAGGCGGCTTTGGAAGAGCCGCCTTTTGTGTTTTAAATGGCCGATGGCGGCATCCCATTTGCCGCCTTCGCCAAAAATATCCTTATAAAAGGGAGCCGCCCCACCCACCCTTCCTCACTCACAAATCCCTCTTCTCTCTAAAATTTTGAGAGCTCCTCTCTCTAAGTTGAGTTTTCCTTCGTGGTGCTTCCAGAGACACATGGAGTACAAGATTTTTGTGTCAAGCTTCATTTAGAGGTATTTTTATTTTATTTTAATGTTTTTTATTTATTTAATTGTAATTAGTTAATTTCAAATTTTTAAGTATGTAGTAGTAGTTATTTAAAGAAAAGAAATAAATAGTTATATTATTAATGTTTTAATTAGTTAGTATTTAATGTTATATTAAGGTATATGTAATTTAATATTATTAATGAATGATGATGAGGGTTAAATTATTTAATGTTAGATTAAAGTATGTATAATATAATATTATTAATGAATGATAATTAGGGATAATAATAATTTTATAATATTTTAGAGATAATCATAGACTAATTAGATGATGATTAAGGAATAATTAAGTCATGATTAAAGCGGTAATTAACCATGGATGATTAATTAAAGAATGTTTAAGGGGTGATTAAGTGATGATTAAGGGATGATTACGGGGTCATTAAGGTAATTAAGGAATGATTAATTGATGATTAAGGGGTAATTAAGGAGTGATTAAGGGGTGATTAACTAATGATTAAGGGGTAATTAATGAATGATTAAGTGATGATTAAGGGGTAATTAAGGAGTGATTAAGGGGTGATTAAGGGGTAATTGAGGAATGTTTTAGGGGCGATTAAGTAACGATTAAGGGGTGATTAACTAACGATTATGGGGTGATTAAGTTGTCATTAACTAATGATTAAGGAATGATTAGGGGATGGTTAAGGGGTAATTAAGGAATGTTTAAGGGGTGATTAACTAACGATTAAGGGGGTGATTAATGGTTCATTAACTAATTAAGGGGTAATTAAGGAATGGAGGGGTAATTAGGGAGTTATTAAGGGGTTAAGGGGATGATTAAGGGTAATTAAGGAATGATTAAGTGATGATTAAGTGGTAATTAAGGATTGTTTAAGGGGTGATTAAGGGGTAATAATAGAATGTTTAAGGGGTGATTAACTAATAATTAAGGGGTAATTAAGGAGTGATTAAGGGGTGATTAAGGGGTCATTGACTAATGATTAAGGAGTGATTAAGGGGTGATTAAGGGTTAATTAAGGAATGTTTTAGGGGTGATTAAGTAATGATTATGGGGTGATTAACTAACAATTTAGGGATGATTAAGGGGTCATTAACTAATGATTAAGGAATGATTAGGGGATGGTTAATGGGTAATTAAGGAATGTTTACATGATGATTAAGGGGTAATTAAGGAATGTTTAAGGGGTGATTAACTAACGATTAAGGAATGATTAGGGGATGATTAAGGGGTAACTAAGGAATGTTTAAGGGGTGATTAACTAACTATTAATGGGTGAATAAGGGGTGATTAACTAGGGATGATTAGGGGATGATTAAGGGTTCATTAACTAACGATTAAGGGGTCATTAACTAACGATTAATGGATGATTAAGGGGTCATTAAGTAAAGATTAAGGGATGATTAAGTGGTGAATGACCAACTCCTAATGGATTAACCAGCACTTAAGTAGTGATTAACCAGCACTTAAGTGGTGATTAACCAGCACTTAAGTAATGATTAACCAGCACTTAAGTAGTGACCGACACTTAAGTAGTGATTAACTAGCACTGTAATCAATCTTATTTTTTAGAGATCATTGAACGTATCTTTAGGAAAGTTAATAATTGTTCTACAAAACATTAGTGTCTTAATTTAGGAAGGTTTTAAATTTTTGGTGTCATGAATGTTTATGTCGTTATCTAAGAAATTAAATCCCTGTCTGGATACTACAAGTGGATGTGGCTCTGGCACAGCTGTACCTAGGGGTGAAAGCCCCGACAAGGAGTTTCGGGCCTGACCTGGGGTATCCTGGTACACGACAACGGGCCTTGCTGCACTCCTGGTTTGACACTCCCACGGGATATGTTTTAGATGATTGATATTTACTTCATGAAGTACTAAAATACCTTTAAGAAGATAAAAAATTTTATTTAACATGTAACAAACCATTATTGACATATTCAGTGATCAGTAAACATTTTTCATGTAGAGAGACATGTTTTCTTGTGTTTACTGATATGGAAAGGTTATTCAAACCAAGCAAGGAGCTTCTTATAGTATACAACCAACATCTATGGTTAACACATCTGATTGTGTTACCATAACTGATCTTCAAGATAGAATTCATGGCTGCTTAAATCTCGGTCCTCATCAAGAGATAAATTCTATTAGTTATAGACATTTCCAATTCCCTGCCACGTTATGGCATCTTGCTTGTCCATTGGCTGCTGATGAGCACTGGGTCCAAGCGGGAACTTTATTTTCCCAACAGTCTGATGGTGCAATGATGGAGTTATATGTTGAAGTTTCTAATGTACAACAACATAAAAATGTTCGAAGTCGTAGACATGCACAAATAGTTGTCGAAGAAGCTCCATCCCAAGAAATTGAGGATGTTCGCCCTGTTGTGGAGGAGGAAAACTTAGATTATCTGCCAGATTTAAAAATAAATCATTCTTCAGATGAGGAATTTAATAATGATGGAACAGTCGGAGAAGATAATGATGATGGGGAGGGAGCTGGAGATGGGGAGGGAGCTGGAGAAGATAAGGTAGTAGTTTCTCAAAGTAGAGTAGTTCAAGAACATTCTCGACCAACATTAAATCATCCATCACCCTTTGAATCTTTGTCCGAAGCAATGGAACGTGTACCTGAATTTGACAACAATGTTCTGACACCTGCAACAGAGTTTCCTGGAGTTATAGTGGACAGGTTTAGTGAGTTGGACAAAACATTATATAATGGAAGGGATTTTCCATGTAAGGATGCTTTGAAGAGCTTCTTAAAAAGATTTCATATTGAGAGGAATTGTAGATATGTAGTTGAGGCATCATGTCGAAAAAAATACGTTATACGGTGTGATAAATTTGATGAAGACTCTAGATTTCGGTTGAGGGAGACTCCAGACATTGCATTTGGTGGATGGAGAATTTCAAATATTGAGGCAGCTCATTCTTGTGTTTGGCCAAACATGACACAAGATCACACTGATTTGGATGCCGAATTTGTGTCAACTGTTATCGTTGAGATGATTAGGACCTGTCAAGATGTTCCTATAGCCCTTGTGCAAGAGAGGATTCTTCAAACTTTCGGTTATAAGATTTCTTATAATAAGTCATGGATAGCGAAACAGAATGAAATTGTGAAGGTCTACAGTGATTGGGATGACTCATATCGGGTGTTGCCGCAATTATTAGCCATGTTGAGCCACAACAACCAAGTTGTCTACCATATAAATACGAAGGAACATGTGTTTGAAGATAATCGATTGGATCAATCTCGTGGTCAATTTCATCGGTTATTCTGGGAATTCCTCCCATGTATTTCCACATTTTGTTTCAGTAAACAGTTCATACAAATTGATGGAAAATTTCTATCTGGAAATTATAAGGGCGTCTTGTTGATTGCGGCAACCCAAGATGGGAACTGTTCACCACTTCCTCTTGCATTTGCAATAGTGGAGAAGGAAAACTATGAATGTTGGAGCTGGTTTTTGGCATGCATCAGCAACCATTTCACACGCATTTGAGGTGTCTGTTTGATATCTGATCGACATAGGGCAATCAATGAGGCAATCAATGCGGATCCTAATTCATGGAGGCCCCCAAATGCACATCATCGATACTGCATCAGACACATTGCTAGTAACGGGCGCAAAACCTTCCATAATGAGGCTATGAAGAATGCAATCACGAGGCTTGGAAAGCAATGTTGTCATTGATGTTTACTATTTTAATGTAAATAAAAATATATTTTCTATGACCTGTGATCATATTTATGTAGCAGATGAGCCAGATCAACGAATGCTTGAGGCGCGTTACGAAGAAATCCATAAGGCTAACCAAGAAGTGTATGATTATATGATGAAGATTCCAAAAGGGAAATGGACACTGGCCTATGACGGGGGGAAGAGGTATGGACACATGACCACAAACATTGTGGAGTGTATAAATGGCGTCTTCAAAGGGCTTCTCAAGCTACCAATTACTACCCTAGTTCAGGAGACATTTTATCTTTGTGTCAAGTACTTCTTTGATAGAAAAAAACTGGCCTCAGATGGGATTCAACAGGGGCTAATATTTGGAAAAAAAATTCAACGAGATATTGACAAGAACATTGAAGAAGCTTCCAGTTATTGAGTGTGTCTATTTCGTCAGGAACACTCGGAATTTTAAGTTTATGAGTAATGTAACCCCATTACAGGTAACAACAGTGAAAAATTAGTGGTACTTCTAGAAGCAAAACAATGTCATTGTGGAAAGTTTCAAGCATTAAGGTTTCCATGCACACATGCCATCGCAGCATGTGCATCTGTGAACGTATCATGGGAAGCTTATGTTGATCCAGTATACCGATTGGAGGCCATTGCTAACTGTTATGCTGCTCCATAGACGCCTGTTGGGGAGTTTCGATATTTCCCAATGCCTGAAGTCCAGCCCATACTGATTCCTGACATCAGTAGTGTAACACCCCAGGTAAATAAAGAATATGACATTTCATATTTATCCATATTTGTGAATAAAATATTTAAATGACTTTAAAGGGGACGCTATGCTCGATGGCGTACCCAACACACAACAACGAGTTTCTTGGGAATCTTACGTTGCACTCTAATAATAAAATAATATTATTTTAAATGGTAGTTAACATTTAGCCGTAGTATTGGCGGGAATGGATAGAAATAACTAAAATATGATTATATATGTTTTTAAATGTTTTTACATTTATCCAATAAAGGATGGAGGCTTAAAATACGGAAAGAATTCAATTTTAGGCATATATGCCCTAGTTTTCACTAAAGGTTCACTTATCGCCTTTTGATGGAGAACCGTCATTAAATATAGTTTTGTTCACTATTATACATTCTATTGGACCAAATAAAACTCTTCTTTATAATTGGGACATCAAAATTTACTATGTGTAAATTTTTGGTATCTTTCCGATAAAGTTCATTTTTTTCAATGAATAGTGTAAAATGTTGTATTTTAATTCAAAACCTCTTTTTAATATAATTTATTTATATGATTATATTATCTTTTGAATTGGTTTTAAAGTGAAATTAGAATATATTTTTACCATTAAATCCAATAGTGGTCGTTGGAATTAATTTCACTTTGAAATCGGACTTAAACTAGTATCAATCTTTTGATACTTATTGTTTCATAAAAACACGCTATTTGCTCTGACAGCGGGAATTAATTATTAAATTAATTAATGTTACTTATATGTTTTGAATTTTGTAAAATAGACTTCATTTTTGAATTCTTAATATCAAATATATCTTAGGGTGAATTTTTGGTAATTTTCTGAAAAACTTCAATTTTTGATGAATAGTGAAACCACTAAGTGGTACTTATAAAGACTGATTTTCCGTTTAAATGAAATTTTTCCATCATTGTGTTTTGAATTTCAAAAATCCGACATACATGGTTGACATTAAGAAGTAAAATGTGGTTCAATGAGATTATAATTATTTTTTGGTGAATAGTAACTTATTAAGTTTATAATCGCGATTAGTGGTAATTAGTGTAGTTTAAGGTATAAATAATGCTTTAATAATATGAAATGACCTAGACACATGTCCCAACCTTATTGGTTGTGTCATGGCCGACCAAGAAAAGCCATGGGTCAACTTGGGGACCCCATGGAGACATTTTGGTTGGGAAATGACATAAATAACTTTTTATTTAATGTGAAAGTAAAAATGACACAAACATAATATGTTTTACGAAAATAATTTTGAAATGGGGTTATAAAGATCAGATATTTGATTATAAATAGTAATTGGAAAGATAAAAAGATTTCCTAAATCATAGTAAATTTTTTATAATTTTTAGACATTAAATAAATTAAATTATTTATGACATCATAATGATGCAGTGATGACATCATTATTTAACGATTAAAATAAAATGGAAAGATAATGTAAAATCTATGAACTACACATGTCCAAAACTTATTGGATGGGTGGATTTTGAACCTTTACAACCTTATCCACGAATTATATCAATGTGGGACCTTTTAAAACCGAAACACATTTTCAAATAAAGTAATATTTCTTTACTTTCCAAAAGTGCCCCCTCCTCTCCTCTTATAAAAGGCCCCCACCTATACCTCATTTCACACACTCCTCAAGCCTTTGGCTCGGCCAACCCCTGCCCATTTACTCCCTAAACATCACTCTCCTCATCCTAGAGGATTAACGTTGGGAATAATTCTTTCAAAGGAATCCTTTAGGCTCAAATCAAAAGGAGTTACACTTTTAAAGGTAATTCATTCTCTCATGTTCATTTGTTTTTTTTTTTTGCTTCTCCAGCCCCCTAAAATCTTTTTATTTATTACTTTTGTAACAACACCAGTATCTTCAATATACTAGGATGTTGTTATAATATTTATTAGAGCTACACTCTCACACAACTACATCAAATGGTTAACGGACATACGATTTCTGTGGATGGCGAAATTGTGCCTCCCGAAACGATGATTGTTCAATACTAATTTAACCCCTTCAAAGGTGGCCATAATGATGTAACTATTTTTATATATGATATATAATATGTTTATGTTTTACTTATGCTTATTTATTTTATTTTTGTGTCTTAACATTATGGTTTCCATTATGGGTATACGCGATATCTTCATTTTAGGAAGTGCGGATTACCACCCCCTCAAAGTGATGTGATTCGTTAATGCCATACGTCAGACGTATAAAGGATGGATTTAATGTTATTATATATGATGTTATACTGGAATTATTATTTACCTCTATATTATTATTATTTCTTTCCATTAAAGTATGAGATAGAAATGAAAGTAGCGTTCATGCATACGTACGGCTTACCGTCTCCATGAACGATGCATTTCATTTCTTATCCCCAAATGTAATGTACTATTAAAAGTACTTGTATATAATGGATATATATAATTAATTATATATCTAAATGATGAATATAATTCTGGAATTAAAATATACATACCTCTCATTTAGTTCCATTAATACGACATAGAAATGAAAGTAGCGTTCATGCGTACGTACGGCTTACCGTCTCTATGAACGGTGCATTTCATTTCTTTCCTCTAAATGATTATGTGATTTTATAAATACATGTATATTATGGATATATATGATATATATGATAATAAAATCAGGAATGTCATTTATTGATATGAAGAACCTTTGACCACACGAACAACATTTAATTGTAAGAAGTCCACTTTCGACTTAAGAACCAAATATCGACAAAACAAACATGATTAACATAAATGATTAAATAATGTTTATAACATGGTAATAAGTGATATAAAAGGAATAATGAACTTGAAAAAGGTTCTTAAGTAAGTATAAATTAACTCAAGTTTATTATTCAGGAGATTAAAGAATGATCGAGTCAAGTCAGACCCGAGGTAAGGGATCCTACACCTCTATTTCTTTTTAAGTACACTCTTTTATGTCATTCCTTTTAAGCTCATATTTCTTATGATTGGGATGTTATATTATATTACTCCTACTGTACTTATTATGTTCATATGATGAGAGAACCTATTACCTCTCATCAATCCATTTTGGAAGTTTTGAGTGGCGCCGTTAGGCTGCCGAGTTTTCGTAAGGGATTTTTCATCTCACTTTTATTCCCGTGAGATTTATGCTACATTTTCCACAAATTCCATTGAGTGGTGTATGTAATGCCCATTATTCTACTCTTTGTGTGATATAATTTCGTTTATGAGTATTTACATCAATGATCTATTTTCCTTCTTTCATGGGGTGTATGTTTTGAAAGATACCCAAGTCGGTAAGGGAACCTTTCACCCTCCTATTTTTTAAAAGATTTCTTTTGTTGGGTCTTTTAATTTACATTTTGTTATGTTGGGATATGTTCTCATATATCCTTATTGATGTAAATTTTATGTCCAAGTGATGATATACACTTTTTATATCTCATCAACTCATTTTGATGTGATGCCGTTAGGCTGTCAAGGGAACTTTTTAACCCAATTTCGATTTCTTTGGGTTCAACATGTAGTCATTGAATATGTCATCCATTGAATATGTGTGAATGGCCTTTTATTGTTTTACAATTAATATCCAATTATATTGTGTGTATTTATATTTGTCACACATATTTTTGAGATTGATTTGTCCTTAATTTAAGGATACCTTCTTTATAAGGGATTTAATCACATTTGACTTTTCTATTGAGGGTTCATTGTTGTTATGCACCAGTTCACTCTTATATGGTGTATATACTATCCTATGGAGTATTATATCATGAATCCATTTATTCTCATGATATTATAAAGTTCTGACTATATTTTATTCCTCAATTATTGTATTCAAGTGTCACTAATTTTGTTAAAACCCCTTTGATCAGAATGTCATTTAAAATGTTTTAATTATTTGTTCTTATTAATATCCATGTTTTCAAAATGGTTTTAAGGATTTATTTATATGGATATTAATGGTTTAAAATTTTAAGCTTCAAGGTGGTATGGGACACTTTGATTCAAAAATATCTTTATTAAATGTTTTAAATGGTTTCGAAAATGGTTTTGATAATGGATTCAATTATGATATATTGTGATGTGGAAATGTTATCATTCCTTTATATTGGTTTTATGTTTTAAGATTTTATATTGGTACATGGACATTTTAACGGGTGGTTACGTTATAAACCATATGACGGGTGGTGCCGTGAATACCAGGACGGGTGGTTACGTTATAACCTCTAATGCATTGGGTATGGAAGTCGGCCGTATGGTTATTCCATTAAGTATGTATGGAAATTGGCCGTATGGTTATTCCATTAAGTGATATGTGTGGAAGTCGACCGTATGGTTATTCCACTTAAGTATGTTTATGTCCCAAGTTACCTTTATATATGTTATGTGTTCTTTATATGGGTTTTATGGTAATCCTTTGGTTACAAAAAGGTAAGTAATGATACTTTTTTTTCAGTGAAAAGTTTTTACTACTTCATGAAGGTGAAAAGTATTACATTGATAAAGTATTCATGGTTTACTTGTTGTTTTGAAAAACTAACAGTTTTCATTCTTTGTGTATCTCTTACTGAGCTTCTTATGCTCATCCCAAGTTTTTGAAATGTTTTTCACAGGACATAGCATGGAATAGGGTCAAGGATGGGATCAAGGGAAAGTCATGCTACCTAAAACATGGAATTATACATGTTTCTTTTAAAGAGTTTTTATTTTATGGAAATTTAGTAGAAGCGACTACTTTGTAATATTTTGAGATGTAATAGTTATGTCCTAATTCTCTAAAACTCTAAACCTGAAAAGATCCTCATTGTGAATTACTCATTTAATTCAATATTAAGTAAGGTTTAAGGCTGGGGCCTTATAGTTGGTATCAGAGGTCGGTTTAGATAACTTTAGAGGTTAGGGTATTCTTTTACCATAAGTGACATAACCATAATGGTTAGGATTTTAGAAAGAGTCCTAATTTTAGATAAAGTGAATGAGTAAGTATATCTTAGTGTTCACCTTCCTCATTTGTACATGATGGTTTTGTTGATATACTCACACTGAACTTTTTGGTATTAGTAAATAGCTGGATCTAGCAGGCACCAAAGTGAAAATGGGTTTGAAGAAAATTGTGGTGGTTCTCTGATTAAGATACTGGATGAGATGGGGGATTCAATGAGGAATCTCATGGATGTTCTAAACCAACTATCAAGGATTCATGATCAACCACTTCAACCTTGGTGAGTTCTCTAATGCATCATGTACGAGATGGATAGCTCGATGTGGAAATTAAGGTAATAATTATTAAGGTAACCATTAGGGTTTATATGATCCTTACTTTTTAGGTAATTATGGGTTACTCTATGATATGATTGAAAATGAAAGGAATGAGACAAACTTGAGGTTAAAATATGTTATGATCATTTTTGATGATTTTATCTCTTTTTGGGGAATGATTTAAGAATTATATAGTTTTGGAAAAAGGACAACACGTAGACCGTGTGACATCTCGTCGCGTCGGACAAAGCAGCAAGAATCGAACCCACAACCAATGTGCGACTGGTATTTATCTCCTACCACTGGACTATGTGAAGTCCCTGGTTAGTTTGACTGATTCTTTCTAGTTATATGATTTTATGAATTAAGAGTAAGTTGATTTTGGGTTATTTATGAAAATGATTAACCTATCATGGAGGATATGTGATTAGGTTAATTACTTTTCAATACGGGACTTTAGGAGCAACTGATGTTGTTTGGAGATAAATGTTACGATTTAACTTGGAAGACGATGTGACTAAATCCTTCAAATATTTGGGTTTCAATCTTATATTGGTTTACTTTGAAGAATTTTATGGACAAATTGATTATAGAATGGTCCTCGTTGAACTTTAGGTTTTGTTGGACAAATTTTGGAGATTAAAAATATATTTCCTTTTTATAAAGGGTTATCCTTTTCTGGATTATCTGATCTTGTACTAGCCTTTTTGGTTTTGGTTTTGGTTAAAGTCTAAAGACATGTGAATTATATAGTTCTATTTTGTGGATTAGGTGATTCTCTAGAAGTTGATATAGTACTCTTAATGTGAACAAGTCTTCCTAAATACTCGTCTTTTGGAGAAAATATGAGTTTGTGTAAGGAATATAATAAAAGTTGAAAGTCAATATGATAAGTGATTATGTTTCCTTATGAATAAATTCCTCAATAGAAAGTAACTTAAAACAAAAATGTTGTCTATTAACTTTTCCTACTGGGGAATCGAATACCGTTTAACCCATCACAAGTTTGTGATTTTCTCGTGGTTAACTTTCTCCTAAACATGTTTTCTATCACTCTCCATTAGAATATGACCCTTTGTTTTTTCCTCCATGTCCATATTTTCATACTTGGAATTCTATTATGGGTTTACTCGGGTGACCTTTGTACTTATCTCTCTTTATTTTAAAGTGTTTGTTTTACCGACTTTTGTTCCGATGTGGGACTTTCAAGGATGTTTCCAAGCGCAATTTTAAAATTGCGAGGACGCAATTCCCAAAAGGGGGGAAGGATGTCACACCCCAGGTAAATAAAGAATATGACATTTCATATTTATCCATATTTCTGAATAAAATATTTAAATTACTTTAAAGGGGACGCTATGCTCGATGGCGTACCCAACACGCAACAACGAGTTTCTTGGGAATCTTACGTTGCACTCTAATAATAAAATAATATTATTTTAAATGGTAGTTAACATGTAGCCATAGTATTGGCTGGAATGGATAGAAATAACAAAAATATGATTATATATGTTTTTAAATGTTTTTACATTTATCCAATAAAGGATGGAGGCTTAAAATACGGAAAGAATTCAATTTTAGGCATATATGCCCTAGTTTTCACTAAAGGTTCACTTATCGCCTTTTGATGGAGAACCATCATTAAATATAGTTTTGTTCACTCTTATACATTCTATTGGACCAAATAAAACTCTTCTTTAGAATTGGGACATCAAAATTTACTTTGTGTAAATTTTTGGTATCTTTCCGATAAAGTTCATTTTTTTCAATGAATAGTGTAAAATGTTGTATTTTAATTCAAAACCTCTTTTTAATCTAATTTATTTATAAGATTAGATTACCTTTTGAATTGGTTTTAAAGTTAAATTAGAATATATTTTTACCATTAAATCCAATAGTGGTCGTTGGAATTAATTTCACTTTGAAATCAGACTTAAACTAGTATCAATCTTTTGATACTTATTGTTTCATAAAAACACGCTATTTTCTCTGACAGTGGGAATTAATTATTAAATTAATTAATGTGACTTATATGTTTTGAATTTTGTAAAATAGACTTCATTTTTGAATTCTTAATATCAAATATATCTTAGGGTGAATTTTTGGTAATTTTCTGAAAAACTTCAATTTTTGATGAATAGTGAAACCACTAAGTGGTGCTTATAAAGAATGATTTTCCGTTTAAATGAAATTTTGCCATCATTGTGTTTTGAATTTCAAAAATCCGACATACATGGTTGTCATTAAGAAGTAAAATTTGGTTCAATGAGATTATAATTATTTTTTGGTGAATAGTAACTTATTTAGTTCTTAATCACGATTAGTTGTAATTAGTGTAGTTTAAGGTATAAATAATGCTTTAATAATATGAAATGACCTAGAAACATGTCCCAACCTTATTGGTTGTGTCATGGCCGACCAAGAAAATCCATGGGTCAACTTGGGGACCCCATGGAGACATTTTGGTTGGGAAATGACATAAATAACTTTTTATTTAATGTGAAAGTAAAAATGACACAAACATAATATGTTTTACAAAAACAATTTTGACATGGGGTTATAAAGATCAGATATTTGATTATAAATAGTCATTGGAAAGCTAAAAAGATTTCCTAAATAATATTAATTTTTTTATAATTTTTAGACATTAAATAAATTAAATTATTTATGACATCATAATGATGCAGTGATGAAATCATTATTTAACGATTAAAATAAAATGGAAAGATAATGTAAAATCTATGAACTAAACATGTCCAAAACTTATTGTATGGGAGGATTTCGAACCTTTATAACCTTATCCACGAATTATATCAATGTGGGACCTTTTAAAACCGAAACACATTTTCAAATAAAGTAATATTTCTTTACTTTCCAAAAGTGCCCCTCCTCTCCTCTTATAAAAGTCCCCCACCTCTACCACATTTCACACACTCCTCAAGCCTTTGGCTCGGCCAAACCCTGCCCATTCACTCCCTCAACATCCATCTCCTCATCCTAGAGGATTCCCTTTGGGCAGAATCCTTTCAAAGGAAGCCTTTAGGCTCAAATCAAAAGGAGTTACACTTTTAAAGGTAATTCATTCTCTCATGTTCATTTGTTTTATTTTGCTTCTCCACCACCCTAAACTCATTTTATTTATTTCTTTTGTAACAAAACCAGTATCTTCAATATACTAGGATGTTGTTATAATATTTATTCGAGATAAACTCTCACACAACTACATCAAATGGTTAAAGAACATACGGTTTCTGTGGATGGCGAAATTGTGCCTCTCGAAACGATGATTGTTCAATACTCATTTAACACCTTCAAAGGTGGCCATTATGATGTAAATATTTTTATATATGATATATAATATGTTTATGTTTTACTTATGCTTCTTTATTTTTCATTTTTGTCTTACCTTTATGGTTTCCATTATGGGTATACGCGATATCTTCATTTTAGGAAGTGCGGATTACCGCCCCCTCAAAGTGATGTGATTCGTTAATGCCATACGTGGGACGTATAAAGGATGGAATTAATGTTATTATATATGATGTTATACTGGAATTATTATTTACCCCTATATCATTATTATTTCTTTCCATTAAAGTATGAGATAGAAATGAAAGTAGCATTCATGCGTACGTACGGCTTACCGTCTCCATGAACGGTGCATTTCATTTCTTATCCCCAAATGTAATGTACTATTAAAAGTACATGTATATAATGGATATATATAATTAATGATATATCTAAATGATGAATATAATTCTGGAATTAAAATATACATACCTCTCATTTAGTTCCATTAATACGACAATGAAATGAAAGTAGCGTTCATGCGTACGTACGGCTTATCGTCTCCATGAACGATGCATTTAATTTCTTTCCTCTAAATGATTATGTGATTTTATAAATACATTTATATTCTGGATATATATGATATATATGATATACAAATCAGGAATGTCATTTTTTGATATGAAGAACCTTTGACCACACGAACAACATGTAATTGTAAGAAGTCCACTTTCGACTTAAGAACCAAATATCGACAAAACAAACATGATTAACGTAAATGATTAAATAATGTTTATAACATGGTAATAAGTGATATAAAAGGAATAATGAACTTGAAAAAGGTTCTTAAGGAAGTATAAATTAACTCCATTTTATTATTCAAGAGATTAAAGAACGATCGAGTCAAGTCGGACCCGAGGTAAGAGATCCTACACCTCTCTTTCTTTTTAAGTACACTCTTTTATGACATTCCTTTTAGGATAATATTTCTTATGATTGGGATGTTATTTTATATTACTCCTACTGTAATTATTATGTTTATATGATGAGAGACCCTATTACCTCTCATCAATCCATTTTGGAAGTTTGGAGTGGCGCCGTTAGGCTGCCGAGTTTTCGTAAGGGATTTTTCATCTCACTTTTATTCCCGTGAGATTTATGCTTCATTTGCCACAAATTACATTGAGTGGTGTATGTACTGCCCATTATTCTACTCTTTGTGTAATATACTTTCGTTTATGAGTATTTACATCAATGATCTATTGTCCTTCTTTCATGGGGTGTATGTTTTGAAAGATACCCAAGTCGGTAAGGGAACATTTCACCCTCCTCTTTTTTAAAAGATTTCTTTTGTTGGGTCTTTTAATTTACATATTGTTATGATGGGATATGTTCTCATATATCCTTATTGATGTAAATTTTATGTCCAAGTGATGATATAAACTTTTTATCTCTCATCAACTCATTTTGATGTGATGCCATTAGGCTGTCAACGGAACTTTTTAACCCAATTTCGATTTCTTTGGGTTCAAAATGTAGTCATTGAATATGTCATCCATTGAATATGGGTGAATGGACTTTTATTGTTTTACACTTAATATACAATTATATTGGGTGTATTTATATTTTCCACACATATTTTTGAGATTGATTTGTCCTTAATTTAAGGATACCTTCTTTATAAGGGATTTAATCACATTTGACTTTTCTATTGAGGGTTCATTGTTGTTATGCACCAATCCACTCTTATATGGTGTATATACTGTCCTTTGGTGTATTATATCATGAATCCATTTATTCTCATGATATTATAAAGTTATGACTAATTTTTATTGCTCAATTATTGTATTCAAGTGTCTCTAATTTTGGTAAAACCCCTTTGATCAGAATGTCATTTTAAATGTTTTAATTATTTGTTCTTATTAATATCCATGTTTTCAAAATGGTTTTAAGGATTTATTTATATGGATATTAATGGTTTAAAAGTTTATTCTTCAAGGTGGTATGGGACACTTTGATTCAAAAATCTATTTATTAAATGTTTTAAATGGTTTCGAAAATGGTTTCGATAATGGATTCTATTATGATATATTGTGATGTGGAAATGTTATCATTCCTTTATATTGGTTTTATGTTTTATGATTTTATATTGGTAATTGGAAATTTTAACGGGTGGTTACGTTATAAACCATATGACGGGTGGTGCCGTGAATACCAGGACGGGTGGTTACGTTATAACCTCCAATGCATTGGGTATGGAAGTCGACCGTATGGCTATTCCATTAAGTATGTATGGAAATTGGCCGTATGGCTATTCCATTAAGTGATATGTGTGGAAGTCGACCGTATGGTTATTCCACTTAAGTATGTTTATGTCCCAAGTTACCTTTATATATGTTATGTGTTCTTTATATGGGTTTTATGGTAATCCTTTGGTTACAAAAAGGTAAGTAATGATACTTTTTTTTCAGTGAAAAGTTTTTACTACTTCATGAAGGTGAAAAGTATTACATTGATAAAGTATTCATGGTTTACTTGTTGTTTTGAAAAAATAACAGTTTTCATTCTTTGTGTATCCCTTACTGAGCTTCTTATGATCATCCCAAGTTTTTTAAAATGTTTTTCACAGGACATAGCATGGAATAGGGTCAAGGATGGGATCAAGGGAAAGCCATGCTACCTAAAACATGGAACTATACATGTTTCTTTTAAAGAGTTTTTATTTTATGGAAATTTAGTAGAAGCGACTACTTTGTAATCTTTTGAGATGTAATAGTTATGTCCTAATTCTCTAAAACTCTAAACCTGAAAAGATCCTCAATGTGAATTACTCATTTAATTCAATATTAAGTAAGGTTTAAGGCTTGGGCCTTATAAGTAGATTACAACCATGAGGATGAATGAAGACCAACAGGATACGAAATGAGATGGATTGTCCTCAAGAACAAGGGAAAAGGATGAGATGTCATCTATGTCATCAAGAAGGGAATAACTGGAAACGATGTCCTTACATTGCTGGATCAAGTTCACACACTCAGCCACAATGATGTGTTGTATCCAACATGATCTTTTCATGTAGTCAGTTATATGTTGTTAATATCAGAGATGAACTTTTTAAGAATTGTATCACATTTCCAATAAGCAACTTCTCTCCTTCCAATAATGAACCTATGTATTCAATACTTTTAAATCCATTAATCTGAATGTAATCTTAGAGAACAAAAACATTATTAAAAAAGGTTATTTGTCATCGAAGACAAAAAATTATTAAAACATTTATCATAAAGGATCTTCATAAATCATACATAACCCAGATAAAATGTTTATATATATAAATGTATGACACCATTTCTTAAAAAACATAATTTTCATGGTAAAAACATATATAAAGACACAATAGATAAATGTTCTCCAAAATATGACGACATTCCCTTAATGTTTTCTAAAAAAACATCACATATTGTTCATTATACCAATCATTAAATTCTATTAAATTTAACATTATATTTATATTTTATAGTGAAGAATAATTTCATTTTCTGGCTTCCAGAAGGATGATATTCCACTCCTCACCGAGCAGCATAGGCATGTTTCTCGCGATGTGATAGAGGGTCGGGATGTTCGACGGATTAGGGTGCAGCGAGCACACCATTTTCGACACATGGCACCTCCAGCTGCTATTATACCATACTTACGTCGTGCTGGCTTCTATGACATTTCCGTTTCTGATTTCACTTACACTGATCATCCCCTTCTTGCTGCCTTGGTCGAGAGATGGAGACCAGAGACTCAGACATTCCACTTGCCAGAGGGAGAGATGACTATCACCTTAGAGGATGTGGCAGTGCTACTCGGTCTTCCTATTCAGGGAGATGTAGTTATTGGACCCACCATCGGGGATTGGGTTGAGCTAGCAGATAGATTATTAGGTGTCGATATTTGGGCTGATCATACTGCTACAGATGGTGGGTCCATATCTATGCCTTGTCTTTCTTTGCAGTTTGCACATTTACCTGCTGATGCTGATGAGCAGACCATCATGTGTTATGCTCGGGCATATATCTTACGACTTATTGGAGGTACATTGTGTTCAGATCACTCGGGTGTGCATGTGAAAATGATGTATCTTAGTTTTCTGGGGGACTTTGATCGGATCGGGAGATACAGTTGGGGATCTGCATGTTTGGCCTACACTTATAGAGCTTTATGTACGACATGTCACTTAGATCACACAGATCTCGGAGGACGTGTTGTCCTTATACAGTTGTGGGCATGGGAGCACATCCTTGTCCTATCCCCTATTACTGTTGGTCAGAGGCTTCCTATAGATGTGCTACAGGACGCTCCACGTGGACGATGGAATGATCCGTCATATTTATTTTTTTCTGATTGTATTATGATTTATTATCTTTAATTTCTGATTATTTTTCACTTTCAATGTTGTATTTGATAGGTGGATTCAGGCACATCATTTCATCGATGCTCCAACCCACAATTTGGCTTCATATCGTCTCATGTTGGACAATTTACTACCTGACAGTGTAAGTATATATCATCATTTCTTTGTTAACAAATTTCTCTGATGAAATGTCACATGTCATTACAGATTCATTGGATGCCATACTGGAGTCTGGTTCAGGACTTACCTACATACTGTACTGCTGGACTTCATGAGGTTATGGTTGTAGTGCCACTCATTCACTTTCATATTATTGAGTGGCACCAGCCCGATAGATTTATGTGTCAGTTTTGCTATGTTCAGCTGATTCCACCTGCACCACGACAGTTACTAGTGCTTCATGGCTTGAAGCTCGCAGGGAGACAACATGTCGATTGGCGACGGCGACATGCCCAATATGTTGCCATCTAGGACAATCGAGCAGAGCATCGTATCACAGGTGTGCGTACGATGCGATTCTACCTATCAGATCAGGTAGAGTATGAGCCACGGTATAGAATGAAGTCTATATTGTATCTGCCTCAGCACGGGAGAGGGATTCAGGATCTGGTAAGTCAATAAATTTCACATAATATATTTATTATTCTATTTTATAATTCATTTTAAATCTCTGTACAGCATACCAGACTACGACGACTATGTCGCATGACTGGTCCAGAGGAGGAGGAGATTGCTAGTTTATCTGTGATCCATGCTGCTTTGGAGGAGATGATGCCGATTTGTCGATCTATTCATGAAAGTATCATCCATCCTAGACCCCAGAGACATGATGTTACTGCTTAGGAACATGATGCTCCTATCCCAGGAGATGAGGGTCCTACTCAGGAACCTGCTGCAGCAGCTGGTGCAGTTCCCCAATGACGACAACGGCGACAGAGACCGCGTCCTGCTGCACGTGAGCCCTCACCTGTTCCAGAGGCACATGTCGGTGCTCTATCAGTCCAGCTGGACCCGTCTGGGTTTGTGCAGCAGGATGCAGCATGGGATCCATCTTTTTTGACCAGATACCAATAGTATTCTCTAGATATTTATTTTCCAAGGATTTATCAGGGGTCATCTCCCATGCCTCCATCTTTCATACCGGATCCTTCACAGCCTATATGGTTTCCCAAGGGCATGATGACAGCCCCTTCTACTTACGTAGTGGGAGAAGGATCTCGTGCACATGATGACATCCCTCTGACACCTCATTCCATGCAGACAATGACAGAGTATCCCGTGATTGATGTTCTAGTGCCCGAAGATCATCCCTCCCCAGGTCATCATACTCCATCCCATCATGGAATACGTCGCTCTCGATATGGACGTACCATTCGCAGACCACCTTGTGAGACAGAACCTCACCATAGACACTGATATTACTTCTTCATGTAAGGTGAGATGAGAAAGGAGGTATTATACCACCAGGAAGAGAGATTATAGAAATGTGCAATGTTATGACAAACCTTTAGATGAAATGTGTCAGTTCCCCACTAGATGTGCATGTTCCTTCAAAATTTTCTGGCTGGAGATAATCCACCTTAAGTTTCACATAGCCTTATGTCTTCCATGGATTAATGTCAAACACTTAAACCAATTTGTTTACTTTATGGGGAAGTAAAACCTTATTCCATTGAATATTCACATTACCATGAACCTATAAAATCATTATTTTGCAAGAAAAACTACTAATCTCATGTTCACTAAAATACCCCTTAACTTAAGAATGATACAAATAGTGTAAGTACCCAATAGAAAGATTCCAATCCATTTTGACTAGGCTATGTGGAATCATTGGTGTTTTCATATGATTAATAATTTAAAAGTTTTCAAAACCACCTTTCTGAAACTCAAAAATGTTTCAAGTAAGTGACTTTGAAAGCCTATAAAATATAAACCATAAGATCTATTAAATGAAACTTAAATCATGGATTAAACATATAATAAGTAATTGAAAATAAAAACCATTTCTTAAAAATTCCTGATGAAATACAATTATAATCTTTCAAAAACACTTCTTTCAACTCAAAAATATTACAGATATGAGACTTTGAAAGCCTATAAAATATAAACTTAAAGACTCATATAAATTAAACTTAGAACATAGATTAAACATATAAGAAGTAGTAGAAAAGTAATTAGTTAATTCTGGTGAGGGGGAAAACTATTAGACCGTGGAATTGAAGGATAATGAGGATGACAAGGAAACATCAACCCCCATGCCCACACCTTCCACCCATTCAACCAACATCGGTAACTCCTATAGAAGTAGTTTTTCAAAAAAAAAATGAAATGTCACACCACCACAGCTTCCAACATCCATATTAACCACCCAATTCAGTTTCATTAAATGTGGACAGTCCCCATTTTTACCAAAGTCAATGATGCACTATTAAACCATCACTTTTCAACCCCCGCCTCAATAATACAAAATTCTTTGAGGGATGAGAAATGATTCGATGCATTTTAGAACATTGAAATGCGTCGAATCATTTCTCATCCCTCAAAGAATTTTGTATTTTTGAGGTGGGGGTTGAAAGTGGTGGTTTAATAGTGCATCATTAACTTTGGTAAAAATGGGGGTTGTCCACATTTAATGAAACTGAATTGGGAGGTTAATATGGATGTTGGAAGCTGTGGTGGGGTGACATTTCATTTTTTTGAAAAGCTACTTCTATAGGAGTTACCGAAGTTGGTTGAATGGGTGGAAGGGGTGGGCGTGGGGGTTGATGTTTCCTTGTCATCCCCATTATCCTTCAATTCTGGGGTCTAACAGTTTTCCCCCTCACCAGAATTAACTAATTACTTTTCTACTACTTCTTATATGTTCAATCTATGTTCTAAGTTTCATTTATATGAGTCATTAAGTTTATATTTTATAGGCTTTCAAAGTCTCATATCTATATTATTTTGGAGTTGAAATAAGTGTTATTGAAAGCTTATAATAGTATTTCATCAGGAATTTTTATGAAAAGTTTTTTATTTTCAATTATTTATTATTTGTTTAATCAATGTTTTAAGTTTCATTTCAATAAATCTTATGGTTTATATTTTATAGGCTTCCAAAGTCACTTACTTGAAACAATTTTGAGTTTCAGAAACGTGTTTTTGAAACCTTTTAAATTATTAATCAGATGAAAACAACAATGATTCCACATAGTCCAGTCAAAATGGATTGGAATCTTGCTATTGGGTACTTACACTATTTGTATCATTCTTACGTTAAGGGGTATTTTAGTGAACATGAGATTAGTAGTTTTTCTTGCAAAATGATGATTTTATATGATCATGGTAATGTGCATATTCAATGGAATGAGGTTTTACGTCCCCATAAATTAAATAAATTGGTTGAAGTGTTTGACATTAATCCATGGAAGATATAAGGCTATGTGAAACTTAAGGTGGATTATCTCCAGCCTGAAAATTTTGAAGGAACATGCACATCTAGTGGGGAACTGACACATTTCATCTAAAGGTTTGTCATAGCATTGCACATTTCTAGAATCTCTCTTCCTGATGGTATAATACCTTCCTTCTCATCTCACCTTACCAAGAAAAATTATCTAGAGCTTTTGAGATTGATTTATACTCAAGGGCATGACAAAATTGCAAAGATGTTTCTACTGTGTGTAAAGCACATAAGCTAGTTGAGGTTTTCATTGTTGGAATTTATCTGAATGCTACGACAAAGTTAGGACTAAGTTAAAATTAAAAAATTTATTCATTTCTTATATATTTAATCAATGTTTAAATTTTCATTTATATTGGTCTTATAGTTTATGTTTTATAGTCTTTCAAATTCGCGTACTTGAAACATTTTTAAGTTTCAAGTAGAATGTTTTGAAATATTATAAATTAATTTTTATGGACATTTTTTAGGAAGTTTTTGTTGTTTTAAACTATTTCTTATATGTTTAATCAATGTTTAATGTTTCATTTCTATTGGTCTTATAGTTTATGTTTTACAGTCTTTCAAAGTCGGAAACTTGAAACATTTTTAAGTTTCATGTTGATGGTTTTGAAAGCTTATAAATTGTTTTTGGTGAACATTTTTTATGAAATTTATTTTTTTTTCAACTATTTCTTATATTTTTAATCAATGTTTAAAGTTTCATTTGTATTGGTCTTATAATTTATCTTTTATAAGCTTTCAAAGTCACGTACTTGAAATATGTTTAAGTTTCAAGTAGGTGGTTTTGAAAGCTTATAAATTAATCTGTATCAACATTTTTTATGAAATTATTTTTGTTTTCAACTATTTCTTATATGTTTAATCAGTTTTTAAAGTTTCATTTGTATTGGTCTTATAGTTTATCTTTTATAGTCTTTTGAAGTCGCGTACTTGAAAAAGAATCACACATCGGAAACGCAGAATGTACTATATAGGAAAAGGAGAACCAGAATCCCACATCGGAAATGCAGTATTGTTTTCAGGGGAAAACCCCTTATAAAAGGTAGTCCTGGGTGAGGGTATCAGTCATAATCTAGACTGCTGTAATGGCAGAACCGCTGGATATTAAATAGCAGAAAAATTCTGCTGAAAAGTTTTGTTATATATATATATATATATATATAAAACAAAACAAAAAAAATAGACATAAAAAAAATTAATCAAAGGCGGCACCTGGTGTGCCGCCATTGTGGTTATTTTTTGGGCAAAGGTGTCACACCATGTGCCACCTTTCCCTGGGCGGAAAATTCCCCAAAGGCGGTACACCAGGTGCCGCGTTTGGGGGGTAAAAAAATAATTTTTTTTAACCTAGATGTCTTTTCAAATTTTTTTTTGAAAAAATGTATATAAAAAAAACTCGACACTCAACAGAGGTATCTTTTCATTACGTGTCGTTCTTATTCCTATGTTCCAGAATCCAACTGTTATTAATCCGTACTGTTCTATCATTGCAACATTTATTATAAAATCCTGGTCATGGGTATTTCAAGAAGGATGAGTGGTTTCATTCCAATGTTGGATTCCATAGAACAACACGGTTTCATCCAGGGTCAAACTATCCAAGGGGCGGTTGGCATCACGAGCGAGCTGATGATGGATCTTCACCAGAATTCAGTGGGGTCCAACATCATCATTCATGTTGATATAAATAAATATTTTGACAATGTTGAGTGGAGATTCATCCTTCTTGTTATGATGAGGTTTGGCTTCTGGGAACGGTTCTGCGACATATCATTCAAGTGATATTCCTCACCTTGGTTGAGAGTTTTGTTGATGGGGAAATGATTTGGATACTTCAAGTTGTTGTGGGGGCCATCAAGGTGATATGTTGTCCCCATGCCTTGTTATCCTTGCCCAGGATGCTCTGTCACGGAACCGGAACCACAGTTTGGAAGAGGGCAGGATGAAACATTTCCACGGTATGTGGGTTTTTGAGAGTATTTCTCATATTATGATCTTTGACGATGTGTTGATATTCTCTAATGGTAGGTGAAACTCCTTACTACATGTAATGGAGATTATTTCTAAATATGGTCGACTCAGTGGAATGTGTATCAACCCCATGAAAAGCCATGTCTTTATTTCGAACAAATGCTCTAGTAGAAGGCGTAGGGGTATCCCAGAAATTGTTGGTTTCCCGCAGAAGAAGTTACCCATGCTCTACCATGGCATCCCAGTTTCGTGTGGACGCATCAAAAAGCAACACAAAGATTTTAACCTGGATAGGCTGATGGGAAGGATCTTCATCTGGAAGAACAAGTTGTTGTCGTTTGGAGGTTGGGTTATGCTGATCAATAGAGTACTTACCTCTAAACCGAGGCATGTCTTCTCCATCGTTAAACCCCCAAAAGGTGTTGTCCAGAAAATGGATAGAATTATCAATGGAGTCCTGATGGATGTGATGCATGTTTGGAGGAGCCATTGGATGTCCTGGAAGTGCTTGGAGAAACCATTCCTTGAAGGAGGTGTTGGCCTTCGGGATATTAATGGGACTATCTCCGGCTTTCATGACCGGTTAGCTTGGGAAATTGTTGTTCCGGAGTCTCTGTTGGCTAGGATCTTCAAAGCGCATTATGGAATTCATGGGGACGTGGTTGGTCATCGTTGTGCCACTGGTTTGGCACGCTTCATGTCTTCCTACCTCGAGGTGCATCATGTTTGAACCCGATGGATTATCGACAAAGGAGAGAGCAACTTTTGGGAAGCCAACTGGTCCGGGGAAAGATTGGCTTACCTAGAATGCAACGCTCCGAACATCTCCTTCAGTGACGCTTCCATGAAGTATGATTTACTTCAAACAGCACTGAACCCCAACCAGAGGAACATCTTTAATAGCATGGTCATGGGCGAGGAAGCAGACCAATGCTGTTTCACAAACATTATGTGAAAATGGTTTTCAAATATTAAAAATGATGTTTTTCGGTTTTGCCATGAAAAATTGGTTTTAGTTTTCTTTTTATTATTATGCTTGTTGGGATTCTGTTCCGTGAGCTTTTCTTGTGTGTTGGGCCTCTGGACCGTGGCTTGTTTGCTGGGCTGATCTCATTGTGGCTCGCTGGTTATTTCGGCCTCCTTTTTACCATGTGGATCCTGGTGTTTGGTCTTCTTTGATGACCGTAGATGAGTGTCAATCCTACAACGCTGGTGCTTATATTTGTATTTATTCGGTGAACCAATCTTTGATGCCCTTTCGTTCGCAACCATCCACGTGGGCGGTTTGTTAGGAATTTGTTGAGCCACCTGCCGCTTCGAGATTCTTCCGCTCGTCCGATGCCCATCGCGTGGCCCTCGTCTGTTGCACCTGTCAGCGCGTCTCTTCGCCTCCAAAGCTCCATTATGATCGAGTAGACGCTGTGTTTCAAGAGTGTGTTGTCATTGTCTTCAATTCTTCTCTCCCGAGAGCTCTGAGAGAAGAAGAGCCTTCGATGTTTCGGTGACCCACCGCTTATACGCCGTCAGCTCAACGACTGTTCTGGTTCCCTTCTGGTGGAGACCTCTATGGAAATCGTTAATGAAACCATGGAAGAGATCTGCGCTTCTTGGAAGTTGTGGTTGTAAGCCATTTCCATTTCTTGTCTGATCGTTGTGTTGTATGTTCCTGGTTTCTTTTTCTGGTCTGTTTGTATTCGGTGTTGGTTGATCGAGTCTATCCAGTTCGGAATAATACTCCGCTATCTCCGAGGCAGAGTTCATCACTGGCTTTTGGGGTGGAGAGATCTTCGTTCTCAGATAGTTTCTGTGGTCCGCGTGTGTCGTCTGTCTTTCCTGCATCTCTGTTTGCATTTGCTCTGTTTTTGTTTTCTGCATAATAATAAAGAATCAGTGGTGGTGTTCTTGCCGTGGAGTAGGACCATAAGGTCCGAACCACATAAATCATGTTTTTCCTTTTACTTTCATGCAAGTTTTGTTTTCTGTTATCCGACTTTGTTAATAACATGTTTTATACTCGGATGTGTTTACGTTGGGTTTATCTCTGCAAACCGAATCGTTTCTGCAACAAGTGGTATTAGAGCCTGATTACACGTTTTATTTACAATGTCTGTCAAATTATAAATTGATAAATTTGATGGATAAAATGATTTCAATTTGTGGAGAGTTAAAATTACTTCTTTACGTGTTCATAATGTTCTTGTTGATGCTTTGCACGGTAGTAAGAAACATGTTGTGACTATCACTGCCAATGGTCAGTCCACCACTACATTTGTCAATGTTTACCCTGGTATACTAGATAAGACTCACTGCACTCTACTAATAACTTTGGGTGATAAGGTGCTGCGTGAAGTAGCACATGAAAATACATCTAAATCGATTTGGGTTAAACTCGAGCATTTGTATATGACTTAGTCTTTACTTGGTCATCTGTATAAAAAATGCGTTTATACAATTTCAAAATGTAGCCTGGTTCTTCTGTTCATGTTCATATAGACGAGTTTAATAAAATTCTGTTAGATTTAGAAAATATAGACATTAAAGATAAGGATGAGGACCAAGATTTAATTCTATTAACCTCTCTTGATGATTCTTTTAATTCGTTAAGGGATTCCATGATGTATAGTCGCGATTCTATTACGTTAAAAGAGGTAAAGTCTGTTTTCCTACCTCGGGATCTTCAAACGCATAGTTTGATGGAAGAGTTGAGTTCTATTAAGATTGAACCTCAGATGTTGTATTCCAAGGTTCCTGTGAAAAATAAGGTTAGGAATGGAATGGTCCGGTTTAAAGGATTTAGGTGTTTTGAGTGTGGTAATATTGGCCACATTAAACGTTACTGTCCTAATCTAAAAGGAAAAGATAGTATGGTCCAGAAAAATTTGGTATGTCTCGATTATGAGTATGCATAAGTCATTTAGTCCTTCCAGCATCCCCTTCCTTAGAACTAGACATAGGTTCATTGTAGTTTTTTTCTTGCGTTCCAACGGCTGGATTCACTTGTTTTTGTAGAGGAATCGTGATTAAGAAAAAGGTCTGTGTGGGCTGGTCTAAGTTGTTCGGGCTTAGGTGGAGAGTATTTTCTCCTATCAGTTTTCTGTTATGTGATTACTGTGTTTAGTTTTCTACTGTTTTGATTAATGATTCATTGTTTTTTAAGCTTTCAT
Source organism: Viscum album (assembly GCA_963277665.1). Classification (NCBI taxonomy): domain Eukaryota; kingdom Viridiplantae; phylum Streptophyta; class Magnoliopsida; order Santalales; family Viscaceae; genus Viscum; species Viscum album. The sequence goes on from OY728163.1 coordinate 670,762,586, forward strand.
GTTTTTTGTTTTTTCATTGTATTTTTACCCTCGGGAAAGGTTATTTGAATTTCAGGATGTTCGTGCATATCGGACCAACTATCCCGGGTTGAACCAATGGTAAATGCTGGGTAATAATGATGAATTTTGGTTGCATAGATTAAAATTTTGAGCATGTTTAATCTATTTAATACTAGAAAAGTAGTGTGGGTAGAACATGTGTCATTGCCGGCACATGCTAGGTGATGTTCTGTTGGGAGAACATTTGTAGACTTAGGTTTTTCTAATTAAAGAAATTCCACCCATACTAGTGATAGCATGTATACTTAGTTAGATGGTTTGCAAGAACACCCTATGTTTTTTTGTTTTTTAAATTTGAAAATGTAGATATTTGTGAAAATGGTTTTCAAATATTAAAAATGTTGTTTTTCTGTTTTCGCATAAAAAATTGGTTTTAGTTTTCTTTTTATTATTATGCTTGTTGGCTTTCTGTTTCATGGGCTTTTCTTGTTTGTTGGGCCTCTTGACTGTGGCTTGTTTTCCGGACTGATCTCGTTGAGGCTTGCTAGTTATTTCAGCCACCTTTCAACAATAGAGATTCTGGTGTTTTGTCTTCTTTGATGACCGTTCATGAGTGTCGCTCCTATGGCGCCGGTGCTTCTATTTGTGTTTCATTGGTGATCCAGTCTTCGCCGCCCTTTCGTTCGCATCCGTCCACGTGTGCGGTTTGTTCGGAATTTGTTGAGCCACCTGCCGCTTTGAGATTCTTCCTCCTGTCCGATACCCAACACGTGGCCCTCGTTTTTTGTGCCTGTCAGTGTGTCTCTTCGCCTCTGCTGCTCCATTATGATCGAGTAGCCGCTGTGTTTCGAGAGTGCATTGTCATTGCCTTCTGTTATTCGCTCTCTAGAGCTCGGAGAGAAGTAGAGCCTTTGATGTTTCGGTGACCCTCCGCTTGTACGCCATCGCCTCGATGACTGTTCCGGTGCCCTTTCGGTGGAGACCTCTATGGAAATCGTTAATACAACCACGGCAGAGATCTGCGCTTCTTGGCGGTTTTGTTTGTGAGCCATTTTTCTTTCTTGTCTGATATTTGCGTTGTATGTTCCTGGTTACTTTTTCTGGTCTGTTTGTTGTCGGGGTTGATGCGTGAGTCCGTCCAGTTCAGAAGAATACTCTGCCATCTCCGAGCCAGAGTTCATCACTGGCTTTTGGGGTGGAGAGATATTCATTCTCGGATAGTTTCTGTGGTCTGCGTGCATGGTCTGTCATTCCTGCTTCTCTGTTTATATTTGCTCTGTTTTCATTTTTGGTATAACAATAAAGAATCGGTGGTGGTGTTCATACCGGGGAGTAGGACCATATGGTCCGAACCACGTAAATCTTGTTATTCCTTTTACTTTCCTACAAGATTCGTTTTCTATTTTCCGACTTTGTCAATAACATGTTTTATACGTGGCTGTGTTTACATTGTGTTTATCTCAGCAAACCGAATCGTTTCTGCAACAAGTGGTTTCAGAGCCTAATTACTTGTTTTATTTACAATGTCTGTCAAATTTGAAATTGATAAATTTTATGGAGAAAATTATTTTAATTTTTGGAGAGTTAAAGTACATGCTTTACTTGTTCATAATGGTCTTGCTGACGCTTTGAACAGTAGTAAGAAACATGTTGTGACTGTCACTGCCGATGGTCAGTCCACCACTACATTTGTCGATGTTGATCCTGGTATACTAGAGAAGGCTCACTGCACTCTCCTGTTAACTTTGCATGATAAAGTGTTGTGTGAATTAGCACATGAAACTATGGAGAAATCAATTTGGTTTAAACTCAAGCATTTGTATATGAATAAGTCTTTACTTGGGCGTCTGTATAAAAAAATACATTTATACAATTATATAAATGTTGCCTGCTTCTTCTTTGCATGTTCATATAGATGAGTTTAATAAAATTCTGTTAGATTTAGAAAATATAGACATTGGAGTTAAGGATGAGGACCAAGATTTAATTCTGTTAACCTCTCTTGATGATTCTTTTAACTCGTTAAGGGATTCCATGATGTATGGTAGTGATTATATTACGTTAGAAGAGGTTAAGTCTGATGTCCTGTCTCACGATCTTCAAACGCATAGTTTGTAGGAAGAGTTGAGTTATATTAAGAGTGAACCTCAGATTTTGTATACCAAGGCTCCTATGAAAAATAAGGGTTGGAATGGAAAGAACCGGTTTAAAGGATTTCGGTGTTTTGAGTGTGGTAATATTGGCCACATTAAACATTACATTCCCAATCTGAAAGGAAAAGATAGTATGGCCCAGAAAAATGTTGTATGTCCCAATTATGAGTCTGTAGAAGTCCTTTAGTCCATCCAGCAACCCCTTCATTAGAACTAGACATAGGATCTTTGTAGTTTCTTTCCTGCGTTCCTAAAACTGGCTTCACTTGTTTTTGTGGAGGAATCCCGATTAAGAAAAAAGGAATGTGTTGGCTGGTCTAAGCTGTTCGGGCTTAGGTGGAGAAGATGTTATCCAATCAGTTTTCTGTTCTGTGATTACTGTGTTTAGTTTTCTACTGTTTTGATTAATGATCCATTTTTTATGCTTTCATGTTTTTTGTTTTTTCATTGTATTTTTACCCCCGGGAAAGGCTGTTTGAATTTCTGGTTGTTGGGGCATATCAGACCAACTGTTCTGCGTAGAACCAATAGTAAATGGTGGGTAATCTTGATGAATGTTGGTTGCTTAGTTTAAAATTCTGAGCATGTTTAATCTGTTTAATAGTAGAAAAGTACTGTGGGTAGAACATGTGTCACTACCGGCACATGATAGTTGATGTTCTACAGGGAGAACATTTGTATACTTATGTTTTTCTGATTATAGAATGTCTACCCACACTAGTGATAGCCTATATCAGAAGTTAGATGGTTTTCAAGAACAATATATATATTTTTTGTTTTTTAAATTTTAAAAGGTCGAGATTTGTGAAAATGGTTTTTAAATATTAAAAATGTTGTTTTTTGGTTTTTCCATGCAAAATTTTTTTAGTTTTATTTTTATTATTATGCTTGTTGAGTTTTTGTTCTGTGGGCTTTTCTTGTTTGTTGTGCCTCCTGACCGTGGCTTGTTTACTGGGCTGATCTCGTTGTGGCTCGCTGGTTATTTCGGCCTCCTTTCCACCATGGTGATCCTGGTGTTTTGTCTTCTGTGATGATAATTGATGAGTGCCGATCCTATGGCGCTGGTGCTTCTGTTTTTGTTTCTTCGGTGATCCAATCTTCGTCGCCCTTTCGTTTGCCACCATCCACGTGTGCAGTTTGTTCGGAATTTGTTGAGTTGCCTGCCGCTTTGAGATTCTTCCGCTCATTCGATTCCCGTCAAGTGACCCTCGTCTGTTGCGCCTGTCAGCATGTCTCTTCGCCTCTGATACTCCATTAAGATCGATTAACCGATGTGTTTCGAGAGTGCGTTGGCGTCATCTTCAGTTCTTCGCTCCTGAGAGCTCCGAGAGAAGCATATCCTTCGATGTTTCGGTGACCCGCCGCTTGTACATCGTCGACTCAATGACTGTTCCGGTGCCCTTCGAGTGGAGACCTCTATGGAAATCGTTAATGCAACCATGGAAGAGATCTGTTCTTCTTGGCGGTTTTGGTTTGTGAGCCATTTTTCGTTCTTGTTTGATCATTGCATTGTATGTTCCTGGTTTCTTTTTTTAGTCTGTTTGTAGTCGGGGTTGCGTGCGTGAGTCCATCCAGTTCGGTAGAATACTCCGCTATCTCCGAGCCAGAGTTCATCACTGGCTTTTGGGGTGGAGATATATTTGTTCTCAGATAGTTTCTATGGTCCGCGTGCATGGTCTGTCTTTCCTTATTCTCTATTTTCATTTTCTCTTTTTTCATTTTTTCATAATAATAAATAATCGGTGGGGGTGTTCATGCTGTGGAGTAGGACCATAAGGTCCGAACCACGTAAATCATGTTGTACCTTTTACTTTCCTTCAAGTTTCATTTTCTTTTTTCGGACTTTGTTAATAACACGTTTTATACTTGGCAGTGTTTACGTTGTGTTTGTCTCTGCAAACCGAATCGTTTCCACAACATGTGGTATCAGATCCTGATTACTCATTTTATTTACAATGTCTGTCAAATTTGAAATTGATAAATTTGACGAAGAAAATGATTTTAATTTGTGTAGCGTTAAAATACGTTCTTTACTTATTCATAATGGTCTTGTTGATGCTTTGCATGGTAGTAATAAACCTGTTTTCACTGTCACTGTCGATGGTCAGTCCACCACTACATTTTTCGATGTTGATCCTAGTATACTAGAGAAGGCTCACTTCACTCTACTGTTAAATTTGGGTGATAAGGTGCTGCATAAAGTAGCACATGAAACTACGGATAAATAAATATGGGTTAAACTCGAGCATTTGTATATGACTAAGTCTTTACATGGGCGTCTGTATAAAAAAATGCATTTATACAATTTTAAAATGTTGCCTGGTTCTTCTGTGCATGTTCATATAGATGACTTTAATAAAAAAAAATTAGATTTAGAAAATATAGACATTGAAGTTAAGGATGAGGACCATGCTTTAATTTTGTTAACCTCTCTTGATGATTCTTTTAACTCGTTAAGGGATTCAATGATGTATGGTCGCGATTCTATTACGTTAGAAGAGGTTATGTCTGTTGTCCTGTATTGGGATCTTCTAAAGCATAGTTTGAAGGAAGTGTTGAGTTCTATTAAGAGTGAACCTCAGATGTTGTATACCAAGGCTCATGTGCAAAATAAGGGTAGGAATGGAATGAAACAATTTAAAGGATTTAGGTGTTTTGAGTGTGGTAATATCGTTCACCTTAAACGTTACTATCCTAATATGAAAGGAAAAGATAGTATGGCCCGGAAAAATGTGGTATGTCTTGATTATGAGTCTACAGAAGTTATTTAGTCCTTCCAGCAGCCCCTTCATTAGAACTATATATAGGTTCTTTGTAGATTTTTTCTTGCGTTCCTAGGACAGGCTTCACTTGTTTTTTTGGGGGGAATCACGATTAAGAAAAAAGGTCTGTGTTGGTTTGTATAAGCTGTTCGGTCTTAGGTGGAGAGGATGTTATCCTGTTAGTTTTCTATTCTGGGATTACTGTGTTTAGTTTTCTACTGTTTTGATTAATGATTAATTGTTTTTTAAGATTTCATGTTTTTTGTTTTTTCATTGAATTTTTACCCCCGGGAAAGGCTGTTTGAATTTCAGGTTGTTGGTGCATATCGTACCAACTGTTCCGGGATGAACCAATGGTAAATGCTGGGTAATCTTGATGAATTTTGGTTGCTTAGTTTAAAATTATGAGCTTGTTTAATCTGTTTAATAGTAGAAAAGTTGTGTGGGTAGAACATGTTTCACTACCGGCACAAGCTAGGTGATGTTCTACTGGGAGAACATTTGTAGACTTAGGTTTTTTCTTACACTAGTGATAACATGTATCAATAGTTAGATGGTTCGCAAGAACACCATCTGTTTTTTTTGTATATTAAATTTGACAAGGTTGATATTTGTGAAAATGGTTTTCAAATATTAAAAATGCTATTTTTGGGGTTTTCCATGCAAAATTGGTTTTAATTTTCTTTTTATTAGTATGCTTGTTGGGTTTCTGTTATGTGGGATTGTCTTGTTTTTTGGGCCTCTTGACCTTGGCTTGTTTGTTGGGCTGATCTCGTTGTGGCTTGCTGGTTATTTTGGCCTCCATTCCACCATGGATATCCTGGTGTTTTATCTTCTTTGATGACCATTGATGAGTGCGGATCCTACGGTGTTGGTGCTTATGTTTGTGTTTTTTCGGTGATCAAATATTTGCCGGCCTTTAGTTCTCAATCGTGCACGTGTGCGGTTTGTTCGGAATTTTTTGAGTCGCCTGCCGCTTTGAGATTCTTCCACTCGTCTGATTCCCGCCGCGTAGCCCTCATCTGTTGCGCCTGTCAGCGCGTCTCTTTGGCTCTACTGCTCCATTATGATCGAGTAGCAGCTATTTTTTCGGAGTGTGTTGTCCCCGTCTTTAGTTCTTCGCTCCCGAGAGCTACGAGAGTAGCAGAGCCATTGATGATTCGGTGACCCGCCGCTTGTATGACATCAGCTCGTTGACTGTTCTAGTGCCGTTCCAGTGGAGACCTCTATGGAAATCGTTAATGCAGCCATGTAAGAGATCTGCCCTTCTTGGTGGTTTTGTTTGTGAGCCATTTTTATTTCTTGTCTAATCTTTGCGTTGTATGTTCCTGGTTTCTTTTTCTGGTATGTTTGTAGTCGGGGTTGTAGGCGTGAGTCCGTCCAGTTCAGAATAATACTCTGTTATCTCCGATCTAGAGTTCATCACTAGCTTTTGGGGTAGAGAGATCTTCGTTCTCGGATAGTTTCTGTGTTCCGTGTGCGTGGTCTGTCTTTCCTGCTTCTCTGTTAGCATTTGCTCTGTTTTTGTTTTTTGCATAATAATAAAGAAGCGGTGGTGGTGTTCTTGCCGTGGAGTAGGACCATATGGTCCGAACCACGTAAATCCGGTTGTTCCTTTTACTTTCTTTCATGTTTCATTTTCTATGTTTCCGACTTTGTTAATAACACATTTTATTCTTGGCTATGTTTACGTTGTGTTTATCTCTACAAACCGAATAGTTTCCGCAACAAGTGGTATCAGAGCCTGATTACTCGTTTTATTTACAATGTCTGTCAAATTTGAAATTGATAAATTTTATGGAGAAAATGATTTCAATTTGTGGAGAGTTAAAATGCGTGATTTACTTGTTCATAATGGTCTTGCTGATTCTTTTCACGGTAGTAAGAAACATGTCGTGACTGTCACTGCTGATGGTCAGTCCACCACTACATTTTTCGATGTTTATCTTGTTATACTAGATAAGTCTCACTGCACTCTACTGTTAACATTGGGTGATAAGGTGCTGCGTGAAGTAGCACATGAAAGTACGACTAAATTGATTTGGGTTAAACTCGAGCATTTGTATATGACTAAGTCTTTACATGGGCGTTTGTATAAAAAATTGTGTTTATACAATTTTAAAATTTCGCATGGTTCTTCTGTGCATGTTCATATAGACGAGTTTAATAAAATTCTATTAGATTTAGCAAATATAGACATTGAAGATAAGGATGACGACCAAGATTTATTTCTTTTAACCACTCATGATGATTCTTTTAACTCATTAAGGGGTTCCATGATGTATGGTCGCGATTCTATTATGTTAGAAGAGGTTAAGTCTGATGTCATGTCTCAGGATCTTTAAATGCATAGTTTGAAGGAAGAGTTGAGTTCTATTAAGAGTGAACCACAGATGTTGTATACCAAGGTTCCTCTGAAAAATAAGTGTAGGAATGGAAAGAACCAGTTTAAAGGATTTAGGTGTTTTGAGTGAGGTAATATCATCCACATTAAACGTTACACTCCAAATCTGAAAGGAAAAGATAGTATGGCCCACACAAATGTGGTATGTCCCAATTATGAGTATGCAGAAGTCCTTTAGTCCTTCCCGCAGCCCCTTCGTTAGAACTAGACATATGTTCTTTGTAGTTTTTTATTGCATTACTAGGACTAGCTTCACTTGTTTTTGTGGAGGAATCTTGGTTAAGAAAATTTTGTGGGCAGGTACAAACTATTCGGGCATAGGTGGAGAGGATGTTCTCCTGTCAGTTTTTTGTATATGATTACTGTGTTTAGTTTTCTACTGTTTTGATTAATGATTCATTGTTTTTTAAGCTTTCATGTTTTTTGATTTTTCATTGTATTTTTACCACCGGGAAAGGCTGTTTGAATTTCAGCTTGTTGGTGCATATCGGACTAACTGTTCCGGGTTGAACCAATGGTAAATACTGGGTAATCTTGATGAATTTTGGTTGCTTAGTTTAAAATTCTAAGCATGTTTATTCTGTTTAATAGTAGAAAAGTAGTGTGGGTAGAACATGTGTCACTACCGACACATGCAAGGTGATGTTCTACTGGGAGAACATTTATAGACTTAGGTTTTTCTGATTATAGAAGGTCTACCAACACTAGTGATATCCTGTATTGGTAGTTAGATGGTCTGCAAGAACACCATCTGTTTTTTTTTTTAAATTTGAAAAGGTGGAGATTTGTAAAGATGGTTTTCAGATATTAAAAATGCCTTTTTTTGGTTTTTCCATGAAAAATTAATTTTAGTTTTCTTTTTATTATTATGCTTGTTGGGTTTCTATTCCGTGGGATTTTCTTGTTTGTTGGGCCTCTTGACCATGGCATGTTTGCTGGGCTGATCTCGTTGTGGCTCGTTGGCTATTTCGGCCTCCTTTTCACCATGGTGATCCTGGTGTTTTGTCTTATTTGATGACCGTTGATGAGTGTCGATCCAACGGCATTGGTGCTTCTTTTTGTGTTTCTCTAGTGATCTAATATTCTACGCCCTTTCGTTCGCAACCGTCCACATGTGCGGTTTGTTCGGAATTTGTTGAGTTGCCTGCCGCTTAGATATTCTTCCGCTCATATGATGCCTACCACGTGGCCCTTGTCTATTGAGCCTGTCAGCACGTCTCTTCGCCTATGCTGCTCCATTATGATAAAGTAGCCTCTTTGTTTCGAGAGTGCGTTGTCGCCGTCTTCAGTTATTCGCTCCCGAGAGCACTGAGAAAAGCAGAGCCTTCGATGTTTCGATGACCCGCCGCTTGTACGCCGTCGGCTCAACGACTGTTCCCCTGCCCTTTCAGTGGAGACCCTTATGGAAATCGTTAATGCAACCATGGAAGAGATCTGCGATTCTAGGCAGTTTTGTTTGTGAGCCATTTTTCTTTCTTGTCTGATCTTTTTAGTGTATGTTCCTGGTTTCTTTTTCTGGTCTGTTTGTAGTCGGGGTTGCGTGCGTGAGCCCATCCAGTTCGGAAGAATACTCTGATATCTCCGATCCAGAGTTCATCATTGGCTTTTGGGGTGGAGAGATCATCGTTCTCAAATAGTTTTTGTGGTCCGCGTGTGTGGTCTGTCTTTCCTGCTTCTCTGTTACCATTTGCTCGGTTTTCGTTTTTTGAATAATAATAAATAATCAGTGGTGGTATTCTTACCGTGGAGTAGAACCATAAGGTCCAAACCACATAAATATTGTTGTTCCTTTTATGTTCCTGCATGTTTTGTTTTTTTTTTTGTTTTCCGACATTGTTAATAACACGTTTTATACTCTGCTGTGTTTATGTTGTGTTTATCTCTAGAAACAGAATAGTTTCCGCAACAAGTGGTATCAGAGCCTGATTACTCGTTTTATTTACAATGTCTGTCAAATTTGAAATTGATAATTTTTATGGATAAAATGATTATAATTTTTGGAGAGTTAAAATGCACGCTTTACTTGTTCATAGTGGTCTTGATGATGCATTTCATGGTAGTTAGAAACCTATTGTGACTGTCACTATCGATGGTTAGTCCACCACTACATTTGTTGATGTTGATCCTAGTATACTAGAGAAGGCTCACTACACTCTACTGTTAACTTTGGGTGATAAGTTGCTGCTTCAAGTAGCACATGAAACTACGGCTAAATTGATTTTCATTAAACTCGAGCATTTGTATATGAATAAGTCTTTACTTGGGCGTCTGTATAAAAAAACGCGTTTATACAATTTTAAAATGTTTCCTGGTTCTTCTTTGCATGTTCATATAGACGAGTTTAAGAAAATTATGTTATATTTTTCAAATATAGACATTGATGTTAAGGATGAGGACCAAGATTTAATCTTATAAACCTCTCTTGATGATTCTCTTAACTCATTAAGGGATTCCATGATGTATGGTCGCAATTCTATTACAATAGAAGAGGTTAAGTCTTTTGTCCTGTCTCAGGATCTTCAAACACATAGTTTGAAGGAAGAGTTGAGTTCTATTAAGGGTGAACCTCATATGTTTTATACTAAGGCTCCTATAAAAAATAAGGGTAGGAATGGAAAGAACCAGTTTAAAGGATTTAGGTGTTTTGAGTGTGGTAATATCGGCCACATTAAATGTTACTTTCCTAATCTGAAAGGAAAAGATAGTATGGCCCAGAAAAATGTGGTATGTCCCGATTATGAGTCTACAGAAGTCCTTTAGTCCTTCCAGCATCCCCTTCATTAGAAATAGACATACGTTCATTGTAGTATTTTTCTTGCGTTCCTAGGACTGGATTCACTTGTTTTTGTGGGGGAATTCCGGTTATTAGAAAAGGTCTGTGTGGGATGGTCTAAGCTGTTCCGGCTTAGGTGGAGAGGATATTCTCCTGTCAGTTTTCTGTTCTGTGATTACTGTGTTTAGTTTTCTACTGTTTTGATTAATGATTCATTTTTTTAATCTTTCATGTTTTTTGTTTTTTCATTGTATTTTTACCCCCGGGAAAGGTTGTTTGAATTTTAGGTTGTTGGTGCATATCATACCAACTGTTCCGGGTTGAACCAATGGTAAATGCTGGGTAATCTTGATGAATTTTGGATTCTTAGTTTAAAATTCTAAGCATGTTTAATCTGTTTAATAGTAGAAAAGTAGTGTGGCTAGAACATGTGTCACTACCGACACATGCTTCGTGATGTTCAACTGGGAGGAAATTTGTAGACTTAGGTTTTTCTGATTATAGAATGTCTACCCACAATAGTGATAGTCTGTATCGGTAGTTAGATGGTTTGCAAGAACTCCATCTGTTTTTTTTTATATTTGAAAAGGTGTAGATTTGTGAAAATGGTTTTCAAATATTAAAAATGTTATTTTTTGGTTTTTCCATGAAAAATTGGTTTTAGTTTTCTTTTTATTATTATGATTGTTGGGTTTCTATTCTGTGGGCTTTTCTTTTTTTGGGCCTCTTAACCATGGCATGTTTGCTGGGCTGATCTCACTATGGCTCACTGGTTATTTCAGCCTCCTTTCCACCATGGCGATCCTAGTGTTTTGTCTTCATTGAGGATCATTGATGAGTGCCGATCCAACAACGCTGGTTCTTCTGTTTGTGTTTCATCGGTGATCCAATCTTCACTGCCCTTTCGTTCACAACCATCCACGTGTGCGGTTTGTTCGGAATTTGTTGAGCCGCCTGCCACTTTGAGATTCCTCCGCTTGTCTTATTCCTACCGCGTGGCCTTCGTCTGTTATGCCTGTCAGCGCATCTCTTCGCCTATGCTACTACATTATGATCGAGTAGCCACTGTGTTTCGAGAGTTCATTGTCATCGTGTTCTATTCATCGCTCCTGAGAGATCCGAGATAAGTAGAGACTTCGATGTTTCGGTGACCCGCCTGTACGTCATCGGATCGACGACTGTTCCGGTGCCCTTCCAGTGGAGACCTCTATGGAAATCATTAATGCAACCATGGCATAGATCTGCGCTTCTTGGTGGTTTTGTTTGTGATCCATTTTTCTTTCTTGTCTGATCTTTGAGTTGTATGTTCCTGGTTTCTTTTTCTAGTATATTTGTAGTCGGGGTTGCATGCGTGAGTCCCTCTTGTTTGGAAGAATACTCCGCTATCTCCGAGCCAGAGTTCTTCACTAGCTTTTGGGGTGGAGAGATCTTCGTTCTCGGATAGTTTCTGTGGTCCACGTGCATGGTCTGTCTTTCCTGATTCTTTGTTTCCATTTGCTCTGTTTTCATTTTTTGGATAATAATAAAGAATTGGTAGTGGTGTTCTTGCCGTAAAGTCGGACCAGAAGGTCTGAACCACTTAAATCATGTTGTTACTTTTACTTTCCTGAAAGGTTATTTTTCTGTTTTCTGACTTTATTAATAACACATTTTATACTCAGCTGTGTTTATGTTGTCTTTATCTCTGCAAACTGAATCGTTTCGGCAACACATTAGTATGGGCAGGATCAATACCAGGGAGTACAAGAAGATCTCCCTTGGGACGCCTATGTCAGATGTGTGGGTGCCAATGTTTTGGAGGAAGGAGGTTCCCAAGAGAATTAATTTCTTGGTTTCACAGATCAGGAATAATGTGATCCCAACGGAAGGGAGCATACATAAAAATGGTATTTCCTGGGTGTCCTACTACTACTACTACTGTGAGAAGCCGAAGACAAAGTCGACAGTTCACCTATTCCATCAATTCCAATGAGATTCTCATCTATGGTCCCTCATAAACCCCCATCCCATCATAGAGAGTGACTCCCTGTCTTTGCAGGGTTTCATAACTGTATGGTTTCATGGCTCTGAGAATAGAGTCATGGAGGGAGATGTGCGGAGAATATTTTATGTGTCTATATTCTATTACATCTTAGAGGCTCGCAATTCTGTTCAGTAGGGATCTAGGCGCTCTCTGCTATTCATGAAAATGCGGGTCAGATCCCTCGCTAATGAGCTGGCTTCCTTAGTTAAGTTGGGGCACGCTTCAGTTACTATTTTCATTCTCATTAATCGGCCAAGCCCCCTGAACCGGATGAGCGGTCTTTGGGTGAGATGGAAGCCCCCCCAAAATGGGTTTAATAATAACATGGAAGGTTCTTTCATGGAAGGGGTGTTGAGGGGTGGCTCGGTTCTTTATGACTCACGAGGTTCGGTTCATCTTGGCTTCAACGCCTTCTATGCTCTGGGAAACTCTTTAGGTGTGGTAGTGCAGACACTTTTTTCCATACTTATGTTTTTCTGGATGCAGGGCTATCGGGTGATGGAAATTGAATCGAACTCCGAAGTCCTAGAGATGGATTTTCAAGGAAAGAAAGCGGTACCTTGGGAGTTTACATATTTTATCTGTAGGTGCAATTGAGAGACCAAAAATGGGCAGACAGTTCATCATATTTGGAGGGAGAGGAACATTGCGGCAGACTCCCTCCCCCGTTTGGGTAGGCACGGTGAAGAGGTTAGGATTTTTTCTAGTTTATACTCTCTTCCAGCAATGTGAAAAGATGTAGTGCAAGGTGTTTCCCTGGGTCTGCACCACTTTCACCCTCCTTAAATGGTATGTGCATGTACCATTATTTTTTCAATAAAAAATAACTTTCAACAGAATTACTACATACTCATAGTATTCACATCATGTATGAATATAATCCTTTGCAGCCCCCTATTAACATTATATGGTGATATCCAAATTTTTGACCCACTATAGTGAAGTAATGGTATCATTATAATTGATTTAACAAGTCATCATTTTATTATATGGGATAATTATTCTTTATCATGATAATATTGATTTCGTTATAGCATATGTAAAAACACACTGATTGATCATTTTTTATAATGAAAATACCAAACGAACCCCATGTTGATGTACATGGGATTATAAACCAATTATCCTGATTCCATAGTAGATTCATTATTAATGCTTAAATTTCTATAGTGTTTATTCTATATGGATTCTCTGATATTATCAGTTCTCCATGTATATGTTTGATTGAGAAATCAATTCTCTTTTTTGGAGAAAGACTAGGAATCTCATTGGGAATAAATAATTAATCTCTATTATAATGTGGTGGTCATTAAGGATGATCTTTTCTATGGAATCAATTATTAGAGACAAATGATTGATCATTGATAAATAATATCCGTGATTGATATGGAATTTTAAATGTGAGTAATCATCCCCATTAAATATTTTTAGTATCTCTTTTTGATTCATGATATGGAATATTATTTCCAATTATAGATAAATAATTTTGGCTCTACACAAGGACAACCAATCCATTCCCTGGATACTATTTATTTCTACAAAATAGAGTTATATAATGTTCACTAAAAATTCATCCAATAAAATTGGATATCAGATGAGTTATATGAATGGGACACATTATTATCCCCATTTCAAATATTCATTGATAAATAAACATCAAAATTTTGATGATGTATTTGAATTGTTCAACTAAACATGAGTGATATGAATGATTTTTAGAACAAAAATGAAATAGTATGATCACTATTTTTTAATTAATAACTAGTTTACCTTTCACCATGTCATTTTCAAGATCAACTTATGTTTTTATGATGGGATAAAATCATCTTTTCCCTCACGTTCATGGGCGATATTGTTGTTAGATTTATTTTTATTCCTTGGATTGCAGGATTGGTTTTCATATTGTCCATGTTATTCATTGTTAAAACACTGGAACAGATTCTAATGATTAACCAAACACTTATTTTTTACATTTCAATTCATCGATTTTCTTATGTTACCTTCATCGTTAATTTCATTGACCCCCTTCTATTCGAAACAAAAAGAATTTCCATATCTATTTTATGAAATTTCAATAATACATCATCCCAAATAGTTGATTTGTGTTCAATGAAACATTTATACCACTACTGTATTTCTTCATCACCCACTTGAATTGAACATAGTTATCCACTTTAAATCTATAGTCCTGTGTGACCAAAGAGATTAACCAATCTCCATTTTGGCATTGCGGTGACATAGAAAAATTTCATTCTAACTAAAAAATCATACATTCCCTAAAATAGTTTTATTATAGTCTTTAACCCAATAAATAAGCATTCATATTTTCATTCAAGGATTATGAAAATGATAAATACATATCATTGATTATGTTCATTTTTTCCCTTATATGACCTAATGTATTCTTCATATATCTTCTTCAATCCAAGGTATTTCCTACCATTTTTTGTTATGAAGTGATAGGAAAAATTGTATTGACACTTATATTCATGAACACAGCTAAATCCATAGCCTTAAAATCATCAATGATAATTATATTCATGATCACTATCCACAACTGATCAGTTTCTCCCTATAAAATTATAATGTGGTGGTATAAAATTATATTATTGAAAACAATAGAGGATAGGGCATCTATTCTAAATGAAGTTACTAAATTTTCCCATGGGTATGTTTTTTTGAGGATCTACTAAACTGAGGATATGATTATCACATAAACTCCTTGAAAACAACTTTAACATTCTTAAGGATAAATGTGTGTATCACATGATCATTGGTATTGTTCAACACTAGAGTAATTTAAGGATGTACTATAGTGTATTTCTAAACTCATACTCCCTATAGGGTATGTATCATATTTGGGAAATCGTAATTTTAACAATTAGTTTTGTTATTAATATACTTACATTTATTTCATGTCAGTAATTAAAATAATATAATATCATGGTCGATAAAAAAAACATTTAGGAATATAAAAGAGAAAATGTGAACATAAAATGTATTACATTAAAATGAAATATCCAGTCTATATCGTGAATACTTTATAATTAATCTCAGTTATCCATTATAAATTTTCAATTATATTTTTGAAACTGACATTGTATTTTTTACATTCTAATTATTCGTTAATATATTTTGATTTTACTAAATAATATTCCAAGGTGTGTTGATCATGTTACACAATAAGGAATCTTTTGTTAACCATTTATATGTTAAGTTAACAAAAAATAAACCCCTTACGATTTTCCTAAACAAAATAAATAATTTCTCAATAGAAATCCACTTATAGATTATATAATGATATTTTATTGACTAGAATCCACTCATAATATACATTATGAATCATTTAGGTTATTTTCATAAAGATATATACATGAATTGAATTTTTACTAATGTATTCATACCCTAATCCATGAAAAATATCTTCACCTACCTCTAATACAAACTATAATAACAAATATTTCTAATATATATTATTTAATGATTTATAATATAAATAAATGTTTAATACATTACGATAATATCAATAGGAATAGTGTCTTATGGAATTAAAAACATAAAAAATTAAACTAAAACAAAATACAACATATTTATATAAATCAATATAATATAATATGATATTCCATTTAACTCCAAGTAATACACAATACAATTTATGTACATAAAAATTAATGTTTTGAGCATTAAATCATAAAAAGGGAAAACATTATAGCATGATGATAAAAACAGAATGATTCAAGACGCATATCATGAAAACATAAAAGATGTTTAAATCATATATAATAACATATTGGAATGGAATGATAAAATAATATCTTAACATCCTAGTTTAATAAGAATTTAATGAGCATTAAATATGTGGAGTAATTTTTATTAGTAGAATCTTACTGTTGTGTTATCATGAATTAATTTACTATGTGTAATTGGTTGAGAAACATATATATTATCTCATTAGATGATAATAAGACACGACACATGAGATCACTATCAGGGTGTGTGATTCAATTTATCATACATTATTTTATCCACAATGATCATATAATGTAAGAATTTATTTCATTATTATAAACCCATGATAACAGAATATGACTCTCATACATAGATTTACCCAATTAATTTTGTAGTGTATCATCCCATTACAGAATTGCATGGAATGTATTTAAACTTGTATTGGTTCTTCATTTTTGTTAATTAGGTAGTTTTCAGAACTAATTAGTTGGATACCTCTAATTGCAAGGTCATAGATTTGTTGGACTCTCAGCTTTAACTGTGTGTTTCTATATGTTGTAGGAAGGTTCCATGTCTATTAACTAGATTACATGTCATGTATCAGTCTCTAGGGTCCTACCATGCGAAGGTTCATTTTGTGATATGATCCACACCAAGAATTTTTAGCTGACATTATGAGACCTTCCACGTCATGAGTCATTTAATGAATGATTTTTCATTAAAACCGATTCGTTTTTCGGAGTCTATGAAACATAACGAATTCACGAATTGTAATGGTATTACACATTGTTTAATATCCCAAATATAGTTTTAAAACTAGGTTCACATATTATCTCCCTCTTTTGAATCACCTCTAATTTTATTTATCATTACCCATAGCCTTTCCCATGTGATCTTGGAGCTCTCCAACCCTTCTTGGAACCCTTATTTGGCATTCGATCATTGTTTCAGTGGTGGTGTAATTTTTGTGTAAGCTTTATTCCCCAAAATATATCTTCTTCTATTTCACCTCCTTTGGTATTTTTGTATATCATACTAAAATTT
This sequence comes from Viscum album, assembly GCA_963277665.1. NCBI lineage: Eukaryota > Viridiplantae > Streptophyta > Magnoliopsida > Santalales > Viscaceae > Viscum > Viscum album. The sequence continues at coordinate 670,779,474 of OY728163.1, forward strand.
ATGGGATCTATACTATAACTTTGTAGTTCTCATTTATAAGTTGTGATTTGAGGACATCTGTGCCTTTTTTCTCTTTGGTGGGTTTCACATCCGAAGTTGTGTCTCAAAGAAAGGTATGTGGTTATATCCCTCTTGTACAAATTTATTAAACATAAATTTAAGAATTCATAGTAGTTTTGGTTTCAAATTAAAATTTTTTAAATGGATTTCAATCTTTTTTTATTAAATATAAATTCGAGTGAATTGGGTGGTTTGAAATGGTTCTTGCAAGAAACTGGTAACAACCCACTATTTTGATTATTTTGGTCTGTTTACAAAATTATGTAAATGGATTCAATGGAAATATTGAATTTTAATTTTGAAACATAGTTTAGGGAATTATTTAATTTAAAAAATGGAATTTTTTTTTGATAAAAACTTAGCGGTTTATCTTGGGGGAAAGGAATGATTTTTTATTAAAACCTGTATGTGTTTCAAATGAAAAACTGGAATTTGAAATAGGGGATTAATATTTAATTGTATTTTATGAATTCATAAAATGATTTTTTCATTAGTTGTTATGTAAGATCACATGAAACCCTTGGGAATTTTTTAAATTGTTTGTGAATAGTCTACAATTATAAAATTTTCTAAAACCCAAATGCAGAAGGTTAAATCCCTGATGGGATGGTGCCGAATCACTTTTTTCCAGTGTCATAGGGAATTGTGTACACACATATTCCCCTGATCACATATAGAGTGTGTTGTCCTATATCCCAGAACATTAATACCTATTTTTCATATGACAATGTTTCTCACTTGTTTTAGAATTGAGACATAAATGTATCCCAATGTTTTAAAACTAATTTACATGCCTTCTGATTTTATAAAAATAGTTTTATATAAACAGATTTATTTAATTGTTTATTTTAGAAGTATTCTATCATTGTACAGACATTTCGTGAAGTATTTTTTCATCACATGATCTGTATGACATGATTTTTCTCAATATTATTTAAAACTACAACAATTTTTTTATTCTAAATCATTCCTTTGGTTAATATATTATTGAAATATTTTATGGAATCTACGGTGAGACTCTAATTGTATTTTTAGATCACAAACTACTTGTTCCTTTGGGGTGTAGGTAGACAATCTACTTCCTGGTTTGAGCAAGGGGAAATGATATTTTAGAGGTTCATCCAGCTATTGTATTATGCACTTGGTGAGATTTGACCTTAGGTACTTGGGATGTTTTACTCTATTCTGGTACATGGGTTTTAATACATTGGGTTTTAATTCCTTGTTTAGTTTTGGTACATGACTACAAGTGGCATTTAATTTGTATGCATATTGACTTGATTTTCTTCATTATGTGGGTTTTTGTTGAAAATTATTTCCCACTTGGTTGTTGTATGATTCCAGGTGTTAGTTGTCGACCAGTGGAGATCGGGAATGCCATTCGGGGTATTTCCGGACATGATAAGTTATCGAGTTACCAGGTTACTCAGGTTGGCTCATAAAAAGATGTATTAAAAGGGGCCATTGTGCTTTTTTCATTGAACTCAGTAATCATTTGTGAAATATTGATGAGACATAGAAGGTAGTTGTGATTGATTTTCTTGAGATCACTAATTGTAATGAAAATTATGTTTCATGTGGTGTTTAGGGAAAAATGAATTATGGATTAGTTATAGTCTTCTCCCTATTTTGATTTGGATATAGTGAAATGAAAATATTTTTTATTTTGTCTCTCGGAATTAATTTTCCTTGTTACTCTATTTGATTGTAAATTTGTTGTCTTCTTTTATGACTAATAATATAGTGTGTAATCATTTCTCCAAGAATATGTGAAAATCAGATGTAGGGGGAAATTTTTAATGAACTGCAAAAAACAATTCATATAGTGGAACCGAATCTAGTTGAGTTAATTTTGGGCACTATAAATGCTCGGGTAAATGCACCATATACATTCCCCACTAAGGTTATAGTTGAATAACATCATGGGGTGTTATTAGAAATGATTATAAATAGTTAATTCACCAAAATAATCCCATTTTCAAAGTCTCCACTGATCCTCAACATGGAAAGGAATGGCTCGGCATGATCAAATGACAGTTTGAGTTCTTGGAGACACCAGACAAGATCAAGGTGAAGTGTGCCCCCTTAGTGTATGAGGGACCAATAAGGAGATGATGTAACACAATGGTGAAAACAAAAAAAACATGAGGGAAATTCATGGAAAGACATAAAATCTTGTTTCAATTACCATTTCTATCTAGATTAAATGGTGTTGGACAAAGATATTGAATTTTTAAAGTGTTAGAAGTTTGATAGAACCATGACTAATAATTCAAATTGCATTATTGGAAATGGGTTGTTTTCAAATGAGATTGTATCGAATGAGATGATGATGGCTCAAAAAATTGACTTGGATGTTGGATCTGATATCCTTTTTCAGTTCATCTAGATTAAGCTGCAGACATATACTGATGTGATGGATAGGGTGATAATGGTTTGGATACACCTAGTGGATGGTCTTGCTTGATGGCACTTCTATTTTCTCCATGTGGCAGTATGACTTCCTTTAGGTTAAGATAAATAATAGTGATTCTCATATCTTATCTTGACTTTTGGGTTATTCTAGACCTCATACACCAACATGAAGAAGTTCATTGATTTTCTATTAGTATGGAAAGACAGGACACTCTAAGAGGGTTTCCACTATGGTTCTTAAGAACAATAGTTCATGTCAACATTATAGTCATATACAGAGATCTTGAAATGTATATTATAGTCGACGTAGTTGAATAATATCGTCCACTCCTCCTAAAACAATGTAGAAATTAGATGATTCATATATTAAAGATTTTTATACATAGGAATCTAGAATGAAGATTATTCACACAGTAGATGAGACTCTATAGGAAGTGGATACTGGTCCAGTGGCTGTGAGATGTAATATTAATGTAGGTTTTATATTAGTGACTTATTTATTTGATACTGGTGCATTTCATTCATTTATTTCGACCTGTCTTGTTAATATGTTAAATATTTCATTGGATCTTTTATCGTATGAAATAACTATTACTACACCTTGTGAATTAAGAGAGGTAATGATCTCTATAGTCCATCTTGTTAATTTTATTTAGCAGATGTCGAAATAGATTTGAAATTTTTTGGTCATCGACATGAAACCTATTGAATTCATTATCAAAATGGATTGGTTCATTTCCAATAAATCCTAGATTGATTGTTATCATTAATGGGTCTACCTTGATACATGCTGTGGTTTTTATCTTGTCTTTCATGGATAATGGGATCGAAGTTTGAGAAGTGATAAAACTTATTATCATGATTTGAGGAAGGTAATATCATAATTTTTTATTCATCTTGAGCAAGACTCATTGAGCAGTGACCTCACTATAGTTGTCACGGAGTTTCTTGATGTGTTTCTTTCTGATTTATATGGGTTTCCACCAATAACAATAGTCAGGTTTTACATTTAATTAATGCTTGGTACTCAACCAGTTCCTATACCCTCTTACCACATGGTTCTAACTAAGATGAAAGGGTTGAAATCCCATTTGGATGATCTTCTTGAAAAAGTCTTTATACACCCCACTATGTCAACATGGGAAATATCAGTTCTATTCACTAAGAAGGATAATGGTATTAATCAGTTATGTGTTTTTTTACCAAAAGCTCAATCAAGTTACATTAATGAACAAATATTTGTTTCCACATATTAATGATCTATTTGATCATTTGAAATGGGAGAAGTTGTTCTCAATGATTGAATTTTCATCTGGTTACCATTAGTTTATGATAATTGAATATGACATTCAGAAATCATCCTTTCAGAGAACATATACCCGTTATTAGTACGTTGTTATTCTGTTTGGTCTATCAAATGATCAAGGTGTTTTCACGACATTGATGAATAGGATTTTTAATGAGTATTATACTCTTTTGTGGTAGTCTCTGAGGATGACATCCTAATTTTCTCCATTTATAAGGAGGATCATGTAGATCATCTGAGAATAGTTACGAGCCTTCTAAGAAATCACAAAATCTATTGGAATATTTTTTAGAGTAATTTATGGATTCAGGAAGTGAAATTATTGGGACACATAGTGTAATAATAAGAAGTATTAGCCGATCTTAATATGGTGAATGATGTTATGATTTGGGAGATATAACATAATGTCATTGAGATTCAGAGCTTCATTCTCTTATCTGAATGTTATTATTGGTTCGCGAATTACTTCTAGAATCTGTAATCTCTAATTCGTTTTATAAAAATGAAGGGAGTGCATTTTTTTTGGGAGGATTGATGTCAAATATATTTTTTGATCTGAAACATATTTTGATTACTATGTCGGTGTTGACATGTATAGAGGCCAGGATGGGCAATGTCGTATTTTGTGATGCATCATGTTTACGATTGGGATACGTTATTATACAAAGAGGACATGTAGTTTCATATTTCTCTCATATGCATAGGTAACATGAGAATAATTATTATACCCACGACATTGACCATGCAGTTATATTGTGAGCACTTAAGATTTGGTCAAATTATCTTCATGGTGATAATATTACTATGTATTGAGACAATAATATATTGATTTATATATTCAATAAAAAATATTTCAATCTCTACTAGAGGTGTTTGGTGGAGTACCTACAATAATTATACATTGACATTGCCTACACCATGGGGAATGAGAATTTCATTGCAGATGTTTTGATAAGGAAATTTCTAACACAAGCAGTGAATGAATTTTTAGAATAGTTTAATTTAATGGACCTTTCCATACCATTTCATATTGGATTATAAGAATCAAAGGATAGGGGTTCCTTATCTATAATTCAGATTTTATCAGCTCTTAAAAGATGATTCTTTTGGTTCAACAACTTTACAATGAATTCCATAGCATTAGAGACCCTCTTTATGGTGGGGAGATAGTTCCCCATTTGTCTTTCACCATAGATGGTGTTCTATGTCATCAGAATTGCATTATTTTTCCATTAGTGGAAAAGACAAATATGATGGGGGACTATCATAATTCCCAGTGGTATATTTAACAAGGAACCACTATGATGTTCTATGAAATGCAACAATAGTTTTGGTGGCTAGGTATAAGACATGGAAATGTTGAGTTTATTTCTAAATGTTATAAGTGCCAATAGGTTAAGGGTGAGAACCATAAACCTTTATGTTTCATAGAAACATACATTCCCTATGATGAATTTGTATTAGATCTATATGGACTTTTTGGATGGGTTACCTCATACCTAGGGAAAGAATAATGAAATACGGGTTTCGATTTCAACACCCAGACTTTTTATAGACTTGTTTCATTGCAAAACAAAAATCATCTTACAATGAACAATGTCAAATGTTCCATTCAAATTAATCCAAAATTTCATAATTTACAAGTAACATAAATGGTTTTTACATTACAGACAACAATTTTTTGGCGTACAATACACACAACATTGAGTTGTTGTACGATACACATAACACTGTGTCGGAGTACGATACATGCAACTCTGAGTATCTACGAACCATAAATTTTTTGTTTAAAAAATTTAATAATGATCTAACCATTAAAAATTTATATTAATATTAATAAATACTTTTTATATATTTTATATATTTGTTTTATATAAATAAAACATTTTGATAACGAAAGATAAGATTTTTGGTAAAGTCCTTCTATGTCTAAAATTATTTCATTAATGCCCTTATAATAAAATAAATCATAACCATATTTTTAAATATAATTTTATAAAATAATCCTAATTTTCGAATTTATAATGTCAAAATTATATTAGGGTGAGATTTTTATATTTTTTGAGAAACATTATTTTTGTTTGAATAGTGAAAAGAGTTGGATTTTAATTCCTAACTACTTTTTAATTTTATTTACATATAATAATAAAATATATATTCTTTTTATTTAAAAGATTAATTAGATAATTATTTTATTTACTAATAAAATGTTGGTCACTAAAACCATTTCCACATTTAAATTAGACATAAATACTTAAGAATCTTTTGATCCATTTTTTTATAAAAACCGAGAGTGTCATCCTGATAACAAGATTATTTTTTAAATTATTTTCTTCCAATTCTGTGATTAGAATTTTGAAAAATGGATTCTATATTTGGAATATTATTAAATTATAATTTCTAATATGTTCAACATATTTTTGAAAAAAATATTTGTGAAGTTGATTAAAATTAATTACATCGGTTAAGAGAAAAATTAGGTTAATAATGAACTAAACCATAAATATAAGACACAAAAAGACCAAGACACATATACAAAATCTATTGTATGCCCATAGTTATTCCATAAAACATATATTATTGAGATATTTTTGGTTTGGTATGACTTTTTCTGGTAATAACAAATGCACACCTAACATTTTTCTAAAAATTCCATGTGAGACATTTTCTTTCCCAATAAAAGGCAACCACAATGACCCATTCCTCAAAACAAATCAATCATTTTAAGATTTTAAATGATCAACCATATTAGAGTTTATAATATCGTAACATATACCTTGAGTCCTCATTTTTTAATAATTCTTCTCAAGGAATGCTTTTGGAATAAACCAAAATGAGTTACCTGGTTAAGAGGTAGGGTCTTCTCTCATGCTCCCTTCCTTTATTTTCCTTCTTTACCCATCCACTCTCTTTATTTCATTATTTAATGAAAAATTAGTATGATAAATATTATATGATTTTTTATTAAATTACTTAGACCTAAACATACACTCACCTCTATCTAATGGATATAGAACATATTGTTTCTATGTTTGGAGAACTATTACCTCACAAAACCGAGATTGTTCCTTTTTCATTTACCACCTATTATGGTTGACATTATAATTGAAAAAATATTTATATATATTTTATATATAAAATTTATTATGTCTTTATGCTTTTTTATTCCATTTACAACACACATAACATTACTTTCCATTTGGTGTTAATACGATAATATCGTTTGAGGAAGTGTGGTCTACTGCTCCCTTAAAGTGATGTGATTTGTTCACACATCACATTGTATGTATTAAGGATGGGTGAAATTATATTATATTATATTTATGATACATTAATTATACTAGTATAATGATATATATACAAACATATATATACATATTTCATTTACATAATTTTTTTTCAATATGATAATAAAAATTGAAACACCACTAATGTGTATGTATTGCTTACCATCCTCTTGAATGGTGTATTCCATTTCATAATTTTTTATGATAAAAATTATAATAATATACATATAATTGATATACATGATATTTATATCATTATTTACATTTCGGAATCATTATATAAGTATAAGGACCAATAATATGACAATTTAAGAGACTTGGGAAGAATAAAGTGAATATTACCCGAACTGAAACCACAACATAACATATTTAACTAGTGGGTAATATAAATTCTTTATAAAACCGTATATGGTAATACATATAATAATATTATTCTATAAAATATTTAAAATAAAATTATATTCATTAGACTAGAAAATTGTAAAAGTAAAAAGAGTGTCAAGAGACAAGGTATGGGGGTTTCATCTCACTTTTAAATTCCATGAGATACATATTATGTTCACAATTATATAATTTTATGTTGTGTATGTACAACCATTTGTTGTATTATATGTTTCATATAATTCAATTTCTGGGTATTCACATGACTTTTTTCTTAACCTTCCTTCATGGGGGGTGACTTTTAGAAGATACCAAATAGGTAAAATGATTTGTCTCAATTTTCCTTCTTGGAGACTCGTGTATTTTTGTAGAACTATAAAATTTTTTGAGGTGAATATATTTTTATTTTTCTTGAAATATAATTAATATAAATATTATCATGATACTATATACTTCATGTAATTTAATTTCCTTACATGGGGAGTATTATCCGAATATACAAAGATATAAGAGTTCATTGAGACTATCTCATTGCTTTTCGAGATTGTTTTTTTATGTTTCATTAGATGAAATCCTATGATCCATATATCAATAACTTTGCTGATATTCCTTATAATATATTTTTTCATGATATAATCATACATTTTTACCATATTCCACTTTTATTATATGATATATTTATAAATTTTTTTAGGAAACATTGATGTTACTTTATCTTTGGACAGCAATATTTGTTTTCAAAAAAGTTTTTCGAGGAATATTGAATTTTTATACATTAATATTTAAAAGGAAATTTTTTCCATTTTTATTTTACCAATATATTCAAGAGAATATACATTTCTCTTACCGAACAAGGCACTTTTCTCACCTTTTTATCATGCAAATGTAATGTTTTTTAACTACGTATGACAACTACATATTTACACATTGTCTTTTTTTGGATAAAATTTAAATTTTAAATTGATAATCTTTAAGAAAATGTTTTTAAATGATATTTAAAAAAAATTCTTCAAAATTTTTTCATGAATATTTTATAAGTTTTAATGTAATATTTTTTTCAAAATATTTTCATTCAGTTTTTTTTATGTTTTCAATGTGTTTTCGAAGAAAATAGTTTTTAAAATGTTTTGAATCTTATTTTATATTTTTTAAAGGAAAATAATTTTAAAATTATTTAATTCATTATTTATAAAATTTCATTGTATTTTATATGAAAAGTATTTTTGAATGTTTTTATGTATTGAAACCCCATTTTTTAACAAAAAAAATTCATCAAGAAATTCTTTTTATAAATGAAAATTCAAAATTATTTTCCATATAATATAATATTTATTGTTGTTACTCATTCAAATCTAAAGGTTCCATTCATATCGCTTATATTGTTGGGTAAATCTTAAATTCATGGTCTTTATGAAACTTATTTCTGCTTCATGAGTAATATGTATATGAAATCTGTTACACTTTTAGGTGTTATGATTTTGATGAAATGATTATGAAATCAGTATTTTCCCCCATGTTTTGAGATGTTTAAATATTTATGATACACATTTCATTTCATGGGTTCTGATAATTTAATTTATGATCTTGTGGAATATGTATGTATGATCTCATTATAGGATGGGTAGGACCTATATATCCCTCCAATGAATTGATTAATGTTTTATGTCTCGTGAGGAAAAACTAAGATGGTCTTAGGACTGAACCTTGACTACTATTATAGTAATTGTAGTGAACCATGACTACTGTGATGGTAAGAGGAGTGAACTAATTCAACTATGATGTCTATGGGAGTGAGACTTGACTACTATGATGTCTTGGGGAGTGAAACCATACTACTAAGATGGTCTTGGTAGTGATGTTTTTGAAACTATGGAAATCATTACATGCTTATGTGTTTTGAAAAATTCTAGGTTTTATTACTACGTAATTCGTTCATGGATTATGATATCAATTTTCATTATGATTCATGTATTATGAACTTCAATTATTTATTCATTGATCTCTGTACAGATATTTGATATGCAGGTTATGATATTCTATTTTCATGATCACATTCTTATACCCTTATGCTCATATTTATACTTACATACATCCCTTGTTTACCCTTACTGAGAATTTGAACTCACTCCTTTTATGTTTCCTTACCCCCGGTTATGATGATATGTACTATGTTTTATATGTCTAAGAAGGGTGTTATTCAAGAAGAACCTAGTGGGATATGGTGTAGCTCACATATATACCAATGTTTAGGTTTCCATGTTTCCAAATGAACAATACCAACTACGATAATTGAGAATCTATTTCTATAATGTTTAATTATTCATCAAAATTTATGTAATGTTAAGGTTTTGAAAAGATGGGGTTGTTATAGTTGGTATCATAGAAAAGGTATAAGTAAATATTTGAAACATTGATGAGAAAACCGTATTTATATACCTTGGTATATTTATATTCATATTTCTAGGGATGTTTCTATGGAAATTTATATTTATGGGTAAACGTTTAGGAAAATTCCTATGAATTTTTTAAATTCATATATTGAGTGTTTTCCAATAAATAAATCCATGCATGGATACTACAATTAGATGGGGATATGGAACAAATGTAACTATGGGTAAAAACTCCAAAAATATGATACAGATTTGAATCAGGCTAACCTGGTACACGACAACGTGTCTTGCTGCACAACTACTTTGACACTCCTATCAGATATTCTATGGGAAATACAAAACACTTCATGAACCATCATCAATGATTTAGATAAATGTTAGCTACAAATAACCAATGATAAAATCAAGGTGTGATTGATTATGCAATATGTCATGATTTAAAAATCCTTTATGTAATTATTTCCATGGCTATGTTCTTCTCTTCTATGATAAGTAATGCTCACACAATTCTTCTTATTTTAGTTTATGGAAAATACCAGAAGGAACTCGATTATTATTGAATGTGATGTATTATTTTTTGATGATAAGCCACATGGGTTGATCACTGGAGTAAAATATGTCGTGATCATTCCTAATCAGTTTTCATGGAATGTCATTAACAATGTTCACCTTAACCGACTCTCAGACTCAGCAAGAGAAAGAAGGAGTTTGCTGAGTGTTCGGGTAATATATACTGGAAGAAAAAAGATTCAGTTTCCTTTGTGTCAATAATGTGGAAAGAATCACCTATTTGAATGTCAAAGAGAAAAAATAATGTGTTGTGATTGTGTAATAGAAGGAAACAATGAAAGTGACTCCACGAAAAAAATAAAGAGTTCAGTTAAATAAATAATGGGAATTTTGGCCTCCGTAAGTCGCCATCGACGATTAAGTGTTTTAAGTGTGGAGAAAATGGTCATTATGTAACCCTTTGTCCCAATAGGATTGTTCCTCAAGATAATCAGCAAGGTGGTGTGAGTAATGGTTTCATTGTGCATGATGATGATACTAAGAATGAAGTGTGAAAGGAAATAGGTATTATTATTAATGTATTAATGATTATGTAATCATAATGTTTATGTATTTGGATTCAAAAGTTATGAATGATGAAATATACAAGGAGTATTATACTGATGTTTTTCTCACTCAATATTTACAATCATATGCTGGAATGGTGAAGTGATATAATGACAAGATGATATTTTGAATAAGGGAAGGGAACTTTTAATATTTTCATTTTGATATGATAGTGTTGTATGGATAATGATAAAAGGTATATGAATAATTAAATTGGACAATATTAATTAACTTGGAACTATGTAAAGACTTGTTTATTGGTGGATTATGCTATAACTGGTGCATTTTACAACATTGTTGGATTTAATGAGTAAACCAATATACTTTGGAATGATGAATCATTCATCTTCTCCAAGTGGATTTATGGTAATTCATGTTGTTACCATGTTTCAAGAGAATATATGATGTGGGTATTCATGTGTCTAAAATTTGACCAGCAAGAGATAATTTTTATTATAAATGGGAATCAATGTTAATCTAATTTTTTGAATCTATTTCTAATGTTTTTTATTTTTCTACTTTTTGAAGGATTATAAGGTTAACCGTTTATGAAATGTTTATGTTAAACATCAAAGGAAGTATTTGTGCACTATGTTTTTGTTGAAAACCAGGGTTAAAATTGTAATCAATGATTAACCTTATTTCAAGGATTTCAATCTTATATATTTTATTATTGTGGTTTTAAAATAGGAAATCATGTATGTCAGGTGAAAACCAATCAGGTTCAGCAAGGATGTGGGTTATGAACCCATGATCGAATGATGATAAGGGTTTCATGACTACAACTAGCCTACATGATGTACTGTTTAAAATATAACTATTTTTTTAATAAATTTTTATTATTTAGTAGTAGTGTTAATTTTTATTTTTAATTCATGTTGATTTTTAAGAGAAAAATAGTTATACTTTTTTTTATTATTTATGGGATTTAAGTTTACATAAAAGATTATTTGAGTGTTTTATTCATCAAAGATAATTTCTCGGCATTCATTACATTAGGTAATGGATGTGTTATAAATTATTCATTGCATAGCCCAAGAATAAAATTTTTATAATCGAAATTTATCAATAATTACTAAATGTTTAGAAAGTGATAAAAAACATTTGTTATCCTAATAACTTAATTTTCAATGAACTGGTGACCTTTAAATCATCATAGATCTATAACATTGAGGTCTTAGACATACCTTTGATCAATCACTTGTTATTTTTTGATTAACCTAATCACACCCTTCAAGTGTTTACTCTTTTCATCCATGTTCAATATTCACTCCAAACCTATGTTATTCAATGTGGACATATAGTTATATGTTACTTTGTATGACGGTTATGGTTCCAAATTTCATTTTTATGTTATGTTTTAGTATATATATTTATTATGTGGTTTTCTCTGATTGAAAAGTTCATGTATTTTGATTTTGAAAATCTAGATGAATTTTATGGGAGAAATTCATTTTAATTGGGGTATAATGTAACACCCAATGTTTTTATGGACCAGTTTTTTTCCAAATAAAAAAAAATTCATATTAAAATGTACTAAAAAATTTCCATTCACACTAAAAAACATGTAATAATTGTCAAGAAACACTGAAATTTCATAAGTTACATAAACACTGAGTTGATGTATGATACATGAAACACTAATTTGTCTTATGATACAGACAAAACATATTTGTCGTCTGATACACGCTGCACTGAGTTTCTACAAAACATCATTTTATTGTTTAAATTAGATAATAATAACCTTTCTGTTATACATTGTTATATTAATTGGAATATATAATTTTCAAAAACCATCTAAAATGTTTTATATATACATAGGTCATATTTTTAATGAATGCTCTTGTTTTTGGTAAAGTCCTTCTATGTCTAAAATACCATTTTCAATTTCCTCGTAATAAAATTAATTTTAAAAACATTTGTAAATTTATTTTGATAATATAAACCAAATTTTTGAATTTATAATTTCTACATTACCTTATGGTGAAATTTTATGATTTTTTTGAGAAACAACATATTTGGATGAGTAGTGAAATTTTCTGGTATTTAATTCAAAAAATTTTTAATTAAATTTAATTATAAAGCTAAAGTATAGTTTAATTTGATTGAAAAGTTTAATTAGACAATATTTTTATCATTTAATAAAATTTTGGTCGTTGGAACCATTTTAACATTTAAATTTGACATAAAGACTTAAATAATTTTTATCATTTTTACTATAAAACCCGGCAATGTCGTCCCTGGAGTGATATTATTTTGTAAATTAATTTCTACCATTTCAGTGATTAGAATTTAGAATAATGTATTCTATATTTTGAATTAGAATAATTTATAATATCCAATAATTTAAATTTTGGTTTTGTAAAAAAATAGTGGTGAAGGTGATTGAAAGTATTTACATCGGTTAAGAGAATAATTACCTTAATAAAGTAATAAAAATTAAATATAAGTCCCAAACAACTTAGAAACCCATAAAAACTCCATTTTTGTCCATATTTTGGGCATAAACCTTCCATTTGTGAGTTTTGTTGGTTTGGTATGACTTTTGTTTGGTAATAACATATCCACACCTAACTTGTTTCTAAATATTCTATGTGAGTTGTTTTCCTTGCCTATAAATGTCCACCAAATATACCCATTCATCACACCCCTCAAGTCGATTAGGTTTAGAAATTTTAGGAACAATTAGGATCTCAAAAAACCATTCTTGTAACATGAATCCACCCTTTTGTTATAATTATTCTCAATGATGACTTTTTGTATAAACCAAAAGGAGTTAGCCGATTAAGAGGTAACGTCTTCTCTCAGTCTCTTTTACATTACATTCATTCTTCACCCCCTCCACACTCTTTATTATATTATTTTTTGAACACACTAGTATAATAAATATACTAGGATTTTGTTATGAAAATATTTATACCTACACTCACACACACCTCGATCTAATGTAAATTAAACATAATATTTCTGTGTGTGGAGAACTACTGCCTCACGAAACTATGATTGTTCATTTTTCATTTACCACCTATCATTGTGGCCATTATGATGGAGAATCTATATATATTATATATATATATATAATGTTTATCAAGTCATTAAACTTTTTTATTTCTTTTATAACACACATAACATTATTTTACATTTGGTTTTAATTCTATAATCTCGTTTGAGGAAGCATGGACTACCACCCACACAAAGCGATATGATTCGTTCACACACCACATGAAATGTGTTAATCATGAGTTTAATGATCATATAATATATTTATGGTATATTATTGATATTCTAATAATGATATATATATATATTTATTTATATACATACATACATATATATACATATTTTATTTAAATACTTTCTTTCAATATGACAACAGAATGGGAAACAACGTTTACGTATACGTACGACTTACTGTCTCTATGGATGGTGTATAAAATTTCATACTTGTTTATTTTATAAATTATTATAATATAAATATAATTTATATACATAATATTTCTATCCTGATTTAAATTTTGGAATCATGATTTATGTATAAGGACCAATGGTAAAACAAATAAATTCACACACAAAGAACAATGTGAATATTACCCAAAGGGAAACCTTAACATAGGGTCTTTACCAATTAGGTAATATATGGTCATAATAAACCAATATATTTCAATAAATATAAGAATATTATTACGTAAAATATGTATAAAAAAATTATAGTTATTATACATGAATCGTGTATGATTACATCGAGAGTCAGGACATAAGGTAAGGGGATTTCATCCCACTTTTAATTTCTGTGAGACACATGTAATGTTTACTACACATTCATTTTTTGTGGTGTATGCATTGTCAATTATTTCTTTATATGCATATTTTACTTAAATTTATGGTTATTAAAATGTCCATTTTATGATCCTTCTTTCATGATGATTAACATTCAAAATTCACCAAATCGAGAAAATGTTTTCACTCAATTTTCTTTCTTTGAGACCCAAGGTTTTTATAAACCTAAACACTTTTTCATGGAGCATATATTAAAATTTTTCATGAAATATCATGATTATTAATAATTACATGATATTATATGCTTAATATAATTTACCTTCCTTTCATGGAGGGTATGAACCCAATATAAAATGTTAAAAGAGTTCCTTGAGACAATCTCATTGCTTTTCGGGATTATTTATGTTTATGATTACTTTGATAAAATATTATTATACATATCTAAATAATATTCATGAGTTTCATTACCATATATTGTTTAATGATATACTCATGTATTTTTACAATATTATACTCTTGGTTACGTAGTATAGTTGAGAATGTGTTTTTAGGAAATCCTGACATTACCCTTTCTTTGGTCGGAAATCTATGATTACTGAAAAGGGATTACAAGAATATTAAATGGTTATCCTATAAGATTTGTTATAAAATTTCACCCTTTTTGTAATTTAAAAAAAATTTAGGATAATTTTATTTTCACTTCCCAAACATGGCATTATTTTATCATTTTTAACATGCAAAATGAATGATCTTTTGACACCATATGATATGTATGAATTTACATGCCGTCATTTCTTCTAAGCACCCTTTTAATTTTTTAAGGATAGCCTTTAATAATTTTTTTAATAATATATTTTTAATGAAAATGGTTTTCAAAATATTTTCAAGAATATTTTATATTTTTTCAGGTACAATGTTTTAAAACAATTTTCAAAATCTTTTTATATCTTTTCAAAGCCCTTTTAAAGAAAATTGCGTTTAAAATGTTTTGAATATTATATATTTTTTTTCAAGGGAACAGTTTTTCAAAATGATTTCATGCTTTCTCTATAATTTATCATGAAAGTTTCTATGAAAACTAATTTTAAATGGTTTTATTTATTTAAAAAAATATTTTCAAACAAGAAATGATATTTATATGAACAATTATTTAAAAAAGATATTTCAGAAGTATATTCTATCTAGACATCTATTGATGTTACTCAAGAAAATATAAACGTTCTATGAATATCAAATATACTAATGGGGTTATTTAATTTCTTGGTCTTTATGAATCCGATTTCTATTTCATGGGTAATATGTATAAGAAATCCGTTACTCTTTCATGAGTTATGCTTTTTGATTAAATGATTATAAAAGCTATAATATTTCCTTAGGTTGTGATATTATAACATGTTTATGATACCTCTTTAGTTTCATAGGTTATGAATTATTTATATATAATCTTGTTGAACATGAATGTATGATTTCATTATGTGATGACTGGTACCTATATCTCCATCCAATTCATTGGGTAATGTTTTATATCTCTTGAGATAAAAAAATTAGTGTATTGGGAGTGAGCCTTGACTACTATGATGGCCATAGGAGTCAACCATGACTACTAAGATGGTACAATGAGTGAAATCATGCAACTATGAAGTCCATGGGAGTGAACCATGACTACATTGATGGTATGGTGAGTGAACCCATACTACTAAAATTGTCTTGGTAGCAATTACATAGATAATAATGAAATTATTATAGGATTATGTGTTTTCCACAATTATATGTTTTATTAATATGTTATGCTTTCATGGCTTATTATCTCTATTTTATTATGATTCTTGTATTATTAACTACTAATCATTATTCCATGACCTCTGTTATAATCTTTTATTTGAAGGGTTGGATATTATATTTTAATGATCAAATTATCATTCCACTATGATCATGATTATGCTTACATGTCTCCCTTTTTTTCTCTTACTGAGCATTTGATATCATCCATTTTATTTATCCATTCCCTAGTTATGATGATATGTAATATTATTGATATGTTTAAGAAGGGTTCAAGTTTAGAAGAACCTAGTGGGAGATGATATAGCTCACAAATGTACCTGTGTTTATGTTTCCAGGTCTCCAAAGGAATTATACCAACTATAGCCTTTGAGAATCTATTTTTATTACGTATAATTATTAAATAAATGTTATTTAATTTTAATGTTATGAATAGTTAGGGACGTTATTGTGATCTATAGGCTCACCATTTTAACTCACTTCCTTCCCACTCACGATACAACAAAATTTGAGGATTGTGAAATCTCACTAGGAATTAGAATGTATATTTTCATTGACTTCCATATGGTATAGTTTATGATAGGTATACACATTTCAATTATCTCTTTTGTAGAGGCCATCAAGCAGAACTAAGATCTTAGGTCTGTTTGATCACAAACAACCATTTGTATTATGATGGACATACAAAGAGAGCTATACATATTCTTAATAATATTCTATGTGCTTGTGTTCTTAAATTTGGTGGGGAGGGGATGATTATTTTGGGATGGTTGAGTTCACATATAAAAATATATACTAGTACGAAATAAGAATGATCCCTTTTGATAAATTGAATGGAATACTTTGTAAATCTATGTAGTTTTCGTTGATGATTGGTAAATGTTCATTGTTTGGGCCATTTTGGTGAAATAGATGATAACATAGAATAATTTAACTATTCAATGACTGTTAAAGGTCCAGATATGATATATGTATTATGATGATCACTAATGTAGATCATTGGTTTTTTCAATTGGTGACCAAGTGTTGTTGACTGTTTAAACTAGTTGTTTTATCAATGTCTTAGGAGGAAAGGGAAACTAACTCCTTATTTTTTGGACATTTTGAGGTAGTTGATAAGGTGAGGAACGTTGCATACCATTTATCACTTCCACCACATCTGACGTCGTTACATAACATGTTCCTTGTATTCTAGATGAGAATGTATCTCTCTGATCCATCTCATAATTTGAATTGGATTGATCTTGATATTGAACCTAATTTATCATTGACTGAGAAGCTAGTCAAGATAGATGATTCTAAAACCTAGTCCCTTCTTGGGGGAGCATACCTTTGGTTTGTGCGCAATGGAAGTATTTTTTAGATATTCATAAGATGTGGGATCATGAGTCACTGATGAGAGCATAGTGGAATCATCTCTTGGGAATGAAATCCTCTCTAAATGGTTTCTCGGGATATAAGGATTTTATGGTGGGGAGGTTGTAACATCCCACTAACAATATGGTAGGTACATCTGTATACATGTTTTGGTTCCTCGTTTTCATCAAATAGGTAGTATTTAAAATGAATTGGTAGGATAACTATAATGGTGATGTTAGATATTTGTTGGACTATCAGCATTAATCATGTGTTTCTATTGGATATAAGAGTTTTACATGTTGTTTAACTAAATTACATAATACGTAGTGGTTTGTTGGAGTCAAACAATTAGAAGATTAATTTTGTTTGAATATTCACAACATTAATGGTTACACAATTTGATGTTACCTTACACATCGTAAGTAATTTAATTAATGGTTTTACATTAAATATAATGTATTTTTTTGTGGTTGTTAACATTAACTATTTCATAATGTGTAATGGGAGTAATGTTCTTTTTAATTCCATGAATGATGTTATAAAAGAGGATTCACTATTGAACCCCTCTTTTATATCCTTTAAAATTTTATTTTCCTCGACCTAAGGACAACTTAAGGCTACCTTGGTGATCTCTAACACTTTAGGGTACCTTCATTCAATGTACAGTGTTTTTTGGGTTAGCGATGTGATTCCTAGGTAAGCATTCTCCATTATTATTAATATTTCTCTATTTATCTTCTATTGGGATTTCAAAAAATCATCCGGAAATTGATGGATCTATACTTCATGTTTTATGATCTTGTTTCTATGTTTAGTTTTGAGGTATTCTATTCCTTTATTCTCATAGGATGGTTTTGTTGCGGGAGTTGTGTCTCGGAGAAAGGTATGTGGTTCTATAACACTTGTCCAAATTTTTTAACCTTAAATCTATTTATTTATTTATATTTTTATTTAAATTCATATTTTTGAAATGTATTTTAATTATTTTTGATTAAAACCCGATTCGAGTGAATGGGTTGGTTTGAAATAGTGTTTGGCATGAAATTGGAATAAAACCCCAATTCCGATGATTTTGGGTGTGTCTTCAAATGGACAGAAATTATTTCAATTTATTTTTTGAATTTTAATTTAGGAATTAAATTGGTTTAATTTTTTACATGTAAAAATTGATATAATTGTTTTTATAGAATCCCAATGGTTTAATCTTGTAAGAAAGGAATGTTTTTTTATTTAAACCTATTTTTGTTTTAAATGGGAAATTGGAAATTTAAACAAGGGAATGGTATATATTTTTATTTTAATAAGTATTAAAATTTATTCCCCGTCAAGGATTATGTAAGATAAAGTCAAAACATTAGGTAGTTTTTGAATTATTTGGAGACACTCTAAAATTATTCAACGTTCAAAAAAAATGTAGCAGGTTTAAAAACATATGGGATGGTGACCAGTTTCCATTATCTAGTGTTTGTGGGATATGTGTATACACATATTTTTTCAACATATTATAGGGATGATATTCATATATCTTATATATTTATTAAAAATTTGGAAGATGACCATGTTGCTCTCTTTTTTAATATTTGAGATATAAATGGATGTCAATGTTGTTATACTTTTATACAAGAATTATGAATTTATATTAACCTTTTTATATGAAATGTTTTAGTTAAACAAAAATTTCAGAAATAATCCATCATTTTAATGAGTTTTCTTGAAGTATTTTTTAATCACATGAACTGTATATCATGAATATTTGAATATGCATTAAATTGACAAACCCAATTTGTTTTTTAAATTGATGTCATTCATTAGGTTAATCTATCAATTTAATCTGTTATGGAATATTTGGTGAGACCCTATTTAGATTTTTATCTCACACCCTACTTGTGGCTTAGGATACTTGTAGACTATCCCCTTCAAGGTTTGAACAAGAGGAATAGGTTTCTTTGGGGTGGTTACAGCTATTGAACCATTGACATGGTGAGTTGTGTCCTCAGAGACTGGTGATGTTTTCCTCTATTTTAGTACTTTAGATGTAGTACATTTGGATTTAATACATTTTTGTCATTTGATAGATTACTATAAGTGTAGTTTCATGATTATAAATATTGAATTTATTGTATTTCTTCCGCCATGTTTTGTGGAAAATTGTTTCCCACTTTCATGTTATATGATGCAAGGTGCTAGAGTCAAAACCATGGGGATCAATAACGAACTAAGTACTATGTCAGGACAAGATTGATTATCAGGTTAATAGAATACGTAGGCTATTTTTTTATTGTAAGGGTCACATATTGGTGAATATAATTGAATTTCAATAGGAATGGAGATTTAGGACACACATGTTTGGATGTAAAAATCATGGGATGATTTTGGGAGCATAACAGGTGTACCTAATTTTTTATGTGTGGGATTAATGAGAACCATAAGAATAACATCATTATTTAGGAAAAAATGGATATTAAATTATTATGTATGTTAATATGATGAGTTGAATGTAAAAAATATTAATACAAACATAAACTGTTTAAATTAAAATTATATAAAGGGAAACTATTTCTGCGAGTGGATGCATCATCATGAATATGAAGTTCTCTATATAACCTTAGTAACTCTATGGGATGGATTTATAGCCGGATATGGGTTGTATTATTGTGATCATTTTAGTTAGAGTATAAAAAATGGGATAATTAATGTATATTTATAGAAACATAGTGGGGTATAATTGTTAATTTCAAAACATATATTTTGGAATCTATGATAAAAACTATTCAAAACCATTGGAACTCCCATAATTTGAACAGATTTTTATTTATAATGGGGTGTGTTTTATAGCACAACGATGGGTAATTTGAAAAAATTATTTAAATAATATCATTTAGGATGTTGAATTTTTTCCTGCTAAAAAATATCTTTAAAAAACATAAAACATACATTAGGTTTTTTATGGTTCTCTATTGGTTTTGTGAGAAAAATAATATCACATTATTGAAATTTAATTTTAAAAAAAATATTTTTGTTCATTTTGGATACGATATTATATCATTTAGGGAGACCATGAAATCATTATACATATAGAATATTTATATAGTAAAAATTTTTTTACTAAAAAAATGATTTCCTACTTAAAAAATAAAATCTAAATGCTTGGTAAATCTGACATGGAAATTTTTAAAATTAAATGTATTTAATCACAACCATAATCTAAAATATGAGAATTTAATTTTTTTTAAAATGAACCAATTATTTATAAAAAATATAAATATAAATTTCATGATATAATTATTAATCATTTTAAAATACTATTATGTTTACATATATATTTAAATAAAAATGAGAAAATAATAATTTTTTATTAAAATAATGTTAAATGAAAACATTATTTAAAATTAAAAAATTTATCCTAAAAATAAATTAACATAATATATATATATATATATATATTTCAAAAATATATTTTTTATTTCTATTAATTGAAGATATGTATTATAATATAAATCCCCAATCCATGTGTACTTTATTTTATATTTATAAGGATGATTAGACGTAAATTATATTGAGAAAATACTATTTCATTTAAATAGTAATTTTTCTAAATATTAATGGTTAGATAAATATCCACTTATTACACAAAATTACACCAAAATAGTATGTCTCGTGTTGAAAAAACATTCAAGGGGTTGTTTCATAAACATTATTTTTTTTGGTGTTCTCTATAACATTGAACAACTCCACTAAGAGCTTCTGATAATGATTGAATTGTTGAATCTCATCTTTTTCATGGTCAATGATGATTCCATGTGATTCATTCTCACTTATAATACATATTTTGTGATCCTCATAATTTATAATCCAACATCATGTCGTCATTTCTTATCTCTTATATATAAATTATATTTTATTATAACCACTTATATGCACTAATTTAAATGGTCAATACATAATAGATATATTAAAAATATTAATATTTCTTAATGGTCATTACCCATAATATAAAAAAATATGGATATTTATTTTGTCTAAAAAAATAACGAAATATATATCGTGATTTTCATATAACTACATTTCAAATAATGAATATATCTATTCATAAGGAAATTTCACGTAAAAAATTTTGGTTCATTAAAACTATTTTAAATAATTCATATTAGAACCATTTCTTTATGTTTACAAATATTGGATATCTTATATTGAATAATGAATTATAAAATTTATAATCCTAATAAAAAAGAAAAATCTCACACAATGTATAATGTGTATGATAATTCACTCAATAAAGATGTCTGAAAAAACCAATAGATACTCTCAATCGACATGTAAAATAATAGTAAATGGGACAAGACCCATATGTAGGAATTTTAGGGGAAAAGGGTAATCTCATGAAATATTTCTATTATCATAGGTTCAATTATATAGGGGAGTATTATATATGATATCATTTCATGATTTATAAATCACATGA
Organism: Viscum album; assembly: GCA_963277665.1. Lineage (NCBI taxonomy): Eukaryota > Viridiplantae > Streptophyta > Magnoliopsida > Santalales > Viscaceae > Viscum > Viscum album. The sequence continues at coordinate 670,801,806 of OY728163.1, forward strand.
GACTATCAATTTTAAGTAGAGTGTTAAAATTCTATTATAATCTCAGATCATTAATTCAAGGGATTTATTTTACTATGTATCAATGAGGGGATGCTTTTCATGTAATCTATAAAATATATATAAAATGAATCACATAGAAAATGATTACACTATAGGGGTTATGGGTAAATTAGATATTAATATCACAATGTGAAAGTAATGCTAATGGATTTTTGAAAGGTTTAATGAAAATTCAAAATTATAGAAGAATATAAATTATATCCTACAACATGATAAATAATGATGTAGATATATTTATCCAAATATAGAATTTAAAAATACATTGTATTCCATGGTCATTTACTGAGTTATAAGTAATTGATTTTTTTATCAATGTAGAATTTCTCATAGACTAGTGATTCCAAGAATGACGACATCTAAAAACCTAATTTTTGGAAATTCATTCTTGGAGAACATAGTGATGCAAATATATCAGTTTTATAAAAAACGTTTTAACTAATGATTAATCATATGTTGTGTAGATGGTTTGGGATTTATATTCTAAAAAAGAATATAATAGTCTAATACAACATGAATTTAATGATACTTATGTTAATAAATTTAGATCAAAATCACACATATGTGTTGGCCATACAAGATTTTCTAATCACATTGGGTCATTTTACATTATGATGTTTGTTGATAATTTTATAATGTATGTATATAATTAAATTAATAATAAAAAATTAATTTTTCATAGTATTAATTTGACAGATACATATAATTGAAGAAGAGATTTAAAATACTATGAAATGCATACTTTATTATAATGGTTGAAAATAAATTATCATTAGGTTTTAAAAATTATTATTGAAAGAAAAATAAATTTTTAAATGATTCTATCATGATTAGCATTATGGAATGGCGTTGTAGATCATATTAATTGGATAATAACTGAAAATAATTGAACCATGACACTTCATTATGGAAATTCTACGAATATTTATGTGTAAGTGGTCAGTTGAGAATCATGTCATGTAAACTAAATTACTTTGAAACTATTTTGGATATGGAAATCATATCATATATGGACCTGAAAACAAATGGATATTTCTCAATGATATATATTAAAATCTTTATCATATATCAAATTTTATGTGAATTAATGGAAAAGACAATGATTAGTTCTATGAAATATCATAGTTGGATACGAAAGTGAAATATGTGTTTTTTCATCGGTATATTGATAATCATAAATTCATTAAAAGTAATATTTCTCCCTTCAATAATAATTAGTTCTAAAATGATAAGAATATTGTAGATGATGGAATTGTGAAAATAAAATAAACCTAAGAGGGAGAAAGTTCTATAATGTTCTTGTATCACACAATTTATGTGATTTAGTCATGCAAAAGTTGTGTAATAATGATTCCTAACTAGATAATATCATTTTATAGATCAATAAGTTTCATTATCCAAATCTACAGTTATGGAGAGAGTCGAGTTTTAGATTTATTTATTGAGATCTATAAGAAGTGTAATTTAAATTAAAAAGGTATGACTATAATTATCCATACATGATTTGAAAATATCCAAGAGTGGATGAGATCACAGAATAAGGTTCTACTTATTGTGATTCCAAAAATCCTGATTTTAAAACAAATGATTAGATGGATTTTCTAAATTTTAATGAAAACTAGAATCTAAAAAAATTAAAAAATGTGGAGAAAAAAAGGTTTAGAAATTATTCAATGAATTTGAATGATGAATTAGATAGCATATAGAGGTACAAAATTATTCTAATGTTGAATGTGTATAATTTAAATCACGATAAAAAATTTAATTAACATTTTATTACCTATTTTCAAATATAAAACTATCTAGATAGTGGCGAGTTTAGTTTAATTTTGTAAATTTTTTAAAAAATAACTATATATGAATAAAATATTACATTATATTTTTTTAGGGATGCAATTTAGAAGAAATATCTATGGGGTATCATGTATCATCAATATAATGACATGTTTATGATGAATATGAGGATTTACAGTTCCACAAAACACCAATAGAATGAAAGACGAATCGCAATGGTATTATAAGACTTATGGGTATCATCTTGAGATACTCAAATCAATTTTAGTATTAGAAAAACTAGTGGATAATGGATTTACAGTACCAGTATTCTTTATGTATGGAATAATCCTATCATATTAGGTAATTGATATAACTTTTTAGCTCATTTATTTCTGTAATATTAAAGATCAATGATCTCCGTGAGGCCGAGAAAATATTTGGAATGAATATTGAGATAAATAAGTAGATGGAAATATTTTATTCATGTAATAGTTAAATTAATATAGTAATTAAGTGACTCTATATGTATGTATGTAAATAAAATTACACTACATTGTCTAGAAAAAATAAATTATCCAAAGGGAGTGTGCCAAAAAATGGAAGTGGTCGATATGTATATTGATGTGATTATGTTTAAATCTATGGTAGTTTGATTAATGTATTTCATGGAATGTAAATTTATATAACTTTTATATTTAGTTTGAGTTATCATCTATTTCGTTGATAATATAAGAATGAAAATTCTGGAACCCATGAGGTTGATTCTATGGAATCTCAATGGTTTCTATGATATATCCCTATATAGTTTAATTTATTTGTTTTTATTTGATTATATTGATGTGTAATTTTTAGAGGATACATAAAAAAGACATATTTCAATATGTATGTGTTTAACTTTATAGAAATAGAAATTTATTTTATTATATTGCACCAACATGTTATTGACCTCTCTATATAGAAAATTAGTTATGTGTTCATCATAGAAGCAATGAAATAATTTTTATTTAAATTTTTCACAGAAGAAGTACAAAAACTGGTTTGATATTCTATTATAGTATTAATATAATCCCTATAATTATGTATTTTTTTTCATTCCTTAAAAAATAAATATAAATAAATTTCCATTCTTTTAAAATATCCATATTGATGAGCCTATCAGGATATATAAAATAAGTTGAAGTTAGAATCTAGATATCATTCTGATTATATTTTTAGAACCAGAAATAACGAGGTAGTGTTGTGCCTCTTTTGGAATAAGGTTTTTGGGAGGTGGGTAAGAAACTTTTTTGACTTATTAATATGGATTTATTAAATAAAATTATATGTTTCCTATTATCATGGTTCCCATGAATGTGTTATTAATATAGGGGACTGATAATATTCAAATATCTAATTTTAATTCATTAGAGAGTAAACACGATATTTATTATTTTTCATGAATATAAATCTCATAGTGGTTTTCAAGAAGAGCAGTGTGTCTTGATTAAATTTTATGTAAATAATTTTGTGTAGAAATCATGACTCAAAATATGGATGTTGAAACATTATGGTAGTTAAGAGTAATTAATGATGAAGCATAGTGTTATTTCTAATATATTTGAGAAAAAAGGCCTATGTAATGGTTTTAGTAATAGAGTATTAATAGGATTGTCTCTATTATTATTTTTTCTAAATGAGCTATATAAGATTTAAGAGATTTCAATGTAATGGGGAAATCCTTGTTTCATAAAATGATATATGTCTGGGTAAATGAATATATGGGAATTAGATGCTTCTATCACAAATTTAGGGTCTCTATATATTTTTTATCATTTTTTATCTAAGTTATAGGTTATTACTCATTATAAAGATGTTCCTGGAAAAATTGTACATTAAATAGTGTAATTAAACGTATTACTAATCTAATTGGTTAATTTTTCAATATAGATTATAATCAAATAATATCTCTAAAATGAATAATATAGAAATGTTTTTCTATATATATAGAACAAATGTTTAAACCATATAATCATCGATTTATATTTTAAATATTTATATTTTATTCGTTTAATTTTGTTTTTATGTGAGTGGGAGTGGAAACATAGTGTGGTGATTTTGGATATGATTTATATTTCATATTTCTTGTACATTGATGTTTCGTGATTCTTCCATCATATAAATCATTGATGAATTCCTTATGCCATTATATGAATTTTTGAAATTTCATTAACAAATAAATGAAATAATATAAAAACACACAGATTTTTCATTTAGTAATAGGATATGTGAATTTCCTCTTGTTGGATATGTGTATATCTTTTAAAATATAAGAAATAAATTTGAATGACTATTTACTCTACTACACGATAGAGGGGGTCTGAAAAATATTTCATCTCATTACCAATGTATCTATGGTGAATAAATATGTAATAAAAATATTAAGGTATATGATGAATTATTTCTATTCTTTTATATTGAAACATTATCAAATAGGAGAATAAGGAAATTGAGAACAAAATATATTAATCAATATGTAGATCTATTATGTCCAATTGTGCCATCAACAATATCAAATTATTTATAATTGACAATTTCATGTTATCATCATAGAAACTAGATAATCAGGGTTATATCACAACATTGTATGATCATATTTGGTATTGTTATACTCTCACCAAAATACAAACCTGTGTTTCATGCATTCCATGGATATATAGATCAACTAATAAATATTTTCTCATTGTATCTTTGATTATATATATATATGAATGTCTCATATTTATCAGAACTATTTCTTGTATATTATGGAGGATGTTGATGTATCATGTAATGTGACATGTTTTATTATAATTAATGCATCCTTGGATTGTGTAGACACCTCTAAGATAGTTTATAGCCTCTAAATTTGTGGTGGTAGGATTAGGGAATTTATGTAATAGTGACTTGGGACATTATATATTGGCCTTGAATTAATTGTATAGTTTATGGATTTGGTAATATGTGAGGATTGAATGATATAGTTTATACTAAGTCTGCATATAAATCTCTTATAGTAGTTGACATTTTTGAGGTCTTTGTAAATGATTCGGTGACCAATGTATTCATGAGCTTTAAATTTATTAATGATTAAAATCAATGATCTTAGTACATTAACTCAGATTATAGATCCAGGATCACACATTACATAGATCCATGAGATAATTTTTTAATGAAATAATTAATTGAATTAATAAATAGGGTTTACCATTAAAATTAGTGGATAATTTATTAATATATAAATTTTTGAATATCTGTCTAACATCGATATGAAACATTGGAGACAGTGGGTAGATAATTATAAGATAAGGATATTGTGATATTGAATTTTGTTTTCAATGGAGATCTAATATAGAAATAACATGTGATACACTATTACATTTCACTAGATAATAGACTTCAAAGGACTTGTATATAATAAGAAAATAGTTTTCCATATAACCAAACAATGATCAATGAAAGATAACCACGATTTGAGGGTGGCGGTGAATCCTTGATTGGAACTAATTTTATATTTCCCTTGAAATACACTTCGACGCTAATTAAATTTAATAATATTCATTTATCACTTTACTAAACACCGAAAAAAACAAGGTAAAAAAATTTATTTATAAGTATTTCCAATCATTGTGATATTTCTAGTCCATCATGTGATATAGAATCCTCTAGGATCACACTACCAACTATAATCGACATGTAATTATAATTTGTAGGGTATAACATTAAAAAATTAATTTTTTTGTCCCGATACTTTGATTAAGTACATCATGTACACATGTTTATCCAACACATAATAATTATTTAATACATTTTGGATAATAATAAATGTCTCATCCTCATATAGATAATTATCAAGTTGTTAAATGTTATGAATCCATGTTCTATTCAAATTTGATGAACAAAATTTCATGAAAATTGTTAATAGATTACCTACATCAGTATTGATAATAATATCATTTAATGAATGATAGAAGTAGAAGATTCTCACCTCATTCTTTTTATGATGTTAACTTCATGACCAATTCATCTATTTGGTTTAATAAAAAAACTCTCAACACCATATATATCCTTCCCTAATAATTTATATCTATTTTCACCATAATAAGTTAAATTTATTGTCAATATTGTTCCATCTATATTGGATATCCATTTTCCAATATTTAGTTATAATAATGAGAATTTAAATCATCCTCAAGGCTCAACATTGATATTTTAGAATTTTTTTAAACTTATATCTTTATAACTGTTGAATAACTACATGTACTATCTACTATATAATCCATTGATTCTTATTCACTAAAATATAAGAACCATATTACCTCCCTAATTCATTAATTTAAAATAATTTTTCAATGAATGATATTTACCATAACTGAGAAAAAATTATTATAACCATTTGTGGCTCAAAAAATTCTATAACTCACTCCCATATTCAATCATGACATTTATATCCTTAACATTTACATATTAATTAAATATATATATATATATATAAGAATGAATTTCTTTTCTGTATTCATAGATTTTTCTATTTAAGGAAAAGAACCCCAAAGGATCTCCATATTATGCAATCAAAAACACTTCTTGAATCACACTGAACATGTGATAATTTAGACATAGTAAAATGGACCAAACAATATCACATCCAAAACAATATTACATATTATAATATGGAAACAATTATTTTTCATCTAGTATATCAATGGAAATATTCAATATTTGGTAATAAATATATGAATAAACCACCAAGGGAATAATAGTTGGATGAAAACCTCTAGAATGGTGGTATGTTCAATGAATTTATTATATGGAAAATGATAAAATTAGAAAAAATATAAATCATTTCAAACAATGGAAGTTTGGATTAACCATGAGATAAAAGTATTGATTGACCTCATGAAATAATTTTGTTTTTCCATACGAAAAAAATTATATAGATCATATGATAAATATTATATTGACCACAATATCAAACATTGATGAGATACATGTCTAATTAGGATAGACTACATGACCCATCTTGTTCATTAGTTTCTATATTAGTACGAAATTTTTTGATTTATTAATCATCTATATATAACCTAAAAAAATATATTACAAAATATAAAGCACGTAAAAAATTTCAAATAGAGTTTCCCTACTCCTACTAGAAAACATCATTTATTTACATTAAGAATGTATCACCATTCACCAGAATTTATATAATTTTTGAGTTATTAACAAAAGAATATAGACCCCACTTAGCCAACCCACACTCTCTTCACTTCAACATCACTATTGGGTGAAACAAACACCCCTTCATATTTTTTCTGTAACCATTGAACCGAAAATCACCATCAACCCCAATGTATATAGAAAATGAATAATTATTAATTATTTATGGGAATATATGATTGAACGTCATGTAGTAAAAACGAAACTGAGTAATTATAAATTATTATCCATGAAATAGTGATCCACATACATCTTCTTCACCCAAAACTAAAAGTTATCAATCAATATGTCATTATAAAATCATCAACAACTCATATCTTATTTATGAAACCAATAATATGAAACAATATGAAAATTATTTAAATATTCTATGAATGTATTTTACAAACATGGTATTTTTAGAGTGTAACACTTTTAAAATCTACCCTAAATATATACAACCACTAAATTGGTAAATCAATTCTCAATGGAAAGAATTATAATGTAATATTTCTCCATCAATTAAGAAACAACAAAATACTAGGTTATATAATTTAAATAACACCATACCTTATCATTGATATTGGTTATGTTGAACACAAAACTCTAACATTATATTCATTAATGCTTAACTAAATAGTGTATTTTTAAAACACATCCTCAATCTTCTTCATTTTTTGGAATATACTACAACATAAATGTGTTCCTATCTATTAGATCCTTGATAAATTGTTGTTAAATATAACTATGATTTCTCATGGAATGGTAATCATTATAATTTGATAATTTTACAGAACATTTTTTATCTAATATAACAAGAAGTGGAACATTAAAATAATCTTTCAGGGTTTTTAATTTTGTATTAATCATCATTAAATAATTTATAGAATTATTTACAACCACATATTCTACCCCAATAATGATAAAATTAATATAAAAATACTTCTTAATGTTCCAACAACACATATTTCACCTTGATAAAAGGTAACACATAACTAGATATTTTATCATTAGAATATCTTTAAAAATTAACATCTACAATACCAAACATATCAAACGTTCCATTACTATCATTTTTTAATGTAAAATTGTGTATAACATATAAATAAATAAATATATATATATATCAGAAGGACTTTTCATAAAACAAAACAAAATTTCTATAAGTTCACATGGTTACATTGTAAAAAGGGTTCCATTGTATATTAAACCTAACCGTGATGTAGTTAAATAAAAAATCCTTTTAATTTACATTTAGAAATACCCCTCATAAAATTCATTTCCCTATTTAACATATGTAATATTGTTTCCCATTGCAATTTTTTTGTTAAAAAAATATTTAAATCCCCCATTCCAAATATTTAGAAAACATATTTAGAATAAATCACTTATAATGGAATAATACTCTCCTCGTTTTCAGTAATTTGAAGGAAAACAATGTAATTAAGTTATCTGGTCACTGATAATGAAAATAATATCACTATATATTCATAAAACACCGTCATCATTGATTTTTATATTACAATCTAATGTTCTTCTAGTGAAACTAAATCTCTTCATAATGTAATTGTTCTTATAATTATATGGTCATGGAACATGTTTGAAATATATAAATCCACCATTAAATAGAAAATAAAATTATTCTATATTACAATATTGAAACCACATGTAGTCATTATGTATAAAAACTATTGAAATTCACTATTAGGAAATGAAGTCATAAAATACATCAAAAATATCATATATTTAATTTATATTTTAATAGTATCAAAAAGATATAATTATTTTAAGCCATGAAACTAGGGAAACATTTATGCTAGTGACTACAACATCAACATAAGAATAATATTTAGACCATAGTGTTTCCTTATTTTCACCACTTCCAAATTATTATTATTTTTTGTAACACCCATATTATCCATGTTAAATGATTTTATTTTGGATTTGGAACCAATTTCAAGAAAAATTATCATCAATATTGTCTAATTATTCATTAATATATACAACACATTCTTTCTTATTATAACTTTATTAAAAATTTGTATAATAATCATAAAAAACAACAAGGTATGGATTTTTTCCCTTATAGTTATTCTACTTTTTACCCATTACTTATGATAAAAAAAAGTTGTTCTGATCTATATATTTCCACCGTAGAGATGGTTTTGATGAATAATTTTTCAATTCAGCACCAGAAATGATTTTATTGTCTCTCCTACCAATATATTTATCTAAATTTATCAAACTTTTGAATTTCATAATGGTGTTCAGTGTAATAATAAAAACATATGGGAACTTCTAAACTATCAATGACTTTATTCCATGTAAATTCATATATACTGATATCAAATGTAATTTTTTTTCATTTAGTCATATTATTATAAGAGGGATATCCCTAACCATTTGGGTAATAAAAAATGAAACACATTGTGTTTTTCAAATTATGTCATAATTTTAAATTTTAATTTAATGATGCCAGAGGTAAAAATCAACATTTATTATTTGAACTGTGATGTTTTTTATAATACAAATAATTAGAGGAATTATATGAATTTATCCTTTTTAAAAACTACTTATTAATATTTAACACATCACCAATCGGTTTTCTCTATTAATATAATGAAATATAAAGTTATTATATAATTTTATAGGTTATGAACACCAAAAAATTATATTCCATCCGACTACAATATGTTTTTGTTGTATGTATAGTGGATCATGTTCATGTAAAATGAAATGCTTCTCAAGATGAAAACCAAACATCCAATTTCTAAACATGGTTAAAATTTCTATTGGAATATCTGGAAAAAAATCCTCACATCTCATATATACATCTATAAAATAATTTAACCCATTTTGAATACTCAGAAGTTTTACTAAATATATATGAAATAAGTAATTCAATTACGGTCTTCAATAAATTTAATAAATTTATTGTCTTATTTTATTGATTTAATCATAATGGGAATGCAAACATCTAAATTAATGAGCTCCAGATGATTATAATATTTAATAAAACACATATTTATTGAAGTGTTAAAAATTTCCCCCATCTTAGCAGTGTGTCACAAAAAACCAAGATTGTACAAATGATTTTATAGTGATTGAAATTATTGATTATGGGTTTCCCCTTTCAGTGATTGATAAAATTTACAATAATTATTATTTAATTTAATTTTTTATGATGATATTTTCATTTCAATGCTTTCATGAGATTATAATTTACACCAAAATTTCCTAATCTAGAGTTATATAGATGAAGATTAATATGGGAATTGGGGGATTTACCATTAGGAAATGGATTGGGTCAAGATATATCGGTACCACTCATGAGTATGGGTTTCCTGTTGATCGTGATATGACTATAACTACACTGGGTTTGAGAGTTTAATGGATGTGAATTTAGGACATGTTTGATCATCATGTTATTAGTATTTTCATTAATTATTCATATTCGAATATTTCATAATTGATTCATGTTTCTAAATTTGATTTAATATTAAATATAAAATAAATATTTCTTTTCCAAGAGAAGTATGTAATAAATATTGTGTATTTGCATATGAGTGAATATAGTCACCCCTTGCATTTTCATCCATGTTTAAATGAATATAGTGTTTACCATGATACTGGTAAGGGATATAATATAAACATTACTAGAATTGAACCATCACATTTAATTATTATTTGTTTATAGATGGTTATTTTTTGTCTTACCAGGGATTATTTCATGGTGACACATCAATTTCATGGTTTCATTTTGTATCTTGGGTCTTCCCTTTATATATTTTTATTTGTTTCTTCTTTTCTGTAAATCCTTTTATTAGGTCTCTGGTTTCATATGATAACATAATTTCTTAATCGGTAAATAATATAATATCATATTAATTCAATTTGTATTGAATTTTTAAATCATTTATGGGTTCTAATATTTGTATGTTAATATTTTCCCCATAGTTTGGTCAAGATGATAAAATATATTTTCTATTTTGGTGTTCTTGTGACATGACCAATAGTTATTTGCACAAAGTCCATTCTAAAGAAAATATTTCGGTTTGTGGAATTAAAATTTAGAATCATATACATTTGGTTAGAACATAAATTAGATAATATTTTTATCTTTGTTGATGAGAAAAAAACATCAATTAAAATTTGATAAAAAATTAGGTAGTTTAGTAATTATTAATTATGATATTCGGATGGATCCTATAAGATGTGTCTTTGATTTAATGTTTGAAAAGTAAAATTAATTTTCCAAATTACTTATTTAGAAATTAGGGTTATAAAATATAACACTTAAATAAAGATTCAATATTAAATCATTATTTATTATGCTTTTAATTTTTCTGAACATAATTAAGAAATTGGAAGAATATTTTCCCATCATAGTGAATATGATACATTATGTTTATGAAAATAGATGGTTTTAATTTTGGTGGATTTGATAGATCAAATATAATATAATTATTCATAACATTAGTCATAATAATTTTATGAAATATATATTAATTATTTTATAATATTTAAAGTGTTTTTTGAAAGAATAAATAAAATGGAACTTTTGGAAAATAACTATAAACCTTCAAATATAAAAAATTGTGATCAGAAATACTAGTTCGTACATAATGGATTAGACACTGCCACCATAAGGGTAATCTATCAATAAGTAACACTAATGGAATGATATGGTGGTTAGGTGGAGTTCATGTGAAACTAGGGTCCATGCCTGATCCAGTACTATGAAGTGGGATTCATAATAGATGATCACATTAATGGAGTAATGTCTTTTAATTGGAATTTTATGTGGTGAAATAGATGTTTTTTATCTTCCAACCTTCTCCAAATATTAGTTTATTGAATATTCCACCTCTCATGATACACATAGATGTTAGACTAGTCTATTTTTTGTGATTTGAACATGAAATTATATATCTATAACTTACCATGGTATTATTCCTCTACTAATACATGGATACCATGTTTATCATAATGTGACTTATTCTTACACAAAAAAAATCATCACTAAAAACAACAATTTTTTGATAGATCTCAAATTCATGATTTGACACACCACTATGGGGTGAGGAACAATCATGATAGTTAATCCCAAATCTTGAATACACATTAATGATTTTCCATAATGAAATACATGTATCCAATTGATATCTTCTAAACAAATGGGTATGATTTTTTATATAATACTCAAATTGGAAAACTTATTTCATATATTAGCTTGTAGAACACAAAACCTCGACTTTTAATGACCTATAATATTATATAATGTTATAACTTATCAATTAAATTTGTGTTTATGAATAGTAATAAATAATTTCTCAAACATATTCATTAAAAATTTATAAAATAAATCCAATGGTATCTATTTATTATAAAAAAAATATAAGACTCAATTGAATAAAAATAAAAAAAAATCTGAAAAAATATAATATATTTAAAACAGGGTATCATCACAAATTGTGCATATATATTATAATTTATTTTCACTTATTCTATAAAATTAATTTGAAAAATTGGATATAATATTTTTTTTCAAATTATAATAATTATATTAGGGTTAAATTTGTTGATTTTTTAGAAAATATTTACTTTTTAGTAAATAGTGTAAAATATTGTTTTTTTGAAAAAAGATTCATTTATTTAATATTATTTATGTAAATTTAATGTTCCATTATTTTTTATATATTTTTATGTAAATGTTTCACCATTATTTATATTTATTGCACAAAAATTTATTTGAATCCACTAAATAGTGGATTTTAGTATAGGTTTATTTTTTGGTTTTAAAAGGAGATTTATCTGAAATATATTTTTAGTGAATAGTGTTTCTCCAATTAAAATAAATAAAAAAACACCTAATTATGATTGATTTTAAATTTATTGTGTAATATATATATATATATATGAATTTAAATTCTTATATTTATTTATATTGTTCAAATAGTTAATATAAAGTTAATGTTTTCTTGAAAAAATTCATCTTGAAAACTCATTATATTCATTTCAGAATGCATAATTTTGAAACTAAATTTTCCACTTATTTTAATTGAATACTATAAAATAAATAATATATTTATAATTAGATTAATTAATACTATCTAGTAAGGTTTAATTAAAATCTAAATATAAAAAATATTGAAAATATAAAAAATTGATTACCATGGTTAAGGTAAAAAATATTAACCATGGGTTAAAAGATAATACGGGGTTAAATGAAAAAACACTTGTATAAAGTATTTAATGTGAAAATTTAGACAATATATTGTCATTTTTCAATAATTATCCATTCTAATGTTCTATGAAATGTGAAAACTATAAGAATCATGTTTTATTTTGAAAATTAAAAGCGTGTCACTCACCTCAATTATAAAAGGCCACTAATCTCCTATCCTCTTCATAGAATAAAAAAATTAATTTGAGAAGATACATAATTAAATATCATCTATAAATTACTCCCAATGACCTAGATCCATATTATTGAATCAAAAAGTCATCATATGTATTCTTTTGGTTCTTTCATAAGGAGGTTGTACGAAGTGTAGGTGTCGTGATTAACCGAGCATCATTATATTATTTCTTCTTCCACATCCTAATAATATTCAAAATTTTATATTATGTAATAAAAAAATAAAATATAGTGAAGTTCTATAAGGTTAATTTTTGAATCAAAATCCATATCCCTATCCATCAGAATGGTATGAAACAATCATTCATGTGTATGGTGGACTACCGCCTCACAAACCAATGTCACTCATTTCCATTCATCGAGTCTCATATCTTGTAATAATGAAGAATTTAAATGATATATATGATATTTTTAAAATATTTATAACTCATTTTTTTGAGGGAAAATATACATTTTTTACTTTTCATTACATGGTGGTTACGATAATTTCACTAGTGTGTACGATGAACAACATCCTTATGAAGCGATATTTTTCATTATTCACTAACGCATTACATATAAGCTAATAAAGACAAATAAAATTAATATATGTAATATAAATGATATTTTTATTATATTAATGACATATTCAACATTATAAAATATAAATATACCATTTTCATTCTTACAATGAAAAAGTAGGTCATCGTTCATGCATAAATGTCGAATGCCTCCACCATGAAGTGATGTCATTATTTTCTCAACAATAAATTACATGGGTTATATATTTAAGTGTGATTAACTAAATAATATACTATTTATGATAAGATTATTATTAGTGAAATTGATATTAATTCATACATTCTTTTCTTAATTATCAATGAATAATGGAAATTCTACTCAGGCATACGTATGACATATCATCATCATTATAGTAACATTGTTAATTTTCCATAACAATATTTAACGAAAGTATTTAAATTGTTATTGAACTAAATATATGATAATTATTTGGAAAAAAATTATTATGTATATGTTGAAATAATAACTCATTCACCACATTCAAAATGCTGAATCTGTTTTGATATAATGAAACACACATCATGTAAAGACTAGAAGTGGATTTCACTAATAAAGTATTTAAATATGTCACTAAAATAAATAAAATTTATTATTTAATTATAAGTTATTATCATTTTAAAATGTTTATAAGTTATAAAATAATTAACATAAGATTATCATAAATGAGGTTTGAACACATACGAAGGATTTTAGGTCAAATATAAGGGTTTTTCATTTCACCTTTATTTCTGTTGGGAATATTCCATAACCCCACTTATTTTTATTGTTTACAGTATATAAATTAGTGAAATTTAATTTAATAATTTTTTTATAAAATTTATTTGGATTTATGAATTTATATGAGTTTTTATATTCCATATGGTTTGAATATATGGAATTACAATATAGTAAGGGAAAAAATCTCAGTTGTCCTTCATCGAGGAGTATAGAATTTTGTAACCACAATTTCATTTATATGAACTATATCAAAACCTATTTTATATTTAATAACATATATAATTCATTTATAATTTAATATTTTTGTTCAAATTGAATTATTTCATACACGAGAATTTGATTTGAAAGTAACTATGTGGTAAATGGTTTCGTAACTCGATTTCATTTCTTTGAGTTATAACACCTCTGTATTGATTTTTTTATCAAATAATTATCTATGACTTGATCTATTATTTTTTATGATGTATTTAAATTTTTTGGGATTGAAAATTGTTACACATAACACATCAATTTATTAGTTTTCAATTCTGGGATATGATCTTTAAAGGGGTTTTCATCTCAAAATATATTTACTTGGTATATATGGTGATGTTATGAAGATAACTTCTATTATGAGGTGTATATACTACCATATAAACATGTAATATCATTAATTTAATTACATTATTATAATTAAAATATTCCTTTGAGGTTATTATTTCCTGGGGCTTAGGAATGAAATGCTTCTAAAGTGTAAAAGTCTTTATTTTACAATCTCCCTTCATTTAGGGTGTTTTTAATTTATGGATACTTTGGTGTAAATCATTAAATTATATTTATTTGTATAACACATATATTTTAATATCCCCTGGTTATAATAATAATAATTTTTTTTCATTTACCCATATATTGATTATTTAAATATTTAAAAGATATTTTCAATGTGATACTGATCTTATATCTTTATCCAGATCAAGAATAAATCTCTTCCATTACCATTTTTTCTAAAATGTTTTCAAATATTTTATTTCCTAAAAAAATAATTTCTTAAATCTATTTTAAATTGTATTTGAAATTATTTTCAATGATTTTAAAATGAAATTTCTTAAATTTTTCCAAATGGGAAACATTTGACTTCCTTTTATAAAATATTTTGAAAATAATTATTATATATAACATTTAAAATGTGGAATGGTTTTCCATGATTAACATATATAGACATTACATCATGTTTTAGGAATATTTCAAACAATACATAGTTATACACCCATATAAAATATTATTTTAGTTCGTTTGGAAACATGGAAACATAAAAAACATGTTCATAATACATATAAATCATCTATTACATATTTATTTATTATTATAAACCTTTTTAAAATATTAAAATCTATATCATTCTTTGAATCAGGGGAATAAGAACCATAATAAAGGGTGATCTCAGATGCTCGGTAAAGATAAAAAGGGAGATATATAATCATTACAAGAAAATAATTGTATAATACCATAAGAAACAAATTTTAAGATCATGCAATTTATATATATTATATTTTACATGAGTCATGGAATTAATATTAAAATATAAAAGGAAACGAATCATAAAATAATCCATGAAAATATCCAATTTGAGTAAAACACTGTCTTATTACATGGAATGTGTTGTGTGAAAATATTTTAGAAAAAATTATTTAAATTATAACAAAAAACCTTAATAATATGTTAGTTTTAGAAATGTCAATTGTATACCTACCTCACACTTGGGATGACCTTCCATGTACCCTGTTTTTTAGACTTAGGATGACCACATGTGTATCCTATTATTGTAGGCATAGAAAGACCTCCTATATAGCCTCTTATTATGGGATTAAGATGACCTCTTATGTTCCCACTTTATTAATTATTTGTATGACCTCTTGTATACCCTCTTGTTTCAGGATAATGATGACCTCCTATGTACCATCTTGTTATGGGATTAAGATGACCTCCCATATACCCTCTGGTTGTGGGAATTGGATGAACACCCATGCTCCCTTTGATCTCATAAATTATTTATAATTAATCACTTAATTGGAGGAATATATATATATATATAATACCCCCTTCAAATATTTACAAAAATACATATCTGTGACACATTACCATAAATCGTACATCCCATGAGAACCATTGTAAGGAAATGGGTTTTGTAAACATTTCATCAATACATAACTCAATGAAAAGTAAAAAAATTAATAAAAAATTTCATATAAACAGAAATCATTCAATTAATAAATATTAATTGTATCCTTGTTTCATATCCCTATTAAAGCATATTTAACACTAACATATTCCATATTAGATGTAAAATAATTTTGAATGATCTGTTAGATCATTTCATGAAGAAAATATTAATTCCCATTTGAAAAATAGTATTTAAATAATAAAACATTTTGAAAACCATTTTCATTTAAAATATCCTTGAAAAATTATAATTTTATCTTTCAAACAATTTAATACATATTTTTATTCCATTTCCATTTAAATTTATTAATGATAATTGAAATCACATTTAAAAGTATTTAAGATAAAATTGTTTTGATGGTACACAAATTTATGACCAAATAGAAAATAATATTACATCAATCTTAAAATGTAATTAAAATAAAGAGATTCATGATAAAAAATTTTCAAAGGGAATCATATACATCTCATAAAATAATATAGGTGCATAATATAACACGTGTCACAATGAAGAAAAACTGAAAAAAATTACATTACTGATTTTTTAATTTTTATACCATAAACCCCATTAAAAAATGATCAAAAAATTGATATGTAAATAAACATATATTTATGTACCAGAATCATATTATATATTCATTTTTGTTATATAAACCTCACATACTAAATAAGGGATGAATATGGATTATGTCTCATAGAAATAATAATGAAACTAGAAATAACCTTATATTAAGTATTCACTCCTTTGTACATGTCCAACCCTCCTTTATGATAAATAATATATATATATATATATTACCATTTATGATTTACCTATGAATTTATTTTACTCCCTTATTAACAATTCCATGATTATGTTATGTTTTGTGTAATAACTGATTTATTTTTCAAACATGTTTGGATATCATATTCATGGTCATAAAAGTTTTATTATGATTACATAATATAAATAATGGTTAAGATGATATAAATATAATAGGCATAAAATATATATGTATTTATTTTTATCTATAAAATGTTTAGGTTGAAAGTTAAATACACAGTTAATAGAGATGGTAGGCCGTACATACGCATGAATGTTGTTTTCATTTCATTTTATTTTATTAAAAAAGAATTTTATATTTTATATTATAATTACATAATAAATTTAAATCTCATATATAACACATATTATTATTAATAACATCCTTAATACATTACATGTGAATCATTAATGAATCACATCACTTTGTGATGTTGTATTACACATGCACAAGAACGACATTATCACAGTCTCAAAAAATGAAAAGCTCGAAGGTAAGTGTGATATAAATATTATAGAGGAATAATAAAAATATAAAAATAATATATATAATATATAAAATATAAATGAACCGTTATTCTTAACCATTAGTTTTGTTAGTGGAATAACTAATGACATCGATTCATAAGGCAGTAGTCCATCGTACCAATGAACGTTGTCTAATGTTTGGTCCTGAAAATTAGGCAAAGATGATTGAGATATTTAGAAAAAATGACAAAGGGTTGAAATGAATATTGATAGAATATTGAAGAAAATAATCAAATGGGCATGACAATAATGCACCAAATCCCTTCATGGACCACCACTCTGCATGGTGTTATACTAATTCATGAAGATTCTTGAAAACAAAATTATTTGTGGAACGAAGCAGTACTAGTGGTGTGAGAAAATGAAAATAATAATTTTTATTCCTCAAATAGATATTTATGCTCCAAAAAACCATAATCCCCATGAACTATGTAGATATCAGGATGAGGTGGCATCGGCAATGCTACAAATGACAACCCCCACTAACATTTTACTTTGTAGGCTGGGACACCCTCCTTGTGCTCCCGTAAAATAAGGAATGATGGCCATCATTAACAATTTTAAATTATAGTAATATTTCCAGAAATTATTCTATAAAATTAGCTATAGGGGGAATGAAAAATGGGGGACAAAAATATAAATTGATTATAAGGAGGTGTAGGATAAATCCCTCCTGCACCTGAAGAATTTAATGGATTCCATCGGGTGAAGCATATTCATGTGGCATTTCATGGACTCCATTAATGAACCATAAGTGGAAGAACCATTGTAGAAGATTACATCTTGAGGAAATCTTGTTTTCAGAAATGAGGCATAATTTTCTTACCTCATGAAGGAATAAAATGTTTCACCGATGACGTTTCACGGATGAAGCTTTAAGGATGAATCTTCACAGATGTACCATTTTTTTCCAACCCATTTAGGATGTTTCTTCATGGAAAATTCATTAAGGATGATACATAATGTATAATACATGTCGTACAAATATAAAAGGACATCTTCATCATGGACAAACCTTCTCTCTAGCTCATTCATGGAATATAATCTATGGATGGTCTTATGTGTCTAGCTCCTATACAGAAAAACGGTTCGCTCCTGCTAGTGCATTAAATGGGGGATACACCCTCGCAACCCCACATGAAATTAGTGTTGACCTATGGTCTAGTTCCTATGGGTTGGGACATTCACTAAGTTCAATTACCCGCAAGGTAAATTGAGAGTAACATCACAAACCTTTAAATAGGATTCAACAACATTTTCAATTTCTCCCTTATTACACCCCAACATTCATACCATAAATACCATGAGTCAATATATTAATCATGAGTCACCTAAAACCCCATCACGCACATATTATGTAATTTTGTCCTTGAAAGATCCTATCTTTATAAGTCCCATAATATCAATGGATAGGAATCCTCCTTCTAGACATTTTGACCACATGATATTAAGCTATATAGAACTATTCCTAGCTACACGACATTAAATTTTAGAAAATATTTCATGAAAAATAAATATGTATCATTTGAAAGAATAGCATTCCTTATTCCCTATTCTTAATATGATTCATGAAATAATCATGAGATGACCATCGATTCAAATTTGATAAAAAAATTAGAATGTTTAGAAATTATAAATTGCGATATTTAAATTGATTCTATAAGATGATTATTCGATTTCATATTTTAAAAGTGAAATTAATTTTCTATATAAGTTCCTCAGAATGTGAGGTTACAAAAATATGTCACTTCCATAAGGACTCAATATTTAATAATCATTTTTTATTATTTAAATTTCTCTCAATATAAATAAAATATTGGAAGAATATTTTCCCATCATAGTGAATATGATACATTATGATTATGAAAATAGTTTTTTTTAATTGTATGTGGATTTGATATATCAAATATAATATATGCAATAATAACATTAGTAATACTAATTTTTTAAAATATATATTAATTATTTTATATTATTAATTGGGGGTTTCTTTTGAAGGAAAAAATTAAATGGATCTTTTGGAAAATAACAATAAATGTTAACATATAAAAAGAGTTACTATAAAAAATAGCAAGTAGACAATGGATTAGACACTACCACCCTATGGATAATCCATCCACACATAACACTGAAGGAATGGAAATTTGGTTAGTCAGAGTTCATGTGAAACTAGATTCCATGCTTGATCGAGTGGTATGAAGTGAGAGTCATAGAATATGATCACGTTCAAAGGGGTAATGTTTGGTAATTGGAAATGTATGTTTATAAAATTAATGTTTTCATATTCTAATATACTTTAAAGATAAGGTTATTGAAGAATCCCCCTCTCATGATACACATAGTTGTTAGAGTAGCCTATTTTTGGTTGATATGAACATGAAAATATATATTTATAACCTACCACTGTAGTATTTTTCCACTAAGACATGGTTCCTCCTTTTATCACCATTTTCTTATTCTCATAAAAAAAATTCATCAGTTAAAACTTCATTTTTGTTTGATAGTGTTCAAATTCATGGTTGGATACACAACTATGCGGTGATGAACTGTCATGAGAGTCAATCTCGAATCTCGAATACACATTAATGATTTTCTATAATTAATTACATGTATCGAATTGAGATTTTATAAAAAAATGGGAATGATTTTTATATAATAATTAACATAGAAATCAAATTACATTTATTATTTTATAGTACACAAATCCTCTAGTATTAATGACTCTTAATATTATATACGGTTATAACCTATCCATTAAATTGATTTGTATGAATAATAATAAATAAAATTTGAAAAATATTCATTAAAAATTTATAAAATAAATTCAATGGTATCTATTTATCATAAAAATATTTAATACTCAATTGAATGAAAATGAATTTTTTTTTGAAAAAAATATTATATTTTTAAAACATGGTATCATTACACATTGAGAATATATATTATAATTTATTTTCAATAAATTTATAAAATTTATAGTAATATTTTGACTCAATTATTTATTTCAATCTATTAAAATAATCTTAGGGGAAAATTTTATAATTTGTCAGAAAATTTTGACTATTTAGTGAATAGTGTAAAATATTGTTTTTTGTAAAAGTGTCAATTATTTACAATTATTTATGTAATTTTAATGTCAAGTTATTTTTTATATAATTTTATTTAAATGAGTACCCATGATTTATATTTATTTCACATAATTTCAATTGAATCCACTATATAGTAGATTTTAGTATATGTTTATTTTTTGGTTTAAAAAGTTGATTTATCTGAAAATTATTTTTAGTGCATAATGTTTATTCATTTTATATAAATAAAAAACACATAATAATGATTGATTTTAAATTAAATGTATAATATATATATATATATATGTGTTAAAAATCATAAAATTATTTTTAATGTTGATAGAGTTAATATAAAATCATATTTCTGTGGAAAAATTTCATTTATTAAACTCATTATAATCTTGTCTGCATGTTTAATTTTGAAATTAAATTTTCCACTTATTTTATTTGAATACTATAAAATAAGATCTATATTTATAATTAGAATAATTAATATTATCTCGTATGGTTTCATTTAAATTTTAATATAAATAATATTGAAAATTGTAAAAATTGACTACTATGGTTAAGTTAAAAAAATATTTACCACGGGTTAAAAATAATGTGGGTTTAAATGAAAAAAAAACTTTAATAAAGAATTTAATGTGAATATTTATAAATATCATGTCAGGTGTCAATAATTATCCATTTCAGAGTTCTATGTAATGTGAAAACTATGTGTATCATGTTTTATTTTAAAAAATTACAATTGTGTCACTCACCTAACTTATAAAAGGCCACCAATCTCCTTTCCTCTTCATAGAATAAAGAATTTAATTTCAGAAAATACCTAATGAAAGATCACATCTACATAACATCCCATGACCTAGATCCATATTATTGACTGAAATAGTCAAAATATGTGTCCTTTTTGTTTTTTCATAAGGAGGTTGTACGAAGTATATGTTTCAGGCTTAATCAAGCATCATTATTTTATTTTTTCTTCCTCATAATAAAAATATTCCACAATTTCTATTATATAATAAAAAAATAAAATATAGTGAAATTTTATTAGGTTAATTTCATAAGCAAAATCGATTTCCTTATTCATCAAAATGGAACGAAACAATCATTCACTTGTATGGCGGACTAACACCTCAAAAACCAATGTCATTCATTAAACATCGTCACCTCTAATTACTTTTCATAATGATGATTTTTAATTATATATATGATATTTCTAAAATATTTTTCCTTAATTAATTTTTATGAAAAATATAATTTTTTTACTTTTCATTTAATAGTGGATACGATAATGTTACTAGTGTGTACGACGAAAAACTTCCTTGTAAAGCGATATTATTCTATTTTCACTAAGGCTTTACATAGAAACTAATAAGGAAAAATAAAATGAATATATGTTAAATAAATTATATTAGTATTGTATTAATGGCATATTAATCATTCTAAAATAATAATATACCATTTTCATTCTTACAATGAAAATAGATGACGTCGTTCATGCATATCTGTTGACTACCTCCACCACGAAGTGATTTCACTCTTTTCTCATCACAAAATCTCATGGGTTATATATGAAAGTATAATTAAATAAATTATGTTGTATTTATGTTATTTTTATTATTAGTGAAATTGAAATTAATTCATACTTTATTTATGTAATTATCAATAAATAATGGAAATGATACTCATGTGTACGTACGGCCAATCATTGTCATTATTATAAGACTGTTATTTTTTCAGGAACTGTTTTAAAATTATTATTGAACTAAATATATTATAATTATATGAAATACATGTATGATGTATATGATGAAATAATAACTATTTGAACACAGTCACAACACTGAATCTATTTTGATATAATGAAACACATATCATATCACTACTGTAAAACTAACATATACCAACAGTTTGGAGAACCGTGGCCATGTAAGCAGTTGGGATAGGTCTATACCAATGGTTTTCCCAAAACCGTTGGTATAGACGTATCCCAACGGTTTTGGAAACCGTTGGTATAATTAATATGAAAATATTTACCAATGGTTGTGGAACCGTTGGTATATGCATTTAAAAAAAACATTCGCTGGGATTTGATACCAGCACCCCTAGTTTATTATTGAACGACTTAACCACTAACCTGACATGACTTTTGTGTATATAATTACATAAATATATATATATGTATTCTCATAATTATATTAAATTTTGATTTATATAATGTTCTGTGTAAGAAGAAATGATAAAAAAAATCAAAGGATCTATACCAACGGTTGTCAAAACCATTGGTATAGACCTATACCAACGGTTTTGACAACCGTTGGAATAGATTTTGAGCCTAGATTTTGTTTTTCTATGAAGGTTGGTTTATGGGGGACATTTCCCAACGGTTTTGGCAAACCGTTGGGAAAGGTATACCCTTTCCCAATAGTTTTGGCCAAACCATTGGGAATGGTCCCCACAATGTGGGATTTCCCAACGGTTTGGCCAAACTGTTGGGAAAGGTGGCCTCAAAGTGGGATTTCCCAACGGTTTGGCCAAACCGTTGGGAAAGGGAACCTATACAAACAGTTTTTATAAACCGTTGGTATAGAAGTGTTGGGAAAGGTCATATTTCCAGAAGTGTATAAAAACATCAACTATATTTAACTGATAAAGTATATAAATATGTCACTGGAAAAGAAATAAAATAAATGATTTAATTATAAGTTATTATCATTTTTAAATTCTTAAATTTTATAAAACCATTAACATAAGTTTATCATCAAGTTGGTCTGAACATATACGAAGTATTTCAGGACAATGTTAAGGGTTTCTCATTTCACTTTTATTTCTAATGGGAATATGCCATACCCACCACTCATTTTTATTGTGTACTATATACAAATCACAAAAATTTTATTTTTTATTATTATTTTTTTAAAATTAATAGTATTTATGAATTTATATGAGTTTCTATCGTTCAACTAGTTTGGATATAGAGTTTTACAATATAGAAATGGGAAAATTCTCAAATTTTGTTCATCGAGGAATATATTAATGTTATACCGACAATTTCATTTAGATGGTATATATACTACCTATTTTACATTTAATGACATATATAATTCATATATAACATGTTTTTTGGTTAAAAATGATTTTTTGATACATGTGAATTTGATTTGAATGCAACTATGTGGTAAATGGTTTCTTAACTCGATTTCATTTCATTTATTTATAACACTTCTTTATTTATTTTTATCCAATAATTATATGTGACTTAATCTATAAATTGGTTTATGATGCATTTTAATTTTTTGTGGATTTAAATTTATTACACACAACCCATAAATTTACTAATTATCAATTCATGGATATGATATTTAAAGGGTTTTTTCATATCAAATTATATTTATCTGGTATATATGTTGATGTTAGGAACATAATATCATTTACGAGGTGTATATACTACTATATTGACATGTTATATCATTAATATAATTGCATTAATATTATTAAAATATTCTTTTGATGTTTTTATTTAATGGGGCTTTTGATTAAAATGTTTCTAAAGTATAAGAATCATTATTTTACAATCTCACTTCATTTTGGGTTTTTTACGTTTTAGGTTACCTTGAAGAAATCATAATCTCTTATTTATTTTTAAAACACATCTATTTTCATATCTTATGGTTATAAGTGTTTAAATTTTTTATATTTCCCCCCTTACGGAATATTTAAATATCAATAAGTTTTTTTATGTGATACTGATATTATATCTTTTTCCAGATCAGGAGTAAATCGCTTCCATGACCATGTTTTCTAAAATGTTTTCAAATATGTTATTTAAATTTTTTTCAAAAATCAATTTTAAATTGTATTTGAAATTATATTGTATCATTTTAAAACTTAATTTCATAAATGAGTCCAAATGGGACACTTTTTACATCCTTTTATAAAATATTTTGAAAAGATTGATTATATCAAACATTTACAAAGTGGAGAGGTATTCCATGTTTAATGTATATTGACATTACATCATTTTTAGGAATATTTCATAAAAAAATAATCATATGCCCAAATAAATTTTTCGTTTAGTGCGATTGGAGACATTGAAAAAAAAACATGTTCATCATATATATATATCATATCCTACATATTTATTTATTATTAGAATCCATTTTGACATACTAAAATTTATATCTTTCATTTATCATGTTTATAAGAAACATACGAAAAGGTTATCTTAGATGCTTGGTAAGGGTAAACAAGAGTGATATGTAATCTTAACATGAAAACAACTGTATGATAACATAATGAAAACATTTTAAGATAAAAACCTATATATAAATGGACTTTTAAACGAATCTTGGAATTAATATTGTAATATAATAGGAAATGAATCATAAGATAATCATAGAAAATAACAAATTAATTTAAAATAATTTCTTAAGACATAGAATATAATGTGTGAAAATATATATAGAAAATAGTATGTAAATTATGACTATAAAAACACTAATAATAATTTTTTATTAGGATTATCAATTGTATACCTTCTTCATGATTGGGTTGACCTCCCATATACCATCTTTTTTAGCCTTAGGAAGAACACATGTGTAACCTCTTTTTGCAGTCTTATAAAGACCTCCCAGGTAGCCTTATATTGTGGGATTAAGACGACCTCATATGTTCCCAATCGATGCATTATTAGTATGACCTCTCGTGTACCCTCTTGTGTCTTGATAATGATGAAATCCCACGTGACATCTTGTTATGGTCTTAGGATTAACTCCCTCATACCCTCTAGCTGTGGGAATTTGATAAAAACAGATTATACCTTTGATATATTAGATTATTCATAACTAACCAATTAATCGGAAGAATATAAACATATCTCCCACAAATCACATAATTAAAAATTAAATATGTTTTCCACATTACCATAAATTGTACACCACATGAGAACTCTTGTAAAGAAATGGTTTTTGTAAAAATTTATTCAATAAATAAAAAATTGAAAAGTAACAAAATATATAAAAAATTCCATATAAAGAAAAATCATTCAATGAATGTCTGTGAATGGTAACCTGGGATCATATCCTGAATAAAACATAAGTAACACTAACAGATTCTATATTAGATGGAAAATAATTTTGATTCATCTTGTAAGAACATTTATTGAGGAAAATATTCATTCCCATTTGAAAAATGGAATTTAAATCATAAAACCTTTATAAAACATATTTAATTTAAAATCTATTTGAAAACTTTTAATTTAATATTTCAAAAATATTTATATATATAATTTAGTGCATTTACATTTAAATTCTTAAATGATCACTTAAACACTTATAAAAATATTTTAGATAACATAATTTTTATGGAACAAAAATTTATGGCCAATGAAAAAATAAGAATACATAAATAATAAAATTTCATTAATGTATGGAGATTCATGATAAAAAATGTCAAATGGAATCATATACATTCTATAAAATAATATAGGTGCATAAAATAACATTTTTCACACAGAAAGAACACTAAAAAATTACAATAATGATTTGGTATTTTTTAAACAATAAACCCCATGAAATAGATATCATAAAATTAATATGTAAATGATAATATATTTAAGGACAATAATATTAGTATTAATTAATTGTTATTATAAAAACCACACATATTAATGTAGTGCTGAATATGAAAAAAGTCTCAATGAAATAAAAATGTGACTAGAAATACACTTATATTAAGTCTTCCATCCTTTATACACGTCCAAAATTCATATATGATAAATTTATTATTCTTATAAATATAACACATTAAAATATTCATTTATATATATATATTACAATTTATTATTTACATATGGATTTTGTTTACTCCCTTGCTTATAATTCCATGATTATGTTATGTTTCGGGTAATAACTGCATTATTTCTCAATCATGTTTTAACTTGTTATTCTTGGTCATAAAAGTTAAATTTTAATTTATTCATCTAAATAATAGATATGCTTATATAAAATTCTTAGTTATAAACTATATATATATTTATGAATATCTATAAAAGATATAGGATGAAAATTAGACACACTATTAATAGAGATGGTAGGCCATACATATGCATGAACAATGTTTTCATTTTATTTTAATTTTTTTAAAAAGAAATTATATTGTGTATTATCATTCTCAAATAATTTTAGTATCATATATAAAACATATTATTATTAATAACATCTTTAATACATTCCATATAAAGAATGAATGAATCACATCGCTTTGTGAGGCGGTATTCTATATTCACACGAACGAGATTATCATAGTCCAAAAAAATGTAAATCTGGAAGATATGTTTGATATAAATACAATAGAGAAATAATAATATTATTAAAATAATATATATAATATATAAAATATAAATGAATAATTATTCTCAAACATTAGTTGTTTTAATGTAGAATGAATGAAATTAATTCACGAGGGAGTTGTCCTCCATTCAAATGAATGTTGATTGATGTTGAGTATTAAAAACTATTCAAAGAATATTGAGATATTTAGATGAAATTAGAATGGGTTTGAAAGGATTCATAATAGAATATTGAAGAAAATATTCAAATGGGCAAAAAGAGAAGCACCAAATCCCTCCGTGGACCACCAATCAGCATAGTGTTCTGCTAATTCAAGAAGAATCCTAAGAAAAATATCATTTTTGGTACGAAGCGGTACTAGCAGTGTTCGAAAATGATTTTTTTTTCATTGGTCAAATAGTAATTTAAGTTATTATAAACCATCATCCTTATAAACTATGTAGTTATCGGGATGAGGTGGCGTTTCCAATGACACAAATGACGACCCCCACCAATAATGTAATTTATAGACTGGGACACACTCAGTGTGCCCTTGTCAAATATGGAATGAAGATCATCATGAAAAATTGTCTATTATAATAGTCCGTCCGTAAATTATTCTATAAAATTAACTTGAGTTGGAATTAAAAAGGGGGACATTGAAAGAGAAATTGATTTGATGTAGGTGTAGGATAAATCCCTTCCGCACCTAAAGCATTTCTTGGATCCCATTGGGAGAATCATATGCATATGTACCTTCATAGACCCCATTCATGAACCATATGGGGAAGAACATTAATAGAATATTCCATCTAGAGGAATTCTGGTTTTTAGAAATGAGGCCTCATTTTCATACCCCACAAACGAATAAAATTCTTTGTCGATGATGTTTCATGGACATTTCTTCAAGGATGACTCTTCACATATAGACCCTTTTCGGCCAACCCATTTAGCATGTCTCTTCATGGAAAATTCATTATGGATGAGACTTAATGTCCAATAGTTCAATTACAACCCTCAAACGTAAACTCCATCATGGTTAAACCTTCTCTCTAGCTTCTTCATGAAATATCATATGTGGATGGTCCTATGTGTCTAGCTGTTATTTGTAAAATTTTTTCACTCCTTGTCCATTAAATGGGGGCTACACCCCCGCACCCCCACTCTACATTAGTTTTGACCTATGGTCTAGTTATTATGTGTTGGGATCTTTACTAATGTCAATTACAAATAAGAAAAATTGATAGACACACTACAAACTTTTCTAAAGGGTTCAACAACATTTTCGGTTTCTCCCTAATCTCACCCAAACATCCATACATTAAATACCATGATATTTATTACATGTCACCTAAAACCCAATCACCCAAATGCTATATGATGTTGATCTTAAAAGGGAATCTCTTCTTAAGACCCATAATAACTATGGATTGGAATCCCCCTTCTAGTCATTTTTACAACATGATGTTAATATTTATAGAACAAGTCAATGTTACATGACATAAAATTATAGAATATATTATATGAAAAATATAAGATATATCTTTTAAAAAAATATATTTCCTTATTATCAATGATTAAGATGAGTAATGAAATAATCATGAGATGACCAACAACTAGTAGGGAACCCATCCTTTGGTAAGAACCAAAATTTTCTTTCATGAGGCATTATTTTTTCTCCTATTCACCTCTAAGTAAAATGTATATTGATAGATCATTGATTGTGACTATCTTGGATATGAAAATAAGAGAGGAAACATAAAAACTCAAATCCAATTTCCCCCTCCATTTGGGCTTTAGAACTATCCATCAATGTATAGGGTGAGATCATTTGATCATCAGATAAAATACTTTCTCTTGTTTCTCACAATGATCATGAGACATATGGGCATAAATGATAGTGGTAATTATGATATATACACGATCTTGAACACTAAATGGCCATCCTCAATGGTATATGTCCATAAATCATACATCATCCTTAAAAGGGATATATTTCTAATGAATCATCATAAAATGAGCCTTCCCTATGTATGTATGTCCTAACATCACCCCACATGGGTAGCTTTTCTTTTTAAGAAAAAATTATGTACCCATTTAAATGGTAAGCTTCTATGAATATTCCCCAACATACTAAACTATGTGTTGTTGGATTCCCGTTTTAAAGGGATACATAGGCATACTCTCAGAGGTCTAAAAGCATCACCCAAATCCACTCTAATGTTCACTCATCCATATCTATGGGACATTCATGTTCGCCCACGAGACTACATCTCTTCTGCATCCCTCATGATACCACAACATAAGTCCCACACCATATTTGGACAAACACATTCCACTTGGATGTCCTTACATCATGACATTAAACTTGATGGTTGTGTTATCGTCACACGATCTTAAAGGTGTTGTGCCTAGTTTATCAACACTAGACAATGTGGTTTATAATTACTCTTACAAGTATGTGTAGGAAGACCATTTTAGGGGTTCGATCCCAATATCAATACAACAATTTTACCAACTGGATGATGATAAACTATAGAGTTCCCCATCACATGACCTAAAACCAAAATATTCCCAGTAAATTACAATAGGATCTATAATATGTCCAAAAGTGTAACATTGATGGAGAGATTTATATACATACATATTCCTCCATTGATGGAGCACATTAAATACATAGAGATGATTCCAAACCCATGCGTAGTCATAAGGTAAAAATTAATCCAGTTTTTTTATTATATACACTTTTTGGAATGAACATATGATTCATTATCATACCTTAAATCTATAAGAGAGTCATGAGATATGCAATATCTACCCCAAAAATATTGTAATGATCCTGACATACCATACACTTTACCAATGCATGTTCTCAAGTGTTGTTGTACAAGTTACCCAATGAGTGACATTATTTTGAATGTAGCTCCCCAATTCATGAATATGAGAGCCAATAGGTTTTCCATTCTCAAAGAATAAAAACCATTGGAGACTATTTGATGACCATGTACCCCACTTTTTTTATTTCACACCATTTAACCGCTTGAAATCAACTGTTCTTAACCCGGGGTAAACTCCCATATTTGAGTTGAACAATTACATATCCCATTTGATTGAAGTTTGGGATGTTGTAAGAAATACACAAATCATAAAGAAAAAGTCAAAATTTTTAATATACAATGTTTATTTTATTAATATGAAATAATTATAATTGTTCAGGTTAATGGAAGAAATAAAAAAACTACATTTATTTATGAGTTTCTCCTCTTCTTCCTGTATCTTTTCTATGTTTTTACAAGAGGACTTCATTGGTTGGATTTATTCATAAAGAAATCATTTTAGGGTTAATGGAGTGATTTTGAGTGGTTATTTGGATAGTGTTTCGTACAACTAAATAAGTTTTAATGTGTGAATAAAATAGAACAATGTGTGTCGTTTTATAAGAGAGTAGAGGGGAACTCATGGAATTTCTCAAAATATTAATTTATAATAAATTCAATCTCTATCAAAATACCTTTAAAATCCATTAATTCAAATATAATATATAATATTGTTTAAATATCCTGAATAAAATCATTTTATACTTGGTTTAATTTTATTTTAAGTCGTATCATTTTGACTAACCTTTAGATAACCCATTAAAATTATAACTATGAAAATAAATTTTTCAATATACAAAGGATATATATTTTTTTCTAATAAATAGTAAATTAGACTATAAAAGGAAAATAAATGATAATTTTGAACAATTAGAATCCTATTTTCATTATTTATTATTTTGAGGATTTATAAATAATTTAATAAAATGAAATTTTCATAAAATATCATAACTTTCAATGTTTATACTATTCAAGAAATTGAATTTAATAAAATTCATACAATAAAATAAATTAAAAACAAAAAAAATAATACACCTATAATATGTCATATTAACGATGAAAATTTAAATATTAACTTAATTTATTAAAATAAAATTTTTAATATTTCTAATATCATTTAGTTGGTTTGTTCATTAATTGTATAATTATTGCATCATCCTTGTCTAATTATTTATAACAATTATTTATTTATTAAAAAAATTCAATTATATAAGTAAAACTTTTCTATATCACAATAATATTTATATTTGAGCATACCTTATATTAACCCCATATTAAAAATAAAAAATTTATTAAAAGTAAGAGTGAGACATTTTATCCCTCTCTTGGATTTTAATAATACATATATCATTTTAATGAAAAAGTATATATATTAAATAATTAAATTTTGAACCTTATGATATATGGGTTTAATTAACTTCATCCAATATTTTTTTCGTGTTTTAGTGTATTCTTCTAAAATATATATAATATTATTTTTACCATAATTAAATAATTAACTATTAACTATGAAAATACAATTAATATGATTTCCATTCACATGGTCTGAAAAAAAAAGTGTCAGAATTAATAAATTTCTACAAAATGATTTCAAATATGGAATCCATATTTCAAAATTAAATTTATGTAATTTAAATAAAATTATTTACAATTAATCATATAGAAGTTGTGAGAAATTGGGTTTTTAAAGTTATAATATCTAATATATTGAAATATTTTTTTTATTCGAATTCAATGCGAAATTTATTCCAATGACCTAAATTGGATTAATTTTTTTTAAATTGATATAATTATACATTAAAACCAATAAAAAATATAATATATATAAATTAAATAGACTAAATAACATTCATTCAATTAATATTTAGTATTTATTAATATTCATCAAAACATGAATATTATCAACAAAATACCAAAGGTTCAATTAAAGTAAATTATGATATTATAGTTTCCAAAAACTTGTTTATTTTTTCATATAAATATATAAAATTGTAAAAAAATAAATTTATAATGTGTTTCCTATTAAATGGTGGTAAAATTACCCTTTTGTAAAATACATCATTTTATTCATAATGTTGTATTTATTATTATCGAATGCATAAAAAATATATTTTATGTATGATAATAAATTTTATAAAATAATTAATATTCAAATTTTATTAAATACTTTCAATTATAGTGTTTTCTATAATTTATTTAGATAAGATGTTGTCTGTACATTGAAAAATAGTTTTCTGTGAAAATTAATTTATTTAATTTCAAATAGTTCTTATGTTCATTTATATATAATTAAAATCTAGTAGATTAATTATATATACATGTTTAAATTATATTTTAACAATTTACATAATCTTATTTCTAATTTCCATTCCAATGTCTAGGTGGTAACAATAATAATTTCATAATAAAAATATTAATATTATATTATAGTCCGAAAAAACATGGTCTTTCATATACCTCAAGGTATCAAATGAACTCGACATTTTTGATAAGATAACAGAAATATAGTGTTTCTGATACACCAAAATAATGAATTTGTTGTATGTATCACAATACTAATAAGGTGGTACAAATAATGAAATCCAAACATACTTCATTTATATAATAAAATATGTATTTAGTGTTTTGTGAAAAAATATATCAAAAGGATTAAATTAATTCAATCAAAATTAAAAAATATATCAGAGTGATACATTTTACACCTTAAGATGAATTTCCCCCATGAAATGTTTCAATGGTATCAACTGTTAAATATTTTTATGTTCATTTCATAAAAACCCACATCATAAAAATGAATACTATAACATCATTTTAAAATGAGTGTTAGAAACATAAAAGTTCCCCACATTAATTATTAACTAGGTTTCCTCATATGTGAACACTGGTGGTATGTGAAAACATGGTCATAGAAGAGAAATATTATTATCATGTTATGATGAACGGTGATAAAGAACGTGGTTTGATATATATTAATTATAAAAAACACACAAAAAAGGAGGCTTGAAAAGGGTCATTGATATCATAAAAAATTATAGTAACTAGACAACATTTTATATGAAGACACATTTCTTAATGTTTATGATTTTTCATGAGAGGATACATTTAAATGATTATAGTACAACATCACCCCTTTCTATTCCTCGATAAATTTACCCATTATTTAATATTATAATAATTAAAGGTGAATTTTTCATACCTGAAGCATTTCTAGATCATGGGATCGATATATATAATGAATGGTCATTTCATAAATCTTTATCACAATAAAAAGGTTTAAACATTTCTTCCAATATTCATAAATATTTATATGGTGATATAATACACTAATCTCTAAAACTCCATCCAAATTTTAACAAAAATCATTCCATAAATGGTTACCCTTGTAACCTTTACAAAAGATGAGTGTTAAATAAATTACAAATAATTTCAATAAATTTCTCATAAACATCTTATAATTTATCCCACATATAACAATTAGTATCTCTAGTTTTTCACATATAAGACATGTGAATACGCTAATCATGTTTTCTCTTGAAACGTGGTAATTACCACTAATAATTATGCAATACAAGGGATGTCTTTTTTTCCAATGATTATTGGAAATATCATTATTTATAAAACAAATTATTAAACTCCATCCTTGATAGCATAAATAACCTTTTCAATAAATCCTTAATTTGATCTACGGTAATCAACACCATTAAATTTACTTATTCATATCCAAAATATCTTTATCTAAAAATAATTTTCTCTATGTTAGAAAAAATCTATTATCATTTGTATAATTTTTTATTTCCCATCAATATTAATATGCCATTTAATCAAATTTATAAGTAATATAAACCATTCAAAATATCATCAACGTTCCTTATTGAAAAACTTATACTACAAATTCTTATATATTTCATGATTAATATAACATAATAATCGAATTCCAAAAAATATACACATCATTCATCCATTATTATTCTAAAAAAATTACTAAGGCTTCGTCATTTTATTCTTTCCTTGATTATAAAATATAAATCATGTCTTAAGGTTCAACGACATTAATCTAATCATGCTAATTATGATTACAGTAAACTATACCATTAGAACATCCCATATCTTTATGATGTTTTTTTTATTCTGTATATTGCCATATGTATAACCAATACTTGTAAAACATCCCCGGTTCTTTATGAGGCATCCACTTATGACAAAAATCTGCATAATTACCAATCATTTAACATCTGAATCATTAAATTTTAACAATGTTCCTTGTAGTTAATTATATTTTTTGAGACTAGAAATCATTTTGTAAGAAAAAGTTATCATTGTAGAAAAAATAATGTAAAATTACATATATGATGCCTAAATCAGGACACATACTATTAAATATTTGAAACTGTAGAATTATTCATCGAAACATAAATGAATATATCCTTAGAAATATACCTTGGTATATCATTAATTTTTTTCTCATCCAACTACAAAATGGATGACTAAAACATTGATCGAATACAAACTATAGGGATCCAGGATTAATGTACATAGACATTTCATCATTTTAATTTAAATATTAAATCTATTACGCAAAAAAATCACATTTAAAATATTTTTAGTTCCTTTGGAAACATAGAAACATAAACAAGTAGTTTATAATTAATATAAATCATCTACGACATATTTATTATTATATAGAAATACTTTTGACATATCATAATTTATACCTTCATTTTTATCATTGGGAGAAGAAATATAAGAAATGGTAATATGAGATGCTCAGTAAGGGTATTTAAGGGAGATACATAATTATAAAATGAAAAAAAGTGAATGAGAACATAAGAAAAAAATATTTTATATAATACCTCATATATAAAATTTATTTTTGCAAGAGTCGTGAAAAATATATTGTCATATTAGAATTCATGAATCATATGGTAATCAAATAACATTATCCAAGAGAGTATAAAAGTGGCATAACTCACGTAATTTTTTGCATTCAAATAATTTTAAAAAATATTGTGTTAATGATACCATCCTAGACATCAATGGAATTTTATTCATGGTATACCCAATCATATAACTTCATTATTCTTGGTTATACAACCGATGTACCTTCTAGTTTTAGGATTATGATTACCTCCTATGAACCCCCTTTTTCAGTCTTATGATGACCTCTTGGGTACCCTTTTGTTGTGGTATTATGAATACCTCCATGTGTACCCTCTTGTTGCAATATTAGGAAGAACTCCTCCACTCCCTCTTGTTGTTTTATTAGGATTAACTCATGTATACTCAATTGTGTGGTCATATGATGACCTCTTGTAGGCGCTCTTATTATGGAATTAGGATGACCCCTAATGTACCCTCTTTTTTCTAGCCTGGGATGAATGCTTCTACACAATCTTATTATGGGCTTAACATGACCTCTTGTGTAACATTTGATCTCAAAGAAAACTTGTCATTAACCAATTCAATTGTTTTAGATATACATCACACCCATCATATAATGAAATGTATACATACATTTAACATGATAGTATAAATAATTTCTCACATAAAAATGCATGTAAAAATGGGGTTCGTAAGAATTTCATCATAGAATAACACATTTAAATGTAATTGAACTCATAAACCTCATGTTCAAATAAACATTTAGATAAATTCACTAAATTGAACCCTTTGATCATATCGATGTTAAATCATTAGTATTAATAATATATTCCATCTTAAATGGAAAATAATTTTGAATGATCTTATTAGAACCAATCTTGAGTAAAATATCCATTCCACTATGAAAAATATTTTTTAAATAATAAAAAATTAAGTAATCCTTTTCCATTTAAATAAACTTGAGATTATATAAAGTAATAATTTAATCCATTATTGACAAAATATAAATTCATTTTGATGAAAATACTTCAACGATCAGTTAAAACACTTTTAAAACATTTTTTGAAAACATTTTTTTGAGGGAACATATATAACTAAATGAAGATAGAATAACATTACATGATTCTTAAAATAATATTAAAATAATAATATTCAAGATAAAACATACCAAATGGAATTATTTATGCCTCGTAAAGTATATAGGATCATAACACAACATGTGTCTCAAATAAGAAAAATTTAGAAAAAAATAACTTACGTATTTGGAAATTTATAAACTAAAAAACATAAGAAAGAGAGATCATAAAATGGATATTTAAATACCCATAAATTTATAGATTAGTATCATATAAAAAATATAAGGAAATTATATAAAAAAAATATATGAGTAGTGATTATGCAATAGGTCTTTCCGTAATAAGAGTGAGGTTATAAATCCCCTTACATTATGTCTTAACATCCTTTGTAAACATTCAACCATTGTTTAAAATAAATATATTATTATTATAAATATACCAAAAACCATATTCACATATATAATAACATTTATTATTTAATTAATCTTTTATATTTATCTCTTATTAACAATTCCAGGTTTAATTTGTGTTTCAGGTAAAGGCATCTCTGTTTCCCGTACTTGTTTTCTCTATTCTTTGTCCCTGTACTTTAATAATTATATCATCATATCCATAATTATAACCATGAAATAAATTTCATATATATTTATTATAAATTTATTTTCTATTATATATAAAAGATAGTGCTAGAATGTAAAATACATCTTCCATGGAGATGGAATGTTGTATGTATGAATTATCGATGATTTCATTTTTTTATCATATTAACTAAATAAAAGTATATCATATATTAAAATTACTAAAAATATTTTATGTAATTTTTGTCCCATATTTTTTTTAAAACAATCCTTAATAAATTCAATTTTAATCTGGAATGAATCACATCACTTCTCAAGAAGGTATTCCTTCATAGACATGAACGATGTTATTATATTCCCTAAAAATGGAATGAATGAAGGTATCTGTGATAAAAAAATTACAAAATCAAAATAACATTATAAAAATAATATATATCATATATAAAAAATAAATTCATAATTATTCCCAACCATTAATGGTGGTAATTTATAAATGAATGATATATGTTCATGGGGTGGTAGTCTACCGAACACATGAACGATGATTGTGTAACCCATTTGATGGAAGTGTGTCATTTTTTAGGTCATCCACTTAACATAACAACATACAAGTATATTTAAGATAATGTGGTTATTATATAAATGTTACATAAAAATAATTTACATGGTTTGTTGAATAAATAATACAAAAACGTGTTATGATGAACATTACAACTTCTTCAGGTACCTCCTTTTAGTTTTAACCAATGTACTTCCTTGTATGTATTTAATAAAAAACTAATGATTCTAAGATGAATGGGAAAATTTCGGGAGTATTCTTTTACCAGTTTATTTAGAACCAATTTGATTTTATAATGTGAATAATATAGAATATGAGTATCCCTTTTATAATAGTGGGGAGGGGAACTCTTAAATTTCTCAATAGATTAATTTATAATAAATTCAATAT
This sequence comes from Viscum album, assembly GCA_963277665.1. NCBI lineage: Eukaryota > Viridiplantae > Streptophyta > Magnoliopsida > Santalales > Viscaceae > Viscum > Viscum album. Next base: position 670,839,832 of record OY728163.1, read on the forward strand.
TAATAAGATAACTCTAAAAGGCCATAAATTATTATACAATATATGAGAATTTTGTAGTCCCATCATCCAATCTATTTTATCGATGTTTTGGTGTTATTTAAAACATTAACAATTTTATTAACCCTTAGTCTACCAATTTTAATTTTAAATATGGTACTAAATGTTTTAATTTAAAAAAGAAGTGATTTTTTACTTATAAAGAGTGAATTAGAAAATAAATGGCCCAATTACTATATTTTGGGCCATATCTCATTCCATTTATACTTATTTAATAAATTTAAAAATAATAAATAATTAAATAAAATATTATATTAATAAAATATCCTAAATGTCAATTTTGAAACTATTCTTTACCTTGAATTTATGTAAATAGATACTGCAAAAAAACATTAAAACAATCATTTATTTCACACCTAATATTTCATATAAACCTATAAAATTCTTTTATTACCTTAATTAATTATATTAATTAATATTTTATGATTTATTATATCATTTAATTGAAATTTTCATTAATTTAATAGTTACTCCATCATTATTGTGTAATTATATATGATAATTAGATATTCAGTTAAAATTTTAAAAACAACAATGATAAAGATAAACCATTCATATTTATGATTAATATTTTTAGTCAAGAATATTTTATAATTATCATCATATTAACAATATTATACTTATTAAAATTTACGACATGATATTTTTTCACTCCCATTGATTTTACAAATATATAAGAAAATTTCAAGGACAAGTGCCCGTAATGAAAATTTAATTTAGAAACATATTTGGTAAGGTTTTAAATAAGATCATAAAATACCATTTTATAACGTGTTTAGGTGTTTTTATAGTTTTTATAATATTATTTTTATCCTTAATTTCCAAATTTACAATTTATTGTGGTCAAGAAAATACATTGATCACAATTCCTATTGTCTAAAAATAAAAGGGAAATAATATATAAATTTTTTCCATCTCATTCAAAATATGATTCTACATTTTTTCAAAATTCAATTAAATTAATTTTCATAAATTAATTTAATATAAAACTCAAAATTGAGGTGAGAAAACATGTTTCTATAGTGAAAATGTTAAAAATATTAATATATTTTTAATTCCAACTTCATTAAAAAATTATTATAATGTCCTATTTTTTTTAAAATTATATAAAACTCATATAATTATAATTTTTATAAAAACAAATATATAATGTATCACAATAAAATATATATATGAAAAATCAATTTTCAATTAATTTTCAATATTTTCCACTATTCATGACAACAGAAAACTCTTCATCAAAATATCAAAAGGTCACCCAAAGTAAAATATGATATTATGATTTCAAAATGAATTTTTTTAGATATAAAAGGAGTAAACTATCAAAATTAATATTTAATATGTGTTCGCCAAAAAATGGAATTATAATTACCCTTTTGAAAATACATATTTTTATTCATAAAACAGGATATATTCTTATTTTTTGATAATAAATTATATTTGATTATTATAAAAAAAATTTATTGAATATTTTTAATATATATTTCTTTAAAAAAATTTATTTGTACTGTTTAATTTAATTCTTTTCCCTAAAATGTTTTTTAAAATAAAAAACTAATTATAATTGAAAATGAATTACTTTATTTTTAAATAGATCTTACATTCATTTATAGCTAATTGATAAAAAAATGTATCATTTTATACACATGTTTAAATCTTATTTTCATTTTTTATTAAATCTTATATTAAATTTCCATATCAATAGCTACATGGAAACTATAATCAATTTTACATAATATTATTAATATTATATTATAGTTCATTAAAACTCAGTCTTGTGTGTAACACAAGCAATTGAAGAACTATTCATTATGTATAACACAAGGAAAACATATTATTTAATTTAAAATAAGATAATATATGTGATTATTGTATTATGATATTAAATTGGTGGTATGTATAACAGAATCCAATCATAGAAATTTAATATTACAAAATATATATTCAAGGATTTTTGAAATGAAAAACAAAAAAATGTTTTAATTAATTTTTTGTAACATTCACAAAATATTTGGGTTTTATAGATACTATACACATTCATTATATAGTTGAATTATAAGTATTTCAATGATATAATTATGGAATTTTTTTTCATTTTTACAAGTTAATCAGGTTTTAATTACAATGTTTTCGAATCTATTTCAATTACATGAGTTAATCATGTTTTTTAGAAGATTCATATTAATAATGTTTCTTTTACCTAGGATAATCGTTATTACAAGAGAATAAAATGGAACTATATTATTTTAATAGGTTAACCATGTTTCAAATATATTATCACGGAACCCATTTATTATCCACATGTTAATCATGTTATAAAATGAATAAGGAGTCATTTTATATGTTTTATGATGAAATTAAATCTCTCTGTAAATTATTAATTTTTTTTATTATATTTATATGCTTGGTGTTCTAGGATAATGTATCATATGCCCGATATATCTTATACGATGGGTACACATTGGTAGCCTATGGGGAGATCAATATAGCTTATATGATATATTCGGTCGGATAATGCTACATCGCAATGGGTATGAAATTTAACGATATGGTTATTAAATTTGTTTGGGTTTTGTATGGATTTTATAAGTGTTGTATAAATATGATTTCCCATGATACTAACATGTTTTCTTTCAGTTTTTATGGGTTTTTAGCGACTCTTTTGATAATTATTGAAATCCTGTGGATCCTGATTATTGGTTCTTATGTCTCCTAACATCATTAAATCATATTACATGTCTCATGATTTATTATCTAGGTATTTATTGGTATGAATATTTTTTTTATTCTCATTCACTTTGATTATTTCATTATACCCATATTCTCATCTTACAATAACTAATTTAGTTTTGTTATTAATTAATATTTTAACACTTATTGATCATTTTAAATAATCAAAATTATGTTTCCTTTTCCAATAATATAATGAATAATGTTAAATGAATTCGGTCAGGATGATATTTGAATGAATGATGGTGAAGACATAATTTGGGATATGAAAATCCAGGTACAGCGAAAAAAAACTCACTTTAATACATAACTATTTTTTATATGATAGTTTTTACAAATTATACTATACTCTAGAAACATAATTTGGTTATATATGTGATCTAATTTTCTTTTTTGATATGTCTAATTTTTTTATGGTATGAATTGGTCACATTTATTAGTATCAATCAAAATAATATAAAGTTCATGATTATAAAAACTAATCCTAGTATTCGTGTTTGGGGCTATTATAGTTGGTTTTAATGTATGCTTTAGATACCTTTTGAGATTACTATGTTTCTATGTGATGTTATATTTATTATTATGTATTTAATAAATGATTTATGAAATTTTGTTTGACCATATGTTTAGTGGTATTGAGAAATTTTAAAGTATATATGATAATTGATGGTTAATGTAAATTTATTTGTTCTTCCTTTTATTTATGGGATTGAAATAAGTATATAACTTTAGAAATTAAGGAAACCCGATTTCCAGATAAAACCTGATCACATATGATAAGGCCATATGGGTTGATCCCACAACCAAAGGATCAAAAGGGTGAAACACCTATCACATTCCTAAGTGATGTCCTGAAGAATATGACAACAATTTCGGGCCTATAAAATTAAATTTATGAGATAACTATTAGGGTGAAAACAATCTATAATGTTTAGGTTACAAATGTTACATGGGATATAGGATTATCTATTTATGTAACTAATTAAATTAATCTTTGGGTATTAATTTCTAATATTTTAGTTTTATTCATTTTGGGAATCTTATTCACATATGCTCATCAATTTGGTGTTGGATAGTATCTAAATAGAGGTGGAGTTGCTTGATTATCTCTTTTATTGTAAGTTGGTCCCTTAAAAAATATTTCTATGCAGAAATAATATAAAAATAATCATATTGTATACACATTATTTGGAGACAAGTTGATATTGTGGTGAAAATTTATTAAAATGAATGAAATCTTCTCACAGTGTAATTATATTTCTTCATTATATGTGACTTGGTGGTAATGTAATTGCAAAACTTTATAAAATGGATCCTAGAATAATAGTTTTCCTTTTTACTAAATTTTATGAGGATGTAAATAATATTGTTTTCACCTCCATAGTTTGTGGTTTTGCAGTTTCTAGTATTATATTGAACATTCACATTCTTGTGAAAAATTATTGTTGTCACTCTCCATCTTTAATTAGGATATAATATGTTCTTCCATTTCCATATCTTCACTCCCAAATAATATTTTAATCTTTGGAAACCTAGTTATTTTTTATTACATTGAGATTATAACTTCTCTCTATCCTTTTTCATGTTCATGTTTCATTACCCCTTTTAAAGATTCCAATTTTTTATAAATGTATTTTCTAATTTCAATCCATTAATTATCAAGATCATGTTAAAATTTAGAGAATTAAATTTACTAAAGGGGGTGGGGGATTGTAACAACATGATATTTTATAAAAACAAAGTATGATGTGTTATATACTATATTCAACATGGAAAAAATCATAAATAACCCATGAAATATATTTCATTAAATAGCTTGTGGTACTAGAAAACCCAATTAAAAATTAAAAGTGATATATTATACTATTATAAACTAGATATTAAATTGGACATGCATAAATAACACAAGATATATTATTAAATTCATATGATTTAAAATTTTATAAAATTATTTCAATGTTTATGTATTTATTAGAATAAAATAATATTCATTAGAATGAAAAAGAAATGTTTTCTGAAAACAATATATTTTTTATAAAAAATGTGTTTTCATCCTTCATTATGAATACTAATTAAAATTAATTTTCACTACTTCCATAAAATTTACATTTAAATTTGTTTTTTTAACTAATTATATAATAATTATCTTATTTTGAAAATTTGGTATTTTTTCAGAAAATGTTAACTTTTCAATGAATAGATAAAAATAAATATATTTTTTATAATATAATTTCATTTCATTAAATTAAATAATTTAAATTTGTATTATGTTTTTCAAAATATTTAAAGTGAAATATGTACTATTTATATTTATTTAATCACCATAATTTCTTTTAGATCAATATTATATTGGATTACACAATAAGTTTATTTTTATGCTTAAAATGGGATCTTCAGAAATCTTTTCAAATGGGCATATTGATTCTCCATTATAATTAAAAAATAAACCCATTATATGGAATGAAATAATTTATAGATAAATATATTAAATATATATATATAATAATATCAATTATAATAATTACTCTTACCAATCATAGATATAATATAAAATCATATTTTCCAAGAAAAATACACTTCTTGGAAAACTATTTTTCATCAATAATGTAGGTTTAATTTTAAATTTACATTTTCATATTATATTAATTTTATTTTATATACTAGTTTAAATATTTAAAATTTGAATAAATTTTCTATCTAATAAGGTGAACATAATGTTTTGACCATAATGAATAATAAAAATATTAAAACACGATTGTCGTGGTTAAGGTAAAAAGAGATTTACCATAGGGGATAATATAAAATGATATTGGTTAAAATTAATAAAAAATATATAAAATCTATTTCAAGAAAATATTTAGACTTTATTATTTCTAATAATAGATCATTTCTCATTTTAGAGCCCTATTTCTGGTGAAAAATGTGGTTATTTCTTATTATTTTCAAAAGTTGAATGTCTGGAACTCACCACATATATAAAAGGACACCCCATAAACTCTTATATTCACACATTAAAACAATTTTATTTCATCCATGAAATGCACAAATACCTTACACAATTCCCACCCAATAATTTATAACCCTTATTGTGATAAAAAATTCATCCTATGAATCCTTTTGGTGCTTACCCAAGGAGGTCATCTGAATAAGATGTTTCGTACATTAACCAAGCATCTTAATTTTTTTTCTTCAAATCCCCAAGAGTATTCATATGTTATGATTATATATAAATACAAATATCTACCATATGATTTATATTGTTAATTATAATTTAATAAAATAAATCCATATAATCTTCCATCAAACTTATATGTCCCTACCCTTAACCATTACTTAATCTTGAGATATTTAAAGAATACACATTGAGGATATTTTCAGGTTTAGAGTTTTAGTGAATTAGATCATAAATCATGCATTACACTCCACATTTAAAAAATATGGTTACGTAAAAGATAGTATTCATTTTCCCCATCAACAGAAACATATTTAAAATAAAACATGGATTCTTTTTTGAGACTTCCCTGACACTATCATCACATCGTGTACCTTTCCCTTGACCTATGAAAAACATTTCAAAAATATGGGATGAGTATAAAAAGCTCAGAAAGGGATATAAAAGTAAGAAATGAAAACATTAGTCCATGTAAGAAATCATACTTTACTCATAAAACATAAGCATTTTAACATACCTCATCAAATCATGAATAAATCATAGAAATAAAAAGACATAATGGTAACTTGAGGCATTCATAACATTCTTACGTAGGAAGTAACCCTCATGGTTAGGTTTGGAATACCCATTACAATATATTCCATAAATCTCTTCGTATAAACCTTAACGTTTTACCCCTTCGCGTTACCCAATGCATTGGAGAGCTATATCAGGCTCACCCGCCCTTAGTTTATCCTGGAACCACCCATCTTCATAACAATTCCCAAGAACCATAACATAATCGTATCAAATAAAACATGCATAAAGGAAACATAACATTTCCACATTTCAATCAAAAGATATCAATACAACACATTGATATAATATAAACATTATGAAAACCATTTCAATACCAAAATAATAGAAAAGTAAAACTTGGTATTTATTTTTCATTTAATAAATTTTATGGCTTGTAGAGGAAGTCAAAACTCAAATAATGGTCACGACGGCAGAGAAGTCATTGTCTCCTCATACGTACGACAAAAACATTACCTTTTGTCATTTATTAAAAGGATTCATACAAAAATATTCCATTTTAATAAGAGTAAAAGTCAACGGGGTTTATACACCGTATAAATGAAAGTTGTGTATTAAACATAATATGCCTCAATGAAAGGAGATTGAGACGAAGTCCCTTACCTCAGGTCCGACTTGACTTGATCGTTATTTAACATCCTGAATAATAAACTTGGGTTAATTTATACTTGCTTAAGAACCTTTTTCAAGTTAATTATTCCTTTTATGTCACTTATTACCATGTTATTAACACTATGTAATTATTTAAGTTAATAATGGTCGTTTTGTCGATCATTGGTACTTGAGTCAAAAGTAAACTATTTATAATTACAAGTTGTTATTGGGGTAAAATATCCATTATATCCAGAATTATATTCATGATTTAGATGTCATATATATCATATATATCCACTATATACATTCATTTATAATATTACATACCATTTAGAGGTAAGAAATGAAATACACCGTTCATGGAGACGGTAAGCCGTACGTACGCATGAACGATACTTCCATTTATATTTCATATTTAATGGAATTAAAACATAATGATACATAATAGTATTATAATTATTGTATGGTATCATATATAATATCATTAAATCTATCCTTTATACGTACTGCACATGGTATTAACGAATCAAATCACTTTGAGGGGGCGGTAGTCCGCACTTCCTAAACTGAAGATATCACCATTACCCATAATGGAAACCATATAGGTATCCCATAAATGAAAAATATAGAAACTTAAGTAAAACATAAACATATTATATATATTATATAAATATAGTGACATCTTAATGGCCACCTTTGAAGGTGTTAAAAGAATATTGACCAATCATCATTTCGTGAGGCAGAAATTCACCATCCACAGAAAAAGTATGTTCTTCAACCATTAGATGTAGGTGTGTGTATGTGTAGATTGAATACTTATTATAAAAACATCCTAGTATATTTAAGATACTGTTTTTGTTACAAAATAAATGAATAAAAATAGTTTAGGGGGTTAGAGAAGAAAAATAATACAAAAGAACACAAGTGAAGACATTACCTTTAAATCGGGTATCTCTTCTGGGTTTGAACCAAAATTGTTTCTTGAAGAGCTTTATGCCTAAGGTAAGTCTTCTATGATGATGAAATAGATTTGGAGAGAGAAAATGAGCAGATCTTGGCTGAGCCAAAGGCTTTAGAGGTGTGGGTAAGGAGGTAGAGGTGGGGGCCTTTTATAAGAGGAGAGGAGGGGCACTCTTGGAAAGCTATAAAATGTTACTTTAATTTCAAATGAGTTTCGGATTTTAAAGGTCCCAAATAGATGTATTTCTAGGATAAGGTGATAAGGGTTCCAAATATACTCATCCAATAGGTCTTTGAAAAGTGTAATTCATATATATTACATTATCTTTTCATTTTATTTTAATCACTCATTAATGAGGTAATCGCAGCATCATCATGATGTCATAAATTTTTTTATTTATTTAATGTCTAAAAATTTAAAAAAAAACAATGATGTGGGAAATATTTCTAGATTTCCAATGACTATTTATAGTTCAATAGATTATTTATGTAGACAAAATTAAAAATGTTTTACTAAAGTGATACATTCTTTAGTGATATTCTTATTTCATAAAAATAAAAAGATAAATTGTCACATTCACCCAAAAGTGATTCCATGGGGTCCCTAAGTTTGGTACAAAGAATCCCTTGGTCGTCCATGAAACAACCAGTAGCATTAGGACACATGTTGGGTTAATTTATTTTTATTATTAGGATATTTGTTTTATTATCCTCAACTACCTGATTACTAATTAATCAAGATAATTAAAGATAATTACCATCGTTACTATTGATAATGTCCAAAAACAAAAGCATCTTAATTAGAAAATTTGGACCCTATTATTCCAAATATGGAATCCATTTTACCAAATTCCATACATAGAAATTGAAATAATAAATTTAAAAATAATTCCCATTGTCAATCCAAATAGCGGGTTTCTTTGAAACAATATCTATGAAAATTTAGGCACTTGATTATGCCCAATTCCAAAGTGAATTTAATTATAATGACCACCATTGGATTAGATGGTAAAAATAAATTCTAATTAAACTTTAAGAAAAATTAAAAAGATAATATAACCATATAATTAAATTAGATAAAAAAGCAGTTTTGATGTAAAATGCAGTATTTTTCACTATTCATTAAAAAAAAGAACATTGTCAGAAAAGTACCAAAAATTAATCCAAGGTAAATTTCAATATCCCAATCATAAATAATAATTTTATTTTGACCGATAGAGCTTAAAAAAATTTCAAAATATAGATTTTAAAATGGCTCTCCATCAAATGGCTGTAAAACAATCTTTTAAAAATATTAGTGTATTACATGCTTAAGATTGGATTTATTCTCATATTAAGCCTCTAAAACAATATCTAATTCATAAATAGACATAGATAATAATTTATTAATATTCATTACTTACTTGGTATGTAACATCCTTCCCCCCAATATAAAATTGTATCCCTGCAATTTATTTACTTATTGAATAAGTGGTGGTATATATCCCTCATTGCATTTTCAGATTCCCATGTTGCCTCTTCAATCATGTGGTTTTATCACAAAACATTTACTTGATGAATCACCTTTTCCATAACACCTGCTCCCTGTGGTAAAGAATCTAGACAGGTTATTCCTCATAATATAGGTTCACTTCCAACTGGACTACCTCTGGACTCAATACATGAGATGGATCTGGCATGTACATCCTTAACATTGAAACATGAAAAAAAATTGTATAGCTGAGATAAACTCGGAGGTAAAGCCACTCGGTATTCAACTGATCCAACTCTCTCCAAAATTTCATATGTTCCAATGAACCTTTGACTCAAATTTCCTTTATTACCAAATCACATCACAATTTCCCATGGTGAGTCTTTGAGGAAGACATGATCACCTACCTCAAAAGAGAGATCCTTCCTTCTATTGTCTGCATAACTCTTCTGCCTTCTCTAAGATGTTCACTTGTATTTCTGTATCAGCTGAACTTTTTCTTCCAACTCTTCTACCAATTCCGGTCCCATCAACTTCCTTTCAGCCACTTCATCCTGGAAAGAGGGAGTTCGACACCGCTTACCATATAATGCCTCAAATGGTGCCATCTGTATACATGAATGAATACTATTATTATAAAGAAAACTCAACCAAAGAAATAGGTCGGTCCCAACTTCCCTGATAATACATCGAACAAGCACATAGCATATCCTCCAAAGTCTGAATCGTTCGTTCTAACTCCCATATGATTGAGGATGAAAATCTGTACTAAAATTTAACTCAGTACCCTACGACTTTTGAAGGCCTTTCCAAAAGATAGAAGTGATCCTAGGATCACGGTCAGATACAATAGAGAGAGGAACTCTATGTAACCTAACAATATCATTAAGATACAAACAGGAAAGTTAATCTAGGTAAGAAGTATCTCGTATAGAAATTAAATGAGCAGATTTAGTCAAGCGATCAACAATAACCCAGATTGCATTATTACCTCAAGGTGTCTTCGGCAATCCCACAACGAAGTCCATGGATATATTATCCCATTTCCACTCTAGCACTGGTAAAGGCTGAAGCATCCCATTTGTAATTGTCGCTCTAATTTAACCTGTTGACAAGTCAAACACTTCACAGTAAAATCAGCAATATCTCTTTTCATTCCATCCCACCAGTAACAATCTCGAAGATCTCTATACATCTTAGTACTGCCTAGATGAACTGAAAACAGAGAACTATGTGCTTCACATAACAACTCCCTCTTAAATTGTGAAACACAAGGCACACACAGTCTCTTCCCAAATCTAAAATCACAATCATTATCAATGTTGAATTCAGGCAACTTACCCTTCTGAACCAGCTCTACCTTTTTCTACAACTCACTGTCTTGCTTTTGTGCTTGCTTAATTCTGTCTGATAGAGAAGATGTCACTGATACCTAAAACAAAACAGAAGGACATCCTACACCAACAACATTTATGCCAATGTTCATCAAATCCTTAACCAAAGGATCACATTCCAAATGCAAAATTGTTAATGAAGCATTATTTTTTCAACTCAAAGCATCATCCACTTTATTTGCTTTTCCCAGATGGTAATGAATTGTACAATCATAATCCATTATTAATTGTAGTTGTCTCCTCTATATCATGTTCAATTATATCTGTGTGAATATATACTTTAAACTTTTTTGATCGGTATATATTTCACACTTTACTCCATACAAATGATGCCTCGAAATTTTTAAAGAGAAAACAACAGCAGCTAATTCCAAATCATGTGTAGGGTAATTTACCTAATGAGTTTTCAACTGACGTGAGGAATAAGAAATTAACTAATCATTCTTCATTAGGATGCAACCAATTCCTTTTATTGAAGCATCACTATAGATAACAAAATCCCCATTCCTGGAAGGTAGTGCCAAAACTGGAGCGTTCACCCATCTTCTATTCAGTTCCTGAAAACAATCGTCACATTCTTTTTTCCAGATAAACTTAACACCCTTCCTTGTTATCTTAGTCATAGGACAAGATAACCATGAAAAATTTCTAACAAACATTCAGTAATAGCCTGCCAAACCAAGGAAGCTACGAATCTCAGTTACATTTGTGTGTCTTGGCCATTCTTCAACGACCTTTGTTTTTTGCAGGATCAACAATTATCCCATATTTAGAAACAATGTGACCAAGGAATGAAGTTTGTTTCAACCAAAATTCACACTTTCTGAACATCCCATACAATTTATTTTCTTTTAAGGTTTTCAAAATAACCCTTTAATGTCTTTCATTCTCCACTTTAATTTTAGAAAACACCAAAATATCATCAATGAAAACAACCAAAAACATATCCAAAAACTCATGGAAAATTATATTCATAAGGTACATGAATTCAGAAGGTGCAATGGTTAGCGAAAAAGGAATTACTACAAATTCCTAATGGCCATATCTTGTACGAAACGAGGTCTTCAGAATATAATCTTCCATTACCTTCAACTGATGGAACCCCGATCTCAGGTCAATCTTTGAAAACAACTGAGCCACGTAGAGCTGATCAAAAAAATCATCGATTTGTGGAAAATGATATTTGTTCTTAATAGTGATGTTATTCAAGGCTCTATAATCAATGAAAAGTATCATTGAACCATATTTCATTCTAACAAATAAAAAACTAGCACCTTATGGTGATGTGATAGGTCGAATGAAACCTTTCTCTAAAAAATCATGCAATTGCTCCTTAGACTCTAAATGTTCAGTTTGAGCCATTCCATAAGGGGGTTTTGAAATTAGCCTAGCACCAGGAACTAAGTCAATGGTAAATTCAACTTCCCGATCTGGTATTATTCCACGAAACTCATCAGAAAAAACATCAGGATACTCATTTACCACCGACACATCATTAATCTGAACAGTTCCCTTTTATTCAACAATATGTGTAAGGTAACATTCATTTCCATCTTTTACAAGTTTCTCGGCCTCTTGATATGTTATCAACAGTAAGGGTTCATTCTTGTACAAAAAATAAATCTCTTTTTGAAAAGAAACATCTTTATCTCTATAGTAAATCATAGCATGGTAAATAGATAGCCAATCCATACCCAGGATAACATAAAACTCTACTCGAGGTAAAACAATAAGGTTTTCAAGTAGGTTCCTTCCACGGATAAGGATAAAATGATTATTATGAATTATATTTTCCTCAACATTTCCCCAAGGTGTTTTTACCACAAGTTGAGGAGTCAATTATTGAGATGGTATTCCCATTTTACTAGAAATGTTTTCAGAGATGAAAGAATGTGTAGACCTCGAATCAAACAACACACTGGCATAATCTGAAAAAAATGTACCTGATACAACATCATTTGATGGACCAACATCTTCTGAAGTAGTTTCAAATGATTTCACCACCCCTTTCTTCTTGTATTCTAAATGCTTCCCATCAATCGAGCTCTTTGTCGTACACTTATTTTCAAAATGACACATCTCATTGCACTTAAAATATTCACTAATTGTAAATCAAATTTGGTCTTACCATCACCCTGATCTTTTTCAGGGAAATCTCGAGCCTTTTGTACCATCTTACCGCATTGGTATCACTTTCTATAATTCAGAAGATATTCCCCATCATTCCTTTTACCACAATTTTCTTAAACTGGAATCTTATTTTTCTTACCATCAGACCTTTTTGAAGAATTCTTTCCCTTCTCTTACCACCTCGGTCTCTTCTTCTACTTTTTGTTATAGAACACTTGATCATCAGAAAACTCCATTTCCACCTTCTCAGCACTTGGAAAAATATTATCTTAACTTTAGAACTCATGATAAGCTAATGCCCTTCGATATTTTTTCTTTAATCCTGAGTAAAAATGATTGATTTTACTATCAAGGTCTCAGATAAAATTTGGAACATACCTTGCCAAACGAGTGAACCATTCTTCAAAAGAAGCCACTGAGTCTTACTATTTCCTCAATTCCAAGAATTGTTTTTCCATCCTAAGTCAAACAGCCTTAGGAAAATATTTCTCAAGAAACATACCTTTGAATTCATCCCATTCAAGAGCATCAATCTCATCAGCGTCCCTGCTATTTTTAACTATCGACCACCACGGATCTAATTCAACCTCCAAACGGTAAATAGCAAGACTAACCTTTTGATTGTCTGAACACCCCATGACATCAAAAATGTTCTCCAGTGCTTTAATCCACCCTTCATCTAGAACATGATCAGATGATCCTCTGAATGATGGGGGATTTTTCCTCATGAAATGTTCCACCACTGACATGTTCCTCTGTGGTTGATCAGGAAGATCTCGTGCATTGATACCACCACCATTTATCGATTGAGTCAACTGCGCCATCACTGCAACAAACTATTCAGTTCCAACTCCGACCATCTCAGGATGTTAATTCGGAAGGTCATTTCCTTCTGTATGCCTTCCTAGCACTACTTCCATGTTTCCTCTGTGGAAAATCATTCTGAACAAACATGTCTTAGATGAACCAACATGGTAATCTTCAAATGCTATATCATTTCAATTTGACCATAAAAAAAATATTTTTGGATAATCATTTAATATAATTATAACTCCTAAAGTTATCTAAACCCACCTATGATACCAACTATAAGGCCCCAGAATTAAACATTACTTAATCCTGAGATATTTCAATAATACACAATGAGGATCTTTTCAGGTTTAGAGTTTTAGAGAATTAGATCATAAATCATGCATTACACTGCACATTTAAATAATTTGGTTACATAAAAGATAGTACTCATTTTTCTCAGCAACGGAAACATATTTAAAATAACACATGGTTTCTTTCTTGACACTTCCTTAACACTATCTTCACATCGTGTACCTTTCCCTGGACCTGTGCAAAAAATTTCAAAAACATGGGATGAACATAAAATGCTCAGTAAGGGATATAAAAGTACGAAATTAAAACATTAGTCCATGTATGATATCATACTTTACTCATAAAACATAATAATTTTAACATACCTCATCAAATCAGGAATAGATCATAGGAATCATAAGACATAAAGGTAACTTGAGGCATTCATAACATTCTTACGTAGGGAGTAACCCTCATGGTTATGTTTGGAATACACATCACTGTATATTCCCAAAATCTCTTCAGAGAGACCTTTACGTTTAACCCCTTCACGTTACCCAATGCATTGGAGAGATATATCGTGCTCACCCGCCCTTAGTTTATCACTGAACCACCTGTCTTCATAATAATGCCCAAGTACCATAACATAATTGTATCACATAAAACATGCATAAAGGAAACATAACATTTCCACATTTCAATCACAAGATATCAGTACAACACATTGATATAATATAAACATTCTGAAAACCATTTCAATACCAAAATAAAAGAAAATTTAAACATGGTATTTCTTTTTCATTAAAAAAAAGTTATGGCGTGTAGAGGAAGCCGAAACTCAAATAATGGTCACGGTGACGGAGAAGTCATTGTCGCCGCATACGTACGACAAAAACATTCTCTTTTGTATTTTAGTAAAATGCTTCATATAAAAATATTCCTTATTAATAAAAGTAAAATTCAATTGGTTTTACACACCTTATAAAAGAAAGTTGTTTATTAAACAGAATATGCCTCAATGAAAGGAGATTGAGACGAAGTCCCTTACCTCAGGTCCGACATGACTTGATCATTCTTTAACCTCCTGAATAAAAAACATGAGTTAATTTCTACTTGCTTAAGTACATTTTTCAAGTCCATTATTCCTTTTATATCACTTATTAACATGTTATGAACACTTTGTAATTATTTATGTTAATAATGGTCTTTTTGTCGATCATTGGTACTTGAGTCAAAAGTAAACTTTTAATAATTACAAGTTGTTCATGGGGTAAAATATCCATTATATCCAGAATTATATTCATGATGTAGATATCATATATATCATATATATCCAGTATATACATGCATTTATAATATTACATAACATTTAGAGGTAAGAAATGAAATGCTCCGTTCTTGGAGACGATAAGCCGTACGTACGCATGAACGCTACTTCCATTTCTATTTCATATTTAATGGAATTAAAACATAATGATACATAATAGTATTATAATTCCAGTATGTTATCATAAATAATATCAATAAATCTATCCTTTATATGTACCACATATGGTATTAACGAAACAAATCACTTTGAGGGGGCGGTAGTCCACTCTTCCTAAAATGAATATATCGCGTTTACCCATAATGGTATTCCATAAATGAAAAATACAGAAGCTTAATTAAAACATAAATATTTTATATATCACATATAAATATAGTGACATATTAATGGCCACCTTTGAAGGTGTTAAAAGAATATTGAACAATCATCATTTCGTGAGGCAGAAATTCACCATCCACAGAAACAGTAAGTTTTTTAACCATTAGATGCAGGTGTGTGTATGTGTAGCTGGAATCCTTCTTATAAAACATCCAAGTATATTTAATATAATCTTTTAGTTACAAAATAAATTAATAAAATGTGTTTAGGGGGTTGGTGAACCAAAATAAAACAAAAGAACACAAGTGAAGACATTACCTTTAAATCGGGTAACTCTTCTTGGTTTGAATCAAAATGGTTTCTTGAAGAGATTTATGCCTAAGGTAAGGCTTCTAGGATGAGGAGAGAGATCTAGAGAGAGTAAATGAGCAGATAATGGCCTAGGAAAGGGATTGAGAGGTGTGGTTTAGGAGGTAGAGGTGGGGGCCTTTTATAAGAGGAGAGGAGGGGCACTCTTGGAAAGTTATAAAATGTTACTTTATTTTCCAATGAGTTTCGGATTTTGAAGGTCCCATGTTGATGTATTTTGAGGAGAAGGTGATAATGGTTCGAAATATACTCATCCAATAGGTCTTTGACAAGTTTATTTCTTATATTTTACATTATCTTTTCATTTTGTTTAAATCGTTCATTAATGAGGTAATCGCTTCATCATCATGATGTCAAAAATAATTTAATTTATTTAATGTTTAAAAATTATAAAAAATACTATGATTTATTAAATATTATTAGCTTTAAAATGACTATTTATTGTCCAATACATCATTTATGTAGACAACATTTAAAATTATTTACTCAGGTGATACATTCTTTAGTGATATTCTCCTTTCATAAAAATAAAAAGATAAAGTGCCACATTCACCCAAAAGTTATTACATGGGGTCCCTAAGTTTGTAAAAATGCATCCCATGGTCATCCATGAGGCAACCAGTAGCATTAGGACACATTTTGGGGTCATTTGTTTTGTTATTATGATACTATTGTATTATCCCAAACTACCTGATTACTAATTAATCAAGATAATTAAAGATAATTACCGTCGTTACAATTCATAATGTCCAAAAAAAAAAGAGTCTTAATTAGATAATTTGGACCTTATGATTCCAAATATGGAATCCATTTTACCAAATTCTAATCATATAAATTGAAATAATTAATTTAAAAATAATTCATGTTGTCAAAACAAATAGGGGTTTTTTTTGAAACAATATCTATGAATAGTTTGTCACTTGTTTATGACCAATTACAAAGTGAAATTAATTATAATGACCACCATTGAATTAAATGGTAAAAATATATTCTAATTACAGTTTAAGACCAATTAAAAAGATAATATTACTATATAATTAAATTAGATGAAAAAGTAGTTTTGATGTAAAATGCAGTATTTTTCACTATTCATTAAAAAAATGAACATTGTTAGAAAAATACAAAAAAATTAACCCAATGTAAATTTCAATGTCCCAATAATAAAGAATAAGTTTATTTTTACAAATAGATCTTATAAAATTGTCAAAATATAGATTTAAAAATGGTTCTCTATCAAAAGGCGGTAAAACAATCTTTTAAAAATATTAGAGTATTCCATGCTTAAGATTGGATTTATTCTCATTTTAAGCCTATAAAACGCTATCTAATTCATAAATAGACATAGATAAGATTTTTTTTGTTATTCAGTACTTACTTGGGATGTTACAAAACTGGATATGGAATCATCATTCCTGTTTATGGCAGTCTACCACGTCGTGAACCGATGTCATTTTTATCCATCATAAGCTCATAAAAATTGTTATAATGGTGGATTTAACTTAATAATCTTATATATTGTTTTAAATATTTATATATATTTAGTAATGATATTAGACATTACTTCTTACATTTAATTCTGGAGGGGACAACATAACGTCGATCGTAAGCATGGTGGACTACCACTTCGCTATGAAATTTGATTCAATTTCCACAAAATCTATACATGAAAGTTAATAATAATAATATACATAAATTATGTTATTTCAATGAAATAATAATTATATTAATTTCATATTTATTATTCTTAATTGATTCTATCATTTTCCTTCTTACACTGAAAGATGATAATGTCATTCATGCGTACTTGTGGACAACCACCTCTAAAAAGAAATGTGATTATTTTATAAATTTAAGTAACGTTTGTGATATATGTAGGTATATTTAATTATTTAATTATTAATTATATCATTATAATTAATTAAATATAACATAATACTTACCTTATATCTATAATGATCATTTAAATATGAAAACATTACTCGTGTTTACGTATGACCTACCGTCACTATGATTGTAATAGAGATCATTTATCACAATAATAATTGTTGAGTGGTTTTAAAAATGTGAATAATATATAAAAAAGATTATTATTTCTTGATAATTATTTTTTATATGTTTAAATAAATTCCACTTTGACCAAAATCAATGTATTGAATTTATTTTGAAATAACGAACTAAATTTTCTCAAAACACCAAACATCGAATTACATAATTATGTATCTAAATAATACATTAAAATGGAATAAAATAAATCAGTTTATTATAATGAATTAAAATTGAAAAACATATTTATGGAAAATGTAATTATAATAATTTTATTATACTAGATGATTAAACAAGTATTATGGATGTCAGTAAAAGGGGTAAGGGATTCTTCTATCACATTTATTTCAACGAGACTTATATCAAATCCATAAATTATTATTATTATTATTATTTTATATAATTCCAAAATATATAGTTTTTGATTATTTTAATGAAAATTATTTGGATTTATGAATCTATGTTAGGATATCTTTTTCATATGTTTTTACCCAGATATGACAAAAGTAGTGAATGATTATATCAAATGTTTCCTTTGTTAATAAATATTAAACTTTTACGTAGATTATTTATTTTATATGATGTATATAACTCAAATTTTAATGTTAATATCATATAAACGTTATAAATAATTTCATTTTATGTTTTAATTCATATTATTTCACCCAATGATATTTTATTTGAATGTTTCAAAGTGGTAATGTGTTTCTTCACTCAATTTTAATTTATTAGGATATAACTCTTATTCATTAACATGGTTATGATAATATTATTTCTGTATTTTTATATATATTTGTTCATTAATAATTCCTTTTTTTGTGTATTTACATATATTACACATAATCACTGAATTTATTAATTCTCAATTCAATGACATGGTTTATTCATATTAAATTATATTTAATTGGGTCATACATTGACATTATAAAATATTATAGGAGATTTATTCACTCCCCATTTGATATATAATATAATGAATATCATTATGTTATTGATATTAAATGATTAATTTTATTTTATTTTTTCAAGGCGATTAAGATTGAAAAGTTACCATAGTGAAAATAGATTTATTTTACAATATATTTTATTTAGTGATTTATTATGTTCAAGGTTAAATTAGAAGAAATAATATTTTATTATATTCTTGAACCACATATATTTTCTTCTCATATTTTTATGAATCTATTTCACATGTTTAATATCCATTTCCTCGCTTATTTGTTGAATAAATATCAGGAAAATTTTCTTAATGTGATACCCAAATTCAATATTCTTATATATTAGAAAATAATTATCTTTTATATCTATGATAACTAAAATTAATTCAAAAATATACTTTTATTAACATAATATATTTTTTAAATCTATTATACATTTCTTGTAACATTCTTTTAAATTTTTTAGAATGGAAACTTCACAACATTTTCTAAATGGGTCACCATTGACTCCCTTAACCAGAACTACTGGAAAAGAATTTTTACTTCATACATTTACAAAAATAATATATTTTACCACTGAATAGATTATTATTTTCAATGAATTATCCTTCAATGATTCCAATGGTAATGTAAAAAATTATTTCAAATATCTATGTGAATATTTTGTTTTTAAAAAGTTATTTTCAAAATAAAAATTGTATTTTTCCTCAACAATTATTATAGAGATATTTAAAATTTATTACCATTATCCATCTTCAACATCCATTAATTAAAAAAATACTCTCATGTAGATATGTTGTAATTATATCATCCCCATTATTTCTCTAGTTGGATTATGATCATTTCATCGAGATTTTTAAATAACATGTCTATTATCCATTGGTTAATCATGATTCAAATATATTTTTATGAAACCCATTTCATTTTCATGGGGTAATCATGTTTCAATGATATTTTTATGTAACTCATTTACTGTTCATAGGATAATTTTTTTTAATGTGATTTTCATGAGAGTCGATTCTTTTCTAGGTGTTAATCATGTTATGAAAGGGATAACTATTGTTTTTCAAAGTTTAATGATGAAATAGATGTTTTATGTAATTTATTTCAAGATGATTAAATATTTTATATAATGGGTGTGACCAAATAGAATTAGTCTAGCCTGATATATCTTATAAGACGATTTATCCAAAATTTCCCTAGGTGATCCTCATATAGATTATACAAATTGATGAATAAGATAACAGTATAATGAATTGGTTTTTGAATTCAACCAAGTGGTTATTCCACTTTTAAGGGTCCATTAATTGTTATGTCTGTGTATTATGAATATAATTTCCTATGATAAAAACATGTTTTCTTTATGATTCCAATGTGTACTTAATGATTCCACTAATAAATATTGAATTCAAATTACTCTTGATTATTAATTTATATGAATCATTCCTTTGCCAAATAATATTCCCTGATAAGGTTTTTATGATCTATATATTTATGGTTATGAATATTCTTATTCTATTATCATATAATTTTATTATGTCATTATATATGTATTCTCATCTTGTTCTCACTGATGACATTCAAAAATTAATGTTTTTGTTTTCCCGTACTAAGAACGTTAGAATACCATGATTTTGTTTCATTTAATGGGATTATAAAGGACCTTGTTAAATGAATTTTTAACATTAGTTTTTCATATGAATGATTACAGAAAATGATATGAAATTTTAAAAGTTTTGCATTTTGGGAAAAATTGACGTGATGAAATGGGTATTGTTAGGTAATAGTTTTTCCAAAATATCATCATCTCAAAAAATATTGTTGTTTTATGTATGTGATCCAAAATATACTTTTCTATTACATGTTTTTCATGATAAAATCAGGTAAAATTTATCAGTGTTAGATATAAAAATGTAATTTTCAGTTTTTTTCCTCAGATCTAGGAGTGCATGTTCGAGGATGTTACATTACATAGATGATGATACCACCATGAATCCCATATATGAAGATATATAAGGATATATAATTTCCCTTACCTGGAGTATCATGGGATTATTTTGGGTTAGTGTTTTATGATTTAAAATTTAGATGCATCAAATTCATTTCCAAAACTCAAATGTGAGGTTGTGCAATGCTGAAAATGAGTTTGTGACTATTATATTTAAAGAGAGATATGAAGAGTTATTGATGAAACGTTTTTCACAAGAGGGATCATGTTCATGATACATAAATTAATGAATGAGTTTATATATTATATATTAATTTTGAGTATGTTCTATGATATTCATAGGTGACATCTTGGATTTTTATATTGTATGATTTTGCCATGATGAAAATGGATTTCATGGAACTATCATGGAATAAACATGGATGATTTTGATTTATCAATAACTATGAAAAATATTTTCCTCATGTGATACATTTTCAAATATCGTCAATGATGTATCCATTTATAGTGAAGTGGTGGTTCATGTCACAACACACCCTTTATGTCGTGATCTGTAGATAAAATAGATATAACATTGTCGTTGTTTCTCACTGCAATGAAATTTCCTAGACATAGTTTTTGGGGGATAGTAAAACTATTCAATGATGGTGTTGTCTTGTATGAGATGATATTGATATAAAGTTAATGTATTGAATGAATTTAAAATATATATGAGATATATTTGTTATATAAGATGAGTTATATGGGTGAGAATCCGTTATAAAATTAGAGTGACAACGGCTACATGTGTAGAGATTCATAGGGGGGTGTTATGCCATAGAGGATCATTTCTATGATTGAGTCATCTAATTCAAGATTTTTTCCATTATTTATATTTTGGTTTTAGACACTAATTTCTACCATTAGAATTTATATCTCTATAATGTGGTTTTCAATTCAAAGATGATTTTTAATGGTGTAGTCTGATTAAATAATGTTTATATGGTCTATTAAATATTATTATTTCATTATTATCCATTAATTATTCCCCATTACAAAAGGATTATTTATGGGGTATGTATGTGTTATTATATATCTCTATCACATTCTATTGAAAAGTACCATTGTTTTTAGTTTGAAAGTGTTCCTTTTATTTTAATTATAATGTTGTTGAACCCACTACGATAATTGAGGTGGATTCAATCAATATTTTAAAATAGTTTTTGATAACCCATTCACTATGTTATCCAAAACAAAAATCAATAAGAAATGAGTGCCTAAAGGATGTTTAGATTCATCTTACACTAAGGGATTTACAAGGATTTGATTAATAAAACAACATCAATGTAACACCCGAGACTTTTATGAGAAATATATTGTTTTTATAAATCATCAAAGTAATATTTCACAACACACAACACTAGCATGGCTTTCTTTACAAGAAACCGCAGCCTTCCTCGATTGCTTGCGTCGTACGCAATACCGAGTTTCACTAAACAATGATATAATATTAAAATATTATTAAAACCAGCCTTTATGAATAGTAATAACCACTTTTTGAAATTTTATAAATATTATTCTTCAAAATGGACTTCATTTTTGGATTCGGAATATCGAAATTAGCCTAGGGTTAAATTTTGGTATTTTTCTGAAAACATTCAATTTTTGATGAATATTGAAACCACTAAGTGGTAGTAAAAAAAACTGAATTTTTCATAAACATAATTTTACCGCTTTTGTGAGTGGAATTTCAAAAATCCGAGAGCCACGGTTGATGTCAGTGAGTAAAATGTTGTTCAATGAGATGAAAATAATTTTGTGAATAGTAACTTTTTTACTTTTATTTACCACGGTTAAAAGTAAATAGGGTAATTAAGGGTAAAAATGATATTATTATTACCCTAACACATTTCCTAATTCTATTGGATAAGTGTAATTCGACCAAAATCAACCTTAGGAATAATATATGACCATTTAGGCCCAGTTAGATTAGATTAGGATATTTATTATAAATTTATTTAAAGAAGTGTTAAAATAGTTAAAATCATAGTTTAATAAGTAAATCATTTTTAATATATAGGGTTATACATAAGATAAATTCGATTGTAAATATTCATTAGAAATATAATAATATTTCCTACATAATGACATTTTATTTATAATTTTTAGAAATTAAATAATTTAATTTATTTATGACACAATGATGATGCAGTAATTACCATAATAGTGAAAAATTATAATTATTGATATTATAAATATCCAAATAAATATAATTTTTGACTTTTTATGAATTCCACTAATTTTCTAGGTTAATATGAGATGTTATTATTGATTTAATTAGCATTTTTCTAACTAATCATTCTGTTATGATTTTCACAAAAATCAATTACTAAATAGTGTCAAAATTGACATAAAATAATTATTAAAACAAATATTATATTATTAATTGTTATTTTATTCCTAAAAATCTAAGGTTCGGCCACATGACTTATATAAGGTTATATATATTAATATTAAACAACTTGGGGTTCGTTTGCCTTGTTATAGTGAGTTTATTAACCTTATAGTATAACAACACAAGAAGACACGGTAAAAGTAAAATTATTTATCTTAATGATAAATCTAAATGACAAGGTTAAAATAGGAATCTAAACTTGTCTAAATTCTATTTTATGATAGGATTTCGACCCATCCCCACCATATCTTTGAAATAAATCAATTTGGAGCTATTTAAAACTGAACTTGGCTTTATAATAAAATAATATTTTTTGTTATTCCAAAGGTGCCCCTCTCCTCCCTTATAAAAGGGAACCTCCTCCCCCTCTTCCTCACACCACATTGAGCCCCAAAGCTCGGCAAACCCCTGCCACTTTCTCCTCTCCACTTCCCTAGAGACATCCTAGAGGTCATGGTCTTCTTCAAAGACCAATTTTAGTGCCCTAAAAGGAGGTCTCAAAGAAGCACTTCAAAGAAAAGGTAATGTCTGTTACCGATTCTTTCATATTTATTTCGTTTTCCACTTCTTCTTTAGTTGTTTCATTATGAAGAAATAACATCAGTATCACTCATATAATTATATGTTATTATATGTATGAAACAACTCTATTTCACCATCTCTCCATCCTACGGAAAATGAAATCATCGCGCGTGTGTACGTACGGAATACCGTCTCCACGCCGTGGTGTAATCTATTTTCCACCACTACCTTACTTGGATGGGTATAATGGTGTAAATAATGACTATATATGATTATTGTAAATTGATATTGATCCTGAAGTAGTATAAATACACTCCATGATCAGGGGAACGATATCATCACTCGTGCGTACGTACGGAATACCGTCTCCACGATGTGATGCGACTCGTTCTACATGATCTTCATTTCATAATGATTATATAAATGAATTGAATGAATTAATATGATATATATTACACTAATAAAATTTTGTAAATGATGTATCTATAACCTAAAGATATGTATACGAATTTATTCGACAAAACACGCATAAGAACAAAAAGTTATAAACACCCTAATAACAAGTGGCAATGAAATATTACTAATTAGAAGCTTAGAATATGACCATATATGATATCATAAAAATAAGTATGATTATGGAATAAGTCAATAACATTATTTAAATCATTATACAGGAGTTTCGGACACATACAGAGCAAATTGGACCTATAGTAAGGGAAATATTACAATCTCATTTTTATCCGAGATTGTTTATACTTTGGAATTTACTGGGGTATATTTTATCATCCACATCCATGTTTCCTCAATATGTAATTTTTTTTCTATCCACCTAAAACTATTTAAATCGAAAATTACCCTTCGGTGAGTTTTTAGTAAAAGATATGAGGGGAATCTTTTGTCGTTTTTCGTACGAGGTACTTTTTGACTTTTCCGACAAAAGTACAAGAAGAATGTTTTTTTATCTTATACGGCATGAGTGGATTTTTAAAAAATTATTTCCAAGAATCTTCATTTAAAAGTTTTCAAGTTTATTTTTAAACAACTTCTTTTAGTTTAAAATTGTATGAATGTTAAAAAAGGAAAATGTTTTTGAAGTAGAAATGATATTTTCCTCAAGAACGGAGTTCAAGTGTTTTATCAAAATTATTTTCCATATACGATAATATAGGGTTCTGTTTTTATCCCTATTATTACATTGATTTGATTATGTTGTGATGGGATTATTTTTAAGAATTCCTTTATCTTATATGAATTGTTTGATGATGTCACGAAGATTAAGATTCCCATTTTTATTACATGGGTTATGCAATGATGTATGATTTATGATTTTGTGTCACACATAAGAATGGTATCATTATGATATGGGTGGGACCTATATCTCCCTCCAATGAATTGGGTAATGATTTTATATCTCATGAGATAGACATGTCTTTTAACGGCAGGTTAAACCGGTTCAGTGAAACATGACTGAAACGAGGAGTGATCTCGGTTCAGAAATGGACTTTGTCCACTAAGATAGTCTTGGCAATGAGTCTTGACTAACAAGAAATGATTCTCTATGATTATGTGTGCATGCCACAATGATTCATGTTTTATGTTATGATTATTGGGATTACATTTCACCACCATGATCTATCCCATGTTATGAAATTATGATCTCTTTTGCAGGTTAAGATTTCCAAATGTTATGTTCTTATGAATATGATGTGATTGATATTTCTTTTGTTTACCCTTACTGGGAATTTGAGATCACCCTTTTGTATGTTTTATTTCCCCAGGTCTGGAAGATGGTTATTAAGTAAGATATGCCAAAAGGGACTATAGATATGATGAAATAAATGGGAGACAGTGTAGATGCTTTATGAACCAGTTGTTTATGTTTCCCAGTTTCTAAAGACACTATACCTATACAGTCCTTTAGTGGTTTTGTTATATGTTGTAATAAGTATGATTCAACTCTGATGTAATAACAATGTATGTAAAGTATGGGTCGTTATAGTTGGTATCAGAGGAAAGGTATAGTCATCCTTTGGAAACTAGGATTTGAAAGCTTTAGTAAGAACCCTAAGGATATGTATAAGCATAGAACACAATCTTAGTGTTTTAGAAATGACCATGAATAACCTAGGATAAGACCTTAAGTGTGAAATTTTATTCTTGATTGTGTGGTTTTCCTATTATAATTAGTGTTGCACACACTATTCTTCTTGGTTTTAGTCAATGGCTAGAACCCGAAGGAACCGTGTTAATGCGGAATGCGACGGGCAATGCAATGATTGTCCCTCTGAGCAACCAAACGTTATGGGAGATGGAATGAAAAATCATGTAGCCATGCTCACATAACATTCTCAAGCTATGAATCATGCAGGACTTCCAAACGAGAAAAGGAAGGAGCAACATTCTGTTGAATCCTTCATGAGGCAGCATCCACCTTCTTTCAGTGGGTCTACTGATCCATTAGTTTCTGAACAATGGATTAGTATTACTGAAAAGATATTTTCAGTTCTTCAATGTTCTGAACATGATAAAGTAATCCTATCAGTTTATCCTTTGGAAGGAGCTGCTGATCAATGGTGGAATCTTATTAAGAATACGAGGCAAAGGGATGAAATTGAGTCCATGGAATGGGACGAGTTCAAGAACTTATTTTTCAATAAGTACTTCCCTCGTATTATCCGAACAACGATGGAGAAAGAGTTTCTTTAACTGAAGAAAAAGGATGATGAATCTATTGGTACCTATGAAGCAAATTTTACAAGACTAGAAAGGTGCGCTTCTGGTATTATTATCAAACCTGAGAGTAAGATCGATCAATTCTATAGTGGCTTAAAACCAAGTCTTCGAAGGGCATTAGCCATAAGGGACTTCAATAGCTAAGAGGGCATTGTTCGATGTGATCTCAAAGTCGAGATGGAGATTGGAGTAACCCATCAGTCATATGGGTTTGATAAGAAGAGGAAAATGGAATTCAAAGGAAAATCTAAAGAGCACACTGAGAAGAATATGATCATTCCCTTATGCTCAATGTGTGGAAAGAAACATGGAGGGAGTTGTCTTAATGGTACAAGTAAATGTTTCAAATGTGGAAATGAAGGTCATCGGGCATTTGAATGCCACAATGATGGGGAAAAGATGTCTAATGATGAAAACAAAGGAAGGGAAACACAGAATGAACCTACTACACTTCAATGTTTCAAGTGCAAGGAGATGGGGCATTATGCCAATAAATTCCCTAATCCAAGGGCTGTTGATGATGATGGACATCAACAAAATCATATGGCTAAAGACAAAGGAATGTCACATGCAATTTCTATCAGCGATGTGGAGTACGATAATGATGTGGTGAAGGTACACCTACCATCCAATCTAAAGTAGAAAATGTTTTATTTGATTCTGGATCCACCCACTCTTTTATTTCTGAAGATTTTTCTAATGGTATCACCGTATTACATCAACAATTAGATGTTGAGATATCTGTGAAATCACCTAATGGCACAACAGTCGCATCAAAAGTTTATAATTCTTCCCCTATTGATGTTTGTGGGAAAGTGCTTCTTGAAAATCTTGTGATCCTTCCTATAGTGGAATTTGATGTGATTCTTGGCATGGATTGGCCTTCTTTATATGGAGTTCATATAAATTTCCAATGAAGGGAAGTCACATTTCATATTCCAGATCAATCTATTATCGTCTATCGATGCAAGGATGAACATAAACTTCCAGTGGAAATTTCTTCCATCACATGGGTCTTGATTCCACTAAATGAAGGTTATTTATCTCAAATGGTTGGTGAGAAACTGTTGATTAAGAATATTCCCATTGTACGGGAGTTTGATGATGTCTTTCCGGAGGAATTACCGTGTCTTCCACTGAATCGTGAAGTTGAGTTTTCAATAGAACTCGTACCAGATGCTTTGCCTATTTTAAAGACACCTTATAGTATAGCCCCAATTGAGTTGCAGGAATTGAAGAAGAAACTCCAAGAGAATCTTGATAAGGGGTTCATACGCCCTAGTGAGTCACCTTGGGGAGCACATGTTCTATTTGTTAAGAAGAAAGATGGATCAATGAGACTCTACATTGATTCTCGAGAACTTAACAAGATAACTACAAAGAACAAATATCCTCTCCCACGCATTGATGACCTAGTTGACCAACTATGCGGAGCTCAATACTTTTCCAAGATTGATCTTCATTCAGGGTATCATCAATTAAGGGTCAAAAGGTAGGATATACCAAATACAGATTTCCATACAAGGTATGGACACTATGAATTTATAGTGATGCCATTTGGTCTTACTAATTCCCCTACTATCTTCATGGATCTAATGAATAGAGTCTTTAGAAAATATCTTGATCAGTTTGTGTAGTCTTTATAGACGATATTCTTGTCTATTCAAAGAGTAAGGAAGAACATGAAGATCACCTGAGAATTATATTGAAGACCCTGAGAAAGGAGAACCTTTATGCCAAATTTACCAAGTGTGAATTTTGGCTTCTAAAAGTTGCATTTTTGGGTCACATAATCTCAAAAGAAGGGATATCTGTGGATCCAGCAAAAACAGATGTTATCGAAAGATGGTCAAGACTAACAACAGTAACTGAGATGCAAAGTTTTCTTGGTTTGGATGGATATTATCAACGTTTTGTGAATGATTTTTAACGATTATCTAATCCAATCAACAGGTTGACTCGGAAAGGAGTTAATTTTGTTTGGACGGAGGAATGTTAATAGAATTTCAAGGAGTTGAAACGATGGTTATCCAGTGAACCTGTGCTCACACTGCCTTGTAGTGGAGAAAGGTTTGTGATCTACAGTGATGCATGAAAGAAGGGTTTGGGGTGTGTTCTTATGCAATATCATATGGTGATAGCTTATGCCTCACGACAGTTGAAAATCCATGAGCAAAATTACCCAACTCATGATTTGGAGTTAGCTACGGTAATCATTGCATTAAAGATTTGGAGGCATTAACTTTATGGTGAAAGGTGTGATATTTATACTGATCATAAAAGTTTAAAGTATATTTTCACACAGCAGGAGCTGAATATGCGTCAAAGAAGATGGTTGGAGCTGATTAAGGATTACGACTGCTCAATTCATTACCACCCTGGGAAAGCAAACAAGGTGGCAGATGCATTAAGTCGACAAGACTATGCCAGTTTATCCATGATGAGGATCAAAAATGATCCAATATTTAATGATTTGAAAAGGATGGATCATGGAATTATAATGGAAGGGGGAAAATCGTATCTTTCTCAGATGAATCTTCAACCATCAATACATGTGAAGATTAAAGAGGCACAGAAAGAAGTTGTTGAGTTACAAAAGAAGGTGAGAAATGTTCCTGAATTCAACCTTGATTGTGATGGGATAATAAAGTTCTGGAATCGAGTTTGTGTTCCTCCCCTCCCCGAATTAAAGAAGGAGCTGCTGGATGAGGCTCAAAGTTCTTCATTCTATATTCATCCTGGAATCACGAAGATGTATAGGGACCTAAAAGAGTACTTCTGGTGGGATGGCATGGAAAGAGATGTTGCTGAATTTGTCTCTCGATGCTTGGTTTGTCAGCAAGTTAAAGCCGAGAGACGGAAGTCTGAGGGGATGTTACAACCATTACCCATACCAGAATGGAAATGGGAAAACATCACTATTGACTTGTCATAGGACGTCCTAAAACATCCAAAGTCAATAATTCTTTCTTGCCCATAGTTCATCGTCTTACAAAGTCGACACACATCATTGCTATTAGAGAGGATTTCTCTCTGGATCAGCTTTCCAGGATATATGTAAACGAAGTGGTAAGATTGCATGGAGTACCACTTTCTATTATATCTGATCGGGATCCGAGATTTACCTCGATGTTCTGGCGAAGTCTTCAGCATACTCTGGATACAGAGTTGAGTTTCATCTCTTCTTATCATCCTCAGACAGATGGTCAGTCTGAGAGAACAATTCAAACTCTAGAAGATATGTTGAGAGCTCGCTCTATGGATTTCAAAGGTGGTTGGGATCAACACCTAACATTGGTGGAATTTTCTTATAATAATAGCTTTCACTCCCATATTCAGATGGCTCCTTATGAAGCTGTCTATGGAAAGGAATGCAGGAATCCAACTTGCTGGGATGAAGTTGGGGATAGAAAGATTTTAGGACCTAATCTCATTGATGAAATGGCAGAAAAGGCCTGATCTATTCAACAACACATAAGAGAAGAGCAGAGTTGATAGAAAAGTTATTCTGACAACCGAAGAAAAGACCTAGAGTTTGAAGTGGGTGATAAAGTGTTCTTACGAATATCTCCCTGGAAGAGGGTCATGAGATTTGGAATGAAGGGGAAGTTGAGCCCTAGATATATCGGTCCTTTTGGAATACTGGATGGTGTTGGGAAGTTAGCTTACTGATTGGCTCTTCCACCGAATCTCTCTCAAGTTCCCGATGTGTTTCATGTATCTCTCCTGAGAAAGTACATACCTGATCGTTCATATGTACTCAACTCAGAAGTTGTACCGCTGGAGCAAGATCTTTCTTATAAAGAACAGCCGATAGAGATTCTGGATCATAGTGAAAAAGTCCTACGAAACAAGACCATTCTCTTGGAGAAAGTTTTAGGGAGGAACCACGAATTAGAAGAAGCTACATGGGATCTTGAGGATATGATGAGGGAGAGGTTTCCTCATCTGTTTGTTACCGAGTGACGAATTTTGAGGGCGAAATTCATTTTAAGGTTAGATGAATGTAACATCCAAGACTTTTATGAGAAATATTTTTTTTTATAAATCATGAAAGTAATATTTCACTACACACAACACTATCTTGGTTTGATTTACACGCAACTGCGGCCTTCCTCGATAGCTTGTGTCGTACACAATACCGAGTTTCACTAAACAACGATATAATATTAAAATATTATTAAAACTATCCATTATGAATAGTAATAACCACTTTTTGAAATTTTATAAATTTTATTCTTCAAAATGGACTTCATTTTTGGATTCGGAATATCGAAATTATCCTAGGGTGAAATTTTGGTATTTTTCTGAAAACTTTCAATTTTTGATGAATAGTGAAACCACTATGTGGTAGTTAAAAAAACTGATTTTTTTCATAAAACATAATTTTACCGCTTCTATGAGTGAAATTTCAAAAATCAGAGAGACAGGGTTGATGTCAGTATGTAAAATGTGGTTCAATGAGATAAAAATAATTTTTGGTGAGTAGTAACTTTTTACTTTTATTTACCACGGTTAAAAGTAAATAGGGTAATTAAGGGTAAATATTATATTATTATTACCCTAAAACATGTCCTAATTCTATTGGATAAGTTTAATTCGACCAAAAACAACCTTATGAATAAAATATGACCATTTAGGCCCCCTTGGATTAGATTAGGACATTTATTATTAATTTGTTTAAAGAAGGGTTAAAATAGTTAAAATCAAAGTTTAATAAGTAAATCATTCTTAATATAGGGATATACATAAGATAAATTCGACTGTAAATATTCATTAGAAATCTAATAATATTTCCTAGATAATTAAATTTTATTTATATTTTTTAGACATTAAATAAGTTATTTTATTTATGACATAATGATGATGCAGTAATTACCATAATGGTGAACAATTAGAATTATTGATATTATAAATACCCAAATAAATATAATTTGAGTCTTTTTATGAATACCACTAATTTTATAAGTTAATATGACATGTTAGTATTGATGTAATTATCGTTTTATGAACTAATCATTCTGTTATGATTTTCACAAAAATCAATTACTAAATACTGTCAAAATTGACATAAAATAGTTTTTATAACAAATATTATATTATTAATTGTTATTTTATTCCTAAAAATCTAAGGATTGGCCAAATGACTTAGATATGGTTATATATATTAATAATAAACAACTTGGGGTTAGTTTGGCTTGTTATAGTGAGTTTATTAACCTTATAGTATAAGAATACAAGAAGACACGGTAAAAGTAAAATTATTTAACTTAATGATAAATCTAAATGATAAGATTAAAATAGGAATCTAAACTTCACTAAATTCTATTTCATGAGAGAATTTTGACCCATACCCACCTTATATTCTAAATAAATCAATTTGGAGCTATTTGAAACCGAACTTGACTTTATAATAAAATAGTATTTTTTGTTATTCCAAGGGTGCCCCTCTCCTCCCTTATAAAAGGGAACCTCTTCCCCCTCTTCCTCACACCACATTGAGCCTTCAAGCTCGGCAAACCCCTGCCAATTTCTCATCTACACTTCCCTAGAGTCATCCTAGAGGTCCTGGTCCTCTTCAAAGACCAATTTTAGTGCCCTAAAAGGAGGTCTCAAAGAAGCACTTGAAAGAAAAGGTAATGTCCGTTACCGATTCAATCATCTTTATTTATTCTTCCACTTCTTCTTCATTAGTTATTTCATTATGAAGTAATATCATCAGTATCACTCATATAAGGATATGTTATTATAATTATGAAACAACCCTATTTCACCATCTATCAATCTTACAGAAAATGAAATCACCACGCGTGCGTACGTACGGAATACCGTCTCCACGACGTGGTGTAATCTATTTTCCACCACCACCTTACTTGGATGGGTATAGTGGTGTAACTAATGACTATATATGATTATTGTAAAGTGGTATTTATCCTGAAATAGTATAAATACACTCCAATACAATTCCATGATCATGGGAACGATATCATCACTTGTGCGTACGTACGGAATACCATCTCCACGATGTGATGCGACTCGTTCTACATGATCTTCATTGCATAATGATTATATAAATGAGTTTAATGAATGAATATGATATATATTACACTAATAAAATTATAGAAATGATGTATCTATAACCTAAAGAGAAGTATAAGAATTTATTCGTCAAAACACGCATAAGAACAAAAAGTTATAAACACCCGAATAACAAGTTGAAATGAAATATTACTAATAAGAAGCTAAGAATATGACCATATATGATATCATAAAAATAATTATGATTCTGGAATAAGACAATAACATTATTTAAATCATTATACAGGAGGTTCGGACACATACAAAGCAAATTGGACCTACGGTAAGGGAAATATCACAATCTCATTTTTATCCAAGATTGTTTATACTTTGGAATTTACTGGGGTGTATTTTATCATCCACATCCATGTTTCCTCAATATGTAATTTTGTTTCCATCCACCTAAAACTGTTTAAATACAATTTTTCCCTTTGATGAGTTTTTAGTAAAAGATATGAAAGGAATATTTTGTCATTTTTCGTACGAAGTACTTTTTGACTTTTCCGACAAAAGTACGAGAAGAATGTTTTTTTTAACTTATACAGAATGAATGGATTTTTAAAACATTATTTCCATGAAGCTTTCATTACAAGTATTAAAGTTTATTTTTATGAAAGTTATTTTAGTTTAAAATTTTATGACATGTTAAAAAAGGAAAATATTTTTGAAGTAGAAAGGATATTTTCCTCAAGAACGAAGTTCATGTGTTTTATCAAAAAAAAATTCCATCTAAGATAATATAGGGTTCTGTTTTTATCCCAATTATTACATTGATTTGATTATGTTGTGATGGAATTATTTTTTTGAATTACTTTATCTTATATGACTTGTTTGATGATGTCACAAAGTTTAAGATTCCCATTTTTATTACATGGGTTATGCAATGATGTATGATTTAGGATTTTGTGGCACACATAAAAATGGTATCATTATGAGATGGGTGGGACCTATATCTCCCTCCAATTCATTGGGTAAAGATTTTATATCTCATGAGATAGACATGGATGGAACAGCAGGTTAAACTGGTTCAGTGAAATAAGACTGAAACGAGGAGTGAACTCGGTTCAGAAATGGACTTTGTCCACTAATATAGTCTTGGCAATGATATTGACTAACAAAAAATGATTATCTATGATTATGTGTGCATGCCAAAAAGTTTCATGTTTTATGTTATGATTATTGGGATTAAATTTCACCAACATGATCTATCCCATGTTATGAAATTATGATCTTTTTTGCTGGTTAGGATTTCCAAAAGTTATGTTCTTATGAATATGATGTGATTGATATTTCTTTTGTTTACCCTTACTGAGCATTTGAGATCACCCTTTTGTATGTTTTCTTTCCCCGTTTCAAGAAGAAGGTTATTAAGTAAGATATGCCAAAAGGTACTATAGATTTGATGAAATAAATGGGTGACAGTGTAGACACTTTATGAACCAGTTGTTTATGTTTCCCAGTTTCTAAAGACACTATACCTATACAGTCCTTTCGTGGTTTTGTTATATGTTGTAATAAGTATGCTTCAATTCTGATGAAATAACAATGTATATAAAGTATGGAGCGTTATAATGAATATCGTCATTTAATTTTATAATTATTATTTCATAAACATCAGTTCTAAAAACTATGGTACATCTCATCTAAAATATATTTTTATCAGGATAATGAATTGTCTTAATATTTCTTTCATTCCCATATTTCATGTTTTATGTGTTTCCCCTCATATCCAAGGTGTTGACCTCATGTAATGAATTATAACACTAATTTGTAGTGGTTTATTATTTGTTATTCTCATTTTTTTTATTCAGAATAAATTTGATGTAATTTGAAGAAATGATACATATGACCTGACCAATGACTAATTCACTATCAATATCATGTGTTCAATTGTATATTATGGCTCAATATTTTTTTATTATATGTAGAGAAACATAAATTATTAATAATATATTTTAAATAGTATTTTGTAACTCATAAATGATTGATCATATGTTTTCATGCATTAATATTCTCATAAACAATATGTATTTTTCAACCATTAAAACCACATCAAGATGACACCAGCATAAGAAAATTATCAGGATTTCAAATGAATCTCAGAATTTATTTTCTGAAATTGAAATAGAACACTCTCCATTATCTCTATACCTCTATGATATGAACTATAAAAATATAAATATGTTTTATTGATGATTCCATCCAATTTCTTGTCAAAAAACATAACATGAAAGTTCCCATATAGGATTATTTCTATCAATCATAGTGTATCAGTACAACTCAAAATCATATTTATCACATATAACCATAATAACATTGAAAATAAAAAAAATCTAATCTTATATTCTATTTGAGCCTCTAATCATTAGATAATGCATAATGATTCACATTACATAATATTAATGCCAACTTTAGTCATCATCAATTTATGAAATGTGCGATAATTAAAACTGTCCCTATGAGAACACATATTTTATCATTATTATCATCAGATACACATAAAAAACTCTAAATAGTTATGTAATGTAATACTCTACTCACATATAAAACAATATCAGTGTAATGATCTACCATTATTCTAATATCTTGACCTAGATCACCTCTAAGACAGTGGTCTGACCAGTCGCCACATGGCCTGAAGCGTGCCACCCCGTATGCGAGATGCTACAGACTACTAGTGAGGGGATCAAGAGATGATAGTGAGGAGACTGTAACCTCATATCAGAGTTCAATAGTGGTATTATCGGAGAATAATCACAAAAATAATTGAAATAGTAAGTATAACTGATAAATAGAAGAAGAGAAATATATTAAATTTAATAAAAGTGGTCAACACCAGTTTATAAAACCGATGAATTCATGACATGGTATTGATACATATTTGAAATAATATATGGAAAAAAAATTAGTACCTTACAGTGGAAAAACAAAAAAGCCCCATGGGTGATCTCCTTGAGCTTATTGAGCTCCAGCTTGGTCCTTTGATCCTATCTCCACGTACAAGAAATAATGATAACAAAAATGGTATGCAATCCTGCGAACAAGAAAGGTTTACTTGGATACCCTAGTGCAACAGAGGCCCTATTTCGGTGTGATATATTAATCTCAGTAGGTTGGTACCACCTTTGTCTTACCCAATCCCGACAGTGTAAAATTAATTAAGTAATATGCATGAATTCATACAAAATTAATAAGTACAATGTAAATAAATTAAAAAGAACCTACTTCATCCCTCATCTAGTGCCTGAGCATGAAACGCATTCATTAATTATGTAATTACCATTTAATGTTAATATATCATGTGAGGCATAGCTAGAACAGACATCACATAGTGAGAGTATAAATAGTGAAAGTTCTAAGATGGAATAAGGAAAACTATAATGATATTGATAAAGAGGTTCCATGGAAAAACCAAGGCAATTTAGACCTAAAGGGTCTCCAACTCAGTAATAACTATAGATTAGAATTGGGTTACGAGTGTAATCCAATGTTCATAGTCCAAGGCATTCCAGAAGGAGATTAACTACCATGTCTAGGGAGTTCATCAAAGTTCATACGGGGCTAAAATAGGTCCATGACTGATGGGCTTTAACCATGGATGCTACTTTTCATTGCTGGATCCATGAAGTGTATCCAAGGCATCCTAAGATCCAAGGAGTGTATCCAAGGAATCATGTAGTACTATATAAGGGATCCAACAATGTTATATTGTGTATCCGAAGATTAGACAAGGATCAGTTTCTAGGTGGGTCTCAACCTAATTAATTCATATCTATCAATCATAATGGGGTTAACTAGTACTCATGGAATTCTCCGATCAAAATCCAACTTGATATTTATTAATTCCATAACCTTTTAATATTGATGTCTTGTAATATATCATTGGTTGAATCCTTTATATTAATTAGGATGAAAAGAAAAAATAATATGCAATCATTATTAATTTCCTTTAGGGAATTTTCAAAAGTCATGGTTCATTCCACTACCATCCATTAATGTGGTTAGGGGTGATGTGGAAATGAAATATATATTTTGTTATTATTTAATACAGTAATGTAATATACTTAAGAATCCATTCCAATTTCCATCACACATTTGATTGTAAAATAGAAACACTTACCTTAGGTGGGTTAAGTGGGGAGCATACACGGTTAGGTCCATTATAAAATTCACAATTTTAAAATGATCTATTTAATATAGGAATTCCAACCCTTATAAATGTCAATCACTGGCACACCATAATGATGGTCCGAATGTGTCAAAACACTGAACAAAATTTTTGACAAACATCACACATGGATAAATCCAATTTAAAACTAGGCTAAGAACATAATTGATTCCTTGTCCCTTTAAATATTTAAAAAGGTAACATGAATTTTCTAATTCCCTTAGGTAAATTCCCTAAACATTCCATATTTCAGTGAAACATAAAATAAATAATAAAAACAAATACCACACTACTATAAATAATAAAATCTTAATCAATACATTTATCTTCAAGACAAAGAACCTATGTTTGTGGGGTTTTATTATAAAATCATGATATTACATATCGCCCAAATCATATATTAAATTATGTAATTAAATAAGCATGGTAAATTCATATTTAAGGGGAATTAAATTTCAATACGTTGTGGCATTGATTTAAATCCATCAAAAGTGAAGTATGATATTTTTTAATGCATCTATAATATAGAAGAACATGGAAGGGGACCCCACCTCAATGAATTGTAAAAGCTAACGATTTCTAAAGAAATAGTAATCTTATCACATACACAATCATTAACAAAAATGTGCACCAACTTGGATTTTACCACAGCACCCTAACAAAAATATCTTTTACCCAAAATTAGTGTGGATAGGACAAACACACATCCAATTAATTAACCACAACTCAAATAAACCATAAACACCTTATTCAATGGTGTAAAACTAATTAACGAGTATATAACCTTACTCGAAAATGGTGGCGGTGAACTAAATTGAAATGAACCGCCTTTCTGTTGGAGGAGGACATCAGAATATGAACTAATGAGTCCCAATGCATCATCTGCCCCACATAGAATTGGAAGAATCGAAGAAATCGAATTAAACCCTACACTATGGGTTTGGCATAATAGAAATCAGATGATTGAGAGTTGAAATATCCAACACGAAGAACACAATTCATGGATAATTTTGTACATCAATGAGATGGAAAACATTCGTGAAAGATCTGGGAGGAGATGGGCATGCGATGAGGGAGCTGTAGAGAAGGGGAAGCATGCTCCATGGAAGACCTAAGGGGTTTGATGCACCTTAAGTAGGGGGAAGGTGGGGTTAACCTATGCCTCTCTTTCCACTCTAAATTTTTATATAACCCCATTTAAAATTATTATCTATATAATAATAATAATAACAGTCACCATTATAATATTATTATTACCAATTAATTAAAACACCTCTTGGATAAACCCAAACTCCCCATTTACACATCATTTAATTAAATTCATATCAACTGCATTTAATTAAATAAATTCTGTAATTCAACATCATATCAATAAATTATCTCAATATGAAGATAAATAATTAAACCCACATTTCACAGTATTTAATGAAATCAGTTTTTTCCATTGGATTTAATTAAAATAATTTAACATGAATCTCCAAACATGTTTAACCACACGCTTTAACTCTCACGGTCTAATAGACCATGAATAGACCATGCGTCTACTACAAGATATCTGGAGTATTCTACTTGGATTATCTATACAATTTAACTAACCGTTCATAGCCCATGTGAAAGTAATTATTAGTTTTGATGCTCCCGAAACCCATTGAGCCTCTCGGGAAACACTTCTACTCTTTTTCTAGGAAATATGTCCAAACATTTATTAGTCCCAACTCACAAAACATCATCCATATTCTTGGATTTAAAACTAATCCATGGATTAAATGAAAATTTTCAAAAACTTTTGTATTTTATCCCAGTTCAAAAACACAAGAATCTACAATCTACCCACCATAAAAAATTATCATCATAGAGAAGCCATCAGGAACTACTACAACACCACCCAATCCTCCAAGGTCATGAATTCTAATTTGAATGATCATGTAACATTCTGAAATTCCCAACACACCTTTAATCACAACATAGGAATATGGAACACAAGCATTTAAAACCTGAGCCAACACTCATATTCTATCTTAAACAATAAAACTGATCTTACACAATCCCATTACGATAAATACATGATCACAAAATAGTCTCACTGACATTAGATATATGGTGATCCCCACAATGGGTTTAAACTCTAAGAAGGGGAGCCATGCCCAATCTACAATACCTCCACCTTTAGAATTTTCATACAAGGGATGCCCTAGAGTGTACTTACGATGCTTCTAACATGTTTTCACATAAATTATATTGTTAAATTTCTATTGAACTAACAAAAACTGGTGACAAAAGGTTTCTCAGAGCACACTAACAACCATGAAACCAACCTTTCCACTACCTAGAAACATGAATTAAAACTAGTCCTTACAATCCTAAACATTAGAAGAGAGAGAGAATGAGATTAATCACCTTGGTGACTTATCTCGAAGATATCTACCTTAGGCAGCTAGCACAATTAAAAAGAAATGACATGAGTCTTTCAGTACATCCATGGAATTCCAACATCGGAACATAGGAATCACTCAAGACTTTCCAATCCTAGATAAGAACTACGTGTCATCATATAGAACTGATAAGTATCACCCAATAAGCCCAACAACATTTATATTTTTAGCGCATTGTAATACCAATGTCTTCTTAGTTCATCAAAAACAAGGTCAAGATAAGGTACATTCATGTCACTTAACAAGAGTACAATAAGAGTATTTAAAATGGTTTTTAGTCATACACACCCAAATAATTGAACGAAAAATTGGTCTAACCAT
Source organism: Viscum album (assembly GCA_963277665.1). Lineage (NCBI taxonomy): Eukaryota > Viridiplantae > Streptophyta > Magnoliopsida > Santalales > Viscaceae > Viscum > Viscum album. Next base: position 670,879,630 of record OY728163.1, read on the forward strand.
GACCATTAGACTTGTCATAGATGGAAACAGATCTTCATGTACTGAAGTATCATTATATGATCACTATCCTTTATCACATGTGGCATTCCCTAATCATTCAAGATAATCCACATAATTATATCTGACTTCAATAGTTCTTTCACGAGGGTAGCACAGACCACAAATCTCATCATCCTCATGCTTCCGATCAAGCTTCGACACATAATTAAAACATACAATCCTCAAAGGCATTGATATTATATCGACCATTTAAAAATGGTATTCCATAGGTTGATCTCCTTCTATGTGGAATGGCATATTTACCTAGTTCAACACTACACTCCCCATCTTAGGGTTTTCATAGTCGCAAAGGAAGGAAAACAATATTCTCATGTGAACTCTATACCAAAACATTAATGAACGTGCAATACTCTTCCAAGAAACAATCACACTGTGAGATTAATACAAAAAAGGTAAAAAGGTTTGACTGGCATGTCAAAACGCACTAGTCATCTTAAATCCATCATGATAATTGGTAGTAGATGATTCTTTAACTCTCTAGTCACTCTACATGGATATTACCTGAGACCATACTCAATAGAACAAAAGGATTATTTTGAAATCATACTACATCATATGACCAATTTCCTAGATGAATTTATACCATGTCAACCATCACAAAAAAGAAGAAAGGGTAAACGTCCAAAAAAACAACCGACCATGCCCATGGAATGGCTGACAAGATGAAAACAAGCATTACCTGATTCTCAAGACCAAAATAGGGTAAAAAAACATGACTAACAATCCAAAAAAGTTTTTCATTGCAATCTAAAAGTCCTGCTAGTGACAAAGATACCCAAAAATCACCAAATATAAAAAATTTCATAGAACTATAACAAAAATTATGTTATTAGGGTGCTACATACTATGGGTTAGCCCCTTATGAGGAAAACAATCAACCCTAACACCTTTTCACACTAATAGAAACAACTAGGATTAAAATATGATCATCAACCCATTTCTAAATAATGGAATGCCTATAAAAATGATCTTTCATCCATTCCATTTAAATACCTTTATATATAATTACATTTTATCATTAAGCATCAACCGATTTTACCAAAAAATTAACTACCAATTTTCAAAACATAAAACAAGATACATTATTTTTAACCAACACCCTATGGTAAAAGCGGTCATCTTCCATAAAACATACTTTTTTTAATCATTTATATTTACCAACATCTATCCTAAATGGTTAATTTAGCATCTAAATTCCTTTTAATAATAAAGGCGACCTATAAGGGACCAACTAATCCAACATGGGTTCTACAAAATGCAACCCAAAATAATTATTCAAAGAATTTAATGATCAATCACTCAAATATGTCATACCACAAAACATTCCCCAATCCACCTACATAGGTACGGTTACATTTTAATAGTTATCTAGTTACTCAATATTACATACTTTTCACATTTAGAACCATTTAAAACATAATACAGTAATATCATTAAATTTGTTTTGTCATTTCCCAATTAATGAAGCGCCAATACACTACATGGGTTGAAAATTGGATAGCATTTATCAAAACAACAGACATTTATGAATTTAACATGATGAAAAATAATGGTCCAATCGATATGGGTGACCACCTACAAAAATCCAAAGCACCCATACACATTACATTCTAGAATTTTTCTCCCTTTAGTCAAAACCAACTTACTTTATCATTCTAATTCTATCTATTTTTTCAATGGGTTTAAATACACATGTTACCTTTTTCAATTATAAGGCAGCTATACACCATAGAACTGAAAAGTAGTTACCATCGTAACCACAATATATAATCTAAGCCCATGAAATCATTTAAATATTTCAATGCAAACTAACATGTCAGAACAAGCTTCTAGCATAGAGCAACAAGATGAGAACATAAAATCATGGAATTTTAATCAACGAAGCATGAAAAAAATTACTTAAATAGGTACAAAACTCGCAAGTCGTCACTTATGGAACATAATAATACTTAGTAGGAAACCTAATAATGTAACGACATGGCATGGAATATATTCATGGCATGTGAATTTCTAAGTGTCTAACATGATATATGTAATGAAACATCATTTTTATATCAGGCCATGGAATTTTTCCAAAATTCCAAAATCAATGAGCAGTGGAAAATACACCAGTCACCCAAGGTGAAATCATATCAATATCAATGAGGAACAAAATAAACAATAATCCCATCCATGAACACATTACAGTTTCCCATTTATATGATGATGAGAACCAATCACATCTATTTTCCAACCACCGACACATTCCAAAGCTATTTTTTACCAACCAAGAAAATTAAGGGAAAGGAAATGAAACAACCTCTAATACCACCTTTTAATATCCCGACCCAACACACCTCTAAGATAGTGGTCGGAACAATAGACACATGGCCTCAATAATTCTTCAATGTATGCTAGAGTCTTCCAACTAGTAGAAATTGTCTCATGAGGTGATAGTGGGTTGAATATACCCTCTTATCAGAGATGAGTAGAGATATTATTAGAGAAAAATCACAGAAATATAAAAATTATTACATATCAACGATAAACAATAGAAGAGTAATATATTCAAGTTAATAAAATTGGTAAACAATATTTTAAAAAATAAATAAATTCATGTCTTGGATTTGATACATATTTGAAAAAATATATAGTTGAACATGCTTTTCAATGAAGAATAAAATTAAAGATAGAAAAGATTCATGGGTGATCTCCATTAGCATCCTGATCTCCATATCTGTCCTTTTTTTCTTACTCCATGTACAAGTATTATAGTAAACAACCATGGTCCAATGACCTTTAAAATGAATGGACTACTCAGGTACCCCAGTGAAATGGATGCCTGAGTAGGCTGTGAGATATAAATATTAGTAGGTCAATGCAACCATTTCATGCCCAATACCGACAGTGTAATATTAATTGACATGTATTTAAGAATGAATAATAAAGTAATATGTATAATGTAACTACATTCCAAAGTACCTTTTTCAGACCTCTACGGTTGTCTAATCATGTAACCAGTTCATTAATTATGTAGTTGACAATTTTTGTTAATAGGTTAAATGAGGCATAACGAGCACTGACATCACATAGTGATAATATAAATATTTAGGTTTATAAGATTTAAAATGGAAAACTATAATGATATTGGTAAAGAAGTCCCAAGGAAATAAACATAGACCTGAAGGGTCACCAACTCAGTAATAACTATTGCATTACATATGGGTATAAGTGTAATTATTGGATCATAGTATAATGAATTCCACAATGTGGTGCCCTACCAAGTCCAAATAGTTCATCCCTGAAAAAAATGGTGCAATGCAAGGACCAGGCCCATTGGGCGTTAACCATGGAACCTACATGTCAATGCTAGATACAAGGAGTTTATCTAAGGAATTATGGGATCCATAGAGTGTATCCAAAGAATAATTTAGTACAACACATGGGATATAATAGTGTTATATCATAAATACGATGATTTGACAAGGATTTGGTTCTAGGTGAGTATCAATCTAAGAATGCCATGTATATGAATCAGAATGGGGTTCCTGAGTGCTCATGGAATTATATGATTAGAATCCAATGTGATTTCATGTAAATCCATTCTTGTTTAATATTAAATTCATGTAATATTTTATTTCGATCAATTATTTCCTTTCATCAGTGTTACAAGTATATGTAGAATGAAACCTTTATTAATTCCCATTATGGTATATTCAAAAGTCATGGCTCATTCCGCTACTTTCTATTAATGTGGTAAGGGGTTTTGGAGACATGAATCCTATAATTAATTCACATTTAACATGGCAAAGACATATACTTAATTATGTTTTCCAATTTCCATCACACATTTAATTATCAAATTGAAACCCTTACATTAAGCTGGTAAAGTGGTGAGCATACATGGTATGAGCCATTATGCAATTTACAATTTTAAAACGATCCATTTAATGTATGAATGTTTACCCTTAGAAAGTTAGTTCTAAGGGACACCCAAATTGTGGCCTGAATGTGTAAAAACACTAAAACAAATTATGGAGAACCTCACTCATGGATAATCCCAATTTTAAACTAAGCCAAGAACTTTGGATGTGCATTGGCACTTTAATTATTTAAAAAGGTTACTATATTTTTCGAATGCCGTAAGGGAAATGTGCTAAACATTACTTATTTAAATGGAACATGAACTTAAGAATTAATACTAATACCACATGATATGAAATAATAATGGAATAATCCTTACATTAATCTAGAATATAGAGCACCTCTATTGGATGGGGTTTAATATAAAATATTGATATTACTTTTCACCCAAATCAATTATTAAATTAATAATTAAATCAACATGATAAATTCCCATTTAAGATACATTAAATTTAAGATCCTTACTCCATCTAATTAATTCTATGAAAAGTGAAGCAAGAAATTATTAAATGAATTTATAATATTGTAGAACATGGAATGGGAACCTACATTAATGAAATCAGCATGCCAATACTTTCTTACTCAAACAGTAATTAGCTCTTATACACACACATCGACATAAATTCACGTATACATGGAATTGATCACAACACCCTGAAAAATTTATCAAAATCAAAAATTAGTGTGGCAAGGAGTAACACACACCCAAATAATTAACCCCAACTCAAATAAACAAGAACAACCTAATTCAATTACAGAGAAACTAATTAATGGTTATATAAATATACCTGAAAATGGATATAGTGAACCAAATTGAGATGAACCACCTTACCTTCTACAAAGGTCTTCATAATATTGGTAAATGTGTCCTAATACACCTTCCTCACCACCATGTATTGGATGAATCAATGAAAAATAATTAAAACCAAATCCAGGGATTCAGCTTAATGGAAACTAGCCAATAGAGAGCTGAAATAGCCGATTTGGAAAAGGAAACACATGGATAAGGGCATACCTCATCATGATGGGAAAAGTGTGTGAATGATTCGAGAGGAGGCAAGCATGCGAAGAGGGAGCCGTAGATATGGGTGGCACACTCCATGGAAGAACGAGGGGTGGGGGGTCGTGCTACTCTATTCATAGGGGGAAGGTGGGGTGCGCCATTCCCATTATTTCTCATCTAAATTAGAATAAAACCATAATTAATATTATAATTGATATAATAATAATAATATCCATTATATAATTATTATAAATTAATTAATACACCTCTTACATAAACCCCAACTCACCATTTATAAATCATTTTGTTAATTATTTTCAATTTTATATACATAAATATCAAATACAATTCCACATCATTTAATTAAAATATCTCAACATATATTTAATTAAATAAAACCCCAATTAACCACATTTAATTAAATACCTTTTACCTTGGATTTAATTAAAATAATTTTTATAGAAACTCAAAACCGGGTCAACAACATAGTTTGATAGGTTGTGCGGCCGCTACTGGATACCTGCAGTTTCCCACATGACTGACCCACGTGATTTTAATAACCGTCCACAACCCTTTTGAACGTAACTATTGGGTTAGGTGATCCAGAAACCCATTAATCCTCACAAGAAACTCTTCAAGCCTTTACCATATCCTGATGTCCACACATTAAAAAAATCCAAACTCAAGAAACGTACTCCTGATGCTTAGTTTTGAAATCAACTTGTGCAGTAAATGAAATAGTTCAAAAACATTTTTATTTTATTCCGGTTCAAAAACATCTGACTCTTCAATTATAAAAAATAAATATTAGACCAAGTGAACTATTTTAACCATGATTCCCTTTCGTATATAACGAGGAATTACGACCCTTTTTTAATAAACACAGTTTTCAAAATCTATTTCTATACATAGAAAAATTCATGAGGGTGTGCATGTCCCTTATCCAACTCATCTATTAGGGAGAACATGGTCAAAATCAAATAATAAAATTATGTTTCTCATATTTATCCATTTGTAGTTAGTAATACATGATGTTCTCAGCATGAACTTATATAGGGAAAAAATTTGAATATATATATTTTTTAGGTTTCTTTTTTAAGAATTGATAAATAAATTTAGTGTGATTCATTATTGAGTATTGAATATGATTATTTTTATGATTTATAGTTCATGAGTTATCATAAATGATTCTTAAAAAGAGATAACACAACAAAAATAATTTGATGAAGATATAGTTACATCCAAATCAATTTTTCACAATCATACATACCAAAATCCTCAAACAAAATGTATTGAATCTATATGTTATGGAATTTAGTTTTTCCATCAGTTAATGATGAGAAATAGGTTAATGAAACAACTTTATTTTCCAAATGTCTAGATAATTAAATTAAGGAGTTATATGATGAAATTTATAATATCTAGAAGAAACATCTAATTTTATGGTGAAATAAGCATACAAAATTAAACAAAAAAAATTACATCCTATGAAAATGTGCCTATTTTCTAATACGTGGATGAAGGAATCCAAATTGATGATCCAGATATTCCATAAGATCATTTTGATTATGAGTAAGTGTCCAATTGGGAAACATATAGAGGAAAAAATGATAAGTAGGGGAAATATAACTTTTTATGGAGGAAGTGTCCAGAAATTGAGTTGTAATATATCAAACTCAATGCATAATAAAAATCCACCAATCAAAATATCAAGGTGGAAATCAATGAAATGTTTTCTAGATTTTGAAATGATTTTTTTTCAAACCTATAATATTGTTTATTTTAGTTTTATATGATTCATTTTGTGAACAAGATTAGACATTATACATTGGAATATATTTTCCTAGAAATGATTCCAGGGAAACAAAACTAAAATTAATTTAAATAGAGACACACAATTTATATTTGGGTCATTATTTATCCCTAAAAAATCATCAAAAAATGATAAAAATATGCAGCTGATTCTAGATTCCTATTAAAGGTGATTCTTGACACTGAATTTAGAAATTAAGTAAATATTTAGAAGGATCAAATACATACTTGAATGCTTCAAAACCTAAAAAGGTATCATACCATGATTTATGATGATTTTATGTTATATATTTTCATGAGTTGATATGGGATTACCAATATTTTCCTATATTCCTTGGGAAGAAATGGATTTCACAGTGTATTGTTTATTATATTTCCTACTCAATGTCATGGATATTGAAATAGAAGGATTTTTTCATGGTTTACAATGAAAAGGATAAATTATGTAAGGTATTTTTGAAATTTATATCCATACACAGACACAATGAATTTGTTCTCTTCAACATCCATAAGAAAAACATGTGTCTCATGATAACCAATGTGACCCCTCTCATGTCAAATTTCATTAGTTTTTATGGGAATTACATCAAAATATTTCCATGTTATTTTTTAAAAAGAGTTCTTAATATTTTATAGGAAGATTCTATAAAAAAATTACATGGGAATATTTTTTATTTCAGAAAACTTCAATAAAAACACTTTACCTTTAATTCTTAAGGTTTCCACTATGGAGAATAAATATTTCGAATAATGGAGTTGGTTATTTTAATTTACATGCAACTGTTTCACCAAAATATTGAGTGACTATTTGATATCTGATCATCTTTTGGAAATTAGTAGGGAAATAAATGAAGCTCCTCTAGCATGGAGTCCCATGAATAGACATCATTGGCACTACATCTGCCACATTGCTACAAAAATTCAAAAACGAATCCATGATGATGCTACGAATAAGGCTTTCACGAGGCTTGGTATACAATCTCTTTTTATTTTTTTATTACTTCAACATAATAATATAATTAACTTACATGAAATATGATTAATTATTTTTTTTCTATAACATGGATAACGGAAATTTAAAACATCCATTAAAAGAAAAATTCAAGTATTATTATAAATTTTTTGATTTTATGATAAGGATTACTAAAGAAACATTGACATTGGTATACAATAGGTGGAAAATGTATGAAAACATTACCATAAAAATTATTGAGTGAATCAATAAAATATTTTAGGGGGTTTAAATTCTTCTAATAAATGGCCTTGTTGATGGGAAATTATATGATTGTCTAAAATAATCTATCAAAAGATGAAAATATACAATTGATGGGATTTAGAAGGGGCTGATATAAGGAAGATAAATTCATCGAGATATTAAAAAGTGAAATGTTGAAAAATATATTTATTAAGTCGACATTTTCTACTAATAATACTATTGATTTGTTTTAGAAGTGAATCTAGACACCATCAAATGTAGTAGATGTATATTCATTGTGGTATTACATGTATTGAGGAAATCTCAATGGGGAAACATCTGATAATTTCATTTTTAGGCACACATTTCATTTTAGCATCTTACACAATGAACATATCTTTGGAATCATATGTAAATAGATAAATATAGTCGAGAAAAATTTCTAAATGTTATTATAGAACATTGATACATATTGGAGTGTTTCTTAATTACCTAATTCTAGAAGACAATCTAATATTTTTACCTAGCATAAAAGGTAGTGAAAATGAGGGAGATTGATGTCTAGTATGATGTGGAATGATATGGAATGTCTGAATGAATAAGGTTAACATTTGAGATGGAACATAAGTAATGCAGAAGTACATAATACAAAACAATCCCTAAATATTACTAGATTGAGAAAACACTCTCAACCATAATGATGTATTGTTTTCAATGTGAACTTAGCATACGATCAATAATATATTTCTTATATAATCTTCATCATTTTGTGTGTTTTTTTGACATTTATGAATACATAAAATAGTGATTAAGAAGTAGTTAATAAATTAATCAACAATTTACATAAATCAAATTCAACATAATCATTACTAAATGATTCAACATTTCAAATGATCAATATTTTTTATAAATCAATATTTTTTTTCATATAAATCATTTCAAATTCACATAATAAGGAATATTAACAGTATATGCTAAATGAAATAAAATAATAATCAAATTATCCATGGAGACACTATAAATAAACCAAGAGATGAAATATCCATAAAGTATACCATTATGTGAGAAATCAAACATAAATGATAATGCACACAATCTAGGATCTAACCAATTGGTATCAATGAATGAGATGAAAAAAAGGTCCAATCCATAAGTTGTATCCTACCAATATAAACTAATTTTTTAAAATCTATTTTTAATGTAAAACCTATTTACAAAAAATGGTCAAATTAAAATTTACCTCTATGATTTGAAACTTTTAACTATTTATTGTATGGTTATATAAGACCCCACCTCTCACTTAATGATAAACTAGATATATATCCCTCATGAATATTGGAGAATAAATAATTTTTTCATAGCATAATATCCTTTAAGAAAAATTCATTAAAAAAACATTATAATCTATCCAGAGAACATTGGATGGTATCATTCAGGAATATCCATAATGAGTGATGAAAATCATCAATATATGTTGAAATAGGTGAATTGTTTTAATAAAATAATTATAAATATCCTTTTATAAATGTAAATAAATTCCGTTTACATGGTAATAAAATTTTCATAGGTGAGTTTAAATATGCATGATATATGAGACAATATACCAGTCATAACATTATAATGACCATATAGTTAAATTTATAGTTTACAGATAAAAATATATATTTAATTTTTATACTTATATTTGGAGGATACAACATTCCTCACAGAGTAGTATAGTCATGTTACACATATGTTTCTAGTGGATCATTAGGTTCAATGGATTATGGTCCACCTAACACCCCATTATCACAACATTTTTCCTCCAAATATTTTTATACCATACCCACACCGTTTTTTACTTGAATATAATTTATATATTTGATTAGAAAATATATGATCATCTTCTATTTCTTTCCCTCAACATGATTTGGAGAATTACGACTCACACATTCCAAATCCCTGAGGGAGAGATGACCATGAACCTTGAGGATGTGGATTTTATTCCTTATCTTCCCATCTAGGGTGAAACAGTTTTTGAACCCATATTTGGAGACTGGTCTGAAATTGTAAAATAATTTATTTGTCTCAACATTATAGAGGATTATATGGCCATGGTTGGAGGAAATTTCTATATGATATGGCTAAATATGCACTTTTAACGTCTACAAAGTGACACTGATAAGTATATTATCATGTTTTATTCCTCTTCATATATCCTATGGATCATTAGAGGTACATTTTACCCTAATAAATCTTTTATTCATGTATACATGATGTATCAAGTGATACTAGTGGACTTAAATTATAATGGGATATACAACTAGGCATTTTCATGCTCTGAATACACGTAGGAGGAACTATGAATGAAATACTGATTAGGTCTCAATGATCTTAGTGGATGTTCCACCCTAATATAGATGTGGGATTTGCGGAACATCCCTCCATCAGCCCCGATTTTGGCTGGTCTTGATATTAATATGGATATTTAGCATGACCCTATACATGGATGCAAGTATTCTTACTCATCATTATTGTGTTATAGGATGATATGATTAATTATACTCTATTAAATATTATTTTTCACCATCAATGTTTTATATTAAATATGTATAAAGGAAAACCACTTCACTAGGAAATTAAGACACAATTAGTGTGTATATTTTCTCATTTTTGGATTCTATACTAACTAAAAATGTATGAATATACAATATTTTATCGACTAGTAAATTTCTAATAATATCATTTTTCAATATATGTAACAAAATATTCTAAGAAATGTCACATGTTATTTCAAATTTCGTGGATTTCATAATGGGAATTGTTATAACAGCTTTTGATATATTAAAATTATGGGATTTATTATAATGACCCAAGCTTGATGTGTGTGTATATTACATTAATTTTGTGGAATAATTAATACAAGACACGGAAAGACACCCAAGGACCTTACTAGTTATGTTTCTTTGGAAACATGGAACATAATCATCTAAATATGTGAAATATCATCAATTTCTCAAATATAGATCATCCCCTTTTGTTTTTCTACCTAAAAACTTTCTTTATATCTTGGGGAAAAAAATATAAAAAGGGTGATCTATAATTTTCATTAAGGGTATATATTGTGAATATAAAACAGACCATGATCATACGAATGTAAAAACATTAACATAAAGATTAAACATCAAAATATTGAGTCATGAAATAAATCGTGGACGTACTTAAGGAATAGATCATAGAGGAACATTCACAAAAATAGAATATCAATGGAATAAAAAAAGGTATTTTTGAAATAAAATAACCACATAATATTATTTATATAGTAGCTAAGGTATCGCTAGAAAGACCATTATAGTGGATAAATTCCATTACTTAATCAAGTTTACTTTTCATTCCAGCCATGTATTACCCAACCAGATTTACATTCCATTCCATCCATGTATATATCATGAGATATAAATATTTATCCAATGCATTTAAGTGAGATATATGTCCCAACTATATCATAATTAAATCATTATTACATGTTCCATAGAAAAACATAAATCATTCATCATAGAAAAACCCAAGAAATAAAATGGGTTTCTTAAACATTGTTCCATCATAACATAATCCATATAAAATAAATGGAATTTATAAAATTAATCCCATCATTAAAACAATGAAATTAAAGTAATAATTGCGATAGAAACATAACCCTATGAAATCTTAAAAGGAAAATTATTTTGATAAAACACTTGAACTTAATTTCTAAGGAAAATATCATTTATTTTTTAAAAATGTTGTATTTTCTTAAAATAAAGTTATATTTTAAAAGAAAATAATTTACATGAAAATACACTTGATATTTTTATAAAATATTCTAGGAAACAATTCTTCATAAAATCGTCAAAATACATTAATACCGTATATGATAGAAAAATATTTTTCTCGTACTTTTACTGGAAATGAAAAAAAGTACCTCTTATGGTAAACAAAAGAAAGATTACGTCCATACCATGTAGTAAAAGACAAAAAATAGGACAAATTAATTTAAAAATAAATATAATAATATAAAACATTTTATGAATTTTTTGTATAAAACGTGGTCATTGACGATAAATATATCCCCAGTAAATATTTACGTAAAAACAATCTTGGATAAAAATGAGATTTGAAACATGATCCCTTAACAAAGGTCTGATTTCCTTAGTATGTGCCTGAAACTCTTGTATATTGGGTTTAAAAATATTATTATCATGTAAAGTAACCATAATAATATTAATTATATCCTATCTGTTTTACTTATGTCTTTATATTACCCGTTCATTAGTCAATTCCATGTTAAAGTGACATTTTAGGTTACAATCGTCTTATTTATCATACTTGTTTGGAATTGTTTTTCATGTTATCATTAATTATATCATGATTTAATTACTTTCGGAATGTAAAAAATGATTTATATATCATATATTTTCAGTATATATATATAATAGATAGATAAATTAAATGGTATACACCGATCATAGAGACGGTAGGTCGTACGTATGCATGAGTTTTGTTTTCATTTACTTATTTAATTGAGTTAAAGTAAGTAAATGAAACATATATTAAAATAAATTGAGTATAATTATTTTATCATATATTTCATGATTTTATATTATATTTTCATTATAATCATTCTTGAATGGTTAATGTGGAGAATGAATCTTATCGCGGTGTGGAGACGGTAATCCATACGTACGCACGAGCGATGATATCGTTCCCATAATTGATGAATTGTTTTAAATTGTATGGTTTATAATATCTCAGAATTATTATCATCTTATAATAATTGTATATAGTTATTATTTTCACCATTATACCAATCTAAGTATGGTAGTGTTGAAAAACAGATTACAACACGACGTTGAGAAGGTAAGCCGTACGTACGCACACACGGTGATTTCATTTTTTGTTGGATGGATAGAAGGTGAAATATGGTTACTTCATATTTATAATATCATATCATTATATGAGTGATACTTATTTTATTCCCTTATAATGAACAAACAAATGATTAGGAAGTAGAAGAAGAATGAAACTTAAAGGAATCGGTAAAATAGATTACCTCTTCCTCGACATAACTCCTTTAAATTTCCACTTAATGCAATATGGTTTAACTTTTGGAAATACATGAACCTTTATAATGTTAGTAGGAATTTTTAGAAGAGAAATGGGATGGTTTTGGATGAGCTTGAATGCTCAAAATAGAGTTAAGATGAGAGGTATTAGGTGCACTTTTATAATATAGGATAAGGGTACTTTAGTAAACTCTCAAAATATTAATTTATTATAAATTCAATTTCAATTAAAAAATTCAAAAAAATTATTTATTTATAATATAAGATTATTTTGATTGGAATACAAATAATCCAATAATTTTTAGACAAGTTTTTTATATTTTTTATCCTTATATTTTTTGTTTAACCCATATATTACCCTTTTTATACTTATTGTGATATCATGTTATTTACACATTGTGGGTTAATGTAATAATAATATCATCTAAAATGACCCTAGAAAATTTATTTATGACATATTTGAAATTATATTATTAATTTAATGAAATATTATATTTTAGGAAATTTATATTATTTTATAAACTATTTTATGCATTGTGTTTTGAATTATCTAAATTTTTGACACTATTCATACTTGGCTTTTAAAAAAATATATTAATAAAAACATTATACCATCAAAAAAAGGAATTAACTCATCCATAATATGTCAATTTCATCTAAAAAATTGTGTATGAAATCAAAATATTCAAATTAATACTATTTTAATATTTATAAATTCATTTATTTTAATCATTCATTAATGAGGTAATCACTACAACGTAATTGTTTCATAAATAAGTATATTTATCTAATGTATAAAAATTATAAATAAAACACAATGATGTAAGAAATAATTTTATATTTATAATTACTATTTATAGACCTATAGATCAGTTATGTAACTATATATTAAAATCGATTCCGTAAAAGATATCTAATTATGTTATAATTATATTTACTTTAAAATAATTCTTATAAAATGTCATTTTTACATCACTGTGAATCCATGGGGTCCCAAAATAGATCCAAGGATGACCATGGTCAGAATTATCTCCTCAAATTGTATCATTTCACATTATAGTGTAGATTTATATTTTTAAATTATTATTTTTTAACCCTTATTTAAAAGATTTACTCTTTAACCATGGTAAATACAAATAATTACTCAAGTAACTATTCATAATGTCCAAAAATAAAAATTAATTATTCACATAATTTAGACTTCTTGATTCCAAATATGGAATCCATTTTTCCAAATTCAAAATAAATATAGTGTATTAATTCATTTAAAATTAATTTCCTCCGTCAGAACAAAAAAGTGAGGATTTTTAAGAAGTAATAACTATCCAATGATTGATAAGTGTTTATGTACAATTTAAAAGTAAAATTACATAAAATGTCCACTATTGGAATAAATTAAAAAAATTAATACAATTATACTTTAAAACCAATCAAAAATTAAATCTAAGTATATTCATAAAGTAGATGACAATATAGTTTTGATTAAAAATGCAGTATATTTCACTATTCATTAAAATTTTAATTATATCACAAAAATTCAAAAAATTCAAAAAAGTAAACTTTTTATATCACAAATTTATTTAATATTTTTATTTGGTAAAATGTAACTTATAAAAGTATCAAAAACTAGATTTAAAATGGTTTTTCCATCAAAAGGCGGTAAAATAACATTTTTTTAAAAAATACTTCTTTTATCTGATAAATTGAATTTGTTCTCTTATCAGGTTATTGAAAATGTGTATGATGAATGAAAATATAATATAAAATTGAAAATTTGGTTAATAATATTCATAACATATAGTTTTTAACCCATTATATTATAATATTTTAATTACAAAACATTGTTTAGTGAAACTCGATATCACATACAATGAAAACTATCGAGGAAGGTCACTCTTGCATGTAACGCAAGGAAAGTAAGTTTTTTTTATAGAGAAAGATTAATTTGGTGTTTCACATAACATAATCCAAACATATATCATTTATACATAGAAAAAAAATACTCATTGTTGTGTGAAATGAATTCTATCAAAAGAACTTGAAATTGTGTGTAACACAAGCCAAGAATAGTTTTTCACATACTACAAGATAACATTTTCATGCATATAGAGAAAGATAATCTTTGTGTATCTTTAAAGACAATAAGTAAAATAAACTAAAAATAATATATCTCATAAAATCTCAGGATGTTACATTCTACCCCCTTAAAATGAGTTTCCCCTTCAAAATTTGTCAAGGTTATAAATGGTTTACTACATAAAAGTTTCTTTTATTGAATCCCATATCGTAAAAAGGGATACTAAAACATAATTTTAAAGGGAATTGTTAGAAACATAATGGTTACCCAAAGTAACTCATCACTGAGTTTCTATATTGAAGAACGTATGTGGTAAGTGAAAATATGGATACAAAGAGAAATCTAACCATCAAGTACTGATGGATATAGCTAGAGAAGAAGGTTTAAAGAAAGTTTACTAATATATAGTGATAAATATGTGATGATTTAATGGACCATCTGATTCATTAGATAAGGAGGTATTAAGATAATACTTATTTTTCTCAATATCCTTTTCCTAATGTTGAATAAATTTACATAAGAATAAATAATTACTTGATTTTCGTACAATCTCACCATTGTTTGTGGCCTGAACAATTTCAACTTAAAATATTATTTAATAAAATGAAGTTGATGTTGTCATTATTTATGTTTTAGAAAATCATGTGATAGAATGATATGGAATTACAACTATCTCAATAAAAATTTTAGCACAAGTAATCAAATATGTACCAGGGCACCAATAATGAGATAATACATTAATCTAAAAAAATTCAATTAGAATATTACTAATACAATCCTTCCAAAAATAGAAAATATAAAACATTATAAAGAGGTGAACTAAATCAACATAATTTTTTTCCCTCATATCTCATTTGATTGTCCATGGAAGTCACATTCCAAATATGTGAAAACCTTTATCTTGTATTCTCTTCAAACATGATAATTACATGTCTTACCCTAGAACCTATGTGAAAACATGAATTCTGTCAATATTAACTCTTTCCATAGACAAAAAACACCAAAAATTATATATACTCAATCCATGATATCTCATTGTCCTTATAGCTATCCTGAGGTAATTAATACTACCAAACAACTCATTATCTCTTTATACCATAATTATTCACATAACATGTGTCTCCCAAAAATTATCTGAATAACATTTCATGGTTACCGATACCATTCAACATATACATTCAAATACTTTCTGAAAACAAATAGTGTAACAATCCATAGATGTTTCTTTATTCAATAATACCATACATTTTTCTTGATAAACATTCAATAATTCCAATATCTTATTAAACAATTGAACGAGCTTCATCCTTTTATTCGAAACCAATTTTTTCATCTTATATATAATTTGTAGTCTCTTCATCATCATCAACATAAATAATACCCATACGATAATGCTGATTATATTCGTGATAATTTCCCTTTGCGAATCGATATTTATAATTACTATACATTCAACATTTAAAATATTTGACCATTGTTGGTGTCTAAGTAATATTTTTATCCTTGTCCATTTTTTTAAAAGATCTTTTTCCTTTGTAAATACTGGCTTAGTTTTCTTTTTTTTACACCCAAATAATCTTACAGTTCCTTTGAACCATTCTACTTGATTCCTCTTCTGACCTGATTTACATGAGGAAAATTGAACATTCTTTCCTTTATGAAAACCAAGAAACACTATCTTTTTCTTGTTATCTACTACAAGAAACTCACCAAACATGATATTATTGATCATATTATGATATTTTTTATTAGGAATAATAATGATGATTCTCCTTCCAACTCCAATTTCTTTTTGTTTATCTGGAAGAATATCATTCAATTTTCCATCACATTTTCCATTAACCTAAATCCTCTTATTTCCAATCATATTCAAAAACCAAAAAATAATACTGTGAGAGGAAAAAATCATACTATGAAAACAACATAATCAAGGGGGGTTACTTTCAATAATTATCTTCTTAGGTTTATTCCTAGGTTATATATCATTATTATCAAAATTCTAGGACTGTAACATATACTTATACTTAACCTTAGAGACATCCCTAAACATACCATAGAAATATCTCTATAGTTCTCACTAAGGGTTTCACCTGCTAGTTTCTAATGGTTAACTATTCCTTAGCTCTAATACCAACAATAATGACCCAAGCATGATGTTCATGGAAATTAAATTAATTATGAAGTATACATAATACAAGACACAAAAAGACGCCTAAATACTATATTATTTTAGTGTCTTTTGTATTAGGGAACACAGTCTTCTAAATTTGGGAAAAATAATCATCATCTCTAATAATGTTCATCAACTTTTTTTTTCCTACCTAAAAACATTCTTTATATCCTAGGAAAATGAATACAAAAAATGTGTGAGCTCAAATTATCAGTACAGGTAAAAATTGTGAACAAAAAACAAAAAGTAATCACAAGAATGTAAAAACATGAAAATAGAGTTTAAACATCAAAATATTGAGTCATGATATATATATATGAAGTATATAAAGGAATAGATAATAAAGTAACACTACCCATAATAGAATAACATAGGCATAAAGAAGGTAAATCTGGAAAACTAATAATCACATAATATGATTTCCATAGTAGCCAAGGAATTGCTTCCAAGACCATCAATGTGGACAAAGTCCATTACTGAACTGTGTTTACTTATCATTCTGACCATGTATTACTGAACAAGATTTACTTCTTATTCTGGTCATGTATATCATATAGATATATAAATCATTACCCAATGCATTGGATGGATATACAGGTCCCACCCATCCATAATTACACCATTATTACATGTCCCAAAAAAAACATAAATCATTCAATATAGAAAAACCCAAGAAATAAAATTGGTTCCAAAAACATCATTCAATCATAACATAATCCATATAAATTAAATAGAATTCATAAAAAAATTCCATTATAAACACAATAAAATTAATGTAATAATAGGGAATGAAACAAAACCATATGTCATCTTATACGAAAAATTATTTTGATAAAACACTTGAACAAAATTCCTAAAGAAAATATCCATTGTTCTTCAAAAAGGTTTCATTTTCTGAAAAAACTCATGGAGTTTTAAAAGAAAATAATTTAGTCTAAAATACACATGAAAACATGTAGAGGAAGCCTCATGGAAATACGGAATCATGAAACTGTAAAAATACATTCATGATGAATATGTTAAACAAACATTCTCCTTCTACGTTTACTAGAAAAGTCAAAAAGTACGTCGTATGGTAATCAAAATAAAGATTCCTTCCATACTATGTATTAAACGTTAATAATGGGTAAAATGAATTAAAAAATACCTATAATAATAGAAAATATTTTATGAAATAATTTTTGTAAAACATGTTCATTGATGAGAAATACATCCATAGTAAATTCCTACGTATAAACAATCTCGGATAAAAATGAGATTCAAAACATTATTGCTTACCTTAGGTCCAATTTCTTCTATATCTGTCTAAAACTACAATATATTGTGTTTAAAAATATTATTAACTTTTAATAGAACCCTAATAATATTTATAATTTCATATATGTTTTACTTATGACATTATATTACCCATTTATTTGTCAATTACATGTTAAATCAACGTTTTTGGTAATAATCATTTTATTTATCGTACATGATTAAAATTTTAATTCTTGATATTTTTAATTCTATCATCATTTAATTAGTTCTAAAATGTAAAAAATTATTTATAAATCATTTATATTTCTTAAATATATAATAGAAAGATAAATAAAATGGAACACACCGTTCGTGGAGATGGTAGTATGTGCGTACGAATGAACATTGTTTTCGATTCCTTATTGAACTGAATAGACGTAAGTAAATGACACATTTATATAAATAAATCTATTAGAATTATTATGTAACTTATTTCATGAATATTTATTGTATATACTTTATAATAATTCTTGAATGGTTAACGTGGAGAATTAATCTCATCATCTTGTGGAGACAATAAGCCGTACATGTGGATGAGCGATGATATCGTTCACATAATTGTGGAATGGTATAGAGGTAATTAGTGTATAGTATCTCAAAATATATATTATGTCATAGTAATCTTATATATTTATTATTTAAACCATCATTCCTATCAATGTATGTTGGTGGGGAAAAATATTACACCACAATGTGGAGAAGATATTCCATACGAACGCACATATAGTTATTTTGTTTTTTGTTGGAAGGATAGAAGGTGATACATGGTTGTTTCATATTTATAATAAAATATAAATATATGATTGATACTGATTTTATTAAATTATAATGAATTGACTAATGTATAAGATGAAGAAGAAGATCAAAATTTGAAAGAATAAGTACAAGAAAATAGCTTTTCCTCGATGTGCCTCATTTAAATTCCCTCATAGGGAACTAGAGTTGGTCTTTTGAGAAGAAAAATATAATGACCCAATATTTTATTGATGATTATTCTTATTGATCTAATTAAATGTCAACTTTTTTAAAATGGTTATATAAAACATATTTACTTCATTGGTTTTATTTTTTTTGAATTTAAAAAACAGTTATGAATTGTTATTATTGATAATAAAGATGTTGAACAGTGATCATATGATTAGTATAAATATAGGGCTTTAACAAATCCAATTTACTGAGAAAAAGGTTGTTATGGAATCATTTATTAGAATTTCAAATTACGAAGCCCATTTTTTTTAGCTCAGAAAGGCGGTAGCGTCGCTGGGCTTCGCTCATGACCAAGCCCATGTTGGGCTTCAACATTTCAATCTAGAATAGAACTGCCTATGATGGAAGTGGAAGTTAATAGTGATTACCACCCAAGTGATGTTATCTGAGCCACGCCAAGATTCCATCACCATAGAAAACTGTACGCTTAGGTTTTAGGTGGGTGTTGTAAGGGGTTATGTAACAAGACCCTAGCACTTGGATTATGTGATTTAATTTTTTGTAAAAATAATATACATTTATATCATTATTGTTACATTGTAAATTGTTTTTAAAGAATAAATATTATTTATAGTTAATATTTAATTAAGAAATCGATTTTGTTGAAATAATGGATTTTTTAAATTAATTAATATTTTAATAAAATATTATTACTAAATAACTATTTATCAAATATAAATGATCGTATATTTTTTAATAAATTCAATTGTAATTTTTAGTATCATTTGAAATAAGATTTTTTCAAACCCATAAATTTTTTATAAATGTTAGTTATTATATTAAATTTGATAATTCCAATATTTAAATAATTATGTAAATAAGATGAATATTATTTTTGGATTCATGATATGAAAATTATCTAACGGTAAATTTTTAATATTTTTTTGAGACAATCAAATATTTGGGCTCAATTTTAACTCCGTTTAAATAAAAATGTGTTTTTTGACTTCTTAAAGACCAAATAGTGATGCAATAAAGTACTATAAATGGGTTTTTCAGCCAATATATTTTTTAAATTTAAGATAATGTGATTTTATTTTTTTTTTGATTTATTTTACAATGTCTTAGTGGACCCTCCATGACTTATAAGACATTTTTTATTTTAAAATGATTTCCATGGGAGTGACTAACCTCCACCTAAACAAGCCTAATATTTTGAGATGTTCAACATTTGTCTGTATAAAATAATTTTTTCCACTCCCCTTTGGAAAAGTCCTTGGGAAAAAACCATGGCATGGTTTGTGGTTTTCACTAGTTTAATTTGTGGTGTCCAAAACCAAAATAATAAATAATTCCATATCTGCTTCTATTTAACCTAGACAATCTCCCATTCCTCTTCTATAAAACCATTTGGTGCTCAAACAATCCCTCCTCACCACTATCTATAATCATCCCATGTATTCCCACACTCAAAAGAAGCCTCTATCAAGCGTCTCCGAAGCCTTTGGGATACAAATTTCAAGTATGGGATTTCTTACTTCCTTATTTATGTCGAAATTACCATATATTCTGATGCCATTTTATTTTAAATTAAAAATTTTGGGGTATGATTTCAAAAATCCCCTATACTTTACTCCTTATTTTTGAATGATAAGATACCCATTTCTCTCTCATTAATTGCTTCCATGTATGCCCTTTATCGGGCCAAAATTTTATAATGGATTTCTTCCTTTATCATTTTTATGCAAGTTTCTTTATGATATTATTCCCTTTAATTTTTAAATAATAATTTTAGTGTATGATTTAGTACTTCCCCCATACTTCCATACTTATATTTGTATAATGTCAATATTCTTTCTCCCTCATTAATACCTCCAATGTACACTCGTTGCGATGCAAAAATATAATAAGAGTTATTCCATTTATCCACTTTCTCAATTTTTCTTTATTATGTCACACCTTCTATTTACAAATTACATATGTTGGTACATGTATATATATGACCCCATTACTGTACATTTCATGTAAAAATTATTAGATACCCATTTCACTCTCATCAACCTTTTAAATGAATTTGTATGTCATGTCGTTATGCTGCTGAAATTGTAACACTATTTTTCATGCCAAAAATCAGTGTGTGGTGAATACCATATCCATGTCTCTATCAAGGGTATTCTAAATTATGAATATATAAATATATATTGTTAATTAAATTTTTGTATTCCACATTCCTTAATCCAGAAATAATTGATGACGTTGAATGATTCCATATTGCATGATCCATGTGGCACACTTTTTCCGGAAATGAAATGATTATGAAGGGTGCGCCATGATAGAGCTACAATGCATTGGGTAAAGACTAGTATCATGATTTTTCAATTGAATTGATATTTTAATCATTCTAATTCATGAGCAATTACAGTTTACTCATGATCCTTATTCAATGAGCCTTAGATCATACGAATATCATGTTAAATGTTGCTGACTCATTTCAATGTTATGATAATCATGTTATATCATGTCTTTAGGTTCATGTTTCTCTTCTGCTCCATTGTTATGCCTACTGACTAACATGTAATATATTCTCCATGTTATTACTTTATTACTCCCTTACTGGGATTTACAACTCACCATATTTTATGCATGTCCTTAGGTTATCCCATGCCAAACTAAGTACGAAGGAAATTTGTGGTCATGTAAAATATGTTTTCATTAAAGATGTTGTGTTTTATATTCTAGGTTATTGTATAATGTTCTTATTTTCCAAAAAAACTCTAGAACTATCAATTATCATAAATTAATTACGTTCATGTTTATGTAATAAATCATGTTTGTTTGTGTAATAAAGAGATGGGTTGTCATAGTTGGTAGTAGAGGATAGGTTTGGTTATTTTTAGGATTAGGATTAGAAAACCCTAGTGAAGGCCTTAGGGATAAGACTAAATATAATAAAAACATCTGTAAATTTTGGCGAAAAGTTAGTATGTGGTTTATTAATAAAATTCATCTTTTTCTGGATACAATCAGGTATAGGCAGCTATAAAATATATGTATGTAGGGGAAAAATTAAAAACACCACATTGAGTTAGACTGAAATGGGAACTAGTGCACGAAAACAGGCCTTGATGTACTCTTTGTTACAACAATACGTAAGGGCATGCTTTGATAAATTAGTAAGCTTTATATGAACCATTATTAAGGGAATAAAAGATGACCCAAATAATATATATTGGGAAGTAGATCACGGAAAACATGGATTGATGACAATAAATTCATATGTTAAGAAAAAAAGTAATTAATTTTTCAACTATTTTTCCTTTAGATTACCCATTAGGTGCTACCCCTAACTTTCAGTTTATTCCATACAATAGACTGTAATAGGAGGAATCAAACTAACATCCGATGCAAAGATCAATCTGATGATTGTTCTAATGAGAGAAAAAATCCAATCGGAGCAGGAATCACAAACTTTTTCATGATACTCTCTCAGTTAATTCACGTTTTGAATATAATCATAGGTCCAGAGGAATGTTATAACCCTCCTATGAATGAATAATTCACAATCGATAGCTTCATGAGATAAAGCCCTCATTATTTCAATGGATCATCTGATCCCTCAATCACTGAACAATGGACCAACTCCATTGATATGATCTTCTCCATCTTTCAATGTTCATAAAAAGAAAATGTACTCTTGGATACTTATCATATGGAGGATGAAACTGATCAATGGTTTAAAATCATAAAAAATACAAAGCACGATGAGGTAATCAGGGTGTTTTAATGAAAGTGTAATAAATATTTTCTGCACACTCTCTTAATTAAGATGGAAAGGGACATGCTTTCCCACATGAAAAAAGACAACGGATCCATCAGAGTTTATGTGGAAAAATTCACAATGCTTTCACGATATTCCTCTAGATTTGTTGTCACAAATTAATGTATGGTTTACCACTTCATTGGGGGGTTAAAACCAAGACTATGGAAATCCCTAGAGATCTGTGACATCAAGAGCTATGAGAAAATATTATGATTTTCCCTCATGGTCTAAATGGATATCGGTGAATCTCAGGGGTATCATGGGCATAAGAAGCATAAGTTTGACATAATTTATGGCAGTCTGATGGATAAATCAAATGGTTTTAATAAAATACAGTACCCCACTTTCCGATGTTGTAGAAATAAGAACCCTAGAAATTTCCTGAAGGGGATGAAAAAATGCATTAGGTGTGGAAGATAAGGGTACCTCTCCATTTACAGCCGACAAGAAAAACCCGCGGGTGAGAAAGAGGAGAGGAGCCCTTTGTTCAACCCTCAACACATAGTTCATTGCTTCAAATGCAATGAAAATGGACACATTGCAAACCAGTTCCCAATTACATGGATTTTTGGAGGCAACCAACATCGTCCAAGGTAGGAAGGGAATGTTTTTACATCACTACCGCCCAAGTGAACCTCGACAGAAAATGTGGTTAGAGGTACGCTAGTTATTAATTCATGAATATAAAAGGTACATTTAGATTATGGTTCTATGAATTCTATAATATAAATTTTTTTAGTTGAATAATCCCAACACCACCAAAAAACATGGAATTAAAGATGTCAGTTTGAACATAAAATTGGGAAATCATTGATACCAATGAATATATAACTCCACCCCTATCAGAATCTGTGGTTTAACATCTTAGATAACCTCTTTATACTACATATTATGGATTTTTATGAAATTATTGGCATGGATTGTCTTTCCTTATATAGATACTACATAAATATCCATGAGATGGAAATCACTCTACATATGGTGAATCGACACCCGATTCTGTAAAAGTGCAAGGAGGATGATGACTCTACTTTAGAAACATTATTTCACGCATGGATATTACTACCCTATGAGAACATTTATCATGATTAGATGATTCAGTATATGGAAGAAAATATCCTTGAATACATTCATTTTGTGATGGAATTCGTAGAAGTGTTTCCTAAGGAATTTCATGGTCTTCCTCCAAGAAGATATGTTGAGTTCTCCATCGATCTTGTACATGGGGCATTGATAATGTCCCAGACTCTATATAAACTGGTTTTTTTAGATATTGAATGGATGAAGAAAAAACTACATGAGAATCCGTATAAAGGGTTTATACGCCCATGTGCATCACCCGGGGGTGAACCTGTCCTCTTCGTCAAAAAGATGGCTAGGTGAATGTGCCTTTTAATGTATTATCATGAGCTCAAAAAATTCATTATAATGAAAAAGATTCCTCTTCCTCAAATTGATGTCTTTTTGAATTATCTACATTGAGAAAAATACTTCTCCAAGGTGTATTTGTGGTTAGGATATTACCAACTAAGGGTGAAGATGGAGGATATCCACAAGGCTTCTTTTCGTAAAATATATGAGCAGTATGAATTTATAGAAATGAATTTCAGACTCACTAATGCTCTATAAATTTTCATGGACATTATGAATAGATTATGTAGATATTACCTCAACAATTTTTTTGTTTTAATTATATAATATATTATAATATAATCCAAAATGAATGTAGAGAATGAGGAGCATCTCAGAACTGTACATGAGACCTTGAGAAAGGAGAAGCTCTATGGAAAGTACTGAAAGTGTATGTACTGGTTGAAGGAAGTCTCATTCATGGGTCATATAATCACAATCAATGGTATATCTTTGGATCCCTCCTAGAAAGCTACAATAGTGTTATGTCCAAGTCCAAAATAAGTGAAACATATCGGTAGCTTCCTGGGGTTAGCTAGATATTAAACTTATTTGTGAGAAATTTCTCAAGAAGCTAACTCAGAAGGGATTATTGATTTCTGGGATTCATGAATATGAAGAGAGTATTAATGAGTTGAAAAGGAAGCATATCAATGCACTTGTTCTCACACTAACCAAAAGTAGATAACTTTTTATGGATTTTAGTGATGCTTCAAAAAATGGCATGGGTTCTGTGTTGATGAAAAATTAAAAATTCATTGCCTATGATTTAATGAAATTGAATGTTCATGAGAAAATATATCCAACACATGATTTGGAGTTGGTTGTAGTAATATTCACATTGAAAATTTGGTGGCATTACCTATTTTTGGAGAAGTGTGAAATATACATGGATCACCAAATCCTCATGTATATATTACCACAAAAATAGTTGAATTTTTTCCAATGAAGATGATTAAATTTGATCAAAGTTAGTGTAGTTCAATTAAAAAATGAATTAATGATCAAGTTGTTATTGGGGACAACGATCTAAATAAATTTTTTTTGGGACTTATACATGGTTAGCGGCCCAAAGAGAGTATTACGGTTGAGGTTTTCTATAAGCTCCTGTGAGTCATACTCGGAGTGAGAAACAAGAGGTAACAACAACCTTAACAATGCATAGTTTAATGTCATGTAGGACATAAAAAAGGGACTATGCAGTTTAAAGTCTTGTAGTTAGGACTATTGGTGCTGCACAGTTTAGTGTCATGTAGCAAGGACAAAATAACAGTTTAATGTCATGTAGGACAAATCAAGGACTTTCTGTACAGTTTAGCGTCATGTAGTTAGGACGATGGGGACAATACAATTTAACGTCATATTGGACGAAAGGGGGACTGTGCAGTTTAATGTCATGCAGTAAGGAAAAAATAACACACCATTTATGTCATGTTGGATGCATTGGGGATTTTTTTCCCACAGTTTAATGTCATGTTGGACGAAAGTGTGAATAGTTTAAGGTCATATGCGTGGACCGTGGATGGTGCAATTTAATGTCATGCTGGACCTTTGATGATTATATATTTTAACATCTTTCCGGACGTAAGGGACTTTTATACAGTTTAGCATCAGGTAGTTAGGACGTTATAGTTTAACGTCTTGCTGGACATAAGGGACTTGCAAATAGTTTATGGTCATATTCATGGACCAGAGATGATGCAGTTTAAAGTCATTCTGGACTTTTAAGTGCTTATGTAGTTTAACGTCTTTCTAGACGTAAGGGACTTTTATACAGTTTAGCATCATGTAGTTAGGACGTCACAGTTTAACCTCTTGCTGGACATAAGGGTCTTGAAAATAGTTTATGGTCATATTCATGGACCAGAGATGATGCAGTTTAAAGTCGTACTGGACTTTTAAGTGCTTATGTAGTTTAACGTCTTTCCGGACGTAAGGGACTTTCCTACAGTTTAACGTCATGTTGGACGAAGTTGCAGTTTAAGGTCATACTGGACCATTGTCGTATAGTTTAACGTCATATAGCAAGGAAGAACTGGTGTCGTACAGTTTAGTGTCATGTTGTGGGGACATAATTTATATAGTTTAACGTCATGTTGGACGTAAGTGAAAATAGTTTAAGGTCATATGCATAGACCGTGGATGATGATGCAGTTTAAAGTCATACTGGACTATTGCCGTATAGTTTAACGTCATATAGCAAGGACGAACTGGTGCCGCACAGTTTAGTGTCATGTTGTGGGGACATAATTTCTATAGTTTAACGTCATGTTGGACGTAAGTGCAAATAGTTTAAGGTCATATGCATAGACCGTGGATGATGATGCAGTTTAAAGTCATACTGGACTATTGACGTATAGTTTAACGTCATATAGCAAGGACGAACTGGTGCCACACAGTTTAGTATCATGTTGCGGGGACATAATTCTTTTTTCTACAGTTTAACGTCATGTTGGATGAAGTTTCAGTTTAAGGTCATACTGGATCATTGCCGTATATTTTAACGTCATATAGCAAGGACGAACTAGTGCTGCACAGTTTAGTGTCATGTTGCGGGGACATAATTCTTTTTTCTACCGTTTAACGTCATGTTGGACGAAGTTGCAGTTTAAGGTCATACTGGACCATTACTGCATGAACCGATTGTAAGAGTCTTGGTTCTGGGGACCTTATTTTGTGTTTATACCAAATATTTCTTCATAAATATGGCATTGGTTGGAGTCGTGATGAGTTCTCCATCCATTGAGTTTAATGAATAAGCTCCATTGGAGTAGACCCTTTGTATTGAATAAGGTCCTTCCCATTTTGGCTCAAGCTTGGGAGGTTTCTTTCCTGGTATCATTGGAGTTCTGAGAACTAATACCAATTCTCCCTGAATGAATGAACGAAGACGAACTTTTTTGTTAAAATCTCGTGTTATTCGATTCTGATAGATTTCCAAGTGGTGAAAAGTGCACAATCCTTTCTCATCTAACTGTTCCAATTCTTTCAATCACTTTTGGGATTACTCATCTGTAGATAACTGATCACAAATGGCTACTCTGAGTGAGGGAAATTGATCTTCAATTGGCAAGACTGCTTCTGTTCCATATACCAAGGAATATGGAGTTGACCGCGTTGCATTGCGGGTGGTAGTCCGATAAGCCCATAAAGCATGAAAAAGTTTATCAGGCCATGATCTCTTATCTTTATCCACCATCTTTTGCAGTATATTTGAAAGAGTCTTGTTAAAGGCTTCTATTTGGCCATTGGCCTCCGCATGATATCGAGATGAATGGTTGGATTTAATGTTGTATTCTTGATACAATTTCTTCACCTCAGAAGAACAAAAGTTGGTGTTGTTGTCCGTCAATATGGTATGAGGGACACCAAATATAGTAATGATGTTAGACTTGATGAAGCTAACAATGCATTTAGAACTGACTTCTTTGAGAGGTACTGCCTTTGCCCATTTGGAAAATAAATCAGTAGCAGTAAGAATGTACTTAAACTGCTTGGCCGTAGCTGAAGGGTAAGGTCCCACCACATCCATTCCCCATGTGGAAAATGGCCACGAGTATTTAGCTGTATGAAGCAAATCTGGAGGTTGATGAATGAAGTTGGCATATACTTGGCATGAATGACACTTCTTTGTGAAATTAACACAATCTTGTATCATTGAAGTCCAAAAGTATCCAAGCCTTTGAATTTGATCAGATAGTATATGTCCAGACTGGTAGGCACCACAGACTACTGCATGCACTTCTTTCATGACAGCCATTGTCTCTTCACCATCAATGCATTTGAAGAAAACTCCATCAAAACCACGTTTGTAGAGAATTTTCTCTAAGTGGTTTGGGCTATCATAAAGAGTAAAATTGACCACACGTCGCCAGATTTGTTCTTTCTCGGCTCTATCAGGTGGAAGTGTTCCATTTTGAAGGTATTCTCTGATAGGTGAAATCCATCCTGTAGTATGACCATACGGTTCAGGAATGGGACTAATTTCATTAATTTCCTCTGTTCTGGCTTGAACATAAGGTGAAATTGCACGACGGTGGGCAATACTGATGGTTGTCTCGTCCCGATTTGGATCTGCTAGAGCTGTGGCTATATTAGCCAGTGCATCAGCTTGAGCATTTTGTGATCTTGGGACATAAGAAAATGTCAGTTTTGAAGGGAATTCCGCCATTAACTCTATGACGTAATCATACAAAGGTATTAATTCTTCTTTTCTGATGGAATAATCCCCATTGACTTGTTTGATTACCAGGTCTGAATCACCTTTCACCTTTAAGTGATTCACTTGTGCTTGGAGCGCTAACTCTAATCCTGTGATAAGAGCTTGATATTCGGCTTCATTATTGGTACCACCTTCCAACAATAAAAAGGAATAAGGTAACAATGCCTTATCTGGAGAAATGAGAACAATTCCTAAACCAACTTTGTTGAATTTAGGATTTTCCCTTTTCTTCACTGTTGGACTTCTAGAAGCACCATCAAAATACATTTCACATGTTTGAGGAATCTCTCGAATAGAGAAAACTTCCTCATCAGGGAGTTCAATATCTGATGATGTGTCTTCCACTGAAGGATGTTCAGCCAGGAAATCAGCCAGAGCTTGGCCCATAATTGCCTTTTGAGATACATACTGAATGTCGAACTGCTGCAAAATAACTGCCCACCTTGCTAGACATCCTTTGAGCCTTGGACGACTAAGGATGAATTTGAGCGGATTATTGCGAGATACCAATTGGACCTTGTGATGTTGTAGGTAGTGTCTCAATTTATGAACTGCAAAGATTAATGCCAGGCAGCACTTCTCAATACTTGAATACCGGGTTTCTGCTTCAAGCATAGTTCTACTGAGATAGTAGAGTCTATTTTCATTCCCAGCATCATTCTTTTGAGCGAGAAAGGCACCCAATGATCGCTCTAGAGCTGTGACATAGAGGATAAGTGGTCTACCTTCAACAGGTGGCGTGAGTACTGGTGGACTCAAGAGGTATTTCTTGATAACATCAAACGCTTCTTGACATTCTTCAGTCCAATGGTAAGTTACTCCTTTTTTCAATAATTTGGTAAAGGGTAAACTTTTTCCTTCCAAATTGGCGATGAAATGCCGAATATAGGCTAAGTGTCCTTGAAGTCCTCTTAATTCTTTCAAATTCTGAGGAGGTTACATACCAAGGATTGATTTGGTCTTCTCAGGATCATCTTCAATACCACGATGGCGTACAACAAATCCGAGGAATTTTCCTGAGGTTACCCCAAAATCACATTTTAAGGGGTTCATATTCAAATTATGTTGTCGAAGCTTATGGATTATCACTTCCAAATCAGCCAAGTGATTAGAACGTTGTTTGGATTTAACCACCAAATCTTCTACATAGAATTCAACAAATTTCCCTAAGAATGGTTTGAATATACGATGCATGGCGCGTTGATATGTTGCACCTGCATTCTTTAAACCAAAGGGCATCACCCGGTAACAAAACACACCTTGAGGGGATCTGAAGGCTGTAGATTCCTCATCTTCTGGGGCCATTCGGATCTGATTATATCTAGAATATCCATCCATGAAGGAAAGTACTTCATAGCCAGTCGTCACATATATTAAGAGTTCTGTAATCGGAACTGGGAAATCATCTTTTGGACAATACCGATTAAGATCTCTGAAATTGATGCAAACCCTAATTTGTCCGTTCTTCTTCTTTACAGTGAAAATATTATCCAACCACTTGGGATATTGAACTTCTCTGACGAAGTTAGATTTGATCATCTTATCCACTTCAGCTTCAATTTTGGAATCATAAGTTGGGTGTGTTCTTCTCACGGCTTGCTTAAATCCTTGATGTTCTTTTGGTAAACCCAAATGATGAGTAGAAATATCAGGATCAAGCCTAGGCATTTCTGTATAGTTCCAAGCAAAAATATATTTATTTTTCTTTAGAAAAGAAATATACATCTCTTGATCATCAACGGTCATGGCCGCACTAATTAAAGAGGGGAGTGGATCTTTCCCTGTACCCAGATTTATTTCTCTGAGTTCATCCACAGTGGTAGAGATACCCTCTTCAAATGCTGGTGGAGCATCTCTAAGATCTTCCTCTTCTTCTTCATCATGTTCTATTTCTTCAATTTCTACTTGCATAGTAGATGACAAAACGAAATTTTCATGATCATAAGAGATTTCAAAATTTGCACATTTTGAAGAAGACGCTTCCATTTCCGATCCTATTGATGATAAAGGGCCATCTTTGGAAAATAAAGAGGAGATGATGGATTGAGAATTGACATCATTATTCACCTCTGATGTTGCTATAACTTCTTCTGGCCTGATTGGTGAAGTATAGACCTGTTGGATTTCAGTAGATGAAATAAAGACGTCACCACTTGTGCTTCATCACTGTTTGGTAGGTTACCAATTTTTCCCATGTTGTCTGGCTCAACTGCCGTAATTGAAATTATGGATCTTTCCATAAGATTATTTTTATTTGGTCCTATTTTGTCGATTTGACTGATAGGTAAAACACAATCTGTACTCACATGTGTAAATGGATTTTTTGGAATTTTCTCCATACCATATGGAGCATTAACTTTGGTAATTTCCTTCATTGTAGATTTTTCTCTTCCATTTACGTGATAAAATTCTACCTCAATGTATTGAGACTCACATGTTTTGAACGGGGCCTTATCACCATACAATGTTCCATCTTGACCATTGAAACAGTATTTGAGACATTGATAGTATGATGAAGGGATAACTGCATGCTGATGTAGCCAGGGTCTTCCAAGAAAGACGTTGAAAGCTGAGTCTTGATCAACAATCATGAAATCCGAATTGGATACAAGATCTCCAAACTGGGTTCTGAGTGTAACTTCGCCCAGTGGTTCTTGTTCATTTTTATCATATCCTTGTAACATCATGGTAGAATGAGATAAATCAGATTCCGTGAGGCCCAATAGACGAAGTGTACGAATGGGAATGAGGTCGACTCCTGAACCATTGTCAATGAAAGCTCTTCGGATATCTACACCATTGACTTTTCCAGATAAGTAGAGAGGTTTTATGTGCCCATGCACAACATCATCTTCATCTTTATCAGTAAATGATATCACTTCATGGCATTCTGCAGGATTATTCTCTATGTGATAGACTTCAGCTGCAGCAATTTCAGCTTCAAACTCCTGAGGACTTGACAAAGCTTTAATGAGTGCTTCCCGAAGATCTTTTGACAGATTCAAAGCATCCAAAATTGATAACATGGCTGGTACTTGAGCCAAGTGTTTCAATATATCATAATTTTGATCTAGAGGTCTGTGTTTCCCAACAGGAATATGCAGTTTAGCAGGTACCTTGGTAGCAGATGCTTTGGAAGCTGATGCATCTTGTATTGGGATAAAAGTTTGCAGCATCCTTGGTTTTGGAAGATTAGACCAATTAGATCCATTTACTTTCTGAGATAAAGA
This sequence comes from Viscum album, assembly GCA_963277665.1. Classification (NCBI taxonomy): domain Eukaryota; kingdom Viridiplantae; phylum Streptophyta; class Magnoliopsida; order Santalales; family Viscaceae; genus Viscum; species Viscum album. The sequence continues at coordinate 670,911,836 of OY728163.1, forward strand.
AGATGGAACCTTCAATCGGTCTTCCAAAATAACTGTGCCAAGACCTAGTTGGCCATTAGTAGAAGAACCTGCTTGTTCTTTTTCAGCTCGCTGAAGGGCTCTACCACGAGTTTCTGCTGCATACACAGTGCTAGCAGGGGGAAAATTAGAGTAGTGGCTTCAGAAAGATCCACGTATTCCCCTGTATCCTGAACCTCGGGGACTTCCTCGGATTCCCTTATTTGATACAGGGAATTTAGGCTCATAAGAATTGAAATTAGGATTGGAATACGGATCTGTTAATTGAATCATATTAACAGAACCGAAGATTAACTCTTCTTCTGATCAAGACTCTTCCTGACTAGCATGTTTAGGCTGTGCCGTTTGATGGGGCGGTGCCCATGGATTTGAAGTAGATGGCATGAAATCTGCCAGAGTCAAAGACAACTTAGGCCTCGATAAATACTCAACTTCTTCTGATTCCTCTTTCTTCTTTGAATTGCGCTGCCCTTTTGAGGATTTGTCTTTTGATGGAGGATTCACTGTAGCTTTTGTAGGATACACAATTGGATTCTTCAATTTTGTTCGCAAAATGGCATGGGTCCGATTGATTGTCTTTCTGACCATCCAGTCATCATATTTTTGCGCAGTTTTGCTTTTGACATCCTGCCACTCGCCTCCTTCCTCTGGATCTGTAGCGGTAACACACACTACATGAGCTGAAGAACCCTTCTATTTGACTAGTCCCAAGTCAACCTTCTTTTGTAGGAGGTCTTTAAAGACAAAACACTCCTTGATGGGATTCCCCAACATTTGATGAAAGGGACAATAATTGGGACGGTCTTCATCTCCTTCCTTGTTTGGCCTCTTGGGCACTGATAATTGAACCAAATTATTTTCCAGAGCTGAAATGAAGTAACCAGGAACTTTCTCACTTCAGAAAGAGTATGTTTTACTCTTCAAATCCTCAAATTGATTTCATCATTGATCTATTTGATCATTTGGACGAAACGGCCTTTGTTTTTGGCGTTCAGAAGGTGGAGTCCTTCGAGAAGATGATGGTTTTGAAGTAGAAATAGGTACAGGTGATTGTTTAAGAATAACTGTAGTAGTTTATGCTTAACCCATTCTTCTTCCTGGAGCTGATGGAATTACACGAGATTTAACCTTAGGATGTATAAGGGAATCTTTAAACTGCTGAGCGATTGAAGAAAGGTCTCGAAACCCTCCTGTGTATTTCACAGGGATCAATAGCGTGCGTAATTCATCATGCAAATTTGCCACACAGATTGGCAACCGCTCTTCCTGAGGGAGTGCTAAACTCAGGGAATACGTTAATCACTTCCAGCGAGCAATGAAATCAGAGACTCTTTCATTCTCCCTTTGCTTGCAGTTTGTAAGATCGAAAACTGTCATTTTTGGAAAAGATGAGCTGAACTGAAGAAGGAATTTTTGACGAAGATCCTCCCATCTGATGATTGACCGGGATTGCAAGCTTGTATTCCAGACAAAAGCTGGTCCTTGCAAGGTTCGCACGAAGCATCTGAGTTTCACTGCTTCTTGCTGCTCTGGAGTTCCCATCATAGGATCACTACAAGACAAGTAATGCGTCAAATGTTGTTCAGGGTCGCCTGATCCATTGAATGTAGGGAAAACAGGGTTTCGAAAACTGGATGGAGGAGAAATTGAATCTACCCATTCAGGGTAAAATTTATTTTTAGGTTGAACTTGCGCCCGTTTCCCTTCCATATTTCTAACCGAGCTGTTAATGACTCAAGAGTAGTTATTAACTTTTGAGAAACATCTGGTTGAATCTGGTCTTGAGTAGGTGCAATGAATGGAGCTTGGAAAGACGTGGTGGTTGGTGCTACAACTAATGGTAGCACTGCCAACCGTTGTTGTGCTTGACCCGTAGGATTAGACCTCTGAGGGTGTACTGATAAAGGAGGATATTCTTGATCCATCTCAGTAACTGCAACAAATTCCTTCAGCTGTCGGACTTGACCATTCTTAAGAAGAAGACTACTCTGAAGTAGTTCTGCATTCAACCTTCTTAATTCTTTCATTTCTTCCTCTTGTTGTGCAAACCTTTTCTCTAATGAGAGATACTGACCTTCTCCAGAGGAAGGATATGTAACCTGATTCTTTCCCTTCCCTTTGTTGGATACCTTTTTGAGGGAGGGAAGTGGATTACCTAGGTTCTGAGTAATCCTTTGACTTCGTGTACATACACCTTCTTCATTTGTATCGGTGCGTACATTTTCTTGAGTAGGACGCTCTTCATCTGAGTCCCCTGAGTGAGTCTCCTCTGGTGGATTAGAAACAATAACATTGATGACATTGATTGATGCATAATGTGTCGCATCTCTTCTATCAAAATTTCTGTGATATTGTCTTCTTTCATGTCTTTGATGAGACATTGCCTTTTGTTGATTGAATCTTTTAGGAACTTCTTGATGAGCTATAACTTGGAGGGAATCTCCTAACAATTTGTATCTTAGTTCCTCTTGGGGCTTCTTCCCCAATCGTGAAAAGACTGACATTCTCTGAGGAGGGGATTAATGATTTGAAAGAGTCCCCAGTTTCGTGAACTGGGGATGTTCCTGTTGCTTCCTCTCAACTCCTCGAATCCCATTAGTTGACTCTAAGGGTTGGGTTAGAGAAGTCCCCAGTCTGACAAGCTGGGGTGGCTCTTGACATGCTACGTCTGAGATCTTCTTAAAAGATCTCTTGATCTTGTGAATCTTAGTTCGGAAATTAGCTGGATGCATTAACCTGTATCCAATTTTATCACCTGGTTCAACAGACTGTTGGATGATTTCCGAAACATCTGTCATTTGATGATGTGTTTGCTCCATACGAGAGGCTTTTGAAATATTCTCGCCTGCTTGATGTAGGAGCAATTCAACAACTTGTTCTCTATATGATTGATTTTGAGAGGAACTAGTTGAAGCCTGTTCTTGAGCAGGCTTTTGATTATGAACAAAGCCCATTGATTGTGGCCGGCCATGGGCAATAACATTGCATGAGACCATTTTCGGCGGGCTTTGCAATATAGAAAGCACTGTGAAATGTAGTGCTCCGTGAACACCCCATCCTCTGATATGAACATCATATGGAGCATTGGCAATTAACTGACACAATTTTCTTAGTGCGCCAAGGCATAAACATTGAAGGGTTCTCTGTTTCTTTTCAGCCTTCGGATACCGAGAGACTGATAGAGATGCCAAATCAATCTGACGTTGTAGCCCTTCTATTATCTTAAGATGATTTTCATATTCATCATAAGATAATACCTTCTTCTTCAATTGATAAAGAGTTTTCCATATGTTGAGACGAATATCATGGATTCCATCATCCGTCAACATCTTTGGGATGTCGTACTGGGAGTCATCCAAAGGCCAAAACATGACCGGTACCTCACCTTTTGCCATTTTTTTCCTCATATTCAGCATTTCCTCTTTATTGTTAAATGAAGATTCTTCTACCTGTTTTGACCAGAGTTGGTGTCTCCTTGTAGCTTCATCGGATTCAACAAGATTGGTAGAGAGATCATTGATCAAACTAGAAGATGCATGACTTAGGGGTGGTTCGGAGAATGACCTACACCCTGGGATATCTTCTGATTGAGAAAGTATTTCACTTGTTAGCGATAAAGCATTAGACATGACTGGTTTCGCATTTGCAAGTGCCTCAAGATAAGAGGGCTTTCTCGGCCCTACATTTTCCACTGGAGTATTTTTCAGGAAATGTGAATCACTATTGCGGAGAGGAATTTCGCAGTGAAATTCATCATCATGGGGAGGACCACCATAATGGGTTACAACAAAAGATGAGATCTCTTGCTCCTTGGTCTTCTGACCACACAGAGGGTTCCTGTGGCTCTCATCTGAAGAAGAAAATTCAAGATTGACCGAATTTTCATGAAGCAAGCATTCATGAGGAAGTGTCTGTTGAAGACCTTCAGAATTAATGTTCCCGTTATTGGGAACTGAGGGAGTATAATCTTGAATTCTGATAGATAAATGTCTGAGGGTTTCAAGAACTCCAGCATCGAGCAAGGCCTTGTTATAGATTGTCCTTTGATCTCCTGAATGTACTGGGTGGATCTTTTTCTTAGATTCCTTCTTACTCACATTGGAAACCACTTGTTGATGAAAGTGGTTACTCTGAGCAGGTGTATGTTCCTGATCAGGAAAGATGGTCATGTTAGGCTAACTATCTCCACTCAAATCAGGTGTATGTGCCTGACTTGGTTGTCTGTATGATATGGGGAAGTATGCCCCATGACCCTCTTGGACTGGAACATGTGTGTGTTTCTGTTCCGGAGTGAATCGTTGATGTGTCACTCCACTACTAGGGATAGATTTATGTGTCTGTCCTTGAGATGATGCTGAAGATGTTATGAAATCCTAGGAAGCATCCAGAATATAAGCAGGAATTTGCTTCTGCTCTTTCACCATTGACAAAATATGCTTAGTGACTTCAGCCGCCAGAACGGGGATATACGTCCATTCCAGGTTTGGAGTAGGTGTATGTGCCTTCTCCTGTCCTCCTTTTCCTATCAGTGAATCTTGACAGTACTCAAGTGTGGCGGCAGAGAGTTGAGTCTGCCTCCTGTTTGTCGTCGGGGCTTTCCGACTGACTTCTCCGTGCGCTACCAAGCGAGACTGTTGGTAGGCTTGATTAGTATGAGCAGTTGTATGTGCTTTCTGATTACACTTCGCCAAACGCGGTTGACGAGATCCATCATATTAAGTCAAACGAGCCTGCTGACTAACTGGTGATGCATAAGCAGGTGCATGTTCCTGCCTATAGTACTCTGCCGGATTTGCCTGGCGGGATTGGCTTGATGCTGCCAGATGAGTCTGCTGGATAGCGGAATTAAAATGGGAAGGTGTCTGTGCCTGTTCGTTGTTCGCCACCAAGTTAGGTTGGTGGAATCCATCATATGTAGTCAGGAGAGCCTGCTGACTAACTGATGATGCATAAGCAGGTGCATGTTCCTGCCTATAGTACTCCGCCGGATTTTCCTGGAGGGATTGGCTTGATGCTGCCAGAAGTTTCTGCTGGACAGTAGAATTAAAATGGGCAGGAGTGTGTGCCTGCTCGTTATTTGCCTCCAAGTTAGGTTGGTGGACTTATCCGAAGATGGAAGGGATGATAACTTGCCCATTTTTTAACCGGATTCCGTCTCTGGCGGTTCATCTTGCCTGCTCGGGTTCGAAGAACCTGAGCTGAATGCCTATAGTCGGTACCCTCATCAAGTTGAGGGCGCACTACTGCACGAGTCTGGCGGCGATTGTTGATGGGATCCCTCGGGAAGTACTCATGTCTTTTTGATTTAAGGCACCGAGGGACCTGCTCATTCACTTCCTCAGAGTAAGGGAGTGAATGGAAATTGCGTTTCGGGGATAACGACCCGAAACGGTTGGAGACGGTAGTCAGCACCACCTGCTTCTTGATCGCTGGCCGCCGTTGTCCGGATGACTAGGTAGAGTTTTTAACTTGGAGGGCTTGACGAGCGGCCTCCAGAGTTGGGATAGTACTGTTGCGACGGTAATCCTTAACCAGTGTATTAGAAACCCAGCGTTGAAGATGCTGAGTTGGTGATGTCATCCTCAGAGCGGACGACGTTCCAGCAGCAGTAGCAGCATTGGTTTTCACAGCAGTAGACCTCACAGTAGCGGTGTTTACAGCTGCAGTATTCACAGGGGTGAATTTATGGAAAGACATTTTTAAGAAGATCTTGAGAAAAGAGTGCATGTTCCATATAACAGACACAATCAAGATGAATCCGGCCACTGCATCATTTGGATGAGAACATATGTCAATGATTGTTTTTGTTAGCCCTATTATTGAGTTTTAAATAGGGGCTTAACAAATCGGAAAAACACCACTTTAACTTGGTTAAGGATTCACGTCGGGTTCACCATTTTTGTTTTGCATGGAATTCGGGGATAACCTCCGGGATGGGAGATTCAAACGTTCCAATCAGTTTCTAGCGGGTTTGTTCGTAGAACCGGAAATATCTAATGATTCCACATCCATTTGGACCTACTTTCCAAAGGTAGGTGCTCATTATCTTGTGGACTGATGAGGCTTAGGAATTTTCATTGGTCGAGAGGATGGGAGGTCGGACTCATCACACCTTTTTGAGGGGAATTATTGTCTACTCCGGGACTCTCTTTATATATTTAAGTTATGTTCGTGAATCCTTATTACATTACCAAGTATAAAATGAGCTTTCCTTCAGTTTAACAATCAATGATTAAATATGCAAGAAATTTAGAGAATCTTTTATATGAATTCGAGGTTCTTCATCAATAGAGAATCATCTGTATTTATTTAGAGATTCTTGGTCAATGGTATCCTTCAAAACATTTATATAAAAGTCTCTTGGTCATTATGATGACCAGTCTGGTTTTAACGCCACTCAGTGGGGCACCTGAAGTTTATCGTCATTCAGAAGGACAATGAATTACTTCAGAGTTGGGATCCAACCCATTGATGGGCTACCTACGTATCCTTTGGTTTGAAAAAGGAATCAGAACCCACGTAGATCGAATAAGGGTATGATGTTTATGATTTATGTCTCAAAGCAGAATGTCACAATTACTTTTACACTCTAAGCTCACGTGAGTCATGCTCGGTGTGAGAAACAAGAGGTATTAGTAAAATTTAGACAATTGTGTCATGAAAGATGCAATCATAAGAAATAGTTTGGGGCTTATGTATGTATGACTGCCCAGAGGATTTACTTTATGGAGAAAATTCAGGAACATGGTCCATAAAGGTATATGCGCTTCATGGAGATTTGAATACTCTAACTTGGGACTTATTCCTAAAGTGGAAACCCAAATTAGGAGAGGATTGATAACTAGGTTTTACTCTTGAGAAGGAATCCCAAATCAAACGTAAATTAGGAATGGTTAAAGAGAAATTAGGGGACTTGGGGCTTACTCTTGAAAAGGAAACCCATATTTGAGATTGGGGCTTACTCCTGAAAAGGAAACCGATATTTGAGATTGGGGCTTACTCCTAAGAAGGATGCCCAAAATTAGAGGACTTGGGGCTTACTCCAAAGGAGGATTCCCAGGTTTGAGATTGGGGCTTACTCTTGAGGAGGATTCCCAAGTTAAGGAATTAAGGTTTGGGGCTTACTCCTGAGGAGGATGCCCAGATTTGGGAACTATAAGAATTTGGGACATACTCCTGAGGAAGATGCCCAGATTAAAGGACTTATAACAGGGGATTATTCCTGAAAAGGAGACCCAAGTTAAGGATTCTCTCATCTTAAAGCATGAGGTTGAATGAATGAACTCTCAATATTTAGTGACATAAGGATATTTAAATCACTAGGTTTTGAGAGATATTCCACATAATTCCTTTCAGATAAGGAAGTCAAATCAATAAATCATGCCACAAATGGCATTGAAGAGTGTCTTGAAGACTGAATCTTGAAAAGGAAAGGTGTAATGGCTTAAGAGGGGTAAAATGGGCAAGATGGGCACCCAAAAAGGAAGGGGCACGCAAGTCTTGAAAGGCGCGCAAGTCTTACGTGGGCACGCAAGTATTGGTCGCGCGGGTATACCTCCGCGACATGTGGGGTACTTATGCAATTTTCAACCAGCATTAGAATACTTGAGAGACTCTTTATTAATACCTTTAGAATCCTCTTTAGGTTCTTCCAAAAAAGGGACACACAAGTTCTATTGAAGGAATAAGTCGGCGCGCAAGTGTGGTCACTTCCCTTAAGGGCTGACCATTCAGGCGTGCAAGTGTTGATGAGTTTCAACACTTAGGCCTTCCTCCTTCTCTTTAGATCTTCCGTTCTAGGTAAGAAATTACCTTATAAGTGTTCCAGAAGCTTTGAGAAGAGACTTGGGCGTCGGGATCTTCAATCCGAGTTTCTGGAAAAAAATCCACCCAAATGGGGGGCCCATAGGGTCTATTTATAGGCAGGAGAAGACCCCGGGCGGTTACCGGGCGGTTATCACTTAGGGCGTGCAAGTCACTTGTGCGACCACGGTCGTCGCGCAAGTGTACTTGCGCGACAGTGATATAACTTGCGTGGTGTAGTTGTTGTTGATCCTTTATTCATGCCTTTGTCGATTTTGGATGTTTTCTTCAAAGGTTGAATCACTTTGAGCTCAGATATTCCCCTTTTCCGATCATTAGATTCTGTGACGAAAGGAGCGTCAACAATGTTATACAAAAGGTCTACTCCAACGGAGCATATGCCCTGATCTCCCAGGACGGGCAATTCACTACCGCTCCTACAAATGCGAGATTTCTAAAGAAGTATTTCACATAATCAAAAGCAGTTATTGTCCGAGCTGGAGGACGTTAAACTGCCAAGACCCAACAATCCATATTCTATGTACCTAAACTAAGAGTAATTTTTGTTCACCACATGACATTAAAATGCATGGATTTAAGAGAACTATGTACAGCTTGATTCATGCCCTTGCAGGATACATAGAGATTCCATGATTTTGTATCTTGGCCCAGCCTCCCCAAATGAAAAAATGACCTTTCCCCCATGTACGGACCAGACCTACACGAGGTGTATTATCTTCCAAAGAACTACGTTCAGCTTGATTCCTACCCTCGCAATATACGTAGTGAAACCAGGGTCCCCCATCCTAGCCCATCCATCCCCGAATAAAGATAAAAATGCCCTCTTCCCCCGTGTACGGACCAACACTACACGGGTGTATCCCTTTCAGAGAACTACGTACAGCTTGATTCCTGCCCTCCCTCGATACATAGTGATGCTAGAAGTACACATCCTAGCCCAACCACTTCCAAATGAAATAAACCCCCCTTTTCCCCCCATATAAGGACCAAACCTTTACGGGGTGTATTTCTCGTCCTCGCCGAATGACGTTAAACCGCATAGATTTCAGATAACTATGTACGACATTATTCATACCTTTGTTGGATATGTAGCAATGCCAGGGTCCCCCATCTTGGCCTAGCAACCCCAAAAAAAATTATATATACCCTCTTCCCCAGTGTACAGACCAGCCCTGCACAGGGTGTATCCCTTTCAGAGAACTATGTACTGCTTGATTCCTGCCCTCACATGATACATAGCAACCCCAGGATTCTGTATCCTGGCCCAGCCATCCCCAAATAAATTTAATAATTCCCTTTTCCCCTCGTGTATGGACCAACCCTGCACGAGGTGTATTCATTGTCCTTACCACATGACATTAAATTGCATGGATATTAAGGATTGAAAATGCCCTTTTCCGCCATGTATGGTCCAGACCTTCATGGGGTGTATTATCATATGAAATAACTATGTACAACTTGATTCCTACCCTCACGGGATACGTAGTGATGCCAGAATTCCACATCCTGGCCCAACCACCCAAGTGAAGCTAAATATACCCCCCTTTCCCCCGTACTTACCAGACCCGCAAGATGTGTTTTCCCTAAAAAGAACTACGTGAGGCTTGATTCCTACCCTCACAAGATACGTAGTGATGCTGGGATCTTACCTCCCAGCCCGCCACCGATAAAAGAAAAAAAATCATATATACCCCTTGTCCTTACCGCATGATGTAAAACTGCACAGAATCACCTTCTCACGTTAGTTCACCTTTGTCCTCACTACACGATGTTAAAATACACGAACTTCATCGCGACCCACCCAAGATATCAGGCGAAATGAGATTGGAATACTCCTTGTGCATTTGGATGCATCCTCTCCATACAACAGACTCCACAACCCAGATAATTGTGGATCATCATAATCATCAATGGCCATCATAAGTGGAAATTTATCGACCCGTGGACACCTTTTCATAACTGTGCATACAACTGCCTCAGAGGCTCTTCATATTTATAGCCCCTGGGTCATCTACCAAAGGCAATATTTCCTCAAGTGGTACTCTTACAATCTCCATACTCTTACCGGCCTCAGGGCCCCCATATCATGTTTCCCGGTCCAAAAATTTATGGAGCAATGGTTTACAAGTTCATTCCCCTCTCACATCCAAATGTTTCCCGGGTATCCCTACCTGGATACCCTATGTATCCGCCCATTGTTAGAATAATGATCTATATCTACAAACATCATGTCCGGGCTAGGCTACTTTGACTCGATGGGCTATTATGGTGAAGATGTTTATTATTTGCTTGAACACCATTATCCCTATATGCCAAACTCTATACTGTAATAAATATCGGATTTTCATAATCATCAATGGCCATAGGATGTTGAAAGTTATCGACCCATGGACACCTTTTCATGACTATGCATACCATGCCCTCAGCAGCTCTGCATATTGATATCCCCTAGCCCATATACAAAAGGCAAGATTTCCTCGGGCATTACTCTTCCTTGCCCCGTACGCTTACCGGCCTCAGAGCCCCCATACCATACCTCTAGATCCAGGAAACCCCAGTGTTACAGTTTACACCCTCATTCCCTCACATTTGTTCAATGTATACCAGATCCTCAAAACTCATTTTCCTTCTGCGTAATTGTAGCAATAGTCACCCAATGGTCTGAACTCTACGACCGTTAATCTAAGAGTACTTCATTCTTACCGCACGATGACGAACTGCACTGAGTAAAGGTGCACCCCATGTGAATTATAAATCAATGCGGTGAACTCTTAGAGTTTTAATAGAAACCATGGATGAACATCCCCGACATGTCCAGATATTACCTTACCAAATGATATAATTCATGGCCTAATCAATCGAGGATCCCCATAGTCATTCATGACCATCAAGAGTGGAATGTTATCAACCCGTGGACACATTTCCATGACTATTCATACCATGCCCTCATCATCTCTTCATATTGATATCCCAAGGCCCATCTACCAAAGGCACGATTTACTCGGGCGACACTCTTCCTAGCCCCGTACGCTTATCGACCTCAGACCTCCCATATCATCTCTCCTGATCTAAGAAGCCCTGAAACCATGAGTTAAACCATTAAACCCTATCTACTTCTTGGAAATGCCAAGATGTTCAAGACCAGTTACATTCTAATTAAGAGTGTCCTTTGCAACTACGTCGTTACCACATGATGATTAAAACTGCACGGAACATGTCTTTGCCGCTTGGCGTGAAACTGCAAAGGACAAGGATTAAACATCCAAGAAAATTCCTCCAATTGAAATCATTTTCACGGATTTAAAAATTCCCCCTACCCTCACAACACGATGTTAAACTTCATTTCATCTCCAAAAATGGTCCCTGTCTTCACAACATGACGTTAAACTGCACATAATTTGAAATTATGTCCATTCTTTCAACATGACGTTAAACTACATGGTCAAACCTGTCATGGGTTCAGTCAAGAATGGAGGCTTTACTCTGTCCCGCAGTCCAAAGGCTAGACCTGCACAAACTACAGTTTCACACTAGGGTGGGAAGGGATGACTTCACCCTTTCCTGGAAAATTTAGCCCAGATGTTTCTCCCGTATCCAGGCACCATCTCCTCATAAATCACACTCTGTACCCAGAAGGAACCAGACCCTTGTAATCCACCCATGGGGGTCCCAAAACTCAACTTCCCTGATGCTGCACGGCTATCGAGAGAATAAATTCATTAAATTAAGGACACCTTTTCATGAATATTCATACCATGCCCTCAGCGACACTACATATTGATCGCCCCTGGCCCGTCTACCAAAGTCAATATTTCCTTAGGCAATGCTTCTCTCCATTCGACTCTTGGCCTCTAAACCCCCATATCCACCCTAGGATTCGGAAACCCTATGAGGTACAGTTTACCATCCTCTTTCATAACCCTTCCTGAATATGATGGAATGCCTCTGATGACATTACCATGAACCTGGAGAAACCATTCCGTTTTAAATAATTTCCCAGCTACATGACTTTAAAATACGCCAAGCTCCAACCATCCTCTACGGTAACTAAATGCGTAGGATAGGGACCCTACGTCCACACTCCTAATTAATACAGATGTTCCCAAACCCTTTCAGATGTCACACACCCTTTCCGATCCACCCCTAGTTGTTTTCATATTCTCCAAGCCACCCATTGTGGTTTCCATGAGCCGGACATCCATGAAGTCCTCAGGCCATCAGAAATGGATAGTCATTAACATAAAGAAACCTTTGCATGACTATGCATACCATACCATCAGCGGATCTACATATTGATCTCCCCCGGGCCATCTAACAAAGTCCATTCTTTCTTAGGTGATTCTTTTCCTACCTCTGCACGCTGATACAGCTCCCATGCCTTGAGACATGCCATGCGTGTCATTCGAATCTAAAACATGTCCCCCAAGTGCGTTTGAAGAGTATTGAGACATATTTTAATCAAAAAAACCACATTGGGGCCCTCACCCACACCATAACTGGTCAAAGTCGTTCGACCTAAATCATTATTAATAATAGTCTTGTCAGCGGGACTTTAAACCGCTCACAAAAAGAGGCACAAAGCCCGTTAGGCTGAAAATTGAAAAAGGGTGACCTAATAAAAAGATGATAAACACCCACTGGGTCCACACCAAATTGGCCCAAGAAAAATTAATGTATTAACAGAAAAGAAAAAAAAGTTTGTGGGGGGTTTTCTACAAAACCCTAGCAATAGTCAAACTATGCTCGCTGGATCCCATCGTCCTATGAAAAAGTTAGAGCTTGTTTTTATTTTATCATTTTCCTAAATTATGATTAATTGTAATTCATTGAGTTGTTATTTATGCAACATATGATCCAGTAACAATAAAATTTTACAGCAAGGGGAGATGGACAAAATATAGTATTCCATTTGAAAAAATAGTGGGAGGACATCCACAAGATGAAGTCTCTCCCTTGCCGCAAAAAAAGAGGTAAAACAGAATGTACAAAAATATCCCTGACGAACACAAAGGAGCATGGATAGCTCTCTCCATCAGATTGGAAACCATATGGAGAATGTTATTGTATGTTTTCTCTAGCATGACCATCTTCATGGCATCAACATCAGCCACCGCTCGAGTATTCCACACCATCACATGGAGATCATTGATCCATTTCGTGGAAGCCTCTAGGTTTCCAGTCAAAGATGACAACTAATCCCTCAAGGGATCAGGTCCCGCAAAGAGAAGCAGTGAGGTGAGCAAGTTTGTGTTCACTAGCGGAAACCTCTCAAAGGGAAATGATGGCCTGACATGAGAGAAAATGAAGTGGTCGATAGTCGAACACACCTGACCCCATGCCTAGGAAGAGTGGGTAAATGGCTTAAATTTTAGTCGCCATTTTAGTCAAAGGAGTTTCAGCAACAATATCACTTATCCGAGGCCAGGTCCACCATCGCACTACCTAGTGGTCTGCCATGTCGCGAGGGTCTTTGGTATCATCGCTAGATAGTACAGGAATGAAGTCTGGCATTGCGTCCATTGCATACATGTGCGCACTAGAAGGTGGCTTAGGGACTGGAGGTTCAGAAGACTCTAGCCCTAGATCAATCTTGGGAGTTAAGATGGTAAGTCGAGTATCCACTGGTGGGGTATCAGGAATTACATCATCGGGACCCAAATTCACTAGGTCATCCTCATTTACATCCAAAAGTATTGGATCTGTCTGAACCCTAGGCATAGAGGGATTGAAAGAGAAAGATTCTTTGAGACACTTCGACCTGCAAGCCATCAGTCAGTCCTCCCTCAACGCCAAAAAGGAAGGTGCGGTAGGCACAACAGCCTCAATAACCCCTGATTTGGGAAATTTCCAGATAGCCTTCCCCAAAATCCCATTTGGATAATGCTTTATCCACATTCTCGCATATTCTGAGAATAGGCAGGCAACCACATCTATGTTAGGTAAGGGAATTCTTGTTCCAGATCCCTCCCGCATCAACAAAAACCACCATTTATGGAGAGTGGCCGGATGCAGTCCTTGGGCCCAAGGATGGGGAAGGGAAGCATGGAGTTTCATAAATCCAATCTGGCGAGAAAAATGATATGGGGCATATAACTCACCCAAAAAACCCTGTCAATCCACGTTAATAAAAACTCATCCTGCAGCAAAATAATGGAAGAACGCTCTTATAAGATACCCCTGCGGTCATAAACCATGACGCCGGAAGGAGTGGGGTAGGGAGTCAAATAGAACTAGGAAAAGTCAACCAGAAGCTTGAGGACTTCATCAGAGCTAAGGAACTTCAAAAGAACTCCATCTATGTCAATCAGGGTAGGCCGAAGGGTAGGAAGCGAGATGAATGTGTTATGACTATACTCATAAAAACGACAATGATCCGCTACCAAGCCATATAATAATTGAAATGTCCCCCTTAGATGATAGGGTGACCCGCCATCCTTCATGTGGCTTGGTAATTCGTAAATGCGAGCCAAAGTGGGCACAACCAGATTCACCGGGTGGCCTCCCGTCTTCTCAGCTACCATCATCAGGGTTCAAGCTCTGACACCCAGGTTGATATCCTGAGATGGGAATAACCACCTGCTCTAAAACATGGTGAAAAGTCCTCCCAGCCTGAGCATAGGTGGCGCAATGGGGCACACCTCATAACCCCATGAAAGGTAGTCTCCCGCCTCTAAAACCGCCAAGTAGGAACCTGGGAATGTTCGTGATTGTTGAGAAGGAGGAGTCCTGGGGAGATTGATCTTAGGAACAGGACTAGTGGTCTTCAGAAATAACCCTATCCAGGTACTATAGGGAATAAGAGAACATGTACTAAAGGGGTGACCCAGTGACGGCTCTTCCATAACCAGCAGATCCCTCACCAACGAAAACACATGTTTGGTATCATCCCATGAATCAGGGGTGAGAAAAACTCATCACACACCTCACTAATGATCGAAATCCCTCCCAATTGGTATATGTATCATAAAATAATACCATGTTCACTGTGGGAAAGGTGGAAGGTGTTTGTTCTTGAACACATGAGACTGACCAAGTCAGGAAGGATCGAAGATGGTGGGTAAACAGCATAATGGGATTCCCACACAGTGGAATATATATTCACTACTTCCAGTGACTCGGGAAATTCACGACAATGATAACGGACCCAGAAGGGCTAGGACAAATCATTTGAGAAAATACCACCAGACCGAAGATCCCACCTGGGAATCCATCCTGCATCACGATCCACTCGAGCGATGTTGATCAAATAGGGGTAACTATTGATGACGGTTTTTTGGGAGATGTCCTAGTTATACCGATCACATTGAGTCCAAATTGAGCCTCTCAAAATAAAATCATCTTTTGGGGTGGAAACAGAGATCATCTCTCCTGACTGGGCAAGGTTTGCTTGAGTTTACATCAGCAACACTTCCAAGTAAGGTGATGGAAGACCTGAGTAGACAGGGGGATATGGACTTCGTCTTATAGGCCGAAACCATAAAGCTGATGATGATTCAATAGCGGATAGCCTAGGAGTCTAGGGGAGAGTAAGTCCTTCAAAACACAATCTTCAGGAATTATTGGATGGATAGGGGCCTCTTTGATGCTCTCAGCTCTATGAATCATAGCTAGACGTCTCCTTAGACCTATTGGAAGAGGCTCGGCAGTAGGCCCGGGAGCAGGTCGTGGAGGAACCATATTTTCTCCCTACATTATAAAAACTAAGAAAATGGTTAGTCCAGAATAATAAAATCTGGACATAAATACCAAGTATATGGAAAAGGACTCCGTCAAGGCGTCTTCATGACGTGGTCCGCAAGAATGCCTCAAAAGGTGGTTCGTGACAGCTACATCCCGTGAACCAACCCTACGCAGAAGAAGTCCGTGGTACTCTAGCCCACAGAGCATTGGCCAGAAAACTGCAAATCAGGCTACCCTGTGGAATCACAATCCCAGATTTAAATGATTAAGTTCAGAAGACTTAAGAAATTTCCAAAGTCTGGAAGATTTTAGTTCGCGGACCATCAAAACAACGTAGAGAGTTCCTACACGGCCCGTTGTAACATAATTTTTAATTGTTTAAAAGTGTTAGTTTGCAGCTGGGAGATGGGTCCATGGGTGAAGGCAGGTATGAATGAGGAATGGTTCACAAAAATGGAAGTTGGTTCGCAGATGAGGAGTTTCGCGAAGGAGAAATCACGCAGAGACTAAAAGCAAGATCTCCGTGTTCGAGTGGAATTAGGTAAAAGACAAGGGAAGCCCCCCCCCCCCCCCCCGTATTAATAGGCATGGTCCCCTACCGTGTCCACACATCTACCGCAAACTGTCCACATTTCAGGACCACTCTTCATCGGAATAGTCTCCTCTTCTTTCTGATCGGACCCCTTTCCGATTGGGGGCATTTGTAGGGTCCTAAAAAATCCGCAAAGGAGAATGAGAATACCCATAATTCAAGAGAGGATTCTAAAGAATTTCCTTCAAGGAATTGGGATGAAATGTGGAGTATACTCAAAGTCTAGAAAAAGATGAATCGTTCCGCATACCGGTCCAATGTTGATAGTACGTGGCCTGATCAGCAAGACGCCCCCTCTGCGGACCGCTGTCGTTCGCGGAACAAAGGAGGGGACCCTTCGTGGGCACGAAGCAGAAAGGGTGCCTGGCCAGCCCACCATCACGAACTTCCCCAGCTGCAAACCGTGTCAACCGGGATGGACCGAATACACCATCGTTCGCAGAATAAAGGTGGATCCCTACGCAGCCGTGAAGCACTATCAGTTTGGTTCACTAGGAAGGTTCATTCAATACCCCCCCCCCCGTGAGTTTTGGATTGACCAAGTCATCCATAAACTGGGTTTCCAATCATCGGCCTTCGCAAAATTTTCCGCATGACTACAGATACAAATCTTTCCCCACTCTATAAAAGGAGATCGAGGGGGAGAAGAGAGTTATCGATCAGATTTAGGTGAAAGGATATTGAAGTAAGGATCATAGGATTTTGTAAAAAACAAAGTTCCAATTCATAAAACAGATCAGGTATAAAACTGGGAATGAATTAATAAGGAACTAGAAAACGCATAACCACTTGGTGAACCACAAACTTAAAATAAAGAGAAAAATAAGACCACAAGCCATGGACCCTACGTTGATGTACTCCCCACAGAACAAAGATTCTATGCCCCTTTTTCAATCCGACGCACTGTGTATCACCCTCTTACATGGGAGAAGCCCTGACCGATGAACCCCTGACCAACATTGCCCCTGGCCGCTGCTACTCTCGCGGACTCTGCCACATACCAACCTGGTACACGGGCCGAACCTGAAGCCGCGTTCCACCCTGGTACGCGGGATGCCTATCAGGCTGCACACCACCCTGGTATGCGGACGACCTCTCCTGCCACATAGCACCCCCCTACGCGAAGGTCACCACTCCTCATACACCTATGTGGCCTGCCAACTCCTTCGGTCCTCCCATTCCCCGAGTGAGATAAAATATTTCCAATCCGACCTGATCCTTCAAAATCCCTTCATTGGTCTATTCATCGGCCCCGAGCCAAGGCCTCTACCGAAGAAACAGGATCCTTATGATGCAATCTCAAGGCGCATCAGAGCGCTACTTTGAGTTCACATACCAACAGTAGGCAAGGGCAAAGGGGTTTCTCCGGCCCCTGAGCGGGTTCTTGAAACATTCCTGGGTTCACATACACATGGTAGTGCAGGGTCTGATCCCGGGAGTCCCCTTTCTACCTCTCCACTTTCAAGGAGTGGGGGACCCCACTTGCGATTCCTTTAAACACTAGTGGTGAGTAATTATCCCCTCTTCTGAGAGTGACATGGTAACCTCCTTGGTGTAATCCCCTAGCCTTTATTGTAGGAGGTAGCACCCATGCACCTCTGTACTTCCCCGGTGCCATGAACCAAGAGGGGAGATGGACACAGGGGTACCCTTTCCCTCCCCCTATGGGATTTGTCACCATTGGGCCTCCATCCTGGACCAAGTCCCAATCTCCATTTCTCTAGGCTGCTCCATGACTAAGCCCCACTCCTATTCCCACAGATGCACCTTTCGCGACGTGATAGTCAGGTCCTTACTGTCTCTTGTTTCTCAGACCGAGCTTGAATCACGTGGGCTTAGAGTAAGCACCGACCCTGACCCCCACATCCTGTGAACCATGAGGACATTGATCCATGTCAAGTCAATTTATGTAGGATGCCTCCACGAGGTTCCATCCCACCATCCATTCGTTCTGACCTCATTCACGTCGGTTCACCCCCATCCCGCATGACGTTACACTATAGTCCGTAATCAGTAACTACGTGGACTTTGATCCTTGTCTCCTAGGCAGGGTACATAGGATGCCTCCATGAGGATCAAGCCAAACAACTGGTCATTCTGACCTCATTTAGATCAGTTCACCAACTATATGGGTGGATTCAGAGGTTAAGCACCATTCACCATGTCATTGGGACACCTCAGAGTTTAAGCACTGATCCATCGTCCCGCATGTCGTTAAAATGCACTACCGAACTACGTGGATTCTGATTCCTTTCACAAGGATACGTATAAATCCCGTATCACGGGTTCGATCCAAGCTCTCAAGTCGTTATCTATCCCCCTAGATGATAATAAACTCGAGGGAACCCAGTTATGAGGCTTCAAACCAATATAGTCTCTATGAGTCCAAACTCCTCGGAGTCATTAATCCAATGAGGTATGGTAAACCTCAGGCATAAATGATTCAAAATCCTTGCGTTCCGCTGATTATTTCTAACTAAGAGAAATCCTTGGATACTATGGTTGGGTATAAACCATAGATTCACGAACATATGAATACATATTAAATATATAAGAGAGTCCCAGAATAGTCAATAATTCCCCCACCCCTAAAAGGGTGTGATGAGCCTGACATCCCATCCTCTCAAACAATGTGAGTTTTTAAGCATTGCTGGCCAAATCATCCAGCGAACTCCTGCCTTTGGAAAGAAGGTCCACATATAATTGGATATGTAACCGTTAGGTGTTTCTAAATGAAGACCGATATACTCGACCTTAGCGATTGAGCAAAGCTCAGCCCTCCGTAAGATCGACAGCCGGGCGCGTCGGCCCACCTCCCATAGAAACGGTTCGAAACAATAAGGAAGACATTCTAGGAAATAATACAATGCCCCTCATCAAGGTGTTATGGATAAAGAAAAAGTTTGAAGAGGCAACAAGGTAATCATATGAGTTGATTAAGTAGGGTTACCATCAACTTTTTTAGTGTTGTAAAAAGAAATTTTGAGGGAAAAATATTGTAAGGGGGAAAGATTGTTACAACTCAAAATTTTATTAATGAAATTTCCTCTTGATCTAATTAAATGTCTTATTATGTAAAATGGTTAAATAACACATATTAACTGCTTTAGTTTTATGTTTTTCACTTTTAAAATATATTTATGAATTATTATCATTGGTAATATAGTCGTTGAACAGTGACCACATGATTAGAATAAATATAGGGTTTTCACAAATCCAATTTACTCAAAAAAAGTAGTGATGGCCTCATCCATGAGAATTTCACTATAAAAACCCCATTTTTCGGAGCTCGTAAAGGAGATATCATCACTAGTATTCACTCTTGACCAAGCCCAGTTGATCTTCAACATGTCAAGCTTTAACGGAACTGCCAGTGGGAGAAGTTGAAGTTGATAGAGATTACCACCTGAGCTATGTTATCCAAGCCTCCCTCAAGAGTCTGTCACCATCGCACACCATACCCTTAGGTCTTATGCGGGTGTTATATGGGTTTATTTATCAAAACCCTAGCACTATGATTACATTATTTATTTTTTTGTGTAAATAATATACATTCATTTCATTATTGTTACTTTGTAAGTGGTTTTATTGAAAGAATAGTATTTTTAGTTAATATTCGAATAAGAAATCTAATTTGATTAATTAATTGATTTTTGGAATTAAAAATTATTTTAATAAAATTTTATAACTAAATCACTTTTTATTAAATATAAATGAAAGTATAATTTTTATGAATACAATTGTAATTTTTATTATGATTTGAAAGATGGTTTTGTCAAAACCCATGAATTCTTGATAAATGTAGATTTTTATAATAACTAATATAATTCACATATTTTGAATTTTTTTAAAATAAATCTAATATTTTTTTTTGTATTTAGGATGTAGAAATTATCTAATGGTTAGTTTTTCATAATTTTCGTAGACAGAAAAAATTTTGGGTAACAATTATATAACATTTAAATATATAATGTTTTTTTTATTGAAATCATAAATTCCCAATAGTTATGTAATAAAATACTATAAATGAGATGCTTTGACAATATATGTATTAAATTTAAAATATCTTTATTTTATATTTATTTTATTAATTTACAAAGACTTAGTGGACCTTCCAAGATGTATAAAACATTTTAACTTTTAAAATGATTTCCTTGAGAGTGTGACTGACATACATAATAAGAAAGCATAATATTTTAAGGACTTAGGCCATTGGACTTATAAAATACTATTTTACACTCCCCTTTGGATAAATCCATGGGAAAAAACCATGAAGTGTTTTGTGATTTTGATTAGTTTAATGTGCGGTGCTCAAAACCTATATAATTAATAATTCCCTCTATTTTCTTATATAATCATACTCAATCTCCAATTATTAATAAATAAAAAAAATATAGATCTCAACAAACTCTTGAGATCCTCTATATATAATACTCTTAAGGATACCCAATCTCCCATGAAGAGTCTCTCAATCCATTCATAAGCCTTTGAGAGCACACTTCCAGGTAAGGGATTTCTTCTTCCTTATTTATGTCCAAATTTCCATATATTTTTATTCCATTTTATTTTAAATTAAACATTTTGTGGTATGATTTATTACCTCCAGTATACATTCCTATTTATGTTTTAATGCATAGATACCCCTTTCTCTCTTATCAATGCCTTTCATGTAAAACATTTACAATCAGAAATTCCTTAAGGGATTTCTTCCTTTCTCGTTTTGCTGAAGTTTCATTATGTTGTATTCCATTTTATTTTTAATTAAAAATTATTTGGTATGATTTAAAACCTCCCCCAGTCTTCCATAATTATGTTTAAATGGTGATATAACTCTTTCTCTCTCATTAATTCTTCCAATATACTCCTGTTACAATGCCCAAATTTCATAAGAGTTATTCCATTTCTCTTATTTCATCAAGTTTCTTTGTTATGTTACAACTTATATTTACAAATTACATATGTTTGAAAATGTATCTATAAGACACACTTAATGTACACTTCATATACATATGATGTGATACTTCAATCCATCTAATCAAAAAAAAATTGGAATTTTTATGTCACCCTCTTATGTTGTCAAAATTGCACCGCGGTTTTCCAGAATAAAATCATTGTGTAGTGAATATCATCCCCATATCGTTATCACTGGTATTCACCTTTATGGAAATTTAAATATTGGAATTTAGTTACATGTATGTATCCCACATTCCTGAATCATGGAATAAATAATGATGTTTAATGATTCCATGTTGTATGATCCATGTGGAACACTTTTGCATGAAATGAAATGATTATGATGGTTTCACCCTGATAGAGCTCCAATGAATTGGGTAAAGACTAGTAACATGATACACCAAGTGTAATGAGGGTTTACTCATTTAAATTTTTGTTCAACGAGGGTTTACCCATGCTCCATGTGCAATGAGCCTTAGCCCATTCTAATATCATGTTAAATGTTCTTTCTACATTTCAATGCTATGTTAATCTTGCTATATCATTCCTTTATGTTCATGTTTCTCTTATGATCCTTTGATATTCCTATTTCCTAACATGTACTATATTTTTCATGTTATGACTTGTTTACTCCCTTACTAGGCTTTATAGATCACAATTTTCTTATGCATCTACTCAGGTTATCCCATGAAATGTTAAGTATGAATGAATTTTGTGGTCATGTTAAATATGTTTTCAATAAATATGTTGTGTTTTATGTTCTTATATTTTGTGTAATCTTTCTAATATACAAATACCCTGGACCTCTCGATCCTAAGATTTGTCTTAAGTGAAAGTTTATTTGATAAATCATGTTTATGTGTGTAATAAAGAGTAGGGATGTTATAACCAATACCTCTAGAATGTTACTATAGAACATTAGAAGAGAAATGGGTAGGTTTGGCCGTTTTTAATGCTAAAAATGGAGTGATGAGGAGAGGGAGGAGTTTAACTTTTATAATAGAGGATAGGGGCACTTTAGGAAGATCTCAAAAAATAATTTATTATAAATTTAATTTCGATTGAAAATGGTACAAAACATATTTAATTAAAATCTATAATGATTTTGGTTCGAATACTCATCATCAAATAAATTTCTTACATGTTTTTAATTTTTTTTATCCTTATCGTTTTGATTTAACCATTATTTTACCCTTTTTAATCTTACCATGATATCATTTTATTTATACATTATAGGTAATTTAGTTACTGTATCATGGCAAATTACACAACAAAAGTCATTTCTGACATATTTGGAAATATATTTACAATTTTTACAAATATTAGATTTTTTAGAATTTAAAATCATTTAATAAACTATTTTTTGTTTGTTGGTTTTAACTACATCAATTTTGGAAAATATTAATTATTGAATTATAGAAAAAAATCATACCCACTTGATTCCTTAAAAAAAGATATTAACTCATCCCTAATATGTCAATTTCATCCATAAAATTCATGGATGCCATCAAATGTTTTACATTAAATTTATTTTCATAATTATAAATTCATTTATTGGAAATTTTCATTTATGAGGTAATCCCTACCTCATAATATTGTCATAAATAAATATATTTATCTAATTTCAAAAAATTATAAATAAAATACCATGATGTAGGAAATATTTTTAGATTTATAATGACTATTTATAGACATATATATCCATTATATAACCATATATTAAAATTGATTTAGTAAATGATATATGTTTTTGTTATAATTATCCTTACTTTAAATTAATTTTTATAAAATGTAATACATACATCCATGTGAATCCATGGGGTCCCAAAATCGACCATAGGATGACCATGGTCGTAAATACATCTTCTAATAGGATTAGAACACGTTTTCGTGTAGTTGTATATTATTAAATTATTATTTTTTTACCCTTGTTTACAAGATTTTCCCATTAACCATGGTAAATAAAAATAATTATTGAAGTTACTATTCATAATGTCCACAAATAAAAGGTACCTATTCACACAATTTAGAAATTCTGATTCCAAATATGTAATACATTTTTCAAATTCAAAACACATAAGTTTCAGTAATTAATTTATAATTAATCCATTTGTCAAAACCAAAAACTGTGTTTTTTAAGAAGTACTAACTATAGAAAGATTGACATGTGTTTATGTCCAATTAAAAAGTGAAAATACTTTTAATGACCAATATTGGGTTAAATGGTAAAAATATAATCCAAATAAAAATTAAAATCATTTGAAAAGTAAATATAACTATATAAATAAATTTGATTACAAGACTATTTTGAATTAAAATGTAGTAATTTTCACTATTCATTAAAATTTGAATTTAATCAGAAAAATACCAAAAATTCATCAAAAGTAAATTTTTATGCCCTGATTCCAAAGAATATGTTTATATTTTCAAATTTATCATATAATAGTTTCAGAACTATGTTTAAAATGTGTCTACCATCATAAGGTGCTAAAACTGCATTTTTTGCCAAAATACTTAATTTATCTGAAAAATTCATTTGGTTCTCATATCACGTTCTAGAAAATTTCTAAGTTGAATTCTAATGTAATTTAAAATTAAAAATTTGGATAATAATATTCATAGATACTATTTTATTTCCCATTAATAATAACATTTTAATAATATATCGTTGTTTAGTGAAACTCGGTATCACATACAACACAAGATATCGAGGAAGGTCACTTTGCATGTAATGAAAACCAAGCCAGTGTTGCATAAAGTGCAATATTCCTTTTCTGTTTCATATAGAATAAAAAAAATTTATTTCATTTATACAATGAATTAAATCTATATTCAATGTTTCATGAAATGAATTCTATCAAAAGAACCTGAAAATTGTGTGTAACACTAAGCAAGAATAGTGTGTCATATACTACAAGATAATATGGTGTGGCTTATAGTACAAGATAATCATTGTGTATAATTAAATAGAAGACATAAAATCTATTAAAAATAATATATCTCATAAAATCTTGGTGTGTTATATTTATGATTCCACAATATCTTTTTTTTCCTTCGCTTTCATACTGTTGAGTAGATCTGTCCTGATAGAGTCATCTTATAGTCTGGATTAATCCAATGTATTATAGTTCTTAATTGAATGTTAGTTGAGCTTCATTCCATGAATCTGAAGGTGAGGAAGGATATCAAATGGCGTTGATGTCATGTTATGTGTCTTGACCTCTTGGACATACATGAATCATTTTATATCGATGTCATGTGCATGATGCTCTTCCATCTATCAAAATAGGACATGTATGATACCTATTAAAAACTGATGTTTAAAATTTATAATACTTCACATATTATATGAATTCAAGATCTATTATTTAAATATCATTATTGTAGTTTGTTTTTGAACTTTTTAAATTTACTTGAATCTTTTTAAATCATATTTAACTACATCCTTTTACCCAAATGTTTGATTCTATGGAGGGTGATATTTTTATCCATGTAGCATACCATGCCGAAGTGGAGGAAATGATGCTTGTGTATCATGTTCTTAACAATAGTTAATTTTTATCATCTAACTGATGTATATAAGTTTCCTACCTCGAAGGAGTAGGTTCCTAATCAAGAACCTCCACCAGATGTTATTGATTTTGAGGATCCATGATGGCGATGATGTATACTACATTGTGATTCACATTAGGGAACACATATTCAACAAGAAGTGGCCACGCCTCTGTTATTTGGTAATTACCCAATTTAATATATGCATCTGGTGGTGTGGGATCTATTTTTTTAGTACATCAACCATTTTTTATATCTATATCCTATCCAAGATCGTATCTAGGTTTATTCCCCATGCCTCCATAATTGATAACCAATACTTTTGATGCCTTGTGGTTCACCTATTAGATGAATTTATGTCCTTACACTTACCCAGGGTGATACACATAGGTTTTAATTGAAGTCATGGTGATGCCACCTCCTATTGATGAGTCACAAAAAGAGCATCATAAATTTAAGGTCCCAAAACACGAGGAATATCCCTCTCTTGATCAAGATAAACCACCATTTTACAGAGGATTGATACCTTGATACATGCACCACATTTTCACCCCATCATGTCAGATGAGTCCTCATAAATACAATGATTTTACACATTAAAATATATGTTTTATATTGATATTATGAATTTGAGAAAACAATGTCTTACATCTTCAATATTATTATATACCTATTAAATTGATGAAATTATTTCATCTATCAAATTTTATTATATGTCTAATCAGTGTTTTTAAATTTCATTCATTATTTACATATAGTATAAATTCAATAATATTTCAAAGTGCAATAAGTCAAACATAAGAAATAATATTAAATTTCAATTAGGTTACATTAAAATATTATAAACTATAATATGTGATAAAATTATAATTAAAACATAAAACTTCTATTAATTATCAAATAAATTGTTGAAATTAACAATAATAACTTTAATATAAATAATCTAATTTACATGGCACAAACCATATTGATTAAATATATATTATTTACACATTTAAAAAATTATGAACATAATTTATAGTATAAGTGAAATACATGTGAAATTTATATCATTTAGAAAAAATATAATAAATAATTTAAAATAAATGGAATGTAAAAAAATTATAATTTTAAATGCATTATTTTAAAACAATGATACGTTTGATCCATTAAAATAAATATTAACTAAATATTTTAATGGAGTTAATGTTATTTTCAATTATTTTTAATCTTTTTAGAAAGTATGTAACATTTAAAAAATATTATATTTATACTTTATTAAAAAATTAAATTATTTAATAATTATTATCAATTACTATAAATTTAATAATAATATTATTATTTAGTATTTATTAGTAATTTTTTAAAAATAATATTTAATAGTTATTATATAGTTAGTAACTAAATAATTAATTAATAGTAAATAAATAAATGATGTGAGGATTTTTATATTCAAATGCTATTAAAATTTATTTAATTATATATTTAGTTATTATTTTTTTAATTTAATTTTTCATTAGTAAATAAATTATTATTATATGAATTGAAATAATTATTAATTAATATATTTTTTATGAATAATTTATTTACAATTATTAGAATAATTATATAATATTTAACTAATTAGTGATTATTAACATAGGAAAAATAAATAGATTGTGAAAGGGTTATTGATAGGATGTGTGGTATATAGGGGTACTATTTTTATGAATTAGGAAAAAATTATACAAAAAAGGAGGGGCCTAAGAACTTACCACCCAAACATTAAAAAATAAACTTACAAAATATTTGTAAAGACCCAAAAATTAAATATAGTTTTTTTTAATTATTTGGGAGTACTTCGTGGTCGCAAAATCTGACGGAACATGATTCCGAGGCCCAGAGTGCCTGGATGGATCCGTCAAATTTTTTTAACGTTTAATTAGTGTGTGTGAGAAGTTTTGTGGAAAAATTTGAATAACTCATAAAAGGTTTCTCGAATCAGAAATCTGAGGGCACAGATGCGTTTTGGATAGCGTGGTAACCCTAGTTGTGTCTTAATTGTAGTCGGTGCATGCCTCGAGTGAGAAATCCCGAAAAATGCCATAACTGTAAATAAAATTATTAAATAAAATTATTTTAATTTTCAAATGCATATAAATCAAGAATGGTGACTCAGATTAAAAATATGAGACTAAAGATGAACTCGTGAGGCTATGCTATCCTTAGAAAGACCCTAACGTTGGCCAGTACGGGCCAATAGTTGAAGTTATTTTTTGGCCGTAAATAAAACAATTATGGAACAATTATATTATTTTTAAAATATATAACTTCAAAATGGTAGCTCAAATAGAAAATACAAGAGTATAGTTGAGTGATTTGGGGTGTGTTTCCCTAGGCGAAGCCTATCCTCTACCAGCGCAGGTCAAGGATGAATGTTAGAAATTTATTGACCCTTTTACGGTACGTTTAGTAAACCCAAAAGTGATGTCTTCTATATTTTCAAATGGTGCTCGGATTAAAAATCTAAGTGCACCATTTAATTGGAAGCCATGAGATTCACATAATGGATGCTTCACTTTGACCACATAAGGATGGGAGAAAATGTTAGATTTTTTAAATTTAAAAGAATAATGAAATAACAATGTTATTTTATTTCCTTTTTTTTTATTTTCCTCCAATGGACAAGCATTACTGTCCGGAACAATGACGTGTCAACACATTAAATGGATTGACTGGAAAATTCTATGTAACATAGACATTGGAATTAGTAAGGATCCTTAATTAATTGAACCCCATTAATTCCAAGTGCGTTACTCTCCCATCCCCTTTCCTATTAATATGGATCTTTAGGAAGAGTATTGGAAAAACATCATAAAGAGACGAAGTTATGGAAATATTACACGACTCTAACCACATAGAGGATGGAACCGGTTCCAGTGGGCGATGATGAGTGCCACCAAATGATGAACACCGACTATTCCTCAAACACGGATGTTTTCTAATGGTCATGAGGTAGGATTTTATTTTGAAGTAGTCCTTGATAAATTAAATCTTGTCCCGCTTGCTATCACCATAATGCGGAGGGAGCGGGCGAAACGAACAAGGCCTGGATGTTCTGTCACCTTGTTCTTGATGTCAAATTCAGAAAATTAATATCCAAATTGATGGAAACATGAAATAGTAAGTCACGCTATGTCGGCGGCATCGTAGAAGAGCCTTAGGCGTAGAACAAATCAAGATTGAACATCAAATCACATCCGGTGACCCGCGGAAGAAACCGTCTGTGCTGCCAGGGGAAGCGACCATGACCAGTAGGCCGCAGTAGGAGGGTGCAGCATGGATCATGTCGGGCCGCGTTGGCAAAAACCGATCATCCAAATGGACGAAAAATTAATGCAGTTGGGCTGCACCCCACCAGTTTGGTGAAACAACCACACAATCTAGGGGCCATCAGAGGATGTGGTCCGCCTTCTGGCAGACTGATCTGGCACTGGCCGGACCAGCCAGCTGACCTGTCCCATGGCCCAGTGGGCCAGTGTGGGAGGGAAGAGCCCCATCTGGAGGGCCAAGCCAACCACGCCCCAGGCATGAGAACCGTACCTGGCCGACCCTATCGGGCCAGACCCCGTGAACTGGGTAGACCCTTGGTTAGCTGGACCTGAGCGGTGTCGGTTAGACCCAATTTGCCGTTGTGTCGGGCCGGTTTGACCGATTCGGACCGGGCCCAGATCCAACTGGTACCCGAATAAAGAAACAAACGTAACACCTAAACATGGTCTTCAATTGACACACCGTTAGTGGCATTGGGACCCCATTTTGGATGCATTTACTTTGACATATTCCAGTGGGCCCGACCGAGCCAGGCCAGAATGAGGTGCGATCACCCCCCGTTTATCAAAGAGGGATGTAACTAATAGTCTGAGCATCTGATTGACGTGCCGTCAGTGGCATAATAACCCTAATGAGAAGGTGTTACATTTGAGATACTGTAAGTGTGTTTTTTCAAAGTTTGAAATGGGACCCGTGTTGGACCAGACATGAATCCAATTGTGCCCTATTTACAAAAGTACTCATATCTCACAGACCGAGTGTCCGATTGATCTTCCGTATGTCACATTAGTACCAAAACGATATGGTGGTCCTTTGGGATACATTTTCCGGGAACTTCTTGGCTGTTGAGGTATGAACAATAGCATGAGGAGCGGATCCTCCCAGAATCAAGTGTTCTTAGTGAGAGAATCTTATGGTTGGCTATGACGTGAAGAATGAATAGTGATCATGTGTCTGTCAGTACCTATCAATCATGTTTGGGTCAGTTCTCAATGATCCTGTTTGGGTCAGTGCATACCGATCCTGTGTGGGCCACCTCTCAGCAATCTTGTGTGGGTTTGCATATGACGATCCTATGTATGTCAGCAGCATAGCCTCTAAATAGAATAAGATGATCTAGATTTACAAATAATCATTTGTACTTTTGTAGTTATGTTATATACCAGGTGTGAGCTAAGTCCTTACATTTGTGGTACTTTTACCTTCATTGTGTTTCCATCTTGGTGTTAACTTTGTTGTACATTAACTTCGTGGTGTTACCATCATGGTGTTACATTTGTGGTCTTACAATTTTGGAATTTTACATTTTGGGGTTACCTTCATGGCGTTACCCTTGTGGTGTTACCCAAGTGGAAATTTTACCATCGTGGTGTTACCTTGGTTGTTACCATTTTGGAACTTTTACCTCTGTGGTGTTACCTTCGTTGTGTTACCCATGTGGTATAATTCACTCATGGATAAATTGTGAATATGGGTTAATGAATGGGGCATTGTTTTTACTCATGTAAGAGACGTGTATATGTTTTAACATAGGTATATGAATGGTCATATACCTAATAAGAGTTGATGACTACTTCTTTCTTTGTGATTGAGGTATTTCTTTGTGGTATTTCCATTGTGGAACTCTGGGAGACCATTAGGGGTCTCAGGGTCCCTTGTGAGTATTGTTACACTCACCCCTGCACGGGCTTCGCCCACACCTTTTTGTGTCTTGTGAAGACAGAGAATAGTGGGGTTGAGACATGAGGGAGCCAGGACCAGGTAGTACAAAAAGGATACGGGATGACATGGAGTGTTGTGGATATGATATGTAACTACCCTTTAGGTGGGACCCTCTATGGATGATCCATGAGTTATTTTTTCTCTTTAGTTATATTTGTACTTTTCATTTGAGCATGTATTCTAGAGCCCTTTTTTTCATTACATTTTCCTGACATCAGTTTATCTCAGGCATGTTTCTGGTTGTGTTATTGGATCTTGTGTTGGTATAGGTTTGACGGCAATGACTTCCCATTATAAGGATACGCCTTTTGGTGATAGTCTCCAACCCCTGTCTTATAGAAGGTGGGCTTGGGGTATTCAAGGTGCGGTCCATGGGGGATGGGTCGTGACAAAGTGGTATCACATGAGTAGGTTATACCGAAGAACTTGGACTCTGATTGTTTCAAAAGAGTAATAGATTTATGTGTTTTGAGTGTATATTTTCAGTTTGTGGAGTCCAGTGTTGGTGTGGCGGCTGACGTAGCCATACACCAGGACCCTGAATTATGGTTTCTAACTCAGTGCACTAAAATAATGATTTTGTGTATTTTGGAAATGTTTTTACATTAGTTTCGTTGAATTCAGCTCACCAGGTACAACCTAATGTCCATGGAGCACTAGTTCCTTATTAAGATGGATCGGCGTGGATAGCCAGCTACGATTCTTGAGAGAGTACATGAAGATAGCCCACTAAGAGATTCTGTGTGGATCAGAATTCTATAGATCAGGTGTGGATTAGAAATATATTCTACCATTGCACCGTGCGCTCTGACTCAGTATGTTGAACAACTTCCAGCTATATTGGACTCTGAGGTTTTGAGGCGATTCAAATCCCCAGGTAGCTGAGAACTAAGTGGAGGAAGTGGCTAGAGTTTTCTTCCTTGTTGGGACACTAGGAGATCAGATGGTGATCCTAGCTTCATGCCTTTATTATTGTGTTTTTTGGAGGATGGTCCTCTTGGTGATGATTCTTTTGTACATGGACCATTGCCCGAGATGGTACCGTCGGGTAGTATGCCATCTATATCACTATCTATTGTTCAGCAGTTATAACTAGTTGTATCGGTAGAATACACATGTTGTTTTAGGGCCTTACACATGTTTTAGCATCAGATACCTCTAAGAATCTGATGCGAGTCCGACTAGTAGGCATCTAAGGACTAGCTTTAGGAGGTGGATGAGTTTTCATCAAACCAGGGAACCATTCGATCAGATGGAGGTCCTGGTAGAGAGCCTTTTATATGGCTCAGGGTGATGACCATGTTTTGATTACCTTTATCTTACAAAGAGGTGACTTTTCTGTGGACAAGATTGAGAACCTTCATTAGAAAAGGGGATATCTTCCCGTATAAACCTAAGGGGTGAGTTTCCCCAAGATCTTATACAACTTTGAAAAGATGACATGTCAGTAGTAGATTATTCATTGAGGTGTACCAACTATCCTAGGTACTCGATGAATACAATACGGTCTGTGATTCAGGGCTCAAACCTCTGAGTGATGTATGTTTAAGGAAATATGAGGCCGCACTATTCCACCATGAATTCCTACTTATGTTAGGGTGCTTGAGAGAACCTTTGTTGTTTACTTTTCTTTGGCTGAGAAAATATAACAAATGATTGTTTTAGTGGGAAAGAAGGAAACCAATACTAGTCTCAGAGACATGGGCATGTAAACTATTTTGATAAGAGTAATTGTTAGGGACAAATGATTATGTGGGGAAGCAGACGTAGAAGTGGATATAGGAGATTATCATGAGGTGGTATACATTTCGATGTGTTACCAAAACCCCCCTAGTTTGGTCGCCACCAAGCTGAGGGAGTTGGATGACATGGGAAGGGAGTAGATATATGATGTCAAGGAGTGTGTCCCAAGGGCTCGGGGAATTATTCATGGTATGTTAGTTGTTTACTTCTAGGTTCTATATTAAAAGACATCGGTTTCGATCATTCCTTCTTGCTGCAAATCTTGTTCAAGATGTAGAGTTTCTGGTTAAATTGAAGACTTTACCCTTACGTCTGGAGATACCATTGGTAGGAGACTTGATAATCACGCTTATGCCGATGGTGTGATCTGAACCTTAAGGATAAGTTTTAGTTAGAACCTCTTGCTGGCAGTGTCGAGGCCCTACGACGTTAGTTTGGGGATGGACTGGAAATCCACAGTTCATACAAAGATTGTCTATTTATGGAAAAATTTATATAGTATATCCATAGCATTGAATGGGGTTTCCTTGGTCGGTTAAAAAAAGGAATCCCTGATAGCACATGATAAACTCATACATAGGAGGGTGAAACTGATCAATCATGAGTCGTCCAACCTTACCCTCATGGCAACTAGAGTTTTGAGTTTTCAATTCCCAATAGTAGTCGCAGAGTGTGGGGACATCATTGCAAAATATGTTTACAAGATAACCTCCCCGAAGGGAGAGGGACTTCTACATTGGCTGAGTACAACCGAATATTTGTATGTGACTTCTCCAAGGAAGAGGCACCATTTTTAGCTTTGAAAAATAAGGGGGGAGCCTTTCTTACATACGATGAAATTTTATCATAGCTTCCAGGATCTGAGATAGAAACTAACAAGTTCCCCATCGTGAGGCTACCAAAAGAGGCAATCTGGTATGTAGTCTACTGTGACGCATCAAGTGCACCATCGTGAGGCTACCAGAAGAGGCCATAGGTTATGTAGTCTACTGTGACACATCAGAGAACCAATTATGTTGTTTCCTGATGCAGGAGTGGGTTGAGATCGCCTATGGCTCACGGTAGTTAAGACAGCACGAGAAGAACTATGCTACCCATAACATGGAGTTAGTAGAAGTGGTCTTTGTGCTGAAGATGTAGAAAAACAACTAGATGGTTGAACAATTTATTTTTTACTATGATAACAAGATTATTTATTATATCTTCCACCAGAATGACCTGTACCTGAGAAATCAACGATGGATAAAGTTTCTGTAGGACTATGAATTTGAGATACTCTATACTCCTGGAAAGGGGAACGTGGTAGCAGACACACTCAGTAGGAGGTCTGATCTAAAACTGCTGAGTGAGGGTTCAGAGAAGCTAGTCGCACTATGGATCTCTTTCATGGTTAAAGAGAGAGAAGCCAAACTCTGGTGTATGACTATGACTCCCCCAATTCTTCAGTGAGTTTAGGAGGCACATCTTGGGGATGTTGACCGTGTGACCCGATGTGCTCAGATATCATAAGGACGGTCTCCTGAAGGATTTTATGAATGTGGTGAGTACATCATTCCATTAAAAGGAAACAACATGGTACCAATGACACTATTGGAGTAGTTGTTAATGGAGTTCCATATATCCACTTTAGCGGTACATCCTAGAGTGGTGAAGATTTACCAAGACCTCCAGCTTTAGTACAGGTGTCCAGGGATGAAGAAGGTAGTAGATAATTTTGTATCATGATGCCTCACTTATTAAGAAGTGAATAATGCACCATGTAGGCATAATTATTATGCTGACAGAATATGAAGTCCCTTGGAGTTCGAGGAGGGAGGCCATGTCTTACAACAGGTCTCAAAATAATGAGGATTGCAGGGATTTGGTTGTGGTGGAAAGCTATTTCCGAGGTTTAATAGGACCTTTCCAGATCCTCATCTGACTAAGAGAGGGGGCACACCATCAATCATATCCCCCATAGTGGCACTGGGGGAATAAAGTTTTCCATCAGTTATTTCTGAGAAGGTACATGCATGAACCATCACACATTATTGACTGGGGAGAGATGGGCATCGACGATGGGGTGACTTTTACAGAGTTTCTGGTTAGATAGAGGATCAACAAGAGAGATTCCTTTGTGTATGGATGATCCATCTTGTGCGAGTTCTATGTAGCTCAAGAACATCTAGGAGATCACTTGGGAGAGGTAGGCTCAGATTCGTGCTCAACACCCTCATTTGTTTAATTTTCCTTTGTTTTGGATTTCGAGGAAGAAAGGACCTATGTGGGGAGAATATAAGGAAATTAAAATTCCCTATAATTTTTTTAAATTATTTGGAATTATTTAGAGGTTGTGAAATCTAACTCCATGTGATTCTGAGGCCCAGAGTGCCCTGAATGATCCGTCAAAGTTTTTTTAACCTTTAATTAGTGCGTGTGAAAAGTTTTCCTGAAAAAGTGGAATAACTCTTAAATGAGTTCCCTGATCAATAATCTGAGGGCACTGTTGTGTTCAGTATAATGGTTTTACCCTATGCACAACATAAGTTTAGTCAGAACATGCCTTTAGTGAGAAAACCTGAAAATTGCAGAACCATAAATAAAATAATTAAATAAAATTATTTTACTTTTGAAATGAATGTAACTCACAAACTGTGCCTCATATTTAAAATCAAAGACCGTCGTTGAACTCAGGTGGGTATGATTAATTTTGAATACCGTAACATTGGCCGGCATGTGTCAAAAAGTGAAGTTAGTTTTTTCCAGAAAATAAAAATTTTAAGAGACAATTTATTTATTGATTAAATCCATAACATGTAAAGCGTAAATAATATTGAAAATACTAGAGTACTGTTGAGTTTTTTGGGGCATGTTCCCCTTAGGTGGAGCCTAACCTTGACCGGATCAGGATGAGGGTGAATGTTAATAATTAATTGGATTTTTTTAAGATACGTTCAGCAAACCCCTGAGATGCATTTTCTAACATTTTAACCAGTGCTCTGATTAAAAATATGAGGGCACCGTTGAATCCACAACAATGAGATTCACTTAAGGGAGGCTTCATTTCAACTGCAGTAGTTCAGGAGGAAAAGACAGATTTTAACATTTAAAAGAATAATAAAATAAAAAAGTTATTTCATTTCCTTTATTTATTTTCCTCCGATAGAAAATTTGTTGTGGCGCGACCAACGACGTGTCATACCATTAAATGGACTGACTCCACAATTCATTGCAAAGATACTGTTGTAATAACAAAGGTTCCTTAATTAATTGAACAACATTTATTCCATGTGCATTACTCACCCTACCCTATCCTATTTTGATGAACCTTGGGGAGGAGTATTGGCATGACTTCACGAAGCGATGAAGCTCTGGAAATGAACCTCAATGCTATCGACTTGGAGGATGAAACTTGTTCCAGCAGGCGGTGAAGAGCACCATCAAAAGAAAAACACAAACTCTTCCTCAAACACGGATGCTCCACCATGATCTTGATTTAAGGGTTTTATTTTGAAGTTGTATTTGAAGAATTAAATCATCTTTCTCTTGCTATCACCATAAGGCGGATGGCACGGGCCAAGAGAACATGGACAAGACCCTCTACCGCTTCATTCGTGAGGTAAACGTTGGGGGAATAATTTCTAAAATGACAACAACATGAAATAGTGGGGAAAGCTGTGTTGGAGGAAGCACAGAATAGATGTAGGCATAGATGACACCCTGAATGGACACCAGTGCATGTCCGGTGACCTGTGGAAGAAATGTTTAGTGCACCATTTCGGAGGCTACCAGATGTGGCTGGAGGAAATCGGCGGCAACCAATAGCAGATAGGGGAAGGCGGCGCGCAACATCGTGCCACGGTGGCTGGACCGAGTTGCCCTTGTAGGAAAATTGGGGCACCCGTAGGAGCCGCTTGCAGAAGAGGCCACTGAAAGTAGGTTGTGGCTAGAGGGTGCAGTGTAGCATGCACCCCACCGCTTTGGTGAAACCCGGTTGGCCAAATAGCTGACTGGTAAATACTGTGGGGAAGCGCCCCACCGGTTAGGCGAAACGACCTCAAAAATGCAGGGCCAGTGAAGGAAGTGGTCCTCCCTCTAGCATACTTACCCTCCAAAGGTCGGAACTGCCAAGCTTGCCAGACTCACTAGCAGGCTGTACCCTCAGCCCAGTGGGATAGTGCGGGTCGGTCAAGCCCCACCTAGCGGGCCGGGATAACCGCGGACCCAGCCCGCAAACCGAACCGGCCCGACCTCGTTGGGCTAGACCTAGTGATTTGGGCCGAACCTTAGTGGGCTAGAATTGAGCAGGGTTAGGTAGACCTTGAGTCCAGTTGGGTCAGGCCGGTCTGACTTGGTCGGACTGGGCCCTGACCAAACCGGTACCCGAATAATGAAACGCCTACGACTAAAGAATCGGGTGCTCGGTTGACATGCCGTTTTTGGCACTGGGACCCCTTTTGGGAAGCAGCCCCTTTGGGATATTCCGGAGGTCCCTACCAATCCGGGATGGACTGAGGTGGGGTCACCCTCCGTTTCATGGAGAGGGATGTAACTAACAGACTGGGAGTCTGATTGACGTGCCATCTGTGGCATAAGGACCCTATTGAGAAGGCGGTCCTTTTGAGATACTCTTTTTGAGTTTTGTCAGAGATTGAAATTCAGCTCAGGATAGATCAGCCTTGAATCCAACTGGTCCTTTTTTACAAAAGTGCACATATCTCACAGATCTAGCATCTGATTGACGTGCCTTCTATCACATTGGAACCCTTATGACATGGAGGTTCATTGGGATGCATCTTCATGGAAATTTCTGGTGGTTATGGTATGACTGATATCTTGAAGTTAGGATCCTCCTGAAATCAAGCGAGCTTAATGTGGGAATCTTGTGGCTAGATATAACGTGAAGACTGAATGACAATCTTTTGTGGGCCAGTACCTATCGATCCTGTGTGGGTCAGCTCTCAGCAATCCTGTGTCGGTCAGTGTATATTGATCTTGTCTGGGTTAGATCCGGTGTGGGTCAACACTCAACAATCCTGTGTGGGACAGTGCATACCAATCTTCTGTGGGTCATTTGTCGAGCCTATCGACAGAATAATATGATCTAGATTTTCAAATAATCATATATACTTCTGTACGTAAGTTATATACCCAGTCTGATTAGATTCCTTACCTTTTTTGTACTTTTACCTTCATGGTTTTACCTTTGTGGTGTTACCTTTATGGTACATTACCTTCGTGTTGTTACCTTCGTGGTGTTACCTTTGTGGTACTTTTACCATTGTGGTGTCACATTCATGGTGTTACCTTTGTGGTACATTTTCTACATGGTGTTACCTTCATGGTGTTATCCTTATGGTACTTTTAACATTGTGGTGTTACCTTCATCGTGTTACATTTGTGGCACTTTTACCTCCGTGGTGTTACCATCATGGTGTTACCTTTGTGATATACTTCCCCCATGGATCAATTGTGAAAATGGATTAAAGGTTGGGGATTTGTGTTTACTCTTGTAAGAGACAAGTATATTTTGATAACATACATATATGAATGGGCATATATGTAATTAGAGATGATGAATTATTCATGCTTTGTGATTGAGTTATTTGATTATGTTATATCCATTGTGGAACTCTATGAGACTTTGGGGGTCTCATGGTCCCTAATGATTATTTTAATACTCACACCTGCACAGGCTTCGCCTACACCTTTTTGTGTCCTGTGCAGGTGACGTGCATTGTTGTGGAGATGATATGTACCTACCCTTCATGTAGGATCCTCCATGGACAATCATGGATCGATATTCTATTTTCAGTTGTACTTATACTTTTCAGTTGGAATTATATTCCAGACCCCTTTATTTTTAGTATAATATTTACTAGAAGAGTTTACTTAGTTCATGCTTCTTGATGTGTTCTTGGATTGTTTTTTTGCACATGTTTAAATGAAATTCATTCTAGTTATAGGGATACAACTTTTTGGTGGTAGTTTTCATCCCCTGGCCTATGGAACATGGGCTTGGGGTAGTCACAGCGTGGGTCACGGGGGATGGGTCATGACAGAATTTCATAATCATAAATCATTAAAACAATTTAAATAAATAAATTAATTGAAAATTAACAAAAGAAACTCAAAATTGACAGGGGATTAAACCCATTTTATTTTAGGCTAGACACAAGATCATAAGACACTTAATGTGATTACGTTACCCCAAAAACCAAAAATTAGTTAAGGGAATTTTCATTATTTTTTATTATTTTTAGAAATATTTTAATCCTAGAATATTTTAATAATTCATCTTAAATACTGAATGTCAAAAATATCAGTTAAAGATGACACAATATGGAGTGGTTTACATCATGTGTGGTGTCATTAAAATCAAAGCAAACCATGTATTTAAAAAATAATAATTAGTGTTCCCCATATGTCATCCCACATCAGATATATGGATCCAATGATAATTCTATGTAAATTTAGGTGTACTATAAATTTTTTGAAAAAATACATCTTGAGCATGCCATATCCTTCCTTCTTCAATTTTAATCTCCTTAACTTTAATAAATGCTCGACAATCGACTACTACTATTGGATACTTATATTATTTTTTATTATATATTATATAAATTTTGCTGATTCCAATAATAGTATCATCTAAAATTTTCTTCTCCTCAATTATTTCTCTACTTTTTTCAAATCCTTTAACCCCTATTTATTCATAAAATAATGCTTCTTGAAAATTATTATAGAAATTTAGATTCACCTCACATGTAGTTCTAAAGAACATTCTCCCATGATGGTTTGACACAAATTACAAAATCATTAATTTTGTGGTTTCTTTGATCACCTCATTTAGATGTGATATCGAAAAATACCTCACAATGAATAGTTTCCTCCATGATCCATCAACATGAGAATTTTTTACAAAAATAAATATTATAATACCACTATACTAGATAAGGGAACGACTCTATGATAATTTATCCTCTCAATGATAATTAATTTCAATTGTGTATCATTATATGCACTCCTCAATGATAATTTAATTTTTCCCAACTTTTTTAATAACCAAATCTTCAGATTCAGAGATAAATAATAGTACCACTCCACCATTGATAAAAAAATATACTTTTATTCTTAATTTGAAAATATATTCAGAATATAGGTCGGTGTTACATGAAAAAATAAATATTTAAGATTATAATCATGAACATGATTTTTCAGCCTTAGTTTAAGAAACATTTCCCATTGAATAGATTTAGTTAATAAACTAGTAACTGGTTTTCTTGTTCATATATATTCCCTTATAACATCCCTTTAATCTAGTTTTTATTTGATAAAATGGTATATGATATCAATGTTCATTGATATTTAATGTGAACTAGGGTATTGGTTAAGAACCCATGTATATTATTGAATACTTGAATTTTACTTGTTATCAATATGATGTGTAAAGAGAGTCAATTATAATTGTCATGATTGTAGAGATGTTTGTAATGTCCTAAACCTATGAAATTTCTCCTTAATTATTTTATATTATTTTATGAAATATTAATATAATGATTCATTTAGAACTTATGATTTAATTAAAAATTATAATAAATACAATAAATTTATTAGATTTGTTTTTATGATTGAAATACTTGGAAATTAAGTCTTATAATTTAAATACATCTATATATAAAAAGAGTATATTATAGATATTTAAGTAGATATTTATGTCTTGGAATTTGATGTTTAGAATTTTTCTATATGGAATTATTTTTTTATAAAGCTTTTCATTACATTTATTAAATAAATATTGAAACCATTCATCAAAGGATCGATCTCATCTTCACATGTGTGGTATGAGACCTCTAAAAAGTGGGACACCAATCACATAGAGATCATGCATGGATGCATAAGGGTGCTAATAAATATTCACATGTGGGAGGTAGAGATTATTTTGAAAAGGAGAGAACAAAAACTAAATGTAAACTATTTTTTAGCAGACCCCATTTCTTATATCTTCTACTTACAGGTTCTGTGATAAATTATTTATAAAATCATGAACCAACAAAAAATTTGATGGGTGATATGAAAATAATCTAATATTAATACACCATTAAATGTTATGAATTTAATATGTATAGTTTGATCTAATTAATCAGAACAATCTGATTGAGTATAACATCGGCTCTTACCACCCTACATATGTTTCTGTAGGTTGCTATAAATAATGATGATCTAGAACATCATGTACTCTAAATTTCCAAGAGAAATATTTTATTTGATTTTGAGATTCTGCATTTCCATAATATAAATTTAATGATGTTTTATATTGAATAAAATAGTGAATTGTATGTATCTCAAGACTATCAAGAGCGTCTTACCTAATCAATTATTTCCTTTTCAATAAAACTATGAATGTGTTTTGTTGTAACAACCCAATATTTTAAGATATATTTCCCTTTTAGAAAAATTTCTGTGATAGTTCGCATTATAGGGAAAAAAATGTTTAATTTCACATTAACAATCTAGTGAAATATTATAATGTGAAAATGATATCTTTATAATTCATCATGTCAATTTTTTGAAAAGATGAAATTCATGGGATTTTCGAAAAAGATTAATTTTTTTCTGAATAATATTTTTTTGTTTATTATAATCATGTCATTTAGTTTAATTGAAATTGAATATTATTAGTATTAGTTAATCCTAAAGTAACATTGGACATATATATATATATTATATAATTATCAAAATTTTATCTACCATTATAGATGATTTTTGTATAAGTTCATTTTTATGCATAAAATGCATTTTTCAAAAATAAAAAATTTTGGTGATTTTTTCATTTTATACCCAAAATTATTTTATTACAATATTATAAATTAATTTTTCTAAATTTATTTTAATATTTTGAAGCATGAAGATCACATTAATTAAATTTGATGGTTTTATTTTTGTTAATCACGAATAATAATTGTAGTGGATATTTGTCACCTTAATAAGGGTAAAACTAGTAAAACATAGTCCAAACATTGGGATAAGAAATAAAATTTTAATAAAAGTGCAATTTATCAAATTTTATGTATGGTTATTGGCCATTTATATTCATTTATTGATAATATTCCAAAATAGTGATTTTTTTTATTCAAACCTTTATATTACGTTATGAAATAAAAAAATGTCATATTTTTGTGTTTAATATAATTAATATTATTCCATAAGGATAAATATATTTCATGTTATGTTTTAAACATTAATTTGAAATATTAAATAATTATTTTTATCATGATGATTAATTTATAGATTTTAGTGATTAAATAATTACTTAAAAATAATACACAATGCCTACAGAATATCTATTTAATTAATATAAAAATAATACAGTTGATTTTAAAAAATATAAGTAAAATAATTTAGAATAATTATTTACATAAAATAATTATAAATAAAAATATATAATATTAGGGGTGTTTTTAATGAATATATTTGAAATTCATCACGCTATTGTGCACATTAATTTCAAATTAAATGAATAATGTCAAAAAATACATTAAAGAGATTTTATGAAATTAATGTGCTATTAAATTATTTAAAAATTATAAAAATATAGAAATTGGAAAATGTGAATAATATATGGTCAAAAATTTCATTTTTCTAAACATTTATGATCCAATTTTCACCATAATTTTGAAACTATAAGCATTTAGTAGAAAATAGTAATTTCCATTGTTAAGGAAATTTTTTTAACCAATGGGCAATTCAAAGTGTTAGGAATAAAATGATATATCAACTAATATAAATTATAATTAATGTTTATCTTAATATAATAACCTCAATATATTTCAATTTTGGCTTCTAAAATGGCCCCCATCACTTATAAGAGAGTGATGTTCATTTGGAATAATATGTGATATAGTTTTTTCATTAATGTAAAATATATTTTTAATTATATACATTCATTTCATTTTTTAGAGGCCCAATATAGCTACATGGTCTCATATGATAAATCATGTTTAGGGTTGGGATGTGTTCTCATGAATGATGATAATATCATCAAATTTTGTTCTAGATAACATAATACACATGAGATGAATTATAAAATTCATTATCTTGAAATCATAACAACAATGAATGCTCTTAAACACTCGGGCATTATATTTGGTATAATGGTTTACCATCAACTCTAATCAAAATAACATTTGTAATATTTTTCGCACAAAATTCATGGATCTCGCATCAATGGAATTGTGTGGGGTATATGTTTTAATTTGATTTGGAAAATCATTATACTACAAGAATGGGGAATTTCATCACAGATATTTTGGGAGAGAAACATTCAAATGAATCCAGGAATGAATAATAAAAATCATGAAACATATGGGTTCTTTTTGAAGAGATTTATTTAGTAGTTATAGAGAATGTGTATGAGGTTGTTTTGATCAGTTTCTTGTTGAAATCCTCTCAAATTGAGATTATTATTTGGGATCAATAATGTGATGAAGAGTTACTCTGAGATTGAGACTATCTTCATGGTGGGGAGACCATAGATGAGTGGTCTTTCTCCATAGAGGGTATTATTTAATTTATAGAAATAGAAAGTTTTTCTTTTTCCATGAGAAAAAAATGTGATGGGAGACTATACATTTTCTTAGTGGGATGTGAACCCAAGTACATTGAATATGTTCTATGATATGATGTGATGATTCTAGTGGCCATGTATGATATGGGAAGTCAATGAATTTATATCAATCTGTTAAATTTTCCATCTGGTCAAGCTTGAGCACTAGAGACTATGATGTTTTTTATAACCTCATCTACCATAGACATAGATGTGGATAAGGATTATTTAGAATTCATGTTTGGGTTTCCTTATAACAATAGGAAGAAGAACTCGTTATGGGTTTTGATGAATTGGGTAAACAAATCTTCTCACTTTATACCTATCTATGATACAACCTAAGTTAAAGACGTAGGAATACTATGAAAACATGAGGTAATTAAAATGAGTGGTGTTCCATCTGCAATAGTATTTAATATAAATACTATGTAAACTTTTCATTTTTGGAGAGGGATCTTAGAGTCAATGAGATCTTAGGTGATATGGAGAATGGTGTATCATATGTAGATGGGTGGATAGAATGAAGGATAAATATGGATTTTTATGACATGACATATGATTGAATATTATATTTTGGTGGATCTTGGGATATCAACGTTGTTTTATTTGAGTTTTTATAAAGTGAATGTTTCCAGTTTCCATTTGCGTTGCACCTTTTCATGAATTTTATATATATCTATGTATATATATGTTGTCTTACTGAGATATTGGTTAAGTATCCATAGTTTCCACAAGTTTTGACAATGTGATAATGACTATGATTCAGTTGATTTTTTTTGTAATGATGAATGTATATATCTTGAATAAATAATATTATGGAAATTATAGGAAAACATTGGAGTTATCAATTAGTTATCAGGTATTTTTGAGAGTTTCACCTATTTTGTGTCACTAAAGTATTACTAGGAATGTGAAGAAATATTGTCACTTCATTGATAGTTTAGTTTTTTTTGAGAAAGTGTGGAAATTTTATTATCATTTAGTACTTCCACCATAATCAATGACCGTACATAACATGTTCTATTTATTGTAGCATAAAAAATATATCCCTGAACCATCTTATGTCTTGAACTAGGAGGATCTTAATTTTGATCTTCATTTATCTTTGATAGAATATGCAGTTCGTATTGTTGATCTGATTCAATGAATCTTTATGGGAATATGATAACATTGATCCATGTCTAATGGAATCATAGTTTTGATGTTCA
This sequence comes from Viscum album, assembly GCA_963277665.1. Classification (NCBI taxonomy): domain Eukaryota; kingdom Viridiplantae; phylum Streptophyta; class Magnoliopsida; order Santalales; family Viscaceae; genus Viscum; species Viscum album. The sequence continues at coordinate 670,955,004 of OY728163.1, forward strand.
TAATACATGGGGGCATGGGGAACTAATGAGAGATAAGTGGCCTTCTATCTTTAATATTTATATTTATTAACATGAATTGTGGTGGAATAATTTTTTAGTTTGTTGAGGTTATAAAAGCCCATTACCTGTTTTTATGAATGTCTTAAAACCTTTTTTGATCTATTTTTGGTTGGGACTTTTTTTAGTGTGTTTTGGGTGTGATTTGAATAATTTTTTATACTCCTTGGGTATTCATTGTTGTAACATGGTTAGGTAAAACCTTGTGGTATATCCTAGAAAACAATATGCCCTATTGTTATCCAATACAAGGGGGAATGGTTTGAGAACATGGGTTTTAAAGCCTTATGACCAATATTCCAAACCGTGCACCCCATAGACTGTAGGAAATTCGTGGTTGGTAATGGATATTTTATCTAAGTGGCCAAAACAATCACATAAAATATATTACTTGTATTGGTACATGGTTATGGTTCATTTTTTTCTAAACATGAGGACACTTATAAGAAACTGTGAAATGATTTTTTAAATGATTTGAAAATTAAATTAAAAATCATGAAACTCTCATTTTAGTTTATTTATCCTCCCATTTATCCCTAATATTTTTATTTCGTCATTTAAGGATACCATGAATAGATATTGGCTCCCCGTAACTACTCCTTGTACGAATCGATGTTCTAATGGAGGATGTGATCCCTCTTTGTTAATTTGATCTCATCATGGGTGTTCTCTTCCAACCAACCATCATATCCTCCATATAGAGTGTTAAACCATTATGTTCATGAGGGATAATAACTCTTTTTATATATATTTAATCCTTTTATTATTATATCACAAATATGAATCTAATTCATAGGTCTTTGTCACCATTTACATTAAATGGTTTTCCCATTTAGGCATTATGCATTGTGCTTCCACGATTTAATGGTTGCTGGTTCCATTTGTGATTTTACATGTAACTGAAACCCCGAAAGTATCTATTTGATCAAAACTTCATTCAATTTATTTATAAACTGTGATTTTATAAGATTTCATATTGTAATTCAAAATGGGATGGATACTTTTTAAAAATCTATAATTATATTGGAATTGGAATTGTTTGATGAATTTTGAAAGTGATATAAATGATGAAATCTGATGATATTTTTTTAGAAAATATATTTTATATAAATTATGAGAATATATGATTATTTTTTCATTTAAATAGAATTAAATGATGAAAAAAAACTGGTTTGGTTTTAAAATTTAATTTAAAAATTGAAGATAACAAACAAGTCAATAGATTTGTTAATGACCGTTGATTTCAAATGAGATTATTTTCCTATTATTTATTTATAGATTGAGAACCATTGAGCTAGTGCATTAAAGGGTTATTTTTAAAAGGTATTATTGGATCATGATCCCATATAAATTTATTAATGATGGTAACACTAATAAAAAAATCGGAATTATTATCAATGATGGGATATTGATGAGTCTTATTTGACATGAGCCTGAGGAAGGTGTGAACACATGTTTTACCATGATCACTAATTTCAAAATTGCGAGGATAAAATAACTCAGAACATACATAATTATTTTTATATTACCATAGTACTTGATGTGTATTATTTTTTATCAATTCCATTATTTATATATCTTTTTTCCTGATGAAAATTTATTTTTATAAATCTATTTACAATAAATCCTTATTTAATCTAGATTGAAATGATTTATATCCATTAAATGAAAGACTGTTTTGAACATGAAATTTATATTTTACATAATTCTTTATTATATATATATTTAAAAAATTATTGTTTTATTATTATTATAATTTCTTATTTAACACATGGTGAGCCCATTCGAGGAATTTATAACAAACACATACTTTTTGTTCAAGAATTTGTAGATTTTATTTTTCTAGTTCTGAGAAAATGTAAAAGTGCCACATAGATGTGGTATGTGTTTCAGATATTTATGACTGATGAGTGATGGTGGTGACTGGTGGAGTAGAGTTCCACTTATTAAGTAGATATTTGAGTATTTAGTTGGTTACCTATTGTAGTTTGTGTTGATTTTTCTTTGATTTGTTTATCTATCATTTTGTGTACAGTTTTACCTATTTTAAATTTGGTACATTCTTGATGAGGATTAAATAGATATATACTATTATTTTTTTATATTAATACAAATTTTCAGTAAAAAACATTCCTTCTTTATTCTTGTATGATTCATGTTTCTAGTCTCCAACCCATGGGGGATCGAAAAACAATATGAACTATGTAAGTGTCGACTCATGTATCGGGATACCCGGGTATCTAGGATAGTTCATTACAATTAAAAAAATGAACAACTCCATGTGAACATAAATCATCCAATTTCTGATTTGTTATAAAAATCTCCAAACTATTCAAAGTTATCTATGAAATATTAACAATTTTTAAAATCTCATGAGAAAAATTAATTCATAGGGACTCAAAAGTGTGAATTATTTTTCACCACAGTACTGGATAATGTAATTTACGTAATTAAATTATCATCGATGATGATAATAATTTATTTCCATGTTATATAGGTGATCATCCCACCAAGTCATACATAAATTTATCAAAATTAATTATATATCCTATAAATTCATATCTATACCTTTAGTCCAACAATTAGTACACACTCCCATTTAGAAAAACATTATATCACTAATTGGTAAATAGTTTTATCATCATTACCCCCTTTGAAAATATTAACTAATTCCCAATTGAGGAATAAAATTTCCAAAACATAAGAGAGATTTTAATTACATAAATTATAATTCAACATTAATTATCAAAATATCCAATGTGTTAGGATTTTTTGAAGAGATGTGTTATATGATTTTTTGTATTATAATCTTTGAACCACATATCTTCATTTACCAGTCATTATTTTATATAATTATTCCTGATGTGTAACACCCCGAGATTTTATGAAATGTATTATTTTTAATTAATTTCTTATGTTGTATGCTACACCAAAATGAGCTTGCACAACACGCATCCTTGACTTGCATTGCATTACACGCAATCGCGACCTTCCTCGATAGAGTGTGTTGTACGCAATACCGGGTTTTAATAAACAACGATATAATATTATAATATTATTATGAACTAGCCTTTATGAATAGTATTAACTAAATTTTGAATTTTATAACATTACTATTCATCTTACACATTTTCTAGAACACGGTATAAGAACAAAATAAAATTTTCAGGTAAAATATGTATTTTTAAAAAAATGCAGTTTTGCCGCCTTTTGATGGCGCAACCACATTAAATCAAGTTTTGACATGTGTGTAAGTTCAATTTGACAAAATAAAATTATTCTTTGGAATCAATAAAAAAAATTTACTTTGAATAAAATTTTCATATTATTCTCATAACTTTCATATTTTGATGAATAGTAAAAACACGCTATATTTTAATTAAAAACAACTTTTTTCATCGCAATAATTTTATAATATTGAATGGTTTTAATGTATAAATAGAATATATTTTTACCATTTAAAATAATGTATGTCATTAGCATTGATTTTAGATTAAATTAGTAGTTTAAATCAATTCAATCTTTTGCAATGTTTTAAAGAAAAAAAGTTTTCTTTCGACAACAGGATTAATTTTGATTTAATTTCTGCAACTTTTGTTTTTTGAATTTTGAAAAATGTATTCCATATTTGGAATCAGTGGGTCCAAATTATGTTAATAAGCTACTTTTAATTTTTGGGAATTACGAATAGTAACCACGGTAAATTTTATCTACCATAGTTAAAGGTAAATCGTGTAATTAAGGGTAAATATAATATTATAAAATTACCCTAACACATTCCAAAATTATATTGGATGGATAAAAGTAGATCCATATAACCTAATGGTCGGATTCTATTCATTTTATGGACTTTTGACCATGAAAATAATTTAATTATTATTAAAACCAAAGAAAGTGACAACATGTCACTCTCTTAAATCTTATAAGTATAATAATTTTAATTTAGTTATAAGCATCATAAAACATTGAAAATGAATAGTCTCTAGAAATCTAATATAAGTATATACATCATGAAATTTTTTTTAGAATTTTTAGGGATTAAATAATTGTCATTAATGGTAAAACATTAATGATAGAGATATAATTTATTAAGGGGGAAATAATTAATAATGTTTTTATTGAAATAGTAATACCCATTAAAAGGCCCACAAACCTGAAAAATACTTATTGGTAGTGTATATATACACCTTAATCATCCAATTACCTAATATATAACCTTTTAGAGCCTTATAAAAGTTATTATGACACTTATATTATTATTTTTTAAATGATGACAAAGTTGTCACCTTCATAATTTAATAAATATAACAATTTAAATATTGTAATTTTAAGATGATAAATTCGAGTAAAAGGATTATTATGAAATCGAATATATTTATCATTATCATAGGATTTTATTTTTAATTTTTATGCAACAAATAAGTATATTAAATAATTATACCAAGATGTTGTAGTAATTATTTTATTAAGAAATAAACCAAATAAATGGTTTTAAAAATAATAAAATAAATATTCTATGAACTATTTAATGTGATAAACTAATTTTATAGATACATATTACCTTTTATGAATATATTAAAGCTTTTATTTCGAACATATATTCTGCATATATTTTATTTAAATTCAAATAAATGAATAGTGTCAAATTTGACAGTATTGTTATTTTATAAAAATAACATATTATAAAATTGTTTAAAAATCACAAAAATATTTAAAAATTATAAATTTAACTTCTATATGGTATATAATTCTATAAAGTAAACAATTATGGAAAATTCACAACAAATAAGTAATTATTTTTTATAATTTAAAATTTAGAATTTTATTACCACAAATAATCTTAAATAGATTAAATAAGGATAAATCAAAATGATAAGTTTTAAAATAAGATCCAGACATGTCTAAATTTTATTGGTTGATTATATTACAACCCTATATCATTTAATCTTCGAATATGAGTCATTTTTGGAGGTTTTTTAAGTGGGTCTAGATTTATTATAAATTAATATTTTTAAGAATTCCATAGGTGCCCCTCTCCTCCCTTATAAAAGGGCACCTCCTCCCTCTCTTCCACACACCACATTGTGCTTTAAAACTCGGCCAAACCCTGCCCAATTCTTTTATCCACTTCCCTAGAAACATCCTAGAGGTTCGGGTATTCTTCAAAGACCAATTTTAGTGCCCTAAGAGGAGGTCTCAAAGAGGCGCTTCAAAGAAGAGGCAATTTCCGTTAACTACTCATTCACCATTATTTCTTCTTCCACTTCTTCTTATTAGGTTGTTTCATTATGAAGTAATTACATCAGTATCAAGTATATACTGATATTTTATTATATGTTTCAATCAACCCTATTTCACCATCTATCCATCATACGGAAAACGAAATCAGCGCGCGTGCGTACGTACGGAATACCGTCTCCATGTCGTGCTGTAATCTATTTTCCACCACCACCTTACTAGGATGGGTATAATGGTGTAAATAATAACTATGTATTATTATGGTAAATTTATATTGATTTTGTAATAGTATACATACACTCCAATAAAATTCCACTATCATGAGAACAATATCATCGCTCGTGCGTACGTACGGAATACCGTCTCCACGACGTGATGAGATTCATTCTCAATGATTAACAATTCATAAATGATTATAAAGTATATATAATAAATAATCATGAAATATATGACATAATAATGATACTGGATATATGTGTATATATATATATATGTATGTCATCCAATTAATTCCATTCAATTCAACGAGGAAACGAAAATAACCTTCATGTGTAAGTACGGCCTACCGTCTCCATGAACGGTGTATTTCTTTCCATTTATCGATCTATTATATATATGTATATTCTGAATATATATTATATATAAATCATGTTTTACATTCTGGATGTAATTAATAATGATCGAAGTAATCATATGAATAATTACAAGTCAAAACACGAACGAAAAATGAAACGATTTTACCCAAAACGCTCTTTAAGATGGAATTTACAAAAGAACGGGTAATATAAAGTCATAATTGAAACCTATATGATATAATAATAATTAATATTATTTTTTAATAAGTCAATAACATTATTTAAATCAATATACAGGAGGTTCAGATACGTACGAAGCATATCAGACCTAAGGTAAGGGATAATTTTGCCTTCTCATTTTTATCCGAGATTGCTAATTCGTAAGTATTTACTGGGGTTATTTATATCATCCATGTCCATGTTTTATAAAAGTGTTTTAATGTATGTTTAATGTCCTTTTTACCCATTTTTGACTTTTTCTACATGGTATGTAAGGAATCTTTCTTTTGATTACATTACGAGGTACTTTTTGACTTTTCAGACAAAAGTACAAGGAGAATGTTATTTTTAACTTATACGGCGTGAACGGATTTTTAAGGTTTCATAAAGCCTCATTTTCAAGAAGCTTCCTCTACAAGATTGCATGATTATGTTCAACAAAACCCTTTTCTTTTAAAATTTCATGTAATTTTGTGAAAAGAAAATGATTTTAAAGAAGAAAGGATATTTTCCTCAAGAATTCATTTCAAGTGTTCTACCAAAATTATTTACCATCTAAGTTGACATTATTTTATATGTGTATGTTTCAAGTAATATGTCTCTATGATTTAAATGGTTTCAATTTTCTTATTATGAAATGATATCAAACTGTTATGGATTATGTTATGATGGCATGATGTTTAAGAATCCCATTTTATTACATGGGTCATGCTATGATGTATGATTTATGATTTTATGGAACATGAAAGAATGATTTCTTTATGAGATGGGTGGGAACTATATATCCGTCCAATTCATGGGGTAAAGATTTTATATCTCATGAGGTAGACATGGCTGGAACAACAGGTTATACCGGTTCAGTGAAACAGGACTGAAACGAGGAGTAAACTTGGTTCAGAAATGGACTTTGACCACTAAGATATTCTTGGAAATGGGTCTTGACTAATAAGAAATGATTCTCTCTGATTATGTGTGTATGGAACAAAGTTTCATGTTTAATGTTATGATTATTGTGATTTCATTTCACTACTATGATTTTTCTCATGTTATGAAATTATGCTCTCTTTTGCAGGTTATGATTTCCAAAATGATATGTTCTTATGAATATGATGTGATTCATATTTATTTTACCCTTACTGAGCATTTGAGCTCACCCTTTTTATGTTTTATTTTCCCCAGGATATAAATAAAGGTTTTAGGTAAGGAAACAAAAAGGGGAAGATCGTTATGGGAGATTTTGAAGATCTTTCAACATTATTAGTTGTTTATATTCCGAGTTTCAAAGACACTAAACTATTACGATCCTTGTGTATCTTTTTTGTTATGTATTAAGTATTCCGCAAAAGTAATGTAATGTCCATTTACGTTAAGCTTCAGGTATCTACAGTTGGGATCAGAGGAATGGTTTAGTCAACCTTTGGAATCTAGGATGCGAGAACTTTAGTGAGATCCCTAGAGATATTTCTAAGGTATGTCTATGGATGTCCCTAAGGATAAGTATAAGTATAGGTTATAGTCCGAGAATTACGGTAATGATCATAAAATTAAACCTAAGATGTTAGATATTTAAGGTACTCCGCCATTACTATGTTGTTTTCCCTAGCATAATTTTTGCCTCTCACACTATTCTTTTTGGGTTTTAGACGATGGCTGGAACCCGAAGGAACCGTGTTGATCAATGCAATGGACAATGCAATGATTGTCCTCTTGAACAAACAAATGTTATGGGAGATGGAGTGAAAAATATTATTTCTATACTTACACAATGTATGAATCATTCTGGACTTCCAAATGAGCAGAGACGGGAACCATATTCTATTGAGTCCTTCGTGATGCAACGTCCACCTTCTATCAGTAGGTCTTCTGATCCACTTGTTGCTGAAAAATGGATCAGTACCACTGAAAAGATATTTTCAGTTCTTCAATGTTATGAACATGATAAAGTTATCTTAGTAGTGTATCATTTGGAAGGTGATTCTAATGAATGGTGGAATCTTATCAAGAATACGAGGCCAAGAGATGAAATTTATTCCATGGAATGGGACGGGTTCAGGAACTTATTTTTCAATAAGTACTTCCCTCGTATTATTTGAACAAAGATAGAGAAGGAGTTTCTTGAACTAAAGACAAAGGATGATGAATCTGTTGGTAGATACGAAGCGAATTTTACAAGTCTTTCAAGGTATACATCTGACTTTATCATCCAACCTGAAAGTAAAGCTGATCGATTTTTCAGTGGATTAAAACAAAATATTTGAAGGGAATTAGCTATAAGAGACTTCAGTAGCTATGATGAAATTGTGCGTTGTGTTATCATGGTATTAATGGATGTTGGTGTTACTTATCCATATCATAGTTTTGACAAGAAACAAAAGATGGAGTTCAAGGAGAAATCTCAGAATAATGGTGAAAAGAAGATGAATATTTCCTTATGCTCAATGTGTGGAAAGAAGCATGGTGGAGATTGTCTTAAAGGGACTAGAAAATGTTATAAGTGTGGAAAAGAAGGTCATCGAGCAGCTGAGTGTTGAATTAATGGAAAAAGGGTTTCTAATGATGTGAATAAAGAAAAGACTGCAGAGAACGCACCACCAACACTTCAATGCTTCAAGTGCAAGGAAATGGGGCATTATGCTAATAAATTCCCTAATCCAAGGGTTAGTGATGATCGACATGAGCATCCACTTAAGGAAAAGGACAAAGGGAAGTCACATGCGATCACTTTTGGCGATGTTGAATATGACAACGATGTGGTGGAATGATTATGTGTATATGTAATGGGATTCCAAAATAATGTTGTATATAGTATTGTGGAATATTGGAATATTTATGTATTGGTCTATTGTGGTTTTCAATAATTTTATGGTACCGGTAACCATGGAAAGTGATTGAGATATTTTTGGAAAAAAAGATGATATGCGCATAATGAAGCGAAAATGAGAAAATGAAATGTTTGATAGTATTAATGAGCTCATGACTGATAGAAGGAGAAGGTTATATCATGGTTTGAGTATATAGAATTTTTTGATTTTGGTATGTGGAAAGAGTTATCTTTTGACAGCATTCATGTTTTCACTAAGGTTTAATGGGTATTCATTTTTCAAGAGAATACATGATTAAGGTATTCACATGATTGGAATTTGACCAACAAGATATATGGGGGATAAATGATGGTATTCACATGCTTGGTTGGTGACATTTCATGTAATCGTTTTCTTTATACCATGACCTTGGACCGAAGTATTTAGATGAGATTAATGATTGGAATGGATTATGTTGGATATAAGTTAGTATTGTTTAATGATAGAACATTTTTCGATATTATTGATGGGATGTTATAGTAATATAGTTTTAGAAAAAGGACAACCTACAGGACGGGTGATAGCCCATCGCATCGGACAAGGATGTGGGAATCAAACCCACAACCGAAGTGCGAATGGCCTTTATCACCTACCACTGGCCTACAGGAAGTCCCTGGTTTTTAGAAACTAGTTTTATTTTATTAAGCGGTTTGATATATGAAGTATAAGTTCATTTTTGGAACCATATACGATTAATCTAACCATAAGATGGACTTATAACTTTTTCTAAACTTTTGTTTGAAAGAGATGGAATGACCCATCATTCTATCACATGATCTGATAACACATCACGAATAACAAATTCAACTTCATTTATTTAAGTGATGAAGTGGAAATTGTTCAATTTACGAACAATAGTGAGATTGTACCAAATTCATGCAAGTATTTCTTTTAATTCACCATCTTTACGGAAATGATAATGAAAACCAAAAAATGTTGTGCTAGTGCTCTTATATCCGATGAATCAGATGGTACCTTAGGTCATCGCAAATTTATGGCTTTGTGATTTTTGGCTTTTTCATAGCCATGTTCTCTACCACTCTCCATCAGAACATGATGGTTAGATTTTTCTTCTATATCCATATTTTCACCTATGTTCTCCTACGTGAAAACCCAGTGATGAGTTTATTTGGGTAACCTTTACATTTCATACTTTAGTTTTTAACGCCAAATTTTGGTATTCCTTTTTTACGATGTGGGTTTCTATTTAAAAAAACATTCGAGTAGTAAACCATTTATAACCCCGACGAATTATGAGGGCGAAATTCTTTTAAGGGGTGTAGAATGTAACACCCCGAGATTTTATGAAAAGTATTATTTTTAATTAATGTCGTTTGTTGTACTCTACACCAAAATGAGCTTGCACAACACGCATCCCTGACTTGCCTTACATTACATGCAATCGCGACCTTCCTCGATAGTGTGTGTTGTACGCAATATCAGGTTTTACTAAACAACGATATATTAATATAATTTTATAATTAAATATCCATTATGAATAGTATTAACTAAAATTTTAATTTTATAACATTACTATTCATCTTACACATTTTCATGAACACGGTATAAGAACAAAATAAATCTTTTGGGTAAAACATGTATTTTTCAAATAATGCAGTTTTGCCGCCTTTTGATGGCGCACCCACTTTAAATCTTGTTTTTTACATGTTTGAAATTTCAATTTGACAAAATAAAATTCTTTATTTGGAATCTAGAAATAAAAATTTACTTTGGATAAATTTTTCATATTATTCTGGTAACATTCATATTTTGATTTATAGTAAAAACATGCTATAATTTAATTAAAAATAACTTTTTTCATCGCAATAATTTATATAATATTGAATGGTTTTAAAGTATAAATAGAATATATTTTTACCATTTAAAATTGTGTATGCCATCAGCATTGATTTTACAATAAATTCGTAGGTTAAATTAATTCAATCTTTTGCAATGTTTTAATGAAAAACCCTTTTTTTCGACAACGGGATTAATTTTGATTTAATTTCTGCAACTTTTGTGTATTTAATTTGAAAAAATGGATTCCATATTTCGAATCAGTGGGTCTAAATGATGTTAATAAGTTACTTTTTATTTTTGGGAATTATGAATAGTAACTACGGTAAATTTTATTTACCATAGTTAATGGTAAATCGGGTAATTAAGGGTAAATATAATATTATAAAATTACCCTAACACATGACAACATTCTATTGGATGGCTAAAAGTAGAACCATATAACCTAAGGGTCGGATTAGATTCATTTTATAAACTTTTGACCATGAAAATAATTTAATTATTATTAAAACCAAAGAATGTGACAACATGTCACTCTCTTAAATCTTATAAGTATAATAATTTTAATTTAGTGATAAACATCATAAAACTTCTAAAATGAATAGTCTCAAGAAATCTAATAAATGTATCTACATCATGAGAATTTATTTAGAATTTTTAAGGATTAAATAATTGTCATTAATGGTGTTACATTAATGATACATAATTTATTTATAAAGTGGGAAATAAGTAATATAATTTTTATTGAAATAATAATACCCATTAAAATTCCCACAAACCTGACCAAAACTTATTGGTAGTGTATATATACACCTTAATCATCCAATGACCTAATATATAACCGTTTGAAGCCTTACAAAAGTGAATATGACACCTATATTATCCCTTACCTTAGGTCTGATATGCTTCGTATGTATCCGAACCTCATGTATAATTATTTAAATAATTTTATTGACTTATTAAAAAATCATATTAATTGTTATGATATCATATAGGGTTCACTTATGACTTTATATTACCCGTTCTTTTGTAAATTCCATGTTAAAAAGCGTTTTGGGTAAAATCGTTTCATTTGTCGTCCGTGTTTTGACTTGTAATTATTCATATGATTACTTAGATCATGATTACATACATCCAGAATGTAAAACGTGATTTATATACAATATATATTCAGAATATACATATATATAATAGATCGATAAATGGAAATAAATACACCGTTCATGGAGACGGTAGGTCGTACGTACGCATGAACGTTGTTTTTGTTTCCTCATTGAATTGAATAGAATTAATTGGATGACATACATATATATACATAAATCTAGTATCATTATTATGTCATATATTTCATGAGTACTTATTATATATACTTTATAATCATTTATGAATGGTTATTCATTGAGAATGAATCTCGTCGCGTCGTTGAGACGGTATTCCGTACGTACGCACGAGCTATGATATCATTTCCATGATCGTGGAATTTTATTGGAGTGTATGTATACTATTACAGAATCAATATCACTTTACAATAATCATAAATAGTTATTATTTACACCATTATAACCATCCTTGTAAGGTGGTGGTGGAAAATAGATTACACCACGGCGTGGAGAAAGTATTCTGTACGTACGCACGCACGGTGATTTCGTTTTCCATAGGATGGATAGATGGTGAAATAGGGTTGTTTCATACTTATAATAACATATCAGTATATGGGTGATACTGATGTTATTACTTCCTAATTAAACCACCTGATAAGAAGAAGTGGATGAAGAAATAAAGGTGAATGAATCGGTAACGGAAATTACCTATTCTTTGAAGTGCCTCTTTGAGACCTCCTCTTAGGGAACTAAAATTTGTCTTTGAAGAAGACCATGAACTCTAGGATGTTTCTAGTGAAGTGGAGAAGAGAATTTGGCAGGGGTTGGCCGAGATTTAAGGCTCAATGTGATGTGTGGAAGAGAGGGAGGAGGTTCCCTTTTATAAGGGAGGAGAGGGGCACCTTTGGAATTCTTAAAAATATTAATTTATAATAAATCTAACCCCACTTAAAAACATCCAAAAATGAATGATATTTGAATATTAGATGATATAGGGTTTTAATATCATCAACCAATCAAATTTAGACATTTTTGGATCTTATATTAAACCTTATCATTTTGATTTATCCTTATTTAATCTATTTAAGTTTATTTGTGGTAATAAAATCCTAAATTTTAAATTATAACAAATAATTACTTATATGTTGTGATTTTTCCATAATAGTTTAATTTATTACATTATAGACAATAAAAATTTAAATTTATAATTTTTAAATATTTATGTTATTTTTAAACAATTTTATAATATGTTATTTTTATAAAATAACAATAGTGTTAATTTTGACACTATTAATTTATTTGAATTTTAATAAAATATATACAGAAGATATTTTCGAACTAAAAGCTTTAATAGATTCATAAAAGGTCATATATATCTATAAAATCAGTGGATCATATTAAATAGTTCATATAATATTTATTTTGTTATTTTTAAAACCATTTATTTGGTTTATCCCTTAATAAAATAATTACACCAACATTGATGTATAATTATTTAATATACTGTGTTGATGCATAAAAATTAAAAATAAAATCCTAAGATGAATATAAATCTATTATATTTCACAATAATTATTTTACTCTAATTTATCTTCTTAAAATCACAATATTTAAATTTTTATATTTATTAAATTATCAAGGTGACAACTTTGGCATCATTTAAAATAAAATAATATAACTGTCATAATCACTTTTATAAGGCTCCAAACGGTTATATATTAGGTCATTGGATGACTAAGGTGTATATATACACTAAAAATAAGTTTTGGTATTGTTTGTGGGCCTTTTAATGGGAATTATTATTTAATTAAAAACTATATTACTTATTTCCCACTTAATAAATAATTTCTGTATCATTAATGTATCACCATTAATGACAATTATTTAATCCTTAAAAATTATAAATAAATTATAATAATGTAGATACATTTATTAGCTTTCTGTAGACTATTCATTTTCGATGTTTTATTATGTTTATCACTAAATTAAAATTATTATACTTATAAGATTTAAGAGAGTGACATGTTGTCACTTTCTTTGTTTTTAATAATAATTAAATTATTTTCATGGTCAAAAGTTTATAAAATGAATCTAATCAGACCCTTAGGATATATGGGTCTACTGTTAGCCATCCGATAGAATTTTGGCATGTGTTAGGGTAATTTTATAATATTATATTTACCCTTAATTACCTGATTTACCTTTAACTATGGTAAATAAATTTTACCGTAGTTACTATTCATAATTCCCAAAAATAAAAAGTATCTTATTAACATCATTTGGACCCACTGACTCCAAATATGGAATCCATTTTTAAAAATTCAATACACAAAATTTGCAGAAATTAAATCATAATTAATCCTATTGTCGAAAAAAACGGGTTTTTCATTAAAACTTTGCAAAAGATTGAATTAATTTATCCTACGAATTTATTGTAAAATCAATGCTGATGACATAAATTATTTTAAATGGAAAAAATATATTCTATTTATACTTTAAAACCATTCAATATTATATAAATTATTGCGATGAAGAAAGTTATTTTTAATTAAAATATAGCGTGTTTTTACTATAAATCAAAATATGAAAGTTACCAGAATAATATGAAAAATTTATCCAAAGTAAATTCTTATTTTTAGATTCCAAAGAAGAATTTTATTTTTTCAAATTTAAATTTCAGACATGTAAAAAACTAGATTTCAAGTGGGTGCACCATCAAAAGGCAGCAAAACTGCATTATTTGAAAAATACTTGTTTTACCCAAAAAATTTATTTTGTTCTTATACAGTGTTCAAGAAAATGTGTAAGATGAATAGTAATTTTATAAAATTCAAAATATAGTTAATACTATTCATAATGGATTGTTCATTATAATATTATATTAATATATTGTTGTTTAGTAAAACCCGGTATTGCGTACAACACACGCTATCGAGGAAGGTCGCGATTGCGTGTAATGCAAGGCAAGTCAGGGATGCGTGTTGTGCAAGCTCATTTTGGTGTAGCGTACAACACAAGACATTAATTAAAAATAATACTTTTCATAAAATCTCGGGGTGTTACATTCTACACCCCTTAAAAGAATTTCTCCCTCGAAATTCGTCGGGGTTATAAATGGTTTACTACTCGAATGTTTTTTTAAATAGAAACCCACATCGTAAAAATGGAATACCAAAATTTGGCATTAAAAACTAAAGTATGAAATGTAACAGTTACCCAAATAAACTCATCACTGGGTTTTCATGTATGAGAACATAGGTGAAAATATGGATATAGAAGAAAAATCTGACCATCAAGTTCTGATGGAGAGTGGTAGAGAACATGGCTACGAAAAAGCCAACAATCACAAAGCCATAAATTGTCGATGACCTAAGGTACCATCTGATTCATCGGATATAAGAGCACTAGGAAAATATTTTTTGGTTTTCATGATCATTTCCCTAAAGTTGGTGAATTAAAATATATACTTGCATGAATTTGGTACAATCTCACTGTTGTTCGTAAATTGAACAATTTCCACTTCATCCCTTAAAGAAATGAAGTTGAATTTGTTATTCGTGATGTGTTATCAGATCATGTGATAGAATGATGGGTCATTCCATCTCTTTCAAACAAAAGGTTAGAAAAAGTTATAAGTCCATCTTATGGTTAGATTAATCGTATATGGTTCCAAAAATGAACTTATACTTCATATATCAAACCTCTTAATAAAATAAAACTAGTTTCTACTAACCAGGGACTTCCTGTAGGCCAGTGGTAGGCGATAAAGGCCAGTCACACTTCGGTTGTGGGTTCGATTCCCACATCCTTGTCCGATGCGATGGGCTGTCGGCCATCCTGGAGGTTGTCCTTTTTCTAAAACTATATTACTATAGCATCCCATCAATAATATCGAAAAATGTTCTATAATTAAACAGTACTAACTTATATCCAACATAATCCATTCCAATCATTAAGCTCATCTAAATACTTCGGTCCAAGATCATGGTATAAAGAAAACGATTACATGAAATGTCACCAACCAAGCACGTGAATACCATCATTTATCCCCCATATATCTTGTTGGTCAAATTCCTATCATGTGAATACCTTAATCATGTATTCTCTTGAGAAATAAATACCAATTAAACCTTAGTGAAAACATGAATGATGTCAAAAGTTAACTCTTTCCACATACCAAAATCCAAAAATTCTATATACTCAAACCATGATATAACATTCTCCTTCTATCAGTCATGAGCTCATGAATACTGTCGAACATTTAATTTTCTCATTTTCCCTTCATTATGCGCATATCATCTTTTTTTCCAAAAATATCTCAATCACTTTCCATGGTTACCGGTACCATAAATTTATTGAAAACCACAATAGACCAATACATAAATATTCAAATATTCCACAATACTATATACAAAATTATTTTGGAATCCCATTACATATACACATAATCATTCCACCACATCGTTGTCATATTCAACATCTCCAAAAGTGATCGCATGTGACTTCCCTTTGTCCTTTTCCTTAAGTGGTTGCTCATGTCGATTATCACTAACCCTTGGATTAGGGAATTTATTAGCATAATGCATGTTTCCTTGCACTTGAAGCATTGAAGTGTTGGTGGTGCGTTCTATGCAGCCTTTTCTTTATTCACATCATTAGAAACCCTTATTCCATTACTTCGACACTCAGCTGCCCGATGACCTTCTTCTCCACACTTAGATCATTTTCTAGTCCCTTTAAGAAAATCTTTACCATGCTTATTTCCACACATTGAGCATAAGGAAACATTCATCTTCTTTTCACCATTATTCTGAGATTTCTCCTTGAACTCCATCTTTTGTTTCTTGTCAAAACTATGATATGGATAAGTATCACCAACTTCTATTTCTACCTTGATAACACAACGCACAATTTCATCATAGCTACTGAAGTCTATTATAGCTAATGACCTTCGAATATTTTGTTTTAATCCACTGAAGAATCGATCAGCTTTACTTTCAGGTTGGATGATAAAGCTAGATGTATACCATGAAAGCCTTGTAAAATTCACTTCGTATATACTAACAGATTCATCATCCTTTTGCATTAGTTCAAGAAACTCCTTCTCTATCTTTGTTCAAAGAATACGAGGGAAGTACTTATTGAAAAATAAGTTCTTGAACTCATCCCATTCCATGGAATCAATTTCATCTCTTGGCCTCTTATTCTTGATAAGATTCCTCCATTGATCAGCAACACCTTCCAAATGATACACTGCTATGATGACTTTATCATGTTCATAACATTGAGGAACTGAAAATGTCTTTTCAGTTGTACTGATCCATTGTTCAGAAACAAGTGGTTCAGAAGACCTTCTGAAAGAAGGTGGACGTTGCCTCAGGAAGAACTCAATAGAATATTGTTACCTTCTCTGCTCATTTGGAAGTCCAGAATGATTCATATCCTGTGTAAGTATAGCAATAATATTTTTCAATCCATCTCCCATAACATTTGTTTGTTCAGGAGGACATTCATTGCATTGTCCATTGCATTGATCAACACGGTTCCTTCGGGTTCCAGCCAACGTCTAAAACCCAAAAAGAATAGTCTGAGGGGCAAAAGTTATGCTAGGGAAAACAACATAGTAATGGCATAGTACCTTAAATATCTAACATCTTAGGTTTAATTTTAATATCATTACCATAATTCTCGGACTATAACCTACCCTTATACTTATCCTTAGGGACATCCCTAAATATACCTTAGAAATATCTCTAGGGATCTCACTAAAGTTCTCGCATCCTAGTTTCCATAGGTTGACTAAACTGTTCCTCTGATACCAACTGTAGAGACCCAAAGCTTAACGTACATGGACATTAGATTACTTTTGTGGAATACATAATACATATCAAAAAAGATACACAAGGATCGTAATAGTTTAGTGTCTTTGGAAACTCGGAATATAAACAACTAATAATGTTGAATGATCTTAAACATCTCCCATAATGATCTTCCCCTTTTTGTTTCCTTACCTAAAACCATTCTTTATTTCCTGGGAAGAATAAAACATAAAAAGGGTGAGCTCAAATGCTCAGTAAGGGTTAAAGAAATATCAATCACATCATATTCATAAGAACATAACATTTTGGAAATCTTAACCTGCAAAAGAGAGCATAATTTCATAAAATGGGATAAATCATAGTAGTGAAATGAAATCCCAATAATCATAACATTAAACATGAAACTTTGTGTCATATACACATAATCATAGAGAATCATTTCTTATTAGTCAAGACTCATTTCCATTACTATCTTAGTGGACAAAGTCCATTTCTGAACCGAGTTCACTCCTCGTTTCAGTCCTGTTTCACTAAACCGGTATAACCTATCATTCCAGCCATGTCTATCTCATGAGATATAATATCTTTACCCCATTCATTGGAGGTAGATATAGGTCCCACCCATCTCTTAATGAAATCATTCTTTCATTTGCCACAATATCATAAAACATACATCATAGCATAACCCATGTAATAAAATGGGATTCATAAACATCAAGACATCATAACATAATCCATAATAGTTTGATATCATTTCATCATATGAAAATTGAAACCATTTAAATCATAGATTCATATTACTTGATACATACACATATTAAATAATGTCATCTTAGACGGTAATAATTTTTGGTAGAACACATGAAATGAATTTTTGAGGAAAATATCCTTTCTTCTTTAAAATCATTTTCTTTTCACAAAATTACATGAAATTTTAAAAGAAAATGGGTTTTTTGAAAATAATCATGCAATATTGTAGAGGAAGCTTCTTGAAAATGAGGCGTTATGAAATCGTAAAAATATGTTCAGGCCGTATAAGTCAAAAATAACATTCTCCTCATACTTTTTTCGGAAAAGTCAAAATGTACCTCGTAATGTAAACAAAAGAAAGATTCCTTACATACCATGTAGTAAAAGTAAAAAATGGGTAGAAAGGACTTTAAACATACAGGAAAACACTTTTATACAACATGGACATGGAATATAGAAATAACCCCAATAAATACTTACGAATAAGCAATCTCAGATAAAAATGAGAATTGCAAAATTTTCCCTTACCTTAGGTCTGATATGATTCGTATGTATCCGAACCTCATGTATAATGATTTAAATAATGTTATTGAATTATTACAGAATCATATTAATTGTTATTATATCATATATGGTTCAATTATGACTTTATATTACCCGTTCTTTTGTAAATTCCATGTTAAAGAGCATTTTGGGTAAAATCGTTTCATTTGTCGTTCGTGTTTTGACTTGTAATTATTCATATGATTACATAGATCATGATTACCTAGATCCAGAATGTAAAACATGATTTATATATAATATATATTCAGAATATACATATATATA
Source organism: Viscum album (assembly GCA_963277665.1). Taxonomy (NCBI): domain Eukaryota; kingdom Viridiplantae; phylum Streptophyta; class Magnoliopsida; order Santalales; family Viscaceae; genus Viscum; species Viscum album. Next base: position 670,974,248 of record OY728163.1, read on the forward strand.
ATATATCAATAAATGGAAAGAAATACACCGTTCATGGAGACGGTATGTCTACTAACACATGAACGTTATTTTCGTTTCCTCATTGAATTGAATGGAATTAATTGGATGACATACATATATATATATATATACATAAATACAGTATCATTATTATGTCATATATTTCATTATTACTAATTATATATACTTTATAATCATTTATGAATGGTTGATCATTGACAATGAATCTTATCGCGTCGTAGAGACGGTATTCCGTACGTACGCACGAGCGATGATACCGTTCCCATGATCGTGGAATTTTATTGGAGTGCATGTATACTATTACAGAATCAATATCACTTTACAATAATCATACATAGTTATTATTTACACCATTATACCCATCCCAGTATGGTGGTGGTGGAAAATAGATTACACCACGGCGTGGAGACGGTATTCCGTACGTACGCACGTGCAGTGATTTCGTTTTTCGTAGGATGGATAGATGGTGAAATAGGGTTTTTCATACTTATAATAACATATCATTATATAAGTGAAACTGATGTTATTACTTCATAATGAAACAACCTAATAAGAAGAAGTGGAAGAAGAAATAGAGGTGAAATAATCGGTAACGAAAATTACCTCTTCTTTGAAGCGCCTCTTTGAGACCTCCTCTTAGGGCCCTAAAATTGGTCTTTGAAGAAGACCAAGACCTCTAGGATGTTTCTAGGGAAGTGGATAAGAGAATTGGTCAGGTTTTGTCCGATTTGGAAGGCTCAATGTGGTGTGTGGAAGAGAGGGAGGAGGTTCCCTTTTATAAGGGATGAGAGGGGCACCTTTTGAATTCTTAAAAATATTAATTTATAATAAATCTAAACCCACTTAAAAAACCTCCAAAATGACTCATATTCGAAGATTAGATTATATAGGGTTGTAATCTAATCAAACAATAAAATTTAGACATGTTTGGATCTTATTTTAAACATTATCATTTTGATTTATCCTTATTTAATCTATTTAAGTTTATTTTTGGTAATAAAATTCTAAATTTTAAATTATAACAAATAATTACTTATCTGTTGTGAATTTTCCATAATGGTTTACTTTATAACATTACAGACCATATAAATTTTAATTTATAATTTTTTAATATTTTTATGATTTTTAAACAATTTAATAATATGTTATTTTTATAAAATAACAATAGTGTCAATTTTGACACTATTCATTTATTTGAATTTAAATAAAATATATACAGAATATATGTTCGAAATAAAAGCTTTAATAGATTCATAAAAGGTCATATGTATCTATAAAATTAGTGGATCACATTAAATAGTTCATATAATATTTATTTTATTATTTTTAAAACCATTTATTTGGTTTATCTCTTAATAAAATAATTACTAAAAAAATTTTTATAATTATTTAATATACTGATTTTTGCATAAAAATTAAAAATAAAATCCTATGATGATGATAAATCAATTAGCATTCACAATAATACTTTTACTCGAATTTATCATCTTAAAATCACAATATTTAAATTTCTATATTTATTAAATTATGAAGGTGACAACTTTGGCATCATTTAAAATTAAATAATATAAGTGTCATATTCACTTTTTAAGGCTTCAAACGGTTATATATTAGGTCATTGGATGATTAAGGTGTATATATACACTACCAATATGTTTTGGTCAGGTTTGTGGGCCTTTTAATGGGTATTATTATTTCAATAAAAACTATATTACTTGTTCCCCACTTAATAAATAATTTCTGTATCATTAATGTATCACCATTAATGACAATTATTTAATCGTTAAAAATTATAAATAAATTATCATGATGTAGATACTTTTATTAGATTTCTCAATACTATTCATTTTCTAAGTTTTATGATATTTATCACCAAATTAAAATTATTATACTTATAAGATTTAAGAGAGTGACATGTTGTCACTTTCTTTGGTTTCAATAATAATTAAATTATTTTCATGGTCAAAAGTCCATAAAATGAATCCAATCCGACCCTTAGGTTATATGGGTCAACTTTTAGCCATCCAATAGAATTTTGGCATGTGTTAGGGTAATTTTATAATATTATATTTACCCTTAATTACCCAATTTACCTTTAACTATGGTAAATAAAATTTACCGTAGTTACTATTCAAAATTCCCAAAAATAAAAAGTAGCTTATTACCATAATTTGGATCCACTGATTCCAAATATGGAATCCATTTTTACAAATTCAATACACAAAAGTTGCAGAAATTAAATCAATATTAATCCCGTTGTCGATAGAAAACGGGTTTTTCATTAAAACATTGCAAAAGATTAAATTAATTTAACCTACGAATTTAATGTAAAATCAATGCTAATGACATACACAATTTTAAATGGTAAAAATATATTCTATTTATACTTTAAAACCATTCAATATTATATAAATTATTGCGATGAAAAAAGTTGTTTTTAATTAAAATATAGCGTGTTTTTCTATAAATCAAAATATGAATGTAACCAGAATAATATGAAAAATTTATCCAAAGTAAATTTTTATGTCTTTATTCCAAAGAATAATTTTATTTTGTCAAATTGAATGAGTAAATGAAAACAACGTTCATGCGTACGTACGACCTACCATCTCCATGAACAGTGTATTTATTTCCATTTATCGATCTATTATATATATCTATTTTCTGAATATATATTGTATATAAATCATGTTTTACATTCTGGATGTATGTAATCATGATCTAAGTAATTATATGAATAATTACAAGTCAAAAAACGGACGACAAATGAAATGATTTTACCCAAAACACTCTTTAACATGGAATTTACAAAACAACAGGTAATATAAAGTCATAAGTGAACCATATATGATATCATAACAATTAATATGATTTTTTAATAAGTCAATAACATTATTTAAATAATTATACAGGAGGTTTGGATACATACGAAGCATATCGTACCTAAGGTAAGGGATAATTTTTCAATTCTCATTTTTATCCGAGGTCGCTTATTCGTAAGTATTTACTGGGGTTATTTCTATCATCCATTTCCATGTTTTATAAAATTGTTTTCATGTATGTTTAAAGTCATTTTTACCCATTTTGACTTTTACTACATGGTATGTAAGGAATCTTTATTTTTTTACATTACGAGGTAATTTTTTACTTTTTCGACAAAAGTACGAGGAGAATGTTATTTTTAACTTATACGGCGTGAACAGATTTTTACAGCTTCATGAAGCCTAATTTTTAAGAAGATTCCTCTACAAGATTGCATGATTATTTTCAACAAAACCATTTTCTTTTAAAATTGCATGGAATTTTGTGAATTGAAAATGATTTTAAAGAAGAAAGGATATTTTCCTCAAGAATTCATTTCAAGTGTTCTGCCAAAACTATTTTCCATCTAAGATGAAATTATTTCATATGTGTATGTTTCAAGTAATATGTCTCTATGATTTAAATGGTTTTAATTTTCTTATGATGAAATGATATAAAACTATTATGGATTATGTTATTATGGCATGATGTTTAAGAATCCCATTTTTTTACATGGGTTATGCTATGATGTATGATTTATGATTTTGTGGAACATGAAAGAATGATTTCATTATGAGATGGGTGGGACCTATATCTCCCTCCAATGCATTGGGTAAATATTTTATATCTCATGAGATAGACATGGCTGGAAGGGCAGGTTATACCGGTTCAGTGAAACATGACTGAAACGAAGAGTGAACTCGGTTCAGAATGGACTTTGTCCACTAAGATAGTCTTGGAAATGAGTCATGACTAATAAGAAATGATTCACTATGTTTATGTTTGTATGCCACAAAGTATCATGTTTTAGGTTATGATTATTGAGATTTCATTTCACTACTATGATTTATCCCATGTTATGAAATTATGCTCTCTTTTGCAGATTAAGATTTCCAAAATGTTATGTTCTTATGAATATGATGTGATTGATATTTCTTTAACCCTTACTGAGCATTTGAGATCACCCTTTTGTGTGTTTTCTTTCCCCAGGTCAGGAAGAAGCTTATTAAGTTAGATATTCCAAAAGGTACTATAGATATGATGAAATAAATGGGAGACAGTGTAGACGCTTTATGAACCAGTTGTTTATGTTTCCCAGTTTCTAAAGACACTATACCTATATGGTCCTTTCATGGTTTTGTTATATGTTGTAATAAGTATGCTTCAATTTTGAAGTAATAACAAGGTATGTAAATTATGGGTTGTTATATGATGTCTATGTGTTTTGACATATAATGTTTTATATTAATCATATACTAATTTATAACACTATGGTTTAACTTGAATAAAATCAATGGAAACTCAGATTCAATTTTTAAAACATGTATTCTTACCTTCCTCTATAAAAGATATATACATACATGAGTAGTATCCATATAATCAGATTTTTCTATGATAAGTTAATATGAGATCTAATTTTTTCAATTTACGATTACAAATATATCGCCAACAAATAAATCAAGAATAAAATTGAAACATATATAGAATTATTAACCAACAAAATCAATATCTTTAAATCTAATAAATTTCAAATATAAAATGTATATATATAATATTCCACCTTTCAATATTCCCATAACATATATATATATATATTATTTTTACAGAAATATTTAGGTAATCAAATGTTTTTTTTAATTGATAGTACAAATTTTCCATGGATAGAATACGTCAGTCCTTGAAGATAGCAAATACAAAAAGAATCCAATAACTAGCCAAATCCCTTTTTGATGAAAACATATACTAACCACATCCGTAGATAATTTATTTTGAATTTAAACTATTATTGAAAATTTTAATTATTCTTAAATGAAATATATTTTCACCAACTATCTAAAATATTTTTCATGGGGAAGAATAAATAATGTGATTTATTAACATTCTATAATCCTAAAAATTATTCATTTTCATCCAAAAATTAATTTTAAAACCACTTCTTCATATTTTTGAAATAGTTGAAACATATTTACTTTTATTAATAAAAAACATCAAAATATCAATACGTAGAATGAAAATAAATGTCCCAGTAGAATAATCCTTCAATGTAAAATTGGAATTAATATTTCCTTTTTTAGTACTCATCAATCATAGGAAGTCAAAAATTATTGAATATATGTATATAGATTTATGGTAATAATATATAATTTTTTTATTATATACACCATCATTACCTCAATATATAGGGAGAATCACCTTGGTTAATAATGAATTGATTTTCTTCATTTTCCACATTAAAAAATTATAATTTCACATCATTATGAAATATATTAGATCTAACGTGACATGACACCACCTAAAACAATCTTATTGTTTAATGAACTTCATCAAGAGTAAAGTAATCTAAAAAATAAATCACTTTTATTTGAGGGTGTCCATATAAAAGTAGATGATTTTTTATCCCTTAACATTCAATTTCATATTCAACTTTTATTTAAGCACTCTCTCTATTCTAATGAAATTTTAATTAGATATTCTTAATACATGGACCTGAGTAAATTTTTTCTCAATTTTATTAAGCTATTAATTCATATAATGAACCTAAAATTTATTTTCATTTTCATTTTCTAGTATTCGTAGAACATCTTGTGACATAAGATTTATTTATTTATAAATTCGATGTATTTTTACGGTTAAAATAAGAAATTATTTTCCTTTAGTGAGATTTTATGTTTCAAAAAGCTTCTTTAATTTTTAAAATAATTTTTTGTCACCACTAGAAACATAATCATCCAAATATTAATATAATAACTCAATAATAATTGTATTTTGTTCAATATAATAATTCATGACATATTTTTGATCTAATACTTTTCCAATTACATTTCCAAAAATATCTATTTTTGATTTATCTTTTTAACAGGATGTGAACTTCACATCAATAAATTTATCATCAAAAGAGTAATTAAAATGGGTAATTTCCTTTTCTAAAAAATTTACCCACAATGATGACACAATTAACCTTGAACATACATTCACATTAGTTATCATTATAAAATCCTTATCATGATATATTTAATAATTATAAATCTTGGACTACCAAATTCAATTATGTATTTCATTGTATGATTCTTTTTTTACCCTAATACATGTGGTATAACATGATTTTTAGGTCTTATGTTACATCTTTATAGAATGTTTATAGTATAACAAAACATTTCCTTTTAAAAATTATTTACAATCTTATTTGCAACATGAAAACTTCATGTCATCCCAATAACGATTCCCTTCATCCTATAAGCTTCACCATTGAATTGGGTAGTATATGGTGTAATGATTTTATACTAGATTACAGGGCTTGAAAAATAATTTTCAAATTAATCACATATATAATATATCCCACAATTAGATGTCTATATAATTTTGTAAATCATAGGTTTCTTTTTAAACTATCATCTACAACATATATACATTTCTTTGGATTATAACATGTTATAGATTAATCTATCATTTGTAATTTGAGTGTAATCATATATGAAAATAACAAAATAGTGACTACAATTTAAATTTTTTATACATGGGTCTACACTAGTCAGTGGGAATAAGAACAAGCTGTTGGTAAATAAAATGATCACCTTTTTATGGGAATGTTGAGTTATCATGGAATTTTAGAAATTCATTACAAACCATAACTATATCTATACATCATATGTATATATATGACCATATCCTATTTTATAATTTTCATAAGATACTATTGGCCATAATGGAAAATCATTTTATGAAAAGTAATAGTTCATTATTTTTTACCCATGAAACATGTGTTAGTAGGATAACTAAATAAAAATTAACTTCCAATTTTTTACATTTTCATATTTAACTAATCATTCCATACATTATGATTTTAATAGTTTAGGAATCATTCTTGAAGATAGCCTTATTACCATCCTTAAAAATTCAACATACAGAAAAATTATTTTTCTTCAATCCTTTATAATACAATATGTCATAATATTACATATTATTTCATCAAATTTAGTCGAGAAAAAACTGTTTATTTAATTAAAATAATAATTTATAAAAGTGACTACTCACCCATAATGCTTATAGATTTATATGAAGTTTCTTTACAATTATATTTTATTTTAGGGTTACAATCAATATCAAATATCAATGAAATGTTTTATCTAGGTGATTTAAATTCACATTGATTTTAATAATATTAATCATTTTTGTTCTTTTCAATTCCTATATGTCTTTATATTCATGGATTCATCTCTAGTAAGATTATCATCCACTTATATACACAATGACACTATTTATTATGTATCCAAAAAATCAATCGATACTAATCCAATATTATCCTCACAAATGAATAACCATTATCATGAAACAGGAAGATATAGTTCTACCATATTTGATTGGATATTGTGAGAATGATGATTTTTATCATTCATCTCCCAAATTATGTTACTTTTATGGCAAGAAACATCTCCTTGAAGGGTATAATTTTTTCAAAAAGACAAGGAGATGACGGACCATCTCTCTCGAAAACCACGAACGTTTAGGGTTTTCATTGATTTGTTTCTCTGTTTTTGTTCACATGGACACTTCGTTTCTTATTCCCTTAAGATTCAATTATCACCATTTTTCTACTCGCGGGGACAACGGAGGTGCTACACAGAAGGAAGAAACCATTTCGAAAGTAACACCCAAACCAGTCTCATTCTTGGAGGTGCTAAAAGGCACGGATCTGTGCACAGCTACCGTGAGAAATTCGCCTTCCTGCAAGAAATTAGAAGATGGCCGTCTTGCGGTGGAGGCCGATCCCGAGGCTTTGATGCAGCGAACTCAATACTGCAAGTTCTCGATGCTGGTTCGCATCTCTTACCTGACGGGTGAGAAGCCATGGCAGGATCCGGAGCTCAGACAAAGGATATCACATATTTGGAGTTTCAATGCTTGGAAGCTCATTTCGATCGGTCGCGGATATTTTCACATTCTTTTAAATTTTCAAGAGGAGCTCGACCGAGTCTGGAACCTCGGCAATATTCATCTGAAACTAGGTCTGCTGCATCTCGCGGAATGGGATTTCTCATTCAATCCTCACACTCACCGAAACACAACGGCTCAGATCTGGGTGTGATTCCATGGTCTTAATTTCTTTTTTTTGGCATCCTAAAATCTTAAACGTCATAGCCTCTTGCATCAGAACTCCGCTGAAGATAGATCATCGGATGCTCAATGCTATGATCGGCATGTACGCAAGGGTCATGGTGGATGTTGACCTTGGCCACAAGATTCACGATTCGATTTCCTTCAACGAAAATGAGTACAAAGTCGACATCTGATTGGAATATGAACGTCGACCTCCCTTCTGTGATTTGTGTAAGATCATTGGGCATTCTCTAATGAACTGCCATGTGATAAACTGCAAGGTGAAGTCACGAGATGACCAATTGAAAGAAGACGGGTGGACTCAGGTTCGTCGGAAGAAGAAGCATCAATCCTATCCCTCTTCGATGCAAGACAATAATCTGAAACATGCGGAGAGATGGGTGAAGATACAACCTCAGGTGGGGGAGACCTCTGGTGTCAAATGGTCTGATTCGGCAGAGGAGGAGGAGACCGACATCACTGATGTTGTTATCTTGGATGAAACTGAGTCTTCAGTGCAGGTCATCCTTGAACAGCCTCTGGTTGTGTCTGATGAATCTGACTCAGGCTGTGGCATATTAGGTGTGGGCCAACAGGCGATGCCTCAGGTCCCTAGCATCCACAACTCCGTTGTTTTGGTGGCCTCAATTAGGCAGTGCCCCACTCCTAATAAGGCAGATATAGGTTTACAAATTTTGTAGATGGATTGCCAACAGGATCCGGGTGAGGGTCCCCAGGCAGGGACTCTTGTGGATACTACTATTATTACAATTGTGGATCATAATTCAAGAAATGACACAGAACTAAAGGGTGCTCCTCATTTAGAGAATCATGAAGTTACAGGTAGGCAGTCAAAGGGTGAGGTTGTAGGAATCTCTTCATCCTCCATTTGTCTTGATGATAATGACCTTATTAATGCAGTGGGTGCACATTCCACTGCCAATGTTTCTGACCAATTAAAGGGTACAACTGACCTAATTGCTCAGCCCGTACCTCCTATAAAGGAAACCTGCATGGTATTGAGATTGTATCCCACTCTAAATAAAAACAACAATTGAAACCATAGATCAGGTGTGGGTGGAAACCAACAAGGTAAAAGGCCCCAGTGATCATGTAGTTGCAGTGGGCTCCTTGGACACTACGACTGTCGCCTCAGGTGCCTTTGATGCCTCCACATCTGTTCTACCTCCAAATGATTGCTCAGCGACTCCACTGGTAGCTAAAATCCCTCTTCAAAAAACTCGGGATGCTGATATTAAGCCTGAACCTAATGTCCCTGTTGTCCCTTCTAAGAATACCTAGGGAAAGGAATCCAATTCCTCACATGAACCATGAATATCAGCAAGAAATAAGGTATCGGGTGGAAAACAAATGGAGCTCTAGCTCCAAACGCTGGTTAAGATGAATTGCTTATTCAGTAATTGTCATGGTTTAGCTAACTCTGATACTTTTATTGTGTTAAAAATATTTGTCTTGACTCAAAACCAAATTTTTTTTCCTATTGCTGAGCCTAAAATTAATTTTTTATTGAAATATTTTCACTTGTGATATTTTGGGTATAAATTCTATGGTGCATGAAAGGAGGTTACTTCTACTGAAACTCTTTGGTTTTTTTGTCATACATCTTTGCAATCTGTTATTGTGCTGAGAACTTCTGACCAAATGCTTACCTGTGATTTTTCCTCTGCTGGTGTTCATACTGTCTGCACTTTGATTTATGCTAAAAATAGATATCAAGACCGAAGATCTCTCTGGGATGACCTTCTTTTCCTCTCTAGATCTATTCAGGACCCCTGGCTGGTGATCGGTGATTTTAATGCCATATTTCTCCCAAGTGAAAATATTGGACCGTATCATTCTACCATATCTATTAGAGAATTTAAAACCTCTATTGAGAACTGTGACCTTATTGAAATCAATCTTACGGGTGCTAAATATACTTGGTATAGAAAGTGCCTCAACAGGATGGTGACTAGCAAAAATGATAGAGCATTCACTAATACTACTACCCTTGATAAATGTGATTCCATATCTAGTATTACCTTACCTAGGATCAACTTCGACCAGCATCCCATTCCTGTCAGTTTCACCTCTAAGGGCTCAAAATATCCCCTCCCTTTTAAATTTAATAATGCTTGGGATGAGGATCCAGAATGTTCCAATATGATAAAAGATCTCTGGGTTGGCATGAGGCACCAAAATGATTCTTTTCCTTTCATTGCTAAATTAAAACTTTTGAAACAACAACTTAAGGGTTGGTGCTTCTCTAAAACTAAGAAGCTTGACGCAAACATCTCCTCTTTGGAGAATGACCTCATTCATACTCAAAGCTACAACACCTTCTCTGATTTTTCTATTGATCCCCAAGCTGATCTTACAACTTCATTGAAGCATAACTCTCTTTTGAAGATCAAGGATAACATGCAGAAGAAAATATTTAAAACCATATGTATTTCGAATGGGGATAGGAATACTAAATTATAAGATTCCCTTCAATGAATCAGGAAGACTTGTAGGCCGATTGCCTTTTCAGAGTTGATGACACTCTTCTTGACACTTAAGATGCCATTTCTAATCATGTTGTTGATTATTTTCAAAATTTATTTAATGGTCCAGAGGTTAGGAAGGACCTTCTTCCTGACATCATTCCTAATATGGTAATGACTGAGGACAATGATCATCTCTTAATCCTACCTATGGATTATGAAATCAGGGCCACTATTTTCAGTCTCAACCCTGACAGTTCCCCGGGTCCTGATGGTTTCAAAAATGGATTTTTCAAACGATACTGGGATATCATCCATGTGGATGTTTGTAACTTGGTTAAATCCTTCTTCTCCAATGGTATTCTTCCTCACGGGTTAAATGATCAGTTCCTTACTCTTATCCGTAAAGTGGACAATGCTGCTGGGATTCATCTCTTCTGACCCATTGCTCTCATCAACACCCTTTATAAAATTATCACCAAACTTCTTGTGAATAGACTCTCCTACATCTCCAATAAAATTATTTCATATAACCAATTTGGTTTTATCAAAAGAAGAACTATTCAAGAATGCATTTTCCTTGCCTCTGAATGTACGAATATGCTTAATAAAGTTTCTAGAGGAGGTAGTCTGGACATTAAGTTGGACATCAGGAATGCTTTCGACACTATGGACTGGATTTTCATTTTAATGGTTCATAAGAATTTTGGGTTTAATGATTCTTTTACTACAATGATCCGCACCTTATTCTATTCGGCTTCCATCTCTGTGCAGGTCAATGGGTCCCCTAAAGTTTTTTCAAATGCACTAAGGGGGTTAGGCAAGGTGACCCCCTCTCTGCCATTCTTTTTTCTATTGCTGAGGATTATTTAAGCAGGCTCCTCTCGAACCTTGTGAATCAAAACAAAATCAATCCCATTCAGCCCTCTAGAAACTTAAATGTTCCCACAGACCTTTTATATGCTGATGATATAATTTTTTTTAAATGCTGAAAAAAGAACATTAAAAATCTCAAAAGTGCCCTGGAACATTATGAAGATGTTTCGTGTGAAGCGATAAGTTGGTAAAAAATCTTTTGTTTTCTTTGGGAAATTTTTTTCCCCAAACAGAAAAAGTTACATCATTGATTACCTTGGAATCAAAGAAGGCTCTTTCCCTTTCACTTATTTGGGTGTTCCGATTTTTTTGGGGAAGGCCTATTTCTAGTTATTTTCGTAACATTGTTAATAATATAATCAATCAACATTAATCATGGAAGGGTTGGTCCATTTCTATGGCTGGAAGAGTTTGCCTTGTTAAGTCTATTATTGATTCCAAGATGGTATATTTGATGGTGGTTTACACTTGGCCTTCCAGTCTTCTCAATAAAATCAATACTTTCTTTAAAAATTTTGTTTGGTCCGGTAGTACGATTGAAGGAAAACTTGTCACAATTCCTTGGGCCAATTGCTGTAAACCCCTCGATAAAGGTGGCCTTGTCATTAAGAATCTTATGTTCTTTAATGAATCTCTTCAAGCCAGAATGACTTGGAATTTGATACATAGAATCTCTGATTCCGTGACCTTTATTAAGAAAAGATTTGTGAACAAGCTTCGGAATGGTAACTTGGGTTACATTACCTCTTCTCTCTGGCCATCCATTAGGCGTTCTTTACTTAAAATCATGAGCAATTATAGATGGATGGTCAGCGCTGACTCCTCTATGAATTTCTGGCTTGACAACTGGACCGGTGTTCCTTTAATCTCTATGCTAACTTCCACCACTACTCCTATGAACACCAATTACTCTATATGTGAGGTTTTTAACTCTCATGACATCCTCCTTGCAACCCACATCAGTCGTGTCATTTACAATTATCATTTTTTTGATACTGATGACTTCCTCATTTTGGATCCTGCTCTAAGTGGTATTCTGGATTCTAAAAACTTCTACAAAATTTTTTTTAGTAACTCAGATTCTAGATTTGTTTGGTTGAAAGATTTTATCAAGCATTGGACCAAGCCCTCGCAGATCTCTCTCATTTGGCGTGTTGCACATGATAGGGTCCCCACCGATGTCTGTCTTCAATCTTTTGGGATCTATCTTTGTTCTAGATGTACCCTGTGCAACCAACATCGTGAAGATTCTAATCATTTGTTCCTATCTTGTGCTACAGATACCGCTCTTTGGAATTACATTTCTAACATTTTTTGTTGTAGATGGTCTCTTCTTACTGCTATTAGATCTCAACTTCAATACTGTGTGATTTGGAATGCTTCCAAGAAAATCAAGAATCTCTTTTTGGCTGCGGTGTAAGAGCTCCTGCATGTGATCTGGTATGATAGAAATAATTTCATTCATAATAATTGCTCTATCAATCTCAATACAGGTAAACGTGTATTCTCATTGCCATCAAAGATGCTTCCTCTCTTTAGAAGGATCATTGTGACAAATCTGTTGGTGATTTTGAGATTCTCCACCGGCTTCGAATTGTGGGCTCTTATAGGCTACCCCGACGTACCTTTGAGGTCTTCTGGAAAGCCCCAATTCCAGGATGGATCAAAGTGAATGTTGACAGCGCCTCCAGAGCAACCCCAGGCTCAGTAGGCTGTGGTGCCATTTTCAGATATTTTATTGGAAAATGCCTTGGTTGCTTCTTCGGTGGATGTGATACAGCATCGGCTTTGGAAGCCGAAATGCTGGGAGTCATTCATGCGGTTGATTTTGCCACACAAAAGGGTTGGCGCAACCTGTGGATTGAATGTGATTCGACCACTGTTGTCCAAGCTATATAGAAAGGGGTGGTTCACATTGCTTGGCCACATACCTCTCGTTGGATGAAATGTCTTGACTCGCTCAGGGATATCAACTACATTTCCACTCATATCTTCAGAGAAGCGAACATGGTTGCCGATAGTCTTGCCAATAAGGGAGTCAATCAGGTTTTTACCTGGTTGGATGATTTGCCTAACGAATCACTCCCTTTCTTCTACAAAGATTGTAATATGATTCAGTCTTTCAGACTTTTGTAGCTCCTTTTCTTTTTAATCAATAAATTATGCCTTGGTCATTGACTGAGGCACCACCTCTTAAAAAAATGTTACTTTTTTCTATATATAGAATACTCCATAGTAATATTTTAATTTATTTTTATAAACAAAAACCATAATATATATATATATATAATACATTTCATCATGATGCTCCAACATTTTCTGAGTTCTAATGATGGAAATATTTATATTGGCTACATGCATAAATTATTATTTATATTTATCATTTTTAAATAAACTTTAATGAGAGTTAAATCAAATTCTATGTGTCCATGTGTTATTACATCTTATGAAGAAATTGTATCAAAATAAAACACACAATTGATATAAATTCAATCTAAATCATATATGATTATTAATTACTCATTGGTAATATCTTATGATATTAGTTTTTACAAAATGTTATTCATAAGAATTTTTTTATTAGGAGTTGACAGGGAATATATTTTTCTCCATTCATCAACTATATTGGAAAAATGTTTATCCACTATTTATTGATCTATTTCTAACCTGATATTTATTCAAGAAATTTCATTATTAGCAATAATTATATTATAATATGTTTCAATAGATATAAGGTTAACTTTATTTTTTGATATTGATTACTTAGATTATTTATAGGATTTATCCCTAATAAAAATATAGTTATTATTGTACTCTTTGAATTTCATAAACTCATTATCCTCTATATGAAACATCGAATCAGTCATAGATAATAATACTTCATTATATGAATTTATACCATTATGATCCATTACCATATTTTAATGTTCACATTATTTCAACAAGAACATCATGATTTAATTTATTTATACAAATTCATTCATTGAAAACAAATTATTTATCTTTATAAGATTAATATTCTTAATAATTAACTGTTCATTTTTTTATTTATCATGGTATTTTTCTCATGATTTTATTGAATATAAACATTAAACATGTGTTCAAACATAGTTTGTTACAATTCTTCACTCTAACTAATTTACGAATTGATTACTTTTTAAACAATTTCCATAAGATTGGTATATTTTTAAATAAAATATATATTTGTATTCACTACAATATTTATGGCATGATTCCTCCACATTACTCATAATAATTTATTTATTTATTAATTTTTTTACATCCTCTTTATTTGGATGATTTGATTTATCATTTCCCCCCACATATTTATAGGATGTTGTCAATTGTTTTTTACTAAAATTTTTTGGTTACTGTTTTTTATATAAATATTAATTAGCTCATTGGATTTTTCTCATCTTGGTGGAAATACAAATTTGATATTTTTCATTTCTATATTTAACTATCTTGATATAAATTAATGATTATTTAAAAACTAATCTTCTATATCACTATAAAATTCACTTGAAACTATAACCTCAACATATTCATTTATTGTTCCCTTTCCTATGGACTCAAAATGCATTTTTACCTTATCCTAATTGTTGAATTCATGATTTCTCTCATAATAAAGGCTTTGACAATTCTATGTACTACTTATAGGTTAGGATTTTATTAATACTCAATGGATTATATTTATTGTTAATTTTATTTGGGAAATTCATCATAATATTACTATTTATATTATAATCAGAATTGTTTCCTTAAATTTTATAATATATACAAATATATGAATTATCCGTATAAATTAATAGTAATTATTTTATTTTTTAACAATTTTCATGACTTAAAAAAGGTTTCTCCATATTTATTTTTTCCATTAACTATCATATTCCCAGGATAACTACATTATAATTTATCATATATTTCCAAACTATACTGATTCTTTATTACATTGGTAGGTAATTTCTCTAATAACTATATTTCAATAGAATTTTATTCCATTATATAAATATCCATATTCATTTTTATTAGTAATAAAATTATGACCATACATTCAAAAGGGTGGAATCCAAAATATATTTTATCTAAATATTAATGGTCATGGGATAGAACAGAGGGGTACATTATATTGTTTCAAATATTAATATTATTATAATACAATGTTAGAACCCCCTATAATCAATGGAATTCAAATTATACATGTTCATGAAATGATTAGATCTTGTAGAGGAAATTATTTTTTTATTCCAATTTATGTTACATAGAATAAGTTTCTATACTGAAATGCGAGAGGATGAATCTATATAGGATTTTTTATACATTTTATATTTACTTTAGAATAAAAAATGATGAAATTTTAATGTTTGATCAAATCTAATATAACATTAAATATACACTTAGACATGTAGAAAATATAAATGAAAATGAAATTAAATATTTAAAATATTTCATCTCTCATAATTTATACTCCATTCCGTTGATGGATTAATTCCCATAACACATATTTATTATAATAAGAAGAGGTGAATTATGATTTCATGTATGCATATATAATTTAATTTTTCATTTCTAGATACAAAATGGACAATAAAACTTCATACTACATGTAAAAATAATTAGAAAATGAACAAGAATTGTCCGATAAAAGATACAATTACTTATAAAACACCTTATATTAATCTATTTTTACAATCTCATATTGTATTTAATACATCCTTCTAAAATACTTATAAATTTTATATAGATCATATTCTCAATTCTCCAATATAAATTATATTCTCTAAATATCTATGTTTTTTTGTAAATAGATACTTATAATTATTGGAATTTCGTTCAATTCATCTCAATATTTCTCTCTTCCAAATTGATAAATAGAAAGTACTAATTCCCTCAATTTTATATTTACCCTTATATTAGAACCCTAGAAATATAATTTTAAAAAAATTAAGTGACATAAATTTAGAAATCATTATATTAATCATGAATGTTTAATCAAATTAATCAGAAAAATATGATCTACCATTTTCTTTTGAGGATATAGTAACAATAAAAACACCATTACAACAATTATATTTACTTTTCATTAACTAACTATCTCTATTACAATTACCAAAATACAAATTAACTATTTTTTATCAGTAAAATAAAATAAAATGATTCATAGTCACCATTTAGATAAAAAATAATAATATAATTCACAAAAAAAAACAACGTTTCCAATTTTATGAATAGTGATATTTTCCATTTCATTGAAAAATATTCAATATCATATTACAATCCCTCAAAACCTAAATAATAGTTTCATAGAACAAAACATAAAAACACAACATATTGAATATCTATAGGCATTAATTATTATGTGTAATAGTCTACTGAAAAAAATTTATGTTTTAAGTTGAACATGATAAGTACAATTCATCAACAAAAAAATTTCAATAATTATTTTCTAGTGATTATCATAAAAATAGAATCGGTTTCAAAAATACTTATGTTAATTAAAAATATTTCATGACTCAATTTTATCTTACCTCTATGTAGTTCAAAATCCCTATACACAAATTTAATTAGAAGTCATTTTGGATTATTTAAAACATAATGATTATATTTAACATCTAAAAAGTTTTTTTTCAGAATATATATCAATAAATCTATAACGATTTTATATAATGTTTCAATATAGACCTATGGGATGAATCAAACATAGTTAAAAATCACTCATACACTAAATCTGATAACTTGTACAGAAATTTAGAAGACATGTATAACAACCAATATGAAAAATATGAATTACTAGATAACACATAAAATCTTATAAAACAATCATACATAGGCTCAATTAAATCATACAAAAATTAAAATAAAAAAAAAATCATATATTAAATTTAATCATACATCAAGTAAAAATACCCAAACATAACAATTCAATTTTTATTTTTCAAAGATAAAATATAAATTCCATAATCATTTAAAAAACATTGAACCTTTTCAAACAAAATAAATATTATTTCTAAAACCCTAAAACCATTCAAATAGCATAAAAAAGATCTAAAAACACTCATATGATTCTCAACCTTGATTAAAAACTAATATAATCCATTATGAACTCCATGGACACTTCATATACACATGAAAAAGAAATTACAGAAGTCATTTTCAGTAATAAAATTAATTTATCTATAAAAAACCAAACCATTATATTTTAATCATTACATCATTTATTGTTGATTTGGGAATAATTTTTAGATCCATTATTTTCATTTCTATAAATTGATTTGAAATTTAGATTTATGACCCTCACTATCAATGTCAATGTTTATATGAATCATATTTACCACACATGATCTCATTAAAAAGTTGATATGTTTCTTTATTACTCTTCAAAACCTAGATAACATTATTTTTCAATTAGATTTGTTTTGTGACATTAAAATTATATATTGTTTTCATGAGGCATGTCATATTTTTTCAAAAAATTACTAGCTCTTAGAATGATGTTGGAAGTATGGCATGATCAAAATTATTAAAACAGTATTTAGAAAAAATTAACACTTCCATAGAAAATAAATTATTTAATTCGAAACATATAAAATTAATTTAATTGTATAAAATTCCAAAGCGTATGACCATTGAATTTATATGTGGCCACATATGACTATATACTGCACCAAATTATCAATTAAATATACCATGATGTCAATAAATTATAATAGAAAAATCAATTCTAGCTGAAAATTCCTATTGACTACATCATATTACAAATAATTTAATTAATTAATATGTATAACTATGTCAAAAAATGGAATTGATAAAATAAAACTAATTTTTTATAGTTCATTAGACATGAATTAGTTTTATTATGTGTAATGTTTCTTGGATCCATGGATTCATTATATAATTAAATAATGATATTACATGAAATTTATCTTTAAATAATTTCAAGGAATATATATTTTTAGATGATAAGAATAACCATGAGTATCTTTTATATAATGTATTAACTAAATTGTTTTATTTTCTCTCACACAAGTAATTTATGGCATATAAAGGGTACAATATTTTTCTTTCAAAAGGAGTCAGATCCATCTTTAAACATAAAACCATTTAATACATTCCAAATTATATATTGAATCTATCCATAATTTCCCATTAATAAATAATAATGTATTAATATATTTTTTATAATTTTTTTATGTAATATTATTGATGTCTCGAACCTGGCTGCCACTTAATCCATGCCCTGGGCCTGGTTGGCCACATGACCCCTGATGTGTCTCTCCATAAGCCAGGGGCTACAGACTAGTAGTAGGGGTTAAAATTTAGTAATTTAGGGAGACATTACCTCCATGCAATAGTTACATATATGATTCCACAATAATAAACAAAATAAAAGGGAACACGTACAAACAAATATATTACACAACGAAAATATAAATAGAGACAATGAAAGAGAGGATAATTCAAAGAAATCTTCATATGTAGTGTCTTATACAAAATTTATGCATGTAATTTTGATATAATATTAATATGATAACACGAATGAAATAAAAGTATAAAAAATTAATAAAAATAAGGAATCTCCATAGATTTTAAGGGCTCAGCCTGATTGAGCTCCAGTGAAGGAAATGAGTCAACAACCTATGTAGGGACATTTTCCCTTTCAAGTACCTACAGAAATATAATCTTCTCGGGTGCCAAAGGTAGACCGAATAGGTTGTGAGATAAATCTCAGTAGACCACCACCAATGGTGTATACAGGTAATGTGAGTCATCACCCATAAATAAGTAGTGAACATGTATATGAGATAAAGTAATGGAATTCCAAATAAACAAACAATCAATAGCTCAGGTAACTAAGGGTCATGTGCCTAGTCTACCTGCTTCATCTCAATACTAGTGTATCCGATCATGTCACAATGCATATATATATATATATATGTATAATTTATCACTATTATGGTGTAAGAATGTATTTCAACATATCTTATATATATAGGTTATATTTGGAATAATTTATGAATTCATCTCATCTAAGGGAGTGGATGTAAATGGTAGGAGGTAAGAATGCCTCCCATCCATAGCAGACTACGTAAAAAGACCGAGGTAAGAATTCCTCTCATCTATAGAAGATTTATAAGAAAGGTTGGGGTTTGAATGCCTCTTATCCACAAGATATTATAAATCTGATGAAGAAATAATTCCTCTCATCCATAAGAGATTATGTAAATGGCATGAGGTAAGAATGCCTCCAATTTATAGGAGATTATCTAAATGGAAAGTGGTAAGATGTCATCTCATCAACAGGGGACTATGTAAATGGAATGAGGTAAGAACACATATCATCAATAAGATATTATACAAATTGCATGAGGTATGATTTCCTCTTGTTCCTAGTAGATTATGTAAATTTCACAAACATAATATTATATAATATAAGGAAAAACCATCTTATATTATTTTTAAATTTAAAGAAAATGAACCATTTCATGTTATTCCATATAAACGAATCATGTCAAGGGTGAGGTTATTCTATCCCTCTATTCCATTTTCATTCAAGAGAAAACATTTGGAAGTTATAGGGATACATCATACTAGGAAACCTAAACAAACCAAACCTTATTATTATCATTGCAAGGAAAATCCATCCTAAGGGTACATGTTAAGGCTAAAGGATCATGGTCAAATACCCATAAGGTCAATTTTTTCCATTTCTAATTCAAAGGATCCTAAAAATCATTTAGACAACTTTATATAAGTCAATTATGCATGGGAAAATGGTAAATTCAATCAGATGTTTATTCGAGAGATCCAAATGTTATATGGACATTTTTGGAAAATTGGCCTAAAGTGGCCAATTTGGTTGGCACACCCCTGGGTGTCGATACCGATAAACGATGATCCCTAAACTCCTAAACTTGTTTCTTTTATACTATTCTAAGGCATTATGTCCATATAGACATGATGTAATCAAAAAAACAAAGGATATCAGCAATGACCATATCATGGTACAACAGATCATGTATGAGATGGATGATTCTCAAAAGGAATGGAGGTGTGTGGGTTCATTATTCAAGAGTTGGGGAAAAAATTAGAAGAAAATAAATTAAAGGTGGGAAATGTAAAATTTTCCGCAAAATTGGGATCACATGGTTTCTTTAAATTATTGGAAAAACTGTGTGCAAACCATGTGTGAAGGATTTGTACTATTCTGTGGTATGCCACACGACT
Source organism: Viscum album (assembly GCA_963277665.1). Lineage (NCBI taxonomy): Eukaryota > Viridiplantae > Streptophyta > Magnoliopsida > Santalales > Viscaceae > Viscum > Viscum album. The sequence goes on from OY728163.1 coordinate 670,994,971, forward strand.
ATGTGCCTAGGACCACAAGGTTTTAGACATACCACACATACATACAATATGACCTATCAGAAACCTCTCAGTTTACATTAACCATACAGCCTAGCATGCTGCCCATAAATCTAGATCTATATGCTCTGAACCACCTCCATAGAATCCTAGATCCATCCTTAGGCCTTAGAACACTTTTTCCTTGATTAAAGGAAGTATTATAAAAATGAAATGATTTGTATCTAGATCAAAATTCAGGATGTTTCAACCTACCCACTTTATAGAAAACCATTCCTGAGTTGGCCTTCTATGAGAATATAGTTACTATCAGAAAATAGTTCTAGACACAGAGATCTTATATCAGTTTTCCACTCCCAGGTCTCATCCTGTATGTGGCCATGCACCATAGCACCCACATCATTGGAATAGGCCACCCTCAGAGTCTCTTCATGCTCTGATCAAAAATATTAATTGGGTATTCCTTGAAAGAAGCATCCATATCCATATAAACCTTATTTGGATTAAAGACCTGATATGTGTTTGGATAATATTGGAAAAGATGATATATGTGAATGAAATCATTCATGGACCAATATCTCCGAGGAAGTGATAACATGTAGGATACTTGTCTGGTCTTCTTCACAACCTCTAAGCGTCCAAAAAATATCAGTGATAACATACCCTACTTACAAATATATCTATTCCCCTACCTGGGAATGAAATTAAGGAAAACCCAGTCTTCATCATCTAACTCGACTATTTTGCTGAATCTGTTGGCATAAGTCTATTATCTTTAGAGAGCTGTCAACATGCATTTCCTGATCAGCTGGACATGCTTTGATGTCTCCGGCATGAGACAAGGCCCAAGAACAGCTGGTTCCCCAACCTCAACCATCACATAGTTTAGGAACAAATCCTACCATATTAGGCTTTATAGAGAGACATATCAATAGTATCATGTAATCTATTGTAATAATAAATATCGAAAATGGGAATGTTTTTGTCCTAGGAACCCCCAAGGTCGAGATTATACACATAAATAATATCTTCTCAAACCTAAAATGTATACTATGACTATCCATCATTCTTTGAGGGATAATACATGCTCAAAATTACCTACATAAGCAAGGGATTATTCAACCCTTTCCAAAACCATGACATAAAATGATTGTCTCTATTAGAAACAAAATAACATGGTGCTCTATGAAGACATACTACATCCTTGATGTATTGTCTCCCTAGATCATCTATTTAGAAGGTCTCTCAAATAGGTAAGAAGTGTGATAACTTCAATAGACGATCAATGAAATCACACACTATGTCATTGAAACAAGTTGATATTGGTGAACCAGTCAAGAAGTCCAATGAATCATCGTCCCACATTAATTCAGGAATAGATAATGGCTAAATAATCCCTTCCTGATAGTGTTGTTCTTCCATCACCTGCTGATAAGTAGAACATCACAATATGAAGCTCACTATCTCATATGTCATGATAGGCCACCAATATTGATCACGAAGATCTTGATAAATTTTGATTAAACCAGCGTGAACTTCCCATACTAAGTCATGGAAATCCCTTATTATCTCCTCTATGATGTCTACTAGGACCCATACACACCCATGGAACAAAAGAGTATCATCCCCATAGAAAAACTAACTAGAAAAAGAATCATCATCATATACACATTCCCACAAGAAAACGCCTTTAGGATTAGGTAAATGTATAGACCTCACTCATTCCCGAATAGTATATGTCATCACTATGGATGAGAGTATAGTCTGACCATGGTCCTTCAGAACCCCAATTTGAATCATAGAGAACAAGCCCATAAATTTAAATTCATCACTGGATTACTAAAAAACATGTATTTAAATTTTCTTGCTCAGAGAATTGGCTACTAAATTCCTATTTCCAGAAGTATAGGATAATAGAAATACAAAGATTGCAGGTACTTGACCCACCTACACTGCCTTGGATTTAGATCTCGTAGTGTAAATATATATTTGAGGATTTTCTAGTCTATTAACACCACAAAATTTTCTCCCAATACGTAATGTATCAAACAACGTAAGGAAAGAATGGTTGCCATGAGATCAAGGTTGTGAATTAGGTAGTTTTTCTCATGAGGCCTCAACTGACATGAACCATATGCCAGAACTTGCTCATCTGGGATCAGAACATCTCCATGACTGATACCCGATTCATCACAATAAACTATATAATCTTTTACATGTTCTAGAAGTAAGAATATCTATTCAGAATTATGTCTACCCTTCATCTCCTAAAGTCTTATTCACAATATTAAAACATTTCTAATTTCACACCCATCTTTTTCAATCCACTATTTGGTGATGCAAGGTGTGAGAAGTCCTTAATGAATTATTGATAATATCTAAAAATTACTAATAGACACTGAATATTAAAGTCATTATTGGGTTTATCCAATGAAACTATAGCCCTCACATTCTCTAGGTCAATAGAAACTCTTAAATCCAAGATGATATGACACAAAAAATTTACTTTATTAATATAGAATTTTCTTTTACTGACCATATCAAAGAGCTGATGCTCTCTCAGTATATTCATCACAATATCAAGATGAGACGACTGGTATTATCTTGAGTGAGAATACACTGACATATTTTTATTGAAGAAAACTATAAATGAATCCATATTTGGGTGCAAAACCAGATTCATAAGATCCAGAAATACATAAGGTGCGTTTTAGAGTTCGAACGACAAAACTAGGTACCCATAGAGATAGTACATTCTCTTGAAAGATGTGATATGTATGTCGAAGGTCCTGACATGAAATTCATGTTATCCCAACCTCATATATTTATTTGAAATCACCTTCACTCCTTGGAGATGTCCAAATAAGTCATATATTCTAGGAAAATGATACTAGTTCTTAATATTGAGCTAATTCAACTGATGATAATCCACAAAAAGCCTAATGGTACCATCCACATTCGTAGAAAATAGGACATGTGAAACCCATGGATAAGTGATGGGGAATATAAATTCAATCACCTCTAGATCCACCGATTGATTCTTGAGCCACTTGAGCTCCTTATTTTCCATCTAATACGGAGGTATGGTCGCGGGTGATGCTCGTTGAACAATTTCAATAGTAATTTATACCTTTCTCACTAGAGGTAGACCATGGAATTAACCAGAAAAGACATATCTAAAATAATACACATTAAGAGGGAAAATAGGTGTTGGAACCCCTACCCATCTTGGTAATGAATCAAGACTTGAGTAGTAACATTGTCAAGTATCTACTGGTCAGGTCCCGATCTAGTTGCACTGAGATCCCATTCTCCCCTGTGCACATGTATAACGCCTTATGTTGATGTAAACGTCACAGTCTAAAGATAAATGTGAATATAGGCTCTTTTGGAAACTATGTTGTCTATTCCAATGATTATATCAAAGCTTTCCATGAATTGAACTAGATGTTACATAGGAATAGGTAACCCCCCACCTCAAGGAGACAACTCTAAGAGAGGAAAACACCCTCTGAACAATTTTTTAAGGGTGTATCTACAGTCATAACACCATGATAAGACTCGGGGTAGAGTCCCAGAATATCTTGGGTAATTACATACATAATTTTGTAACAACCTAGTTTACCTTATGATTTTTAATCGAAACTAGTACCTTACAATATAACCCTCATAACTACCTTATTGTGTAACAATCACAGTTACACTTAGAGAAACCACACTACAGACCTCAAAACAACACATACCCACTATATAGGAGGGAGATATTGGTCCCACCCTTCATCATAATCAATGTCCATGAACTATAACATAATCATAAAATAATAATACTTTCATAAAAATAATCACTTTTGATATTGTAAAACTATAAGTTTAGAAAATGATTTTATAAGAATAGTCATTTACAAATAACATCTAATTTTTTTGATTATCAATATAACGAATGAAATATGTATATAAACTGAAAATTTCATTGATATTACACAATATAAACATAAATTCGTTACACAAACAATCTTATAACCATATAATCAATGGAGTAGAATGTTAACCAAAATAATGAAAATTGGGTTAATAATTATATTACCTAGGGTTTGTAATATATAAAACATGTTTAAACCTATAGTGTAATTATTAGAAGAGTTTTATTAACATTTTAGAGAAAAATATTTATTTTTATAACGCATTATATGATCATTTCATAACATAATTTCTCCCATCAATTATTATTATTTTGTTTCTTCCAAGGTTTCATGTACGTTCATTACATGATTTCAATGGCAGATTTGTATTTTTTTTTCATATGGAAATGAAAATTTGGAAGTGTAATAAAATAGTATTCATTGGTTTCCATAATATTTAATGATAACATAAATAATTTCTTATCATTTATGATGATATGTTTTAGGATAAATCATTAATAATATTTTTTTAGATCATTTCTGGGTTTTCCTCAAAAATCATGAACTACATCCATTTTATAAATTAATTTCATGCATAAAAGTTAATTCCAGAACATAAAAGTAGTCACATAATAAAAATTTAATTCAGATTCAACAATCAAAATTTTTAAACAAATAGTTTATATAGAAGTAAAGGAAATAGAATACACATTGTCAATGATGTTGGAAAGTCAAAACAAAATGGAAGGTGTATTTATAAGAGGGGGGAATGAAAAAATGTAATTTGAGATGTTTTTTCAAAAACATGATAAAATAGTGAATATATAATATTATGGACCTTTATCCTCTTGTATAAGGGGAATATCAGATATTATAATTAAAGAAAATGAATTGAAATGAAAACACAGGAATAAGAAATTAGATTTTTACCTCTTGGTGTCTTCTCCTTGGGATCCTCCTTAAGGCCTTCAGTTTTGGACTTTTGGTGAAACCAATAGGTCTTGGACATGGGGAAGATACTTAGGGATCTAATTTGGTATAAATTAGAAAATTTTCAAATCATGAGAGGTGTGAGAGGAAGAGGGTTAAGTGTGGTAGTTACAGTGGAGGAGAGGAGGGGTTTCACAATATTTTAAGCATTAAATTAATAATATTGATCAAGACTATGAATAGTTCTAATTCTTGTGAAAAAATAGTAGGGAGAGAATGTCTGTTTGAAACATGTATGATTAAATCATCCATGATTCTAGTAATAGTTCCTTTAGCATATAATTTATATATATGATATTTTACTGTATTTAACTATTCATAAAATTGAAGTATTTAAGAAAAATACAAAAAATTCACCCAAATCATTTTTCGACAGGAAAAATTAAAAAACCAACTCCATTTTTTGGAAAAATTTTTATAAAAATTATTCAATTTATTTTTAAATAAAATAATATTTTATCCCAAAAATAAATATTTTATAACTATAACTGATTTTATATCATCATGAAAAATTGATCAGATCTCATTATCTTATATCCATAAGAAAAATAAATAATATTATTATATTATTTTCATAAGGTTCATTTTAAATTTAATATTTCTATTCATATGGGTATGTTAATATTCACTAAATAACATGTTGGGTTTTTTCGACTCCAAATAACTTACTGATCACAACCCATGATGACCATTTTTTGACATTCAAAACATAGAGGTAGAGAAATTATATTTAACAGATAACTTATAACAATATCCAAAAAAATGATCCATTATAAAGAGACTTAGTGTTTGATGAAATTCATTAAATTTACTTGTAAAACATTGGGGTTTTAAATTCTCTCCAACATTTGAAAATTGAGTCCTCACAATTTTTAATTTACATATTAAACAGGTTATGGTACCTTTTCCTCATAGAATTTTCATATTCCCATGTTGTTTCTTCAACCATGTTATTTATCCACAAAACCATTATCTGATAGATTAAATTATTATACAAAAATAGTTCTCTTTGATCAATTATCTAAAAATGTTTCTATTCATAGGAAATATTATAATCTAACTGAACTGCTTCTCTACTGAAAAAATTAGATGAATTTGTCACATAATATTTCAACATCTAAACATGAAAAAACATTGTGAACCTAAGATATAATTGGAGGCAAATCTTCTCAGTAGGCGACTAGTCAATCATTATCTATGATTTCATATGTTCTAATGAATTTTAGATATATCATTCATTTCTTACTGAAACACATAACACTTTTCTACTGTGATATAGTAAAAAAAGATCACCTACCTCAAAAGAAAAGTCATTCCTCCTATTGTCTGCATTACTTTTCATCCTGATCTGTGATGTCCTAATTTGTTGATAAAGAATAATTCTATCCTCAACCTCTTCTTCCACTAATTATATTCCCATCAGCTTCCATTCCCCAACATCATCCCAAAATAATGGAGTTTGACACTACTTCCTATAAAATTCCATAAATACTTCCATTTATATACTGAATGAATACTATTATTGTATGAAAAAGAAATTAAAGAATGTTGTTGATCCAAACTTCCTTGTTAGTCCATTGAATAAGCTCAAATCATATCCTCTAATGTATGAATTGTTCTCTTATTTTATCCATCATATTGAGGATGAAAATATGTGTTGATGTTTAATTCAGTCTCAATGACTTCTAAAAGCATTTCTAAAACTTATTATCGAACCTAGAATCATGGTCAGATATAATGGAAATAATAACACCATGTAACCAAAAAATATATTTATGGTACAGTCAATAAAGTTGATCCAAATACCTTGTATCTTGAATAGGAAGGAAATGAGAAGATTTAGTTTGTCTATCAACAATAACCCCAATTGAATTTTTATCTCGAGAATTTTTTGGTGGTCCCACAACGAAGTTCATGGATACATTTTCAAATTTCCACTATAGAAATGAAAAAGGATGAAGCATCCCCTTTAGTATCTACCACTCTACTTTAACATATTAACATTTCAAGAATTTCATGCTAAAATAATAAAAATCCCTTTTCATTCCATCCCTCCAGAAATAATCTTGAAGGACTTTATACATCTTAGTACATCATGGATGAACTGAAAATAGAGAACCTTTAACTTCACAGGAAAATTATTTCTTGAACTATGAATTAAAATGAACAAACCACCCTTTTCCAAATCCTTAAAAAAATCATTATCATGGTTAAATTCTAAAATTATTCCCATTTTAAAAAATTCTACAATTTTCTATAGCTCACGGTCTTCCTTCTTTACTTTCATAATTCTGTCTAAAAAAATTAACTACACTAAAACCTCAAACAAATTAGATATATTTTCTACACCAAGAACATAGAATCCAAAATTAATCAAGTCATTAATCAAGGTTTCATGTTTGAAACCTAACTTGTTTAATGATGAATGATGTTTTTAACTCAAGGTGTACTCTAATGTTTTTATAGGATGGTAATTGATCATGTAATCAAAATATTTTATCATTTTAAACCAAATTCTCTACCTCATGCTTAATTGTTTCTGAGTGAATATATAATTCCGACATTTATATTCATTATATATTTGAAATTTGGCTCTGTATAAATGATTCCACAAAATTATTAAAGAAGAAACACATTTGAGAATTAAAAATAATGTGTGGGATAATTTAACTAATGAGGTTTTAGTTGTCTTTTAGAATAATTTATTTCCTTATCATTTTCCATCAGAACACAACCAATTCACTTCAATGAAGAAACAATTTAGATGAAAAAATCACCATTTCAAGAAGTCAAGGAAAAAACTACATCATTAACTAATCTCTTCTTCAGTTCCAGAAACCAAATATCACATTCTTCTGTCAAATTGTTTTTACCCATTTTAACGTTAACTTTGTTAGATGTCTAGATAACCATGAAATGTTTTTAACAAAACATCCGTAATAACCTAATAATTCAATAAAAACAAAAATTTATGTAACATTTATAGATCTTGGCCTTTAATTAACCAATTATTTTGGCTACGATCAACTGCTATTCCATCCTTATTTACAATGCTCCCAAGAAATGTAAATTATTTTAATAAATAATAACATGTTTCATAATTTTCCATAAAATTTCATATCATTTAGGGTTTTCAAAGTAACCCTTCAATGTTTCTCATGATATTATTTAGTTTTATAAAGTACTAGAATGTCATCAATAAATAAAACCAAAAACATATCCAAGAACTCATGAAATATTATATTCATAAGATCCATGAATACAACAGGTGTATTAGTTAACCCAAATGGAATAACAAAGAAATTAACAATGACTATATATACTACAGAACATATTTTTCGGGATGTTTTCTTCCTTTACATTAAACTGATGGTTCCTCGACCTCAGTTCAACCTTTAGAAAATACTATCCCCGAGAGTTTATCAAATAAGTCATCGATATGAGGAAAGGGTTATGTGTTTTTATTCAAGGAACTATCATCAATACAAAGTCTAAATGGACCATATTTATTTTTAAGGAACAAAACTAGAGCACCCCATTGTGATGTGAAAGGAAGAATGAAGACTTTGTCCAGAAAATACTACAACTAATTTTTCAGTTTAATAAGTTCCATTTGAGTCATTCGATATGTTCTTCTTGAAATTTGAATTTCATTTGAAACTAAGTCAATTGTGAATTTAACTTCATGATTAGGTGTGGCACTAGGTACCTCATCATGAAAAACATGAAGAGATTAATGTACCACTAGAACATCATAAATCTGATCAATTAACTTGAATTGAAAAATATGAGAAAGATAATATTCGTTTTTATCTATCAATTGTTTATCAACTTCCTGATATGTTATCAATTATATGGGTTCATTCTTGAATACACACTTAAAATATTTATAAAAAATAACTTTCATAGCTCTATAGTCAATCTTATCATGAAAAACAGAAGCCAATCCATTCCCCAAATAAAATGAAACTCTACCAAGGAAAAAAATAAGGATTAAAACTAATATCATTCCATAGATAATTATAGGAATATTCATAAAATGAATTATTTCCTGTAACATTACCCCCTAGTGTTTCAACAATTAGTTATTGTCTAATTTATTGACATGATATTTATAATGTTCCAGAGAATTTCGTAGAAATAAAGGAATGTATAGACCCCATATCAAACAAGACTTTACAAAAATCTATTTAAAAAAATAAAGTATATGAGGCCACTTTTTCAGATGGCCCAACACCTACTGATGTAGTCATAAAGTATCTCAGTACACATTTCTTCTTCTTGTATGGCTTCTTTTCAACATTAAAATCATTATTTGGGAATAAATTTTCATAATGACCTGTCTCACCACATTTAAAACAAATTATTATTTTTATTAGGATTATTCTTAGGATAATTGTCCTTACAATCTTGGGTCAAATGTCTAAAATTACCACATTGAATACACTTCCCTATTTGGGTATGGTATTCCCTAGGGTTCTTTTTTTCGCAGATTTCACATACTCAAAACTATAATTCCTTAACATAATATTTATTTGATTAATTCTTACCCATAGTATTCCATCTGGACCTCTTATTGTCCTTATTGTCAAAGTGAATGAGATCATTAGCTAACATCATTTCTACCCTCTCAACACATCAGAAAAGTTACTGAAAACATATGAACACATGGGAAGTCCATTCATTTGATAACTCAGTATCAATTCTGAGTAAATATTTTTTCTTTTGGTATCAAGATATAGAATAATATTTCATGAAAACCACACCAGTTAGGTGATGATTTCATGATACATGGCAATTGAATCATCATATTTTTTTTCAATTCATAGAATTTCTTCCACATCCTAAGTCAAAAATCCATAGGAAAATATTTTTAATAGAAAAGACATTTCAATTCATCCCACAGTATGGATTAAATTTATTCTATATACATGATATTCTTGAAAGTTGACAACGACAGAACAACTTATCCTTCATAATGATAACTGGAAAGACTCATATTTTTATTATCTGAACATCCCATAAAATCAAATATATTTTCAAGGGTTTTCATCCATCCTTCAACCACTACTGGTTTAGAAGATCCATTGAAATCAGGTTTGTGTTGTCTCATAAAATGTTGCACTATAGTCATGTTCATTTTTTGTACCACCATTTTTTCTCTTACATGGATTCCACCACCATTTATATCCTGCATCATCTGAGCCATTACTATCAAAATATTCTCGGTTCCAATCCCTACCATTCCAAACTATAGATTCAAAAATATATCATTATGTCAGTGCCTCTCCACTTCATCTTCCATATTTCTTCAACATAATTCTATTATGAAAAACATATCTTAGTTGAATAAATATGGTAATATTTAAATTCAATAACATTTAAAATAAATGATAGTGTAAAAATCATTTATGATATTCATTTCACGTATTATTAACCCCAAAGGTTATCTCAACCATCCTCTGATACCTACTATTATGACCCATCCTTATTACATTATATAATTTCGAATTTTAGTCGAAAAACTACATCATTACATATTGAGGATCAGTTCAAGATTATAAATTTAGATAATTGGGAAATAATATGCACATTCAATTCAACATTTATAAAGAGTGGATACCACAAAAAAAGAATTCATTTATTCAGGAATATAAAACTTTTCAAACAAAACGTGATTTCTTTGACAAATTTTCATAACATTTAACAATGATTCCATATTTTTCTTTAACATGATAATAAATAATGATAATCATTCAAAAACTTGGGATGAGAACAATGAGCTTGGTAAGGGATACAAAAATAATCAATGAAAACATTAATCCATGAATACTTGTAAACATATGATTTAAAAAAAAGGCATATTTATCACCCATTATACATACATTGTTAAACATGGGAGTTCCAAGAGATTTAAACCAAACATAAAGAACATAATTTAAACCATAATGGATTATTGGGGAATTAATTACATAATATTGTAACCGTCTTAGCTACATTATGATTTATTACCCTCAAAGCTACCATACTGTGTAACCCTCACGACAACCTTATTGTGTGACCATCACAGTTACCCTTGGAGTAACCATATGGTCAACCTCCATCATACTCATACCAAATGTATTCTTGGAAGATATAGGTCCCACCATTAATTATAAAAATTAAAATAACCACAACATAATAATCAAACAAGATTACTTTCTTAAAAACATTTACTTTGGATTTTGTAAAAGTAGAAGTTTAAAAAAGGATATTATAAGAAAAGTCCCTTACAAATAACATCTAATTGATATAAGAATAAATATAATAAATGAAATATGTGTATAAAATATAAATTATCATTATTCAACATAATATAAAAAACATCATTACAAAAACATTCAGAGAACCATATAATCAATGATGTATAAGGTTAACCCAAACAATGGAAATTGGGTTAAGAATTCCTCTACCGTGGGTTTTTATTACCTCAAAGTTGTTTAAAAATATTATATTATAGATAAATGAGTGTTATTAACATGTTAAATGATAATATTCATGTTTATATCAATTAATATGATTATTAAATAACATTATATTACCCTTTAATTATAATTATTTTGTTAATCCCTTTGTTTGAGGTGCATTCTTTACATGATTTCCATGGCCGTGTTGTATATGATTTTCATGTAATATAAAAATGAACGTACAAAAGTGGAATGAAATAGTATTTATATGTATCTATAAAATATAATAATATAATAAATCATTTTGTTATCATATATGATGATGATTCATTAGATAAAACATAAATGATATTTGTTTAGACCATTTTTGGAAGTTCCTCGATAATCATGAACTTCTATCATTATATGAATTAATTTAAAACATATAAGTTCACTAAAAAACATAAAATACGGTAAATTATAAACTATTAATTCTTCTTCTACAAAAAAATGATTTTACTAATAGTTTTAATGTATCTAAAGTAAATAGAAATCCCATTGTCAATGATGCTGGAAAGTCGACACAACACAGATGATGTATTTATAATAAGGGGAATGAGATAAAATAATTTGGGAAATTTTACAAAAACATTATAACATCCATAATATATAAGATTTTGGAGCTTTAATTCATCTAGTATAATGTTAATGAAAATATTATAATAAAATAAAAGGAAATGAAAATTAAACACAATAATATGAAAGAGGGTTTTTTCCTCTTGATCTCTTATCCATGAGATCCTCCTTAAGGCATTTTGTTTTGGCCATTGGTTGAGTCCAATAAGTCATAAACGTAGGGAAGAGCCTTGGGAAGTGTATTTGTCATAAATTATACAATTCTCAAAGGATGGGAGTTTTGAGAGGAAGAGTGGGGTGGGGTAGTATTTATATTGGAGGAGAGGAAGGGGTTTACATTATTTTAATCATTAGATTAATATTAATGATCAATACCATGAATATTAATGAGAGTATTTGAGTTAAATAAAGTGTTATTAGATCATCCATGATTCAATGAATAGTATATTTAACATAAAATTTATATATACAGTATTTTACCGTATCTCACTCTTCATAAAATTTCATGTATTTCAAAAAATCTAAAAAAATAACCCTGCACATTTTCAATGTATAGAATTAAAAAAAGAACACCATATTTAGAAAATAATTTTAATAAATATTATTAATTAAATTTTTAAATAAATTCACAATTTATTCCAAAATTACAATTTTAAAATTATAACTGCTTTTATATCCCCTTGAAAAATTAATCAAGATCTTGTTACCATATAACCATAAGAAAATAAAATAATAATATGGTTTAATATTCATAAGGATCATATTACTATTAATATTAATATTCATAAGTGTATGTTACTATTAAAAAAATGAGTTGGTTTTATCAGACTCCAAATAACATACTGTTCAAAACCGTTGAAAAACATTTTTTGAAATTCAAAACATAGAAGCGGAAGAATTATGTGTTACAACTAGTTTGAAACTATCACCTTAAATCAACATTCCATAATGAAGAGACTTGGAGTTTCATGAATCTCATGATTTTTTTGTAAATTCATTGGGTGTTACAGTTTATATATATATATATAAACATTATTTTTGGCATAGGGTAATAATGCCTCTCATCCAAGAGAGAAATTATAAATGGAACGTTGAAAGAATGACTCTAGTCCATAGGAGATTATATATATGACATGAGGTAATAATTCCTCTTATCCTTAATGGGGTTTATAAGAAAACATTGAGTTTGAAGTCCTCCAATCCATAGGGGATTATAAATTGAATGAGGAAAGAATAAATCTTGTCCATATGAAATTATGAAAAAGGCATGAGGTAAGACCACATATCATCTAATAGAGGTTATGTAAATGGAACAAGGTAATAATTCCTTTATTCCATAGGATATTATATAAATAGTATTAGGTAAGAATGCCTCTAATCCATAAAATATTACATAAATGGATCAATCATTATGTTATATAATATAAGGAATACACATCTTATGCTATTATTCAATTTAAAAAAATGAAACATTTTACGTCATGTTGTATGACCAAATCATGTCAATGGTGATGCCATGCCATCCCTTGATTCCATATCATTTCAATCCAAACTAATTAAAAGGTCTAGGGATATATCATCCCATCCAACCTATACAATCTAACCCTTATTATTATCCTCGCATGGAAAATCCATATGAGGGTTAGGTGTTAAGGATAAAGGATTTATTTCAAATACCAATATGGTAAAATCCATAATATCTATAAAAATGATCTTAATCATCATTGACACATTTTTATATAAGTTAAATACACTGGGTACAAGGGTAAATTCAAATAGAATTAATCTGGATTATCCTAGTGTGATTTAAAAACTTTGGGAAAATTGGGATAAAGTGTCCAATTTGGTTGGCAGAACATGTAGGTGTCCATACTGAGAAAGTGTGTTCTCTAAACCCATAAAAAAATATTCAATTAACATAATAAAAGAAATTATATTCATATATACATGAAGGAGTCAACATAAAAAAGTATCTCGAGATATGCACAATCACGAAACAATAGTTCTTTTATGAATCAATTGAATCTGAAAAGGAAAACTACATGACCACCCCACATTAGGGTTGTAGAAGATGCCTACATTGATATTACCATCATATTCGAAGCTAGTTATAAGAGATATGAGTTTCATTACAATTACATAAAATAAGGGGAAAAATATTGAATTTAAATAGAACAACAAATGTTGATCTTTACTGAGATAGGAAGATCACACATGGTATGATTACGTCAAGGGTTCCAACAATTCTTTCAAATCAACAATCGGTCGGCAAATAAAGGATTTGTAGGAGATCCATGTTAGAGGAGGGTTTGAGCTTCAATGGGATAGAGTTGTATGGGTTCGGTCTGCTGGAGGTGAGGAAAAAGAGAAAAAATGGAATAATGTAGAGGTAAAATCGTAATTTTGACTACAAACCAGGATCACATGATTTCTATTCATGGTTTTCCAAACCATGCATAAACCGTGCATGAAGGCTATGTACCCTTTTGTTGCAGGCCAGACGGTCATGTGCATGGGTCTTCATGGTTTCCAACCAACCGTGTGGACTTACAGGTTCCCTTGTTTGTAGTTATATGGCTTTCCCAAACCGTCCGTCCTAGGTCGCACGGTTTTTCATAACCATGATACCTAGACTTGAGCCCGTATCCCTAGACCTACCTACTCTGAACCATCCACAAACACTCCCCAGGCCCTCCATTGTCCATATCAAACCGTTACCATGATTAATTAAAGGATTATAAATGAAAACCAACAATCTGTACCTTGATCAAAAGGTGTTTCATTACAATATTCAAAACTATAATGTATTTATGACATTATTATATCACAATTATGGATGTTCGAACAATGTGTACTTTTTTCTTATATTTATTTCAATCATTATAATATCTTTTTTTATATTTCCCTAGAAGATATCAACACATTTCAACATTTAAACAAATAGCTATATTGATAATTGGTTTTGAATTATTTCAACTTCTTATGAGAAGTTAAATACATTATTTAACCATCAATAAGTGTAAATCATAGTAAAAATATATTAATAACACATGATTTTTTTCCTCTCATGTCATAGTTCATAAATTTAATTTTACTATTAAAAAATTGAAAACAAATATTTTTCTCCTTATTAATGAATCCCAAATACATACTGTTAATTGGGATATCATTTACCGTGAACAGAGTAATGAATTTCAATTGAAAATATTACTTCATATATCTATAAAAAATGTATTATTCATTCATTCTATAGGGGTATGAAAACAACAATTAATAATGAATTATAAGAAGCAATATTATTTTTATGTTACTTACGTCACAAAATATTTAGATAGAACATTTAATTTATCATATTATTACATTTTTTAAAATATAACATTTAAATTTCAAATAAAAAATTCCAAGTATTAAATTTCCAATTAAGGTTTCTATAAGACCATAATATTGTATTATAAATTTTCCTTAAATTGAATATAATTTGTAACACCCTGAGATTTAATATGAAAGATCATTTCATTCAGTATCATGTATTATTAATACTCATCTGGGATCAAGGAATTAGTAGGGGGTTAATATGTGATAATCATTTATATTATGTTTCCTTTCATTTGAAATAACAATTTACTCCTTTTAAATAATTATCACCTTTTTGAAAAAAATAATCATTAACAAATCCATAAAATGTATTTCAATGGGTCACAACTCAAGAATAATAGATATGTCATTGGAACGATATTGAAAAAATATACAAATTTTTAATATAGTAGATAAAAATATTTGTTGTTGAACAAATATTTAAGATATACCCATAATCATTTTTCAAAATATTTTTAATACAATAGTTCATGTGATTAATCTATAATGACGGATGTAAAAGTAATTTTTTAACATGTAATGAAAAATTAACTAGTTGGATCAAAACATGTTATAATGCTACCTTGTCGACCATCAATTATATAACCTTTATAATGTAATTATTCCATTTTACAACCACCAGTAGGTAGAAACAACCATTATTATAAGGCCCCAGCCTTAAACCTTACTTAATATTGAATTAAATGAATAATTCACATTGAGGATCTTTTCAGGTTTAATGTTTTAGAGAATTAGGAAATAACTATTACATCACAAAAGATTACAAATTAGAAACTTCTACTAAGTTTCCATAAAATAAAAACTCTTAGAAAGAAACATGTCTAGTTCAATGTTTTATATAGCATGAACTTCCCTTGATCCCATCCTTGACCCTATTCCACATTAACTCCTGTGAAAATCATTTAAAAAACACTTGGGGTGAGTATAAAAATCCCAGTAATGGATACACAAATAATGAAAACTATTAGTTTATCAAAACAATGAGTAAACCATTTATACTATATCAATGTATTACATTTCACCTTTATGAAGTAGTAAAAATTCTTCACTGAATAAAAGGTCATTATTTACCCTTTTGTAACCAAAAGATTACCATAAAACCCATATAAAGATCACATAACATATAAAGGTAGCTTGGGATATAAACATACTTAAGTGGAATAACCATACGGTCGACTTCCACACATATCACTTAATGGAATAGCCATACAGCCAACATCCATACATACTTAATGGAAATCCATACAGCTAACTTCCATACCCAATGAATTGGAGGTTATAATGTAACCACACATCCTGGTATTCATGGCACCACCCGTCATATGGTTTATCATGTAACCACCCATCAAATGTCCAAGTACCATTATAAAATTATAAGACATAAAACAAATATAATGGAAAGAAAACATTTCCACACATTGATCACAATATATCACTCAAATATATTGACATAACAAATCCATTATAAAAACCATTTTCAATACCAAAATACATAAAAGAGTATATGGTATTTATTTCATTTTAAAAACATCACGGCTTGTTGAGAAGTCAAAGACCAAATAATACTCGCGGTGACGGAAAATGTAATTTTCACCGTGTACGTTAAAAGAAACATTTCTGTTTGTCGTTTGGTAAAACGCTTCGTAGAAAAAGATTCCTTTTGTATAAAATTAAACAAAAAAGGGTTTTATACAACGTATAAAATATAGTAGTGTATAAAATTAAATATTCCTCAATGAAAGGAGATTGAGACGAAGTCCCTTACCTCGGGTCCAACTTGACTCGATCATTCTTTAACGTCCTGAATAATAAACTTGAGTTAATTTATACTTTCTTAAGAAACTTTTTCATGATTATTATTACTTTTATATAACTTATTTCCATGTTATAAAAATTATGTAATCATTTAAGTTAATAATGTTTGTTTTTTCGATATTTGGATCTTAAGTCGAAAGTGGACTTCTTACAATTACATGTTGTTCGTGTGGTCAAAGGTTCATTATATAAAGAATGATATTCATGATTTGAATATAATATATATAATATATATAAATATATATATATAATACATGTATTTATAATATTACAAAATCATTTAGAGGTGAGAAATTAAATGCACCGTTCATGGAGACGGTAAGCCTTACGTACGCATGAACGCTACTTTCATTTCTACGTCATATTAATGGAAATAAAACTAAATGAGAGATATTTATATTTTAATTAGATAATTATATTAATCATTTAGATGTAACATGGATCATATATATCCATTATATATATGTACTTATAATAGTACATTACATTTGGGGATACAAAATGAAATGCACCGTTCATGGAGACGGTAAGTCGTACGTACACATGAACGCTACTTTCATTTATATCTCATACATTAATGGAATGAAATAATAATTATATAAAAGTATATTATAATTCTACTATAACATCATATATAATAACTTTAAATCCATCCTTTATACATCCCACATATGGCATTAACGAATCAAATCACTTTGAGGGGGCGGTAGTCCGCACTTCCTAAAATGAAGATATCACGTATACCCATAATGGAAGCCATAAAAGTATGACATAAATTAAAAATATAGAAGCTTAAGGAAAACATAAACATATAATATATCATATATAAATGTAGTGACATCTTAATGTCCACCTTTGAATGTGTTAAAAGAATATTGAACAATCATCGTTTCGTGAGACAGAAAATCGCCATCCTAAAAAACAGTATGTTCATTAACCATTAGATGTAGGTGTTTGTATGTTTAGCTCTAATAATTATAATAAAAACATCATAGTATATTGAAGATACTAGTGGTTTTACAAAATAAACGAATAAATGAGTTTAGGGGGTTGGAGAAGCAAAATAAAACAAAAGAACACAAGTGAAGAAATTACCTTAAAATTGGGTAACTCTCTTAGATATAAAGGATTCCTTGGGAAGACTTCTGCTAAAAGTGAGGCTTCTATGAGTAAGAGAGGGATGTGGAGAGGAAACAAGAGTAGATTGTGGCCGATCCAAAGGCTTTATAGGTGTGGGTAAGGTGGTAGATGTGGGGGCCTTTTATAAGAGGAGAGGAGGGGCACTCTTGGAAAGTAAGGAAATGTTACTTTATTATAGAATGCGTTTCGGATTTTAATGGTCCCAAATTGATGTTCTTAGAGGATAAGGTTATAAGGGTTCTAAATCCACCAATAAAATTGGTTTTGGACAAGTATAGGTCTTATATTTTACATTATCAATCCATTTTATTTAAAGCGTTAAACAATGAGGTAATCGCTGCATCATCATGGTGTCATAAATAATTTCATTTATCTAATGTCTAAAAATTATAAAAAAACAACTATAATGTAGGAAATATTTTTTTATTTACAATTAATATTTATAGTCAAAAATATGACTTGTATAACCCCATTTAAAAATTGTTTTAGTAAAACAACTCATGTTTGTGACATTTTTACTTTAACATTAAATGAAACGATATTAATGTCATTTTACAACCAAAGTGGCTCCATGGGATCCCCAAGTTTACCCACAGATTTTTTTGGTCATCCATGACACATCCAATAAGTGTAGGACATGTGTAATGTTCATTTAAAATTAATAAAACATTATCTTTTACCTTAAACTACACTAATTACCTCTAATCGCGATTAATAAACATAAAATTTACTATTCACCGAAAAATTATTTTAATCCCATTGAACCACATTTTACATCTTAATGACAACCATGTATGTTGGGTTTTTTAAATTCAAAACAACGAGGTGGTAAAATTTCATTTAAATGAAAAATCGGTTTTTTAAAGTACCACTTAGTGATTTCACTATTCATCAAAAATAGAAGTTTTTCAGAAAAATACCAAAAATTCACCATAAGATATATTTGATATTCCGAATTAAAAAATGAAGTCAATTTTACAAAATTAAAAACATATAAGTTTAATTAATTAATTTAATAATTAATTCCCGCTGTCAGAGCAAATAGCGTGTTTTTATGAAATAAAAATTATAAAAAGATTGACATTAGTTTAAGTCTGACTTCAAAGTGAAATTAATTCCAATGACCACTATTGGATTTAGTGGTAAAAATATATTCTAATTTCACTTTAAAACCAATTCAAAATATAATCTAATCATATAAATAAATTAGATTAAAAAGAGGTTTTGAATTAAAATACAACATTTTACACTATTCCTTAAAAAATGAACTTTATCGGAAAAATACCAAAAATTTACACAAAGTAAATTTTGATTTTCGATTCTAAAGAAGAGTTTTATTTGGTCCAATATAATTTATAAGAGTGAACAAAAATATATTTAATGACAGTTCTCCATCAAAAGGCGATAAGTGAACCTTTAGTGAAAATTTGGGTATATATGCCTAAAATTGAATTATTTTCGTATTTTAAGCTTTTACCTTTTATTGGAGAAATGAAAAAACATTTAAAAACATATATAATCATATTTTAGTTATTTCTAACCATTCCCGCCAATACAATGGCTATGTGTTAACTACCATTTAAAATAATATTATTTTTTTACTAGTGTGTAACATAAGATTTCAAAGAAACTCTTTGTTGCCTATCGGGTACACTATCGAACATAGAAACCCCTTTAAAGTAAAATTAATATTTAATTCTTAAATATTAATAAATATGAAAATCTTTTATACATTATTTACCTGGGATGTTACATCCTTCCCCCCTTTTGGGAATTGCGTCCTCGCAATTTTATTCACTTATCAAAATAAGTGGGGGTATTTATCTCTCATAGAATTTTCAGATTCCCACGTTTCCTCTTCAACCATATGGTTTTTTCACAAAACCTTTACATGGTGAATCACCTTATTCCGTAACACTTGTTCCACGTGGTTATGAATCTGGACCGGCTGTTCTTCATAAGATAGGTTCTCTTCCAGCTGAACTACCTCTGGACTCAAAACATGAGATGGATCTGGCATATATATTCTCAACATAGAAACATGAAAAACATTGTGTTCCTGAGATAAACTCGGAGGTAATGCCACTCTGCATGCAACTGATCCAACTCTCTCCAGAATTTTATATGGTCCAATGAACCTTGGACTCTGTTTTCCTTTGTTACCAAATTGCATCAAACTTTTCCATGGAGAAACAATGAGAAAAACATGATCACATACCTCGAAAGATAGATCCTTCCTCCGGTTATCCGCATAACTTTTCTGTCTACTCTAAGCTATTATCATGTGTTTCTTAATCAACTGAACGTTTTCTTCCATCTCTTCTACCAATTCTGGTCCCATCAGCTTCCTTTCACCCTCTTCATCCCAAAAAGTTGGAGTTCGACACTGCTTCCCATATAATGCCTCAAATAGTGACATGTGTATACTAGAATGAAAACTATTATTATAAGAAAACTCAACCAAAGAAAGATGATGGTCCCAACTTCCCTGATAATCCATAGAACAAGCTCGTAGCATATCCTTCAAGGTCTTAATTGTTCGTTCTGACTGCCCATCTGATTGCGGATGAAAAGCTATACTAAAATTTAATTCAGTACCCAACGACTTATGAAGGCCTTTCCAAAAGTTAAAAGTAAACATTGGATCACGATAAGATACAATGGAGAGGGGAACTCCATGCAACCTGACTATCTCTTTAAGATACAATTGATAAAGTTTATCTAGAGAGAATGCATCTCGAATAGGAAGGAAATGAGAAGATTTAGTCAAGTGATCAACAATAACCCAGATTGCATTATTTTCTCGTGATGTCCTCGGTAATCCCACAACAAAGTTCATGGATATGTTTTCCCATTTCATCTCTGGCACTGGTAAAGGCTGCAGCACCCCTTTCGGTAACTGCCGCTCTGCTTTAACCTGCTGACAAGTCAAACACTTCATATTAAAATCAGCAATATCCCTTTTTATTCCATTCCACCAGTAATACTCTCGCAGATCTCTGTACATCTTAGTACTGCTAGGATGAACTGAAAATGGAGAACTATGAGCTTCACATAACAACTGCCTCTTCAACGGTGAGTCACTAGACACACACAATCTCTTCCCAAATCTCAAAACACAATCATTATCAATGTTGAATTCAAGCAACTTAACCTTCTGAACCATCTCTACCTTTTTCTACAACTCACTTTCTTGCTTTTGTGCTTTCTTGATTCTGTCTGATAGAGAAGATGTCATGGATACCTGAAACAATACAGAAGAACTTCCTACACCAACAATTTCCATGAAAAATTTCATCAAATCAAAAACTAAAGGATCTCATTTAAAACGTAGCATGGTAAATGAAGAATTAATTTTTCGACTCAAAGCATCAGCCACTTTATTTTCTTTTCCCGGATGGTAATGAATTGTACAATCATAATCCTTGATTAATTCCAGCCATCTCCTCTCTCTCATGTTCAATTATTTCTGAGTGAATATATACTTTAAACTTTTTTGATCAGTATATATTTCACACTTTACTCCATACAAAGGATGCCTCCAAATTTTTAGAGCAAAAACAACAGCAGCTAATTCCAAATAATGTGAAGGGTAATTTACCTCATGACTTTTTAATGGACGTGAAGCATATGAAAATACCTGATCATTCTGCATAATGACATAGCCAAGTCCTTTCAACGAAGCATCATTGTATATAACAAACTCACCATTCCTGGAAGGAAGTGCCAAAACTGGAGCATTCACCAATCTTCCTTTCAACTCCTGAAAACAATCGTCACATTCTTTTGTCCAGATAAATTTAACACCCTTCTGAGTTAGCTTAGTCATTGGACTAGATAACCGTGAAAAATTTTCAACAATCCTTTGGTAGTAACCTGCCAAACCAAGAAAACTACGGATCTCAGTTACATTTGTGGGTCTAGGCCATTCTTCAACAACTTTTGTTTAATCAGCATCAACAGTTATGCCAACTTTTGAAACAATGTGACCCAGGAAAGAAATTTTTCATAACCAAAACTCACACTTGCTGAATTTTCCATATAGATTATTTTCTTTTAAGGTTTGCAAGATAACCCTTAAATGACTTTTATGATCTTCTTTACTTTTATAAAACACCAAAATATCATCAATGAATACAACCACAAACTTATCCAAGAACTCATGGAAAATTCTATTCATAAGGTCCATGAATACATAAGATGCATTAGTTAACCCAAAAGGCACAACTACAAATTCATAATGGCCATATCTAGTACGGAACACAGTCTTCAGAAAGTCTGCTTCTTTTACTTTCAATTGATGGTACCCCGACCTCATGTCAATCTTTGAAAAATACTAAGCTCCCTATAGCTGATCAAACAAATCATCGATATGAGGCAATGGATACTTGTTCTTAACAGTAATGTTATTAAAGGCTCTATAATCAATGAAACGTCTAATAGAACCATCTTTCTTTTTAACAGACAAGACAAGAGCACCCCATGGTGATGTGCTAGGTCAAATGAAACCTTTATCTAATAACTCCTGCATTTGCTTCTTTAACTATAAAAGTTCAATTTTAGCCATTCGATAAGGGGGTTTTGAAATTGTCTTAAAATCAGGAACTAAGTCAACAATAAATACAACTTACCGATCATGAATAATACCAGGTAACTCATTAGGAAAAACATCAAGATACTCATTTACCACTGGCACATCATTAATCTGAACAGTTCCCTTGTTTTCAACGATATGTGCAAGATAATATTCTTTTCCATCTTTTACTAGTTTCTCAACTTTCTGATATGCTATCGAAATCAATGGTTCATTATTGTACACAAACTGATAATCATTCTGAAAAGAAACCATTATTGCTCTGCATTCAGTCTTAGCATGATAAACAGAAAGCCAATCCATGCCGAAAATAACATCAAACTCTACTAGAGGCAAACCAATAAGGTTTACTGGTAGATTCTTTCTACACAAAAGGATAGGAAGGTTATTATAATTCTTTTTTGTCTCAACGTTCCCTCTGGGTGTTTTTACCATAAGTTTAGGATTCATATCTTGAGATGGAATTTCTATATTTCTAGAAAACTTCTCAGAAATGAAAGAATGTGTTGACCCTGAATCAAACAACACATTGGAAAAATCTGAACAAACAAACATTGTATCTGATACTACTTCATTCGATGGCCCAACATCTGATGAAGTAGTTTCAAAGGATTTCACCACCCCTTTATGCTTGTAGTCTGGATTCTTTTCCCCAGTTGAGTTCTTCATTAGACACTCATTTGCATAATGACCCATTTAATTACACTTAATACATCTTAACCCTGGGTTTTAATTTCCTTCTTGATCATCTTCCTTACCATTATGAGAAATATGACCAGACATACCACACCAAAATCACTTACCAGACTTGGATAAACATTCCACAGGATGCATTTTACCACACTTCTCACAGGATGGATATTTTGTTTTCTTACCTCCTTACTTCCTTGATAAATTCTTCCCATTTTCCTGCCAATTGGACCTCTTATTCTGTTGTTTGTCATAGAACACATGATCATCGGAAAACTCCATTTCCACCTTCTTTGCACATCGAAAAAGTTTTTCATAACTTTTGAACTCACGAGAAGCTAAAGTCTTTCGATAGTTTGGCTTTAATCCTGAGTAAAAATAGTTTATTTTACTATCAATATCTCGTATGATGTTTGGAGCATACCTTGCCAATCGAGTGAACTTTTCTTCATAAGAAGCAACTGAATCATCCTCCTGCCTCATTTATTGGAACTATTTTTCCATCCTAAGACGAACCACCTTAGGAAAATATTTCTCAAGAAACATACCTTTGAATTCTTCCTAGTGAAGATCATCAATCTCATCACTATCCCTGATATTTTTCACCATCGACCACCACTGATCAGCTTCACCTTCAAAACGGTAAACAACAAGACTAACCTTTTGATGTTCTGAACACCCCATGACATCAAAAATCTTCTCCAATGATTTAATCCACCCTTCATCTTGCACGGGGTCAGATGATCCTCTGAATGATGGGGGATGTCTCCTCATGAAATGTTCCACCACTGACATGTTCCTCTGCGGTTGATCTGGATGATCTTATGCATGGATACCACCACCATTTATAGCCAGAGTCAACTGTGCCATCACTGCAACAAACTATTCAGTTCCGATTCCGACCATCTCAGGTTGTTGATTTGGAAGGTTGTCTTCCTCCTGATGGTGTCCCAACATCTCTGCTTTATTTCCTCTGCAGAAAACCATTCTGAACATAGAAATATCTTAGGCAAAGCAACTTGGTAATCTTTAAATCCTATATAATTTCAATCATACCATAAATTAACTTATAATTTAACATTTTTCTAACACCTAAAGTTGTCTAAACCGACCTTTGATACCAACAATGAGGCCCTGGCCTTAAACCTTACATAATATTGAATTAAATGAATAATTCACATTGAGGATCTTTTCAGGTTTAGAGTTTTATAGAATTAGGACATAACTATTACATCTCAAAATATTACAAAGTAGAAACTTCTACTATGTTTACATAAAATAAAAACTCTTAAAAAGAAACATGTCTAGTTCCATGTTTTATGTAGCATGACTTTCCCTTGATCCCATCCTTGACCCTATTCCACATTAAGTCCTGTGAAAAACATTTCCAAAAAACTTGGGGTGAGCATAAAAAGCTCTGTAATAGACACACAAAGAATGAAAACTATTAGTTTATCAAAACAACAAGTAAACCATGTATACTTTATCAAAGTAATAATTTTCACCTTTATGAAGTAGTAAAAACTCTTCACTGAATAAAAGATCATTACTTACCCTTTTGTAACCAAAATATTACCATAAAACCCATATAAAGATCACATAACATATAAAAGGTAACATGGGACATAAACATACTTAAGTGGAATAACCATACAGTCGACTTCCACAGATATTACTTAATAGAATAGCCATACGGCCAACTTCCATACATACTTAATGGAATAAGCATACGACCGACTTCCATACCCAATGAATTGGAGGTTATAATGTAACCACCAGTCCTGGTATTCACGGAACCACCCATCATATGGTTTATCACGTAACCACCCGTCAAATGTCCAAGTACCATTATAAAAACATAAGACATAAAAAAATATAATGGAAAGAAAACATTTCCACACTTCGATCACAATATATCACTCAAATATATTGACATAACAAATCTATTATAAAAACCATTTTCAATACCAAAATACATAAAATATTATATGGTATTTATTTCATTTTAAAAACATCACGGCTTGTTGAGGAAGCCAAAGACCAAATAATACTCGCGGCGGCAGAAAATGTCTTTGTCACTGCGTACGTTAAAAGAAACATTCATTTTTGTCGTTTGGTAAAACTCTTCATAGAAAAAGATTAATTTTGTATAAAAGTAAAATTCAAAGGGGTGTATACACCGTACAAAAGATAGTTGTGTATAAAACGAAATATGCCTCAATGAAAGGAGATTGAGACGAAGACCCTTACCTCGGGTCCGACTTTACTCGATCGTTCTTTAACATCCTGAATAATAAACTTGAGTTAATTTCTAATTTCTTAAGAACCGTTTTCAAGCTTATAATTCCTTTTATATCACTTTTTTCTATGTTATAAACTTTATGTAATCATTTATGTTAATAATGTTTGTTTTTTTGATATTTGGTTCTTATGTCGAAAGTGGACTTCTGACAATTACATGTTGTTCGTGTGGTCAAAAGTTCATTATATCCAGAATGATATTAATGATTTGAATATCATATATATCATATATATCCAGAATATACATGTATTTATAATATTACATAATCATTTAGATATGAGAAATGAAATGCACCGTTCATGGAGACGGTAAGCCATACGTACGCATGAACACTACTTTCATTTCTATGTCATATTAATGGAATTAAAACTAAATGAGAGATATGTATATTTTAATTCCAGAATTATATTAATCATTTAGATGTAACATGGACCATATATATCAATTATATATATTTACTTATAATAGTACATCACATTTGGGGATAAGAAATGAAATGCACCGTTCATGGAGACGGTAATCCGTATGTACCCATGAACGCTACTTTCATTTCTATATCTTACTTTAATGGAATGAAATAATAATTATATAAAGGTATATTATAATTACAGTATAACATCATATATAATAACATTAAATCCATCCTTTATACGTCCCACATTTGGCATTAACAAATCAAATCACTTTGAGGGGCGGTAGTCCGCACTTCCTAAAATGAAGATATCGCGTATACCCATAATGGAAGCCATAATGGTATGAAATAAATGAAAAATACAGACGCTTAAGGAAAACATAAACATATTATATATCATATATAAATATAGTGACATATTAATGGCCACCATTGAAGGTGTTAGAAGAATATTGAACAACCATCGTTTCGTGGGGCAGAAATTCGCCATCCACAGAAACAGTATGTTTTTTAACCATTAGATGTAGGTGTGTGTAAGTGTAGCTCGAATGCTTATTATAAAAACATTCTAGTATATTTAAGATACTGGAGTTGTTAAAAAATAAATGTACCAAAGTGTTTAGGGGGTTGGATAATCAAAATAAAACAAAAGAACACAAGTGAAGACGTTGCCTTAAAATCAGGTAACTCTTTTAGATTTGAGCTCAAAGGCTTCTTTGGGAAGACTTCTGCCCAATGTGAGGATTCTAGAAGTAAGAGAGGGATGTGGAGAGACACAAAGGGCTGATCTTGGCCGATCCAAAGGCTTGAGAGGTGTGGGTAAGGTGCTAGAGGTGGGGGTATTTTATAAGAGGAGAGGAGGGGCACTCTTGGAAAGTAAGGAAATGTTACTTTATTATAGAATGAGTTTCCGATTTTAATGGTCCCACATTGATGTGTTTCAAGGGTAAGGTGATAAGGGTTCTAAATCCACCTATACAATAGGTTTTGGACATGTTTAGGTCTTATATTTTACATTATATTTCTATTTTATTTAAATCGTTAAATAATGAGGTAATCGTTGTATCATCACGGTGTCATAAATAATTTAATTTAGGTAATGACTAAAAATTATAAAAAAAATACTATGATGTAGAAAATCGTTTTAGATTTCCAATGAATATTTATAGTCAATCATATGACTTGTATAACCCCATTTAAAAACTGTTTTAGTAAAACAACTCATGTTTGTGACATTTTTACTTTAACATTAAATGAAAAGATATTAATTTCATTTTCCAAAAAAAGTAGCTCCATTGGGCCCCCAAGTTACCCCATTGAATTTTTTGGTTGGCCATGACACATCCAATAAGGTTATTACATGTATCAAGTTCATTTCATATTATTAAAACTCAATCTTTACCTTAAACTACACTAATTACCTCTAATCGCGATTAATAAACATAAAAGTTACTATTCACCAAAAAAATTATTTTAATCTAATTGAACCACATTTTAATTCTTAATGACAACCATGTATGTCAGATTTTTGAAATTCAAAACACAGAGGTGGTAAAATTTCATTTAAAGGAAAAATCAGTTTTTTTAAGTACCACTTAGTGGTTTCAGTATTCATAAAAAATTGATGTTTTTCAGAAAAATACCAAAAATTCACCCTAAGCTATATTTGATATTCCGAATTCAAAAATGAAGTCCATTTTAAAAAATTCAAAACATATAAGTTGCATTAATTAATTTATTAATTAATTACCGCTGTCAGAGCAAATAGCGTGTTTTTATTAAACAATAAGTATCAAAAGATTGACACTAGTTTAAGTCCAATTTCAAAATGAAATTAATTCCAACGACCACTATTGGATTTAATGGTAAAAATATATTCTAATTTAACATTAAAACCAATTCAAAATATAATCTAATAATATAAATAAATTATATTAAAAAGAGGTTTTGAATTAAAATACAACATTTTACACTATTCATTTAAAAAATGAACTTTATCGGAAAAATACCAAAAATTTACACAAAGTAAATTTTGATATCCCAATTATATAGTAGAGTTTTATTTGGTCCAATAGAATGCATAATAGTGAACAGAACTATATTTAATGACGGTTCTCCATCAAAAGGTGATAAGTGAACCTTTAGTGAAAATTAGTGTATATATGCATAAAAATGAATTCTTTTCATATTTTAATCCTTTATCTTTTATTGGATAAATGTAAAAACATTTAAAGACATATATAATCATATTTTAGTTATTTCTATCCATTCCTGCCAATACAACAGCTATTTGTTAACTACCATTTTAAATAATATTATTTTATTACATCTGAGCAGTGTAAGATTTCAAAGAAAATCTTTATTGCGTATCGGGTACGCTATCGAACATAGAAACCCCTATAAAGTAAAATTAATATTTAATTAATAAATATTAATAAATATGAAAATGTTTTATTCATTATTTACTTGGGATGTTACATCCTTCCCCCCTTTTGGGAATTGCGTCCTCGCAATTTTATTCACTTATCAAAATAAGTGGGGGTATTTATCCCTCATAGCATTTTCAGATTCCCACGTTGCCTCTTAAACCATATGTTTTTTCCATAAAACCTTTACCTGGTGAATCATCTTATTTCGTAACACTTTCTCCCTATGGTCAAGAATCTGGACTGGTTGTTTATCATAAGATAGGTTCTCTTCCAGCTGAACTACCTATGGACTCAAAACATGAGATTGATCTGGAATATACTTTCTCAACATCGAAACATGAAAAACATTGAGTACCTGAGATAAAATCAGAGGTAATGCCACTCTGTATGCAACTGATCCAACTCTCTCCAGAATTTCATATGGTCCAATGAACCTTGGACTCAGCTTTCCTTTCTTACCAAATCGCATCACAATTTTCCGTGGAGAAACCTTGAGAAAAACACGATCACCTACCTCGAAAGATAGATCCTTCCTATGGTTTTCTGTATAACTTTTCTGTCTTCTCTGAGCTGTTCTCATGTGTTTCTGAATCAACTGAACCATTTCTACCATATCTTCTACCAATTCTGGTCCCATCAGCTTCCTTTCACCCACTTCATCCCAAAAAGCTAGAGTTCGACACCGCTTCCCATATAATGTTTGAAATTGTGCCATATGTATACTAGAATGAAAATTGTTATTATAAGAAAACTCATCCAAAGAATGATGTTGGTCCTAACATCCATGATAATCCATAGAACAATCTCGTAGCATATCCTCCAAGGTCTGAATTGTTCGTTCTGACTGCCCATCTGATTGCGGATGAAAAGCTGTACTAAAATTTAATTCAGTACCCAACGACTTCTGAAGGCCTTTCAAAAAGTTAGAAGTAAACCTGGGATCACGATCAGATACAATTGAGAGGGTAACTCCATGCAACTTAACTATCACTTTAAGATACAATCGAGAAAGTTGATCTATTGAGAATGTATCTTGAATAGGAAGGAAATAAGAAGATTTAGTCAAGCGATCAACAATAACCCAAATTTCATTATTACATCGTGATGTCCTCAGTAATCCCACAACAAAGTCCTTGGATATGTTTTCCCATTTTTACTCTAGCACTGGTAAAGGCTGCAGCAACCCTTTCGGTAACTGCCACTCTGCTTTAACCTGCTGACAAGTCAAACACTTCATAGTAAAATCAGCGATATCCCTTTTCATTCCATCCCACCAGTAATACTCTCACAGATCTCTGTACATCTTAGTACTACCAGGTTGAACTGAAAATAGAGAACTATAAGTTTCACATTACAACTGCATCTTCAACTATGAATCACTAGACACACACAATCTCTTCCCAAATCTCAAAACACCATCATTATCAATGTTGAATTCAGGCAACATAACCTCTTAAACCAGCTCCACCTTTTTCTGCAACTCACTGTCTTGCTTCTGTGCTTTCGTGATTTTGTCTGATAGAGAAGATGTCACTGATACCTAAAACAAAACAGAATAACTTCCTGCACCAACAATTTCCATGCCAAAGTTCATCAAATCAAAAACTAAAGGATCTCGTTACAAACATACCATGGTTAATGAAGCATTACTTTTTCAACTCAAAGCACAGTCCACTTTATTTTCTTTTCCCGGATGGTAATGAATTGTACAATCATAATCCTTGATTAATTCCAGCCATCTCCTCTGCCCCATGTTCAATTCTTTCTGAGTGAATATATAATTTAAACTTTTGTGATCAATATATATTTCACACTTTACTCCATACAAATGATTCCTCCAAATTTTTAGAGCAAAAACAACAGAAGGTAATTCCAAATCATTTATAGGGTAATTTACCTCATGAGTTTTTAATTGACGTGAAGCATATGCAATTAACTGATCATTATGCATAAGGACACATCCAAGTCCTTTCAACGAAGCATCACTGTATATATCAAACTCACCATTCCAGGAAGGATGTCCCAAAACTGGATCATTCACCAATCTTATATTCAACTCCTGAAAACAATCATCGCATTTTTTTGTCCTGATAAACTTAACACCCTTCCGAGTTAGCTTAGTCATTGGACTAGATAACCGTGAACACTTTTCAACAAACTTTCGGTAGTAACCTTCCAAACCAATAAAACTATGGATCTCGGTTACATTTGTGGGTATTGGCCATTTTTCAACAACTTTTGTTTTATTAGGATCAACAGTTATGCCATCTTTTGAAACAATGTGACCCAGGAAAGAAATTTGTTGTAACCAAAACTCACACTTGCTGAATTTTCCATATAGTTTCTTTTCTTTTTGGTATGCAAGATAACCCTTAAATGACTTTCATGCTCTTCTTTACTTTTAGAAAACACCAAAATATCATCAATGAATACAACCACAATCTTATCCATGAACTCATGGAAAATTCTATTCATAAGGACCATGAATACAGCAGTTTCATTTGTTATCCCAAAAGGCATAACTACAAATTCATAATGGCCATATCTAGTATGGAATGCAGTATTTAGAACGTCTGATTCTTTTACCTTCAACTGATGGTACCCCGACCTCACGTCAATCTTTGAATAATACTGAGCTCCCTGCAGCTGATCAAACAAATCATCGATATGAGGCAAAGGATACTTGTTATTAATAGTAATGTTATTCAAGGCTCTATAATCAATGATAAGTCTCTTTGAAAAATATTTCTTTTTAACAAACATGACAGGAGCACCCCATGGTGATGTGCGAGGTCGAATGAAACCTTTATCTAATAACTCTTGCAATTGCTTCTGTAACTCTAAAAGTTCAACTTGAGCCATTCGATAAGGGGGTTTTGAAATTGGCTTAGAATAAGGAACTAAGTCAACAGTAAATTCAACTTTCCGATCATGAATAATATCAGGGAACTCATCAGGGAAAACATCAAGATACTCATTTACCACTGGCACATCATTAATATGAGCAGTTCCCTTGTTTTCAATGATATGTGCAAGATAACATTGTTTTCCATATTTTACTAGTTTCTCAACTTCCTGATATTTTATCAAAATCAAGGGTTTTTCTTGTACACAAACTGAAAATATTTCTCAAAAGAAACCATTATAGCTTTGCAGTAAATCGCAGTATGATAAATAGAAAGCCAATACATGCACAAAATAACATAAAAATCTACTATAGGAAAAAAAATAAGGTTTGCTGGTAGATTCTTCCCACACATAAGGATAGGAAGGTTCTTATAATTCCTGTTTGTCTCAACGTTCCCTCTGGGTGTTTTTACCATATGATCAGGATTCATATCTTGTGATGGAATTTAAAATTTTCTAGAAAACTTCTCAGAAATGAAAGTATGTGTAGACCCTAAATCAAACAACACATTGGCATAATCTGAATAAACAAACAGTGTACCTGATACTACTTCATTCGATGGCCCAACATCTGCTGATGTAGTTGCCAAGGATTTCACCACCCCTTTCTACTTGTAGTCTGGCTGCTTTTCCCCAGTTCAGTTCTTCGTTAGACACTCATTTGCATAATGACCCATTTCATTACACATAAAACATCTT